>CM038043.1:73901262-74501262 GCA_021397845.1 Areca catechu
CTTGGTCGACAGCAAAGATGAGATGGTGAGAGGGAGAGGATACCTAGACAGAGGTGTTGAAGTGGAGGTAGGAGGCGGGGCCGGATCCGGTTCGAAATCAAATACAATTGACAAACCGGAATACGACTAACAGAATTACAGATCTGTAAATTTAATCTTCTAACATACGATACAAAATGTCAATCAATTGTATGCATGAAGTTTGTCAATTTGCACAAGCCAATTGCTTACAACAACGTTGCTAAGCATGTTTTATGGTGGCAATTCTAAGCATATCAATTAAAGGAAGCTAAATTGTACCCGTGCAGAACCTATCAGCAACCATACAAATAAACAACTACAAACACTAACGAGTATCCAAGTAATTGTAAACATGAAACGATAATATTTATCCAATAGCACCATCCAACAACAATAATAATTAAATGACCCCACCAAAAGAGTATATTGCTGCATGGTCCAACAAAAACTAGATGAAGAATCAACAATCATTGATACCTATATATTATATCAAATCACAAAGACAAAATCTAAACCATGGCTTGGTAGTCTGGCCTTGGTGGTAAAACCTTTCTACTTAGCAAGAGAGGTTTTGGATTAAATTGTGCATCCTCATGAATATGGAATTGGGGAATTATAGTTTGGGTCTCTCTCTCAAAATTAGTTCAATCCTGAAATTAAGCTTCATTTGGCATGGAGGATGAATCGAGGAATGATGAATGAAAAAGGGAGAATGGATCGAGGAGATAATGGATGGATCTTCCATCCATCCTTTTGATTGTTTGATGAAATATAAAAAGATATATAAGAATGATTCCCTCCTTTATTTGATATAAGAGGAATGCGACATATGATAGATGATATTCATATAACATTTTTAAAAAACTACCTTTTAATAAAAAAATATTATTATATTTATTTATAATATTTATTTATACTAAATAAAATAGGGCAATATATATACTTAAAATCTATATAAATATAATTATATAAAATATAAATATTTAATTTCAATTTAATTTAGTTTAACATGTAGTTTTATAAGTAGAGAAGAGATGAAAAGGCATGAAATCTTAAAAAAGTATACATTTACGAAGGATAACTTGATCATTATAATAATTATAACAATTTATTACTCACAAATCTAATCCATCCTCCGTGCATCCTTCCAAATCGGGAGAATGCAAATTTGTGGGCCTCGATGGATGGACAATTCACCTTTTTCATCGATCATCTCTAGTATTTTTTGTTCCCATCCATCCTTCATGATCCCAACCAAACACAGCATAAAAGAAGCAAGAATATCTTAAATAATGGCACTAGCATTTTGTGGAGGTTGTAGGGTGCCATCTCCCAAGCGAACTAAAGATTTTCTGTCTATTATCATGGAAGAGATGGATTGTGATTTTTGAAAGGGAAATAAATGGATAAGAAATGAGATTTCATCATGTTTATATAGACTTGTTGCGTCACAAGATATTGGGTGTCCCCCTCTCCCCTATTCAATATTCTGAGTAATGTTTACTCTCTCTAACTCCCTTCTTGTCCCTTGAAATTCAAATTAATTAAAGTATCATAAAGATAATACCTAACCTAATATCTACCATTTTAGTGACAGGAGATTTTGTAGCTTGGATCAAAGTTTTTAGCCCGGTTCAAAGTTGTAACGGGACCTTTTGTTTGATTAGTTGAACTTTAAAATTAACCTTTTTTCAATTACTCAAGCATCTTGTCATAGTCAAATTTTGAGTCCCGATACTAGAAAACCACTAGATGATAGATAATATACCTAAAAGTGGTCAGTCCTATGTGGAGTCTAGCATGGCTTGCTATGTCACTGCTAACTCAATACAAAGAGCACGTGATCCTTAAAAGTCATGTTAGAAAAAATCTAGCATACATTACTTTTAGTAAGGGAGTAGGTAACCTAACACCACACCTCTCTGATAGTTACCACTACTAGAACAAGCACCCGATAGAGGCATGCCTATAGTGAAGACATGCTCCATGCTGCTCCCTGCCGCACTGGCCACTCCTATAGGGGTATTCACTTTATAGAAACATGCCTATTATAAATGCATTCTAGCTATCATTTTTTGCACCGTAGAACATGTTCTTTAGGCAATAGGTACTTTATTACATGCTTATAAAAATCATTCCCTAGGGACCCACTAGGTGGGTCTTTTCTAAGCCACCAAAGTTCTAAGTTGAAGCTTAAGTGGAAACCTACCAAGTCAAGGTTGGAAGCCAAGCCAACAAAAGTCAAAGTGAGGCAAAACGAGGAGACAAAGCCAAGAGGAGCCTAAGAGAGAACTCATCAAGCTTTCCTCACTCTCTTGTAAGCTTCATCTACTCTCCCTTAGGCTTCGCCCTCTCTCTCTTAAACTTCGCCCGCTCCTCCTTAAGCTTTCCTTGCATTCTCTCAAGCTTTGCCCACCTTCCACCACTTTCATCTACCATTTCTATTACTTTGCCCGACTCTACTCCTCCTACACACTACAATCAATCACCATTTACATCCACCTAAAAGCTACAAGCCCCTCTCTTATATTTACCTCTCTAGGAGACAAACATAGGTATCAGAGGGTCCACGACCAGGGAACCCCCAATTATGGCCGGATTTCCATGTCTTTATTGCTTTTATAGGCTCTAGAACATCCATGTATCTTGTAGGGAATCTTGAAGCTGCACTTTGAAGCAGCTATATCTAGCCATATCTATACACCTCCAATAGAACCATAATAGATTGGTATTAGAAGAAGGGCCCTTGATCCCTATAACTTTAGAGAGGGCATGTAGCCTTCTTTCCTCTTTTATAGTCATGGAAAAATGAGTGATGGTTGTAGATTCCACTATTCCTCTTGTTGAGGAACTAGTAGATCCGACGGATGATCCTCAAGCTCTCTCGGACCAAACACTACAAGAAAAAACTATATTAGTGATGGCCATTGGCGATGACTAATCAACTATGAATAATAATGGTATTTAATGACAAACAAAGATGATGGAAGAAAAAGCCATTGCTAATACTTTTAAAATTTTAAAGGATTTTTTTTGAAAGAGTATTAGTAATAGAATTTAAGTTATTAACGATAATAGATTATCGTTGCTAATAATAATACTAAATTCAAGGCATTACCGATAATTATTAGTGATGGGAATCTTTGTCATCACAAATACTTGTCACCAAAACTCCCTTAGGAGCATGATCAGCCAAAATTTTTTTCCCCCAACCCCCACCACCAAATATTCCTCCTCACTACCGGGTCCCCCTCTCGATGTCTGTTATAGGTCCCGCCCATGTGGTGGGACTCGTCCTATTAAAAGGGTGCTCTATGGCCTGTGAAAAAGTCGGAAGGAGAGAACAACAGCCATGAGAAAAAGAAAAGGGAGCGGCACCAAAAAAATAGAGAGAGAGAAAAATAATTTTCATGTCTTGATCGGACGGTGATTCAAAACCCGATCAAGATGAAATTTTATTATGTTGTTCATGGTAGCGAGCTTTACAAAGTGAATAGTTTGGGTTGCTATGATTTCTTTCATATAATCGGTAAATATTTGATTCTGATGAGATCTTTCCTATTTTCTTCTTGTATTCCTCAGTAATATATATATTATACTGAGATGATCATCATATGTTATAGTAATATATATTATTCTTCTTGTATTTTCTCTCTAGTTTGCTAGAGAGAAACATCTTGCTGTATCCATTATTTGATTATAGTGAAAGTTTGATCCGGTCCTAGGCCCCGTGATTTTTACCTCCATATTGGAGGGTTTTTCATATAAATCCCTTTTTCTTGTGCTTGGTTTGATTTATTTTTTGATGGATTTGATATTATTGGATTATTATCTATTTTAATTAGTACACAAGGGTTAAAATTTATCTTGGATATAATTATTTATGATTATACTTTAACCCCAACAACTAGTATCAGAGCCCGGTTAGGTAGTAATTATGCTAATTAAAATAAAAGAGAAATCCAGTATGGTTAAATTAACTTCATCAAATTATTCTTTATAGAGGATAATGATAGAAGATTTATTATATTGCCATGATCTGTTTGAGCCAATTGAATTACAAAAAATAATGCCAAA
Organism: Areca catechu; assembly: GCA_021397845.1. NCBI lineage: Eukaryota > Viridiplantae > Streptophyta > Magnoliopsida > Arecales > Arecaceae > Areca > Areca catechu. Next base: position 73,905,361 of record CM038043.1, read on the forward strand.
CAATGTGAAAGCTGATAATTGGAAAAGGTTGAACAGGAAAGCCACGGCTATGATCAGATAATGGATTAATGTGAGTGTGATCCATGATGTTATGATAGAAATGGATGCTTATCAGGTCTGAAAGAAGCTAGAAGATTTATATCAGTGAAAGAATGTATAGAATAAAGCCTACCTAATCAGAAGACTGTGAACATAAAGTATAAAGATGGGTAGAATACTTCGGAGCACTTAAATAATTTTTAGGAGATTCTGAATCAATTGGCTACAATGAAGTTACTTCTTGATGACAAAGTGCAAGCATTGATCTTGCCGAGTTCCTTACCAGATAGTGAAAAGATTCAGTAACAAGGGCGGAAGCATGAATTTCAAAATTATTATGAAATCCTTACCGAACCCTAAAAACAAGACCTCCTTATTACAGACAAAATCATACAAACATGCAATTAAATAACACATTAAGTTAAAGCACCAACCTTTGATCGCTAAATTCAAATTTGGTGACAGATTTCTTGAAGCAAACTTGATCACTCCACCAGGTGTCCAAACGTCCACCCTCCAATGGTGATCCACAAGAGAAGTAATCAAGACACTAACTCTTCTAGGAAATGGTCCCTTTTCCTTTGTACTTCCTTCTTCCTAGCCTTGTCCTTGTTTTCCCATAAACACTTATTCAAAAGAACACTACCTTCTTGAAGGAAGAAGAATGTCCTAAATGAATAAATTGTGTCTTAAAGAAAAACTACTAAGATAACTATTGTCCTTTTACAAGAGAGAAGGAAAAATTTTCTATTCCTTTCCTTTGCCTTTCAAGAGTTTCACTCTTACTCTTGTTATAGATTAGAGTTTCGATAGAGTTCTAACTCTGTAAAGGAAACTCTTCTTAAACAAGAAAAGAGGGAAACAGTATTCAGGAGAGGAAGAAAAAACCACTAAACAAAACACCCGTAATACCACTCCTTAAATAGTTTACGTATAGATGTCAATCCAAAGATCACATCCCTCTGCAAAACTCTTCTCACGCCCTTTCTTAATTTCTCATGACCTTCCAGATTTAATCTCACGGCTTTTCTTAAAGGAAAAGTCGTGATGAATTTAAAAAGAAGAAGTCGCGAACTTAAATATCTGAAGAGATGTGAATTCACGCTACCGGGAAGCAACCATGCCATCCTTAAAATCCAAATTAAATTCCCACCATTTGATGGACATCCAATGATCAAAAAAAGGGGCGCTAATTTGTGAAAGGAGGCCGCCCCAAAATTCTTCATGAAATTTTTTATGCGCTAAGATGTGAAGAGTCCATGCGCGAATGGACTCTTCTCATTTGGCGCACAAAATAAAATGGGCAGGTGGAGGGGCTGATTTGGGTGTTTGCTTAGCCAATTGGGTTAGCCATGGATTAGCCCAAAAACCCAATTTACTTAATTAGTATTCAATTAGGCTCAATTAGAACCCAATTAAGGCCAATTCAGAACCATAAACTCAAATCCAATTTGATTTCGAGCTAGGGTTTGCAACACATGCTAGTGTGTTTGTCCTGCAAACATGATTTAATCCAAATTAAATCCTTGATCAATCATCTTTCATGTGTGACCCATTGGGTTCCACATCTAGCCAGTAGTAGGTTCGAGTGCAAGTTGACCTAACCTGATTAGAACTCTTTCTAATCGATTTAGGTCAAACCGAGCAAACCCTATTGAAAATTATAACTCATTCTAGTTCATGATCTAATTAAAACTATTTAATTTGATCAACCTAAAATACATGATTGATGTCTAGCAACATTTCATGCCTACCCGGAAGACATGGACTTTTTGGTAGAAATACCAAAAATACCCTTCAATGGAAAGCTACTATACAATTCAATCCTGCGATCACCAAACATCCTGAATATGACTCTGAATATGGAATTATGTCAAATTCAATATCATATTCATATTTGTTTCAATTTGATAATGATGATTAAAATTTAATGCAATATTAGAAACCATTTCTAATATTCATTATGCTTTGATCAAAGACTCCCGAATCATCAAGTAATTAAAAACAAGTAGGATGCAATCTCCTCTTACTATGAATGATCATTTCCATATTGATCTACTCACAACCTTCATATTCAATCCACCATATCCAGAACATCCCGTACATGACTTAGTCATGAATGAGTATGAACCAAAACATGGTTTCATAGATACAAGGTTCCATGGTAATCTCAGGTCAAAGGATTATATGTATAACTTTCTACTATGAGAATATTCTATTGACAAGCAGATAAGGCTCCATTAGAAAATCTCATGTTGGATCCATTCAGTGAACTTATTTCCTAATAAGCACCCACATTCTAGTATTAGTGTCCTACACCTGTGACAGTGAGATCAATCACCCAAACATATATAGAATGTACTGGTCTTTCCGGAAACATTGATCCCCTACTCAAAATTCCACCGACCAGGAATATTTTAGATTAAGGTTTCAAGGTTTTAGGTCTCACTGGTATGATTACATCATAACCCTAAAACCATAGTCTTAATTTATGGGGTTTATCATTTCCTAATTTATAATTAAGATACAGCGAATGATAAAAATAATGCCTTTATTGATAAAATTGTCAATACATTGGTCTGAAAGATATAAGAATATCCCATTAGAATACAATTTCGATTGGCTTATAGGGCATATTCCTTTCAATCTCCCACTTGCACTAAAGCCAATCACCTTTAAATTTTAACCCGATACAGTCGAGGTGGCGATCAAACTCACGCTGTGGTAGTGCCTTAATGAATGGGTCTGCTATATTGTTCTTTGTTTCCACTCTTTTAATGCAGACTTCTTGTCTTTCCACGATCTCTCAGACAAGATGGAAGCATCTCAGAATGTGCTTTGACTTATGATGGGCTCTAGGTTCCTTAGCTTGAGCAACAGCACCAGTGTTGTCACAATAAAGTGGTACTGGATTCTCAATCTCTGGAACAACGCCCAACTTTGTGATGAACTTCTTCATCCAGACAGCTTCCTTGGCGACTTCATTAACAGCTATGTATTCTGCCTCTATAGTTGAGCCAGCTACAGTCTGCTGCTTAGTACTCTTCCAACTCACTGCTCTACCATTTAGGATAAAGACATACCCTGATATAGATTTGCTATTATTTGGTTCTGATTGAAAACTAGAATCTGAAAAGCTTCTAGTTTAAGATCAGAACCTTCATATACCAGAAAAATATCCTTAGTCCTTCTCAAGTACATAAGAATATTTTTTACAGCTTTTCAATGATCTTCTCCTGGATCAGCCTGAAACCTATTGCTTATGTCTAAGGCATATGCTACATCAGGCCTGGTACATAACATGGCATGCATTATAGACCCTATTATCGAAGCATAAGGTATAGAACTCATTTTATTTCTCTCTTTAGGAGTCTTTAGAGACATCCTTTTGGAGAGGTGTATGCCTTGACTCATGGGAAGATAACCTCTCTTACTCCCATCCATGCTAAATCTCTTCAGCACTAAGTCAATGTACCTTGACTGGGATAACCCTAGCATCCTTTTAGATCTATCTCTATAGATCTTTATACCCAGTATATAAGATGCTTCTCCCAAGTCTTTCATTGAAAACTATTTTGATAGCCAAACTTTAACTGATTGTAACATTGGGATGTCATTCCCAATGAGGAGTATGTCATCTACATACAGAACCAATAAGACTATGGCACTCCCACTAGTCTTCTTATACACACATGGTTCACTATATTTTTGATGAAACCAAATTCTTTTATGGCCACATCAAAATGGATGTTCCAACTCCTTGAAGCTTGCTTCAATCCATAAATGAATTTCTTAAGCTTACATACCTGATTAGGTCTGTCTTCTAAGACAAAACCCTCTGGCTATGACATGTAGACTTCTTCCTTAAGGAAACCATTAAGGAATGTAGTCTTCACATCCATTTGCCAGATTTCATAATCATAGTATGCACCAATTGCAAGTAAAATCCGAATGGATTTGAGCACGGCAACAAGTGAAAATGATTCATCATAATCAATGCCCAGTTTTCGTTGAAAACCCTTAGCCACTAATCTGGTTTTATAAGTTTCGGCTTGACCATCCGCTCCAATCTTTTTCTTATAGACCCATTTGCACCCTATTGGGTTTACACCCTCAGGGGGATCAACCAAAGTCCATACTTAGTTGACATACATCGAGTCTATTTCGGATTCCATGGCCTGATGCCATTTATCTGAGTCCCTACTCATGACAGCTTCCATATAGGTCAGAGGTTCATCATTTTCAATGATTTGGGCTTCATTATTCTCAATAATAAACCCATACCTCTAAGGTGCATTTCGCACTCTATTAGACCTACGGGGTGGAGTTGTGTGTTTTGGTTCTAACCTAATTATGCATTCTTGTGGTTGAGAATTGTCTATCGTTTCCCTTAAACTTCATTAAGTTCAATACTTCTACCATTATTCTTTTGTAGGATAAATTCCTTTTCCAGAAAAGTGGCATGCCTACTGACAAAAACCTTTTGTTAAGTAGGGTTAAAGAATAGATATCCTCTAGTTTCTTTAGGATATCCTACAAATAGACATTTATCTGCTCTAGTATCCAACTTATATCCAAAATTTCTTTTAACATAAGCCAGACATCCCCATATCTTAAAATATTTAAGATAAGGTTTCTTTCCACTCCATACTTCATATGAAGTACTAGAGATAGATTTAGAAGGTACTCTGTTTAGAATATATGCAACAATTTCCAAGGCATGACCCCAGAAGGAAATAGGTAAATATGTGAAGCACATCATGGACCATACCATATCTAATAGGGTACGATTCCTCTTTTCACTTACACCATAAAGCTGTGGTGTAAAAGGAGGGGTCCATTTCGAGAGAATTCCATTATCTTTAAGATGGTCTAAGAACTCTGTGGATAAGTACTCTCCTCCTCGATCAGATCAAAGAACTTTTATACTTTTTCCGGTTTGTTTTTCAACCATACTTTGATACTCCTTGAACTTATCAAAAGCTTCAGATTTGTGTTTCATAAGATACACATATCCGAACCTTGATAAATCATTAGTAAATGTGATGAAGAGTATCCTCCTCTGGCCAAAGTTGTCATTAGACCACATACATCAGTATGTACAAGTCCTAATAACTCAGTTGTCCTCTCTCCATGTCCACTAAATGGAGTCTTGGTCATCCTACCCATGAGACATGATTCGCAAGTTCCTAATGATTCATAATCATAAGGATCAAAGATTTTCTCCTTGTATAACTTGCTAATCCTGTTTTCACTAATATGACCAAGGCAACAATGCCAAAGTAATGTGTTATTCAGATTTTCTCTCTTTCGTTTATGTTCATTAATATGAAACACATTATCATTGAATGATAGAGTCAAGATACCATTGCAAAATATGCCAGAACAAATAATTTCATTAGAAAACTTAATAAAGGAACCATTGCTCTTTACATCTATTACATAACCTTGTTCTAACAATAAGGGTACAGATATAATATTTCTAATGATCTTAGGCATATAATAACAATTCTTTAGCTCTAAGATCTTCCCAGATGGTAACTTCAAGTAATAGACCCCTATAGCTTCAGCCTGGATGATTTCTCCTCCAGCACCATAGAGTTCGAAGTCACCTTCCATTAATATTTCAAGCCTCTGTAGTCCCTGCAATGATTTGTAGATATGGTAACCACAGGCGGTATCTAATACCCAAGTATTTGAAATGGAAGAATTCAATGACAATATTGTATGTATCTCATACATACCTTTTGGCGCATCTGATGCACCGGGCTTCAAACTTGCAAGGTAGGCCTTGCAGTTCCTTTTCCAGTGACCCGCTTTTTCATAGAAGAAACAGGTCATCTTATCGGAGGCCTTCTTTCTCTTTTTCTTGCTAATGCCACCTTTAGGGTTTAGTTTCTTCTTACTAAAACCCTTTTTTCCTGCCTTCTTCTTGTTGTTCCCTTTCACAAGAAGAAGTGGAGCCTTATCCTTCTTGATATAGCACTCGACTATTTTTAGCATGTTTAACAGTTCGGGCAAGGAAGTATTTAGTTTGTTCATATGATAATTTAGAACAAACTGGGAGAATGATTCCGGGAGTGACTGAAGGATCAAATCCTGATTTAACTCCCCATCCATAACAAAACCTAATTGACCTAATCGAGTGATCAGGTCAATAACCATTAGTACATGGTTTTGTACAGATGAGCCCTCTATCATTCTAGTACAGAACAATTGTTTAGATATTTCATATCGAGCAGTCCAGCTATGTTCCCCATAGAGCTCTTTAAGATTGAGCAATATGGAATGTGTATCCATACTTTCATGCTGTCTCTGTAACTCATTAGTCATGAAGGCAAGTATGATACACTTAACAGAAAGAGAATCATTTTGCCACATCTTATATATGGCCCTATCTTCTTCTGTAGCATCATCCCCTAGTGGAGTAAGACTAGGGGTATCAAGAACATAAGCAAGCTTCTCTGAATTGAGTACAATCTTTAGATTCCTCAGCCAGTCCACATAATTTGGACCAGTTAATTTGTTGGTATCTAAAATGCTTCGCAGTGATAACGAAGATGCCATTTATCTACATTAATAAAAACATTACATAAGCAAACAACCATGTATTGATAATCATAATTAAATTTGGACTTTAATTTAGTTATGTCTCCCACTAAAGTATTATATTGAATATCCTTTTTTGATCAGATGGCCATTCAAAATAACTTTCAGGTCTTGATCAGATGGCCATTCATAATCCGATCAAGATAAAATTTTAGCATGTTGTTTATGACAGCGAGCTCTACAAAGTGTGCTATTTGGATCACTGTGATTCCTCTCATATAATCGACAAATATTTGATTCTGGTGAGATCTTCCTTGTTTTCTTCTTGTATTTCTCAGTAATATATATATTGTACTGAGATGATCATCATATGTTATTTGGAGAGCCTCTAATTTGCTAGAGAGAAAAATCTTGCTGTATCCATTATTTGATTATATGGAAAGTTTGATTTGGTCCTAGGTCCCGTGATTTTTACCTCCATATTGAATGGTTTTCCATGTAAATCTATTTTTCTTCTGCTTGGTTTGATTTATTCTTTGCTAGATTTGATATTGTTGGATTATTACCTATTGTAATTAGCACACAGGGGTTAAAATTAATTTTAGATATAATTATTTGTGATCATACTTTAACCCCAACAGTGTCCCCATCCTCGCACCAGCCAAATTGCCACCGTTGCCATCCTCCCTTGTGCCAGATCTGGCCTCCCTATAATAGATCATTATCCCATGTTGGTTCGCCCTCCTTGCACCATCGCCTCCCCTTTCTCTAATCCTGCTAGCGTGCTACCCTTGCCAACCATCAAAACCCGCATCCCCATATTCCCATGCCTCCATCTCCGTGGCATCGCCCCTGCACTGCCATCCCCATGGCCCCATTCATGTGCTCGATCCCCATGCTGCCATCCTTATCCAACATCCCGTCCCCACACCACTATCTCTGTGACACCATCCCTGCAACTATGTCCTATCCTTGCATTGTCATCCCTATGCCATTATCCCGTCCCCATGCCTTAAGCCATGCATGTTGGATTTGCCATCCATGGGGCTCAACTTTCATTATGAATATTAGCGACGATGATGGCGACAATAATAGAGCCATTACCAAAAGTCATTTTTTTATTTAAAATATATTAATTAAATTTATTTAGATATTTATTTAACTAATTGATTAGATATTAATTTTATTAATTAATTAGTTATTTATTTAATTAATTAATTAGGTGTGCATGGATGCATGTCTTGTATGTACGTGACTCGAGTCTTGGAATGTAAAGTATAAGTGGGGACCCAAGTCATGCATGCTGCACACTTAGATCAAGGGAAGGTACTGGGTAGCATTGCAAACATGGGGGACGGGGCATTCTCCATGAGCTTAGGCCTTGGGTCCTAATTGGTGTCTAGGGCAACCAGCCCTTATTCTCTCCATATGCTCAAGTTAAGGGAAGGTGCCAGGAAACATTGCAAACATAGGTTGGGCATGCCCCATATGCTTGGGCCTTGGGTCACAATTGGCATCCGGGGCAGCCAGCCCTTGCACATCCTGCATGCTCAAGCCAAGAGAAAATGTTGGGTAGCATTGCAAACATGGTTCCAGGGCATGACCCATGCACTCGAGCCTCGGGTCTTAGCTGTGTGCGGGGCAGCCAGACTATGCGCAAGGGCTGAGTGCATATTTTACAACATTCCATAATTAGGTATTAATTTAACTAATTGATTATGCTTATTTTAAAAACTTTGTATTACATATAAATATATACCTATCTTTTAATTAATGTACATATTCTATAATATTCATACATTTATATATTTTTATATGGATGGAAGAATTACGTACATTGGTCAATTATATATCTAGTGTGGATAGTTTGGAAAATATAATTAATTTTATATGTAATTATAACAATTAAATAGTATGTTGAGGGTTTGAGAGAAATTTTGGATAGTATTTTTTTTTTGGTTCTCCTCACACAGCTTCAACCATGTAGGAAGGACTAAGGAGAAATGCTACCAAATTTTTTTTTAATCCTTATTATGTATCATTGGATTACTGTAATTGATCTATAAAATTAATACAATTCCTGAATGGGATAAAACCTTCTATACCTATTCATGGATGATAGATGCATTTATTATATAAGCCATTTTAAGTAATAAAATAATTAATTAGCAATTACCTTATATTTGTATATATAGAATCCGTAGATAGTGTGCCATGGACCATAGTTGGAAGGACCATCAAGTAGTCAACAAGATGATTTCTATTAAATTCAGAGATGGCATAGAGTACATCTATGATTATGCTTTTAGGAATATGATACTTTATATCATGCATGGATGGGCTCATTTCCCTTACAAGAGATGTAGTAATAGAGAATTTTTTAATAGAGATACAATCATTGTCCATTTATATAAGACTAGATTTATGCCAAACTTCAAGCATTGGTACCTGCATAGAGAGATGTGGGAGATAGTTGCAAGGGTTAGAAGTGAGCAGGATAGGGACACAGATAAAATAGTAGACATGGTTATGGATGTAGCTGGTCTTGAATTTAATTAGAATGAGGAGGACGATCTAGAAGCTAGTAGTAGGGATTTCTTTCATATGTTGAAAGATGCTAATGAACCATTGTGGCTAGGATGTGAAACATCACTATATTATTAGTTGTGTTAGAGTATTTAAACTTGAAGACTGAGTTTAATATGATGGTCAATTGTTATGATAGAATAGTAGCAATAATAAAGAAAATGTTATCAAAGGATGAGAACTTATTGGGACCTTCTATGTTTCAAAAAAATGATGAAAGGGTTAGGCATAGGATATAAGAAGATAGATATATTTTGAAATGATTGCATCTTTTTATATAAGGGGGACCAATTAAAGAGCTCATGTGATATATGAAGTAAAAGCCAATTTAAGCCGAGGTAAGGGGGTAGGATTAGAAGGACATACCATACAAAATTTTTCAATAGCTTCCCCTCACTCCTAGGCTTCAAAGGCTTTACTTGTCTAAGAATACCGCTAGATAGATGAGATGATACAAAGAAGAGATAAAGCATACTGATATAATAAGTCATCCATCATATGGTAAGGCATGGAAGAAATGCTCGCCATCCTTTTTTTTTTGAGAAATCATGCAATGTTAGAACTGGATCTATCTATAGATGGGTTTACACTATTCAATCATGAAGTAGTCCCTTATTCATATTGACCAGTCTTCATTACTCTACATAATCTACCACCTGGGATGTGCATGAAAGAACATAACATCTTTCTTACATTAGTCATCCCTGGATCATGACATCCTAAAAGTAGCACTGATGTATATCTAAGATCTTTTGTTGATGAGCTAAGATTTTTATGATCTGATAGTACATATACTTTTAATGCATTGTAGAAGCAAAATTTTATAATAAAGGCTGCACTAATATGGACCAATAGCAATTTTTTTGTTTATGGGATGCTGTTAGGATGGAGTGCTCATGTGAAGCTAGTATGCCCCTATTGTATAGAGAACACAAAATCATTTCAACTTGAGCATAGTCGTAGCCTTGTTAGTTCGATTATCATCATTAATTTCTTTCCCCAAGCATCATCTTTTCAAAAGCAATAGGACAATTTTAGGAGGAATAAGATATATAATGACATGCACCCCTATGCCTTAGTGGTATGGAAGTATTTTAAAGGGTATCCTAATTGAATGAAGTTTAGTTTGGCATACTATTTGATAAGTAAAAATCTCGAGAGTTTGATAGAACTCATAACTGGGTGAAGCACAATATCTTCTAGGAATTATCATACTGCTCTACCAATTTGATCCATCATAATCTTAATGTTCGATAATATTTTTTATACTATTATGGATGTCAAGGGTAAGATGAAGGACAATCCCAAGACTTGAGCAGATATGAAGAATATATGCAAGTGTCATCTACTAGAGCTGGTTGAGATATCACCAAGGAAATTTTTGAAGCCAAGAGCATCTTATACCTTAACAAGGGAGTGGTTAAAAGATATATATGAATGGTATAAAAATCTTAAATTTTTTGATAGTTATGCAAGTAATCTAGCTTAGTACATCAATATCAAATATTGTAGATCCTATGGGCTAAACAGCCATGACTACCATGTCTTCATGCAATAATTATCCCTATTGGCTTGGTATGATCTCCTTTCCAATCCCTTTTATGGAGTTCTTTGATCAAGCTTAGTCTTTTCTTCAGACCATTGACCACATCTCCAATCTTGAGGCAAGCAGTATAGAAATCATATACAAGTTGGAGAATATTTTCCCTTCTAGTTTCTTCAACTCTATGAAGCACCTTGTGATTCATCAAACATATGAAGCTAGGATAGGGGTAGTGGAGTGTAGGTAGATGAATTCATTTGGAAGATACATTTACAGTCTCAAAAAAAATATGAAAAATAAGGTCAGAGTTGAAGGTTCTATTATAGAAATATACATAATAGAAAAAAATTAAATATTAACTAACACTACTTTAATCCTGTATACAGACAAAGCTAACTCAAGTGGACCAAAATGATGATGGTAGAGGCAAGGGATCAGAGTAGGAGATCTCAATATTTGCCTATCTTTATCATGAATTTAGGCATGAGATTCATCGAGTTTTAACTAATACTAAATTTCAATAAGCAGAGACATGTTTTGATAAACTACGAGGAGGTTGATCCATATTTTGAGTAAATATCCATCACAATCCTATCTCTTCAATCACTTATTATAGTATACTTATCTTATATATATTTGGCAATATGATAGGATGCTGAGATGAAAAAATCTGAGAATAAGCAAGGAAGAAGTTTCTGCACGGTGCTCAAAAAACTTTGTAGATTGGTTCTACAAATTGATAAGCATCCATTATTATTTTATATGTTTTAATTTCTTTTAATTTATTCTTTTTATAATTATAGGTCATGTAGTGGGGCAAATCCATATCTAAGAAGCTAAGACCATTAGGTTATAGGCCAACAAAATACATGATATGTTATAATGGCTGTAACATAAATAATTTTAAATTTTACATCTAGTGATATGGATATCATAAAAGCACAATAAACAGTGGTGTATGTATCAAAGGCAACTAGTAAGATGAGATGGAGAGTGACTACTATGGAATCCTCAAAGAAGTGATCAAGTTGACCTACATTGGAGATAATAGTATCATTCTATTAAGTGTCAATTATTTGATAACAATAATGGTATAAAGGTGGATCCACGACATTGGCCTATTAAAATCAAACATGGATCAAAAGCATATATCAACGAATCATTTGTGCTAGCTCAAAAGGTTGTTCTAGTATATTGTACTCCTTTTCCATTAAGAAAGACAGGAAGGAAATATTGGTGAGCTGTATATAAAATTAAATCTTAAGCTATTCCTTACGCACTTGAAGAAGAAGAAGAGCCCCATTTATTAGAATGCTTTTAGAAGGATGAAATATTAGGAGTTTATCATTCCTTCATAGATGTAGAATTAGATGCTCCATGAATTCTCCTATATGATGGACAACATAAGAAGGTAGATCATTTTAAGTTTGTTTTAAAGGATAATCTTATCCAAGAAGGGGAAGAAGAGAAAGAAGATGAAGAAGTGGAAGAAGAGAAAAAATTTGATGAAGAATCTGAAGGGTACCAATGTGAAGAGGCCGATGAGTAGTGCTAAGTATGTAATCATTGCATTTTAATTACTTGTCTTGTATCATTTTAAATTTTGCATTGCTATCCATGATTGTTTAATTATCCATGAAGCAATTTATTTTTTTTTTAGAAATTCTAGATCATGTATAATAGAGGCTAAAGCTGTGTTAGTCAAGGAGAGATCTCTCATGTGGCCAACTCATATGGTTCTGCTACACTCATACCATGCAATAAACTTTAATACTTTAGATATTCTCTTTTATATTATTTTATCATTTATTATCTAATATAACATTCTTTATATTGATGTTTTGCTCTTAGGTTTGGATGATGTGGGGTCACCATTGACCCCATATTCACATAGAGCAGCGATCGGCTCTCAGATTCAGCGATGTGTTAGAAGATCCATTCGACTCACAGCACCTCTGACTGAGCTAGAGAAAGAGAGCTTGTCTACGTTCAGAGCCACTCATAAGTACTACATCTTCAATTAATATATTTAAAATTTAGCTATTTTAGAGTTAATATTTTTTGTTCAAAATCAATTTTGCAGCATATTTGGAAAGCCTAGGATGTCTCACCTGGTTATCAGGATCATTCGATAATTGATGCCTGGGTTAATAAATGAGTATTCTAGTTGGCCATCGGGGGCTCATGATGCAGCTTAGAAGATGTTCCTAGTAAGCCAAAGATGTTTAATTTTTAAATTCACGGCACATTTGTATTCTATATTTATTAATACACCCTTGCTTCTATTTACAGGAGTACTACTGATTCGAGAAGATAAGGAGGCTAGCCATCTGACCTTTGAGGAGGTGGCCATACATAAGCTCTAAGACAGGCTATATAGCCTTAGGCAATCTGTCATAGACCACTCCAGTTCTAAGTTACCATCATATTGAAAGTCTTTCAGAGATCACTAGATGTGGGTGGACATGTGGGAGGGGAGGCTCACTATGATTGGTGGAGCTATGAGCAGTAATCTGATAGGTGACAGAGGGCATGATAGAATCAAACTATCCAAAAAGATTTGACCAAGCACACCGATGGCTTTGTTGGCACACACATTATAGCAAGTATATTGGTAAAAATTCTTTACTTATTTTAATCTCATATTAAATTGATCATATATATTTTAATTAATTTATTTTAATTATTTATTTATTGTAGACGTGGTAGCTAGTTATACACTAGGATAGTTGTAGTTGTGGGAGGCCACACCAATCCAGGACTGGTGATTATTTAGATCCTAGATATCAATGTATCATGGTAATAACTTAAAATATTATTTATTAGTTTTTATATATATTGATATATATAATTGGAGTAATGAATTTCTAAACTATATATGTGATTACATAAAGTATGTTGTATTGCGGCATAGCGAGGACCCATCCTCTTTGCCTTTCCATGGCCTCAAGGGATGGCTCAAGGCCACCAGAGGGGTGAGTAGGGCTAGGTCATAGGATTTGGGCATAGCTTCGATCCTTCAGCAACTTGCTAATCTTTGATGTCCTCCTCCTAGGCCTCGACAATCTAGATGTAGGGTGATGCATATGTTGAGGACTCCATTGAGAGGGTTTTTGCCTAGCAACCTCAAATGTTCCAAGATGATGCCTATGATATGGTCGTTGAGATCCTTTGGGACCTGCATCTATGTAATTGCTAGCTTCATTATTATAGCCATCACAATAGAGAAGTCTATTAATAAATTCTTTTACTTGTTTTAAATTTTTATATTTAGATGCTTCACATATTTAGGCTTGAATTGTGGAAGGATCTAGGGGATAAAAATTCAATCTAACCATCCAATTGATAAGTCATCTATAGCTCTATATCATTGAAAGAATGTGTATGAACAATCTATTTGAGAATCAAAGAAGTATATCAAAATATACACCTCCATATTGACATATATACTTTCCTATCAAAACTTATTAATATTTTTTTTTTTTCTTTGTTATAGAATGTTGGGACATCCAGCTCTCATCCATCATTGCTGGAGAGGACGTACAGGAGCAGAAGGAAGAGGACAATGATGATGAGGATCTCACATGATTTTTTTTTATTTTGATGTTACATATTTAATTTAATATTTATAAAGTAGTGTTAATTTATAAAATTATATAATTTATATTTTTAATATAATATAATTATTATTTTTATGATTGTGGTAGTTGATTATTTAATTTACTTATAATAGATTTTAGAAACTATAATTGCTTGTTATTATAATTAAAACAAGATTTAGCAAATTTATTTCTATTTTTTAAAAATAAAAAATTTTTACCAATGGCATTAGTGATGGTTATAGTCATTGCTAATAACTTATTAGTGATGGCTTTTTACTAATTAGTAATGGCTATATCTATCCCTACTATTTTTTATTATTTTAATTTTAATAAAAAAATTGAAAAAAATATTTGCAATGACTTTTTTGTCATCTTTAATAAGGGCTTTCAACATAACTTTTTTCCAACCTGTTATTAGTGAAAGGCAAAATGGTTATTAGCGATAGTAATTAGCCATCACTAGTAACCATTTTTCTTGTACTGAAAGAACTGGCAAGCCCTTATTACAGTTGAACAATTTCATTAGCTGTTGCTCTAAGTCTAATTGCTAGCCACCGTAGTACAAGGCTTGCAATAGCCCCCGACTCATCTAGCCTTAGTGTCGGGCAAGCACCCACCTTCAAACATCCCTTCTTTAGCATGGGGAGGAGAGCTGGGTGGTTTACCCCACCCCACTTGAGCAAAAAGAGCCTCGAGGACCTTGCCAATTGGTAGCCCAAAGTAGGCTTCTCATCATTGCCTATCATGACCTTCAAGCCATCGAGGGCATCTCTTGCACACCATTTCTACCCCTGAGTGGGCAATCAAGATAGGGATGCGAACACAATTCTTCTATTTCACTTTCTTGTTCTTCTTCCTCTTTGCAAGACTCCTAAATAAAGGGACCATCGTGTCATCGATTGGAAAGGCATACCTGATAGTAGGATTAGCTAGACCAAAAACTTCAAGTGGTGGATGCTACTTAGAGGCCCTCCATTGGTAGCAAACAATGCTAGCAAGTGAGCCACTCTTCATGACATGTCTACCCTTCTCACGAGAGATTATGGAGGAGCCCATTCCTTGTCGCTTCAAAGCACTACCTATAGAGAATTACGATGGCTCCACTAATCCTTGTGACCACCTAGAGAGCTTTAAAAGCTCTCATGATGCTACAAAAGGTATCCGATACCTTGATGTGCAAGTTCTTCCCAACCACCATTAGGGATGTATCTCTAGCTTGGTATTCGAAGTTCTAACCATATTACATTAGCTCCTTTAAGGAGTTTGGTCGCAAGATCATTGCTTAGTTTCAGAGCTGTAGAAGTTTAGAAAGGGCTCCAACTTTCTCTTTTCCATTCCCTAGGAGGAAGGGGAGTCTCTTTGGAGTTTTATGTATCACTCCAAAATAGCCATGTTGGACATTCATGGCTTGGAGCCCTCAGTTGCGATGTTATCCTTATTAAGGGGGCTTAGAGAGTGGAAGGCTTTTTCCACTCCCTCTCCAAGAGATTCTCTCATGATCTTTTGAAGCTTTTATCTTGTTTTGAAAAATACATCAACATCAAAGAAGGCATGGTATAGATTAGAAAGGAGAGAGGTGAGTGCAAGTGTACCTAGGAGAGCTGCCTTCTTCCTCCTCAACCCAAGATGTAAAGCGACGAAGTTGGATCCCGTCACTACCCCAAAAGTCATCAACATCATGTTGACTTCACTCTATTGAGCACTTCCCTAGGGAAAATATTAATGGAGATAAAGAATAAAGCTATTGTCCACTAGCCTAGGAAGATGAGCAAGAGGTCCAAGAAGGACATGACAAATATTGCCAATTCCACTAGGAGTACGGCACGACATAGAGAGCTACTTCTTCATAAAGAAGGAGATCAAAGCCCTTTTCCATCTAGGATACATGTTGACCTATGATGATAGATCCAAGGATGCAAAAACTTTCAGTTACCAATCCTGGCCTGTTATGGAACCTCTAGTGGACAACCATCCCATCGATAGGGTCATCCACACCATTTCTAAAGGGTCCCCTAATGGAGGAGTGACCTCATCAGCTAAAGGGACTTATTGATGCAAGATGAGATAAGGTGAAGGATTGTTGGTGAGCTGAAAAGTCACCAAAGATTAGGGTACCACTAGAGTTTTTTTCTCTAAGAAGGTGGTGAAGGAAACAATGGAGATGGAAGACATAAGTTTGAATTCTCAGAGGCTTTGGCAGTCACACTCATAGAGAGACCTCTCACCTCTAGGGCATCTCACCCATCTTGCTACATGGAGCGTTTAGGATAAATGTCAAAGGTCATGAAGGTAGTAAAAAATATGGAATCAAAAGGGAAGGGGATAACTAGACATGATGCGAAGCAACATGCCTAGGGATGAACCTCTCGTGCTCTCCTTGAGGAGTGAAAAGTGGGGCCTCTCACCCTCTCCATGTAGAGCAAATGAAGAATCTCTCTTCTAAAACTCATCTTTTCTTTTTTGCTTCATCATTATTATTAATTTTTTCAATTACATGGACTCACTTATATAAACTTGCCTCAAATCCAAATACATTGAACATAGACTCATCCTAATTAAGAAGAACTCTGGATATAGCATATATGAAAATATGGATGGATTAGGTAGGCTAGATTCAAGGGGTGTGGACTAAGGGCCTGGGTAGGAAGGTGAATTTGAATTCAAACCAAATTTGAATTCAAATAAATTTGGATGAAATGATAATTTAAAGGAGGGGTTTAAATGATGTCTAAATAGGAAAGATGATGATGGGGGACAATGATGAAATGATACATTTATAATGGAATCAGTAATGATTTAAATGAGGGATGAAGTAAATAGGTGCAGCTATTTAAGTAAAGAAGTAGGAATTCAATGATAGGATTCTAAAGATTAAACTTGACCAGAAATAAAACCAATCAAAGAAAATAAGAGGAGACCTTCGTGGTTAAGAAACCACATAGAGTAGGGTTTAGTTAACCTAATAATTACAGATCTGAAAGCCTTTCTAAGGAGGGTTACCCAGCAATTAATACTTATAGATTTAATACTGGGAACACTCAAAGAAGAAGTTTCCTGGATGACAGGGAGATTTCTCTAGGTTGCAAAGCCTCTTGTATCCGGTTCTTGGCACGGGAGACCTTCTTTGGAATCTAGAAGCCTGGGAATCCTGCAACAAAGAGATGAAAGATATATTAGAGACAAGGATTGAAATAGAGAAATGAGGGAAGGGATCTTTGAAATGAAGAAGGAAAGCTCGGAGTAGTCTTGGAGGTGCTTCTTTGGTTGGCCGAATGGACTAAGAGGGATAGGAGGAAGCAAGGTTGGATGAGGGGAGTTGGAAATGGGAAGAAAACTCTAGGCCTTATGCCCACCTTCTCACAAGCGACCAAGCATTCAAGCAAGGAAAAATTTCAAGAAAATTCTTTTTTCATTGATTCAAATTTCATGATTGATTACAATAAGGTTTGGAGCCTTTTTAATAGACCACCAAGCCATTTGAAATTCAAAATTTGAAATTCAAATAATACAAAATGAGGGGAGAGAATAGTGGGCATCTTCATGAAGAGGGGAGATGATTGTGGAGGAAAATGTGGACTCATTTGAATTTGAATTCCTTCTCCTCTTGGATGGCAATCAATGGTGAGGTGTCTTGGTGATGTGGCAAAGTGGAGTGATGAAGTGGCTTCCAAGTTAGTGATCCCATGGTCCATGCGCCCACCTTCCTTATTTGGACTTGTTGTGCTTGAAACCAGATTGGACTTGTTGTGCTGAAATCAGGTTGGTCTTGGCTGACTCTCCTTGACTCAATTACAATGAAGAACTTAATTTAAGCAAATACAGGACTCAATTACCAAAATGAAATGAATACAAGACTAATAGACTCAAATAAAACTTATTATAGGACTCGAACCCTCAATCTTCCAACCATAGCGAATCTTTTCTAATTTGTATCGGTTGAAGTCTCTTCTTGAGCCTGGTGCCCGCACCAATTCTCTCCGAGCGAGAGGAACTCGATCTTATCGAGTAAGGATTGGCCTGACTATGATATCTTTCTAATAGGTTGGGGTCAATTTGCTGTAAATCCTCTTGGGTGATCTAGGAGTCCTCAGATTCTGGTCAGTCTTGCCAACGAACCAGATAATGTTGATAGCCCTTACTTCTAGTGGTAATCACCTGATCATCCAAGATACATTCAACTCTATATCTCCGCTTTGGTGGAATTGCTGGTGGACACTCAGGTAGGGTTTCACTCTCAAAGGTAGGATAAGGCCCAAAAGGCTCACTAGGAATTAATGCCGGCTCTTTGTATTCTTCATATCAGAAATATTAAATGTGGAACTAATGTCATAATTTAGTAGTAACTCTAATACATATGCATTAGGTCCAATTCTCTTAACTACTTTGAAAGGTCTAGCTCCTTGGGCACGTAGTTTCTTCATAGTTCCCGATGGAAACCTTTCAGGTCTAAGTTTAATCATTATAGAGTCCCCTTCATAAAATTCATTCATTCGTTTACATGAATTAGCCATATGCTTGTAGACTTCATTGCTCATTTGAATATTTTTACTAATTTTCCTTATGCAATTCCTTAATATGCTATGCATATGATTTTGCAGACTCTGAGAATTATACTGACACTTGACAAAAAAAAACATACTCAACTATGTATTTCTATTGAGAGAAAATTTATTGGACTCTCTAGGGCCTAAACCTTATAGATTATAGACTCTCTAGGTTTGACCCTGGTCTGGCATGCATATGAAAATTTATAGTGGATCCCTAGCAAATGCCATAAGGTCTTCCAAAAGTAGGTCACAAACCTAACATACTCACAGCATTGGTGCAACTGAACGACCTCAGCAAAGTATAATTTGATAGTTTGGGGAACATTGGAAGCCTTCAGATACGATAGGATATAAAAATCAGAGTCTTGGAATAATCTATTGGAAACATAAAATAGATCTTGGTTACTCGGGATGACCTTAAGATTTGAATGTTGATCTATGGGTGTAAGATCTAGGGTAGGCTAGATGCTCCTAGATGGTAGAAGGTCATCTGGATGGTCTTCGAGAATTTTGTCTAAGATTTTATGGGCTTGCAAATATAACCCAAATCCCAAATTAATAGCTAGCCCAAATCAACCTAATTAGACTCTTAACAAACTAAACTGACTCGACCAAAATGAAATCCAAATTGTACTCGATCTATCCAAATACATAAGGACTAGAAATGAACTCAAATAAAATATAATAGACTCGAACAGACTAAATCCAATACCATCAGATTTGCTCCTTCCTGATGCTCCAATCTGAATCTAATCATCGGATGGCTCCTAGATCATCAGATAGCTCTCGATCCCTCATCATTCCCCTGGAGTGGGGAGAACTCGACTCCGTCGAGTTTGGGTCAGCGATGACTTTGGTGGAACTGAATCCAATCAAATCAGAAAGATAAAGCTTACCCTAATCCTCTGGCTCTGATACCAAAATTTGTGCAGGACGAGATGAGGTGAAGGACCATCGGCGAGCTGAAAAGTCACCAAAGATTAGCGTACCACTAGATTTTTTTTCTTTAAGAAGGTAGTGAAGGAAATAATGGAGGTGGAAGACATAAGTTTGGACTCTCATGTGTTAACTCTATTATTGATTTTAATGATTAACAAAATATTTAAGTATAATTGAGTACTAACAGTTTGCTAAAGTGTGTTTTCATTAAGGAAAAGGTGCTCATCAAGTTAGTCAAATTGAATTGCTTGCCAAATGATTGAAGAAGCCCTTTCTATGATTGAAACATCAATATTTAATGGACTTAAATATCTAAGAATTGCTTAAAAGGAATTAATGAGTTCAGTTGAAAAAGAATTAAGCAAAGTTTCAATCTTTTTGAAGAAGTTTCAGCAAGTATCGATTCACGGTTCAAGTGTCGACTCATGATAGTGCAAGTATCAACTCAAGCCGACATGTAGAAAGAAGTTTCAGATGGCATGCTTAAAGTGTCGACTCATGCCATTCAAGTGTCAACTCAAGGATCAACTCAAGGCTTGAGACATTTTCTCCAGACATGCTAAAATCCAAGATTTGCTTTAGGTGTCGACTCATGGATGTCAAGTGTCGACTCACCAGATGAAGTGTCGACTCACCTGAGATTTCCAAAGAGCCTCAAAGCTGAATTTTGAACTAGGTATTGATCCATGAGACTTAAGTGTCGACCCTAAGTATTGACTCACAAGATTGAAGTGTCAACACTTGGAGTTTTGGGAACAGTAACGGCTAGCTTTTTTAAATGCAAAACTCATCCCTTTTGCTCCCAATAGCTAGTTTCTCATGTTTAACGATCATAAATCGACTTTTAGTCCTTGGGATGGTATTTAAGTGAATTAAATTCAAATGGGACACAACAAGAAATAATAAGAAGTGAACAAGAAGTAAGGAAACAATAAGAAACATCAAGAAAGAAGAGAGAAGAGAAAGGAAGAAAAGAAAGCTCATTCACTCACACATTCATTAAAAGCAACTACTTCCAAGCTAAAAGAAGCCTTCAAGCATTCAAAGCAATCAAGAGCATTCAAGTCCTACCTTTTGAGCATTGATTGAGGCTTCATCGAATTGAAGACAAGCATCTTCATCAAACTTCAAAGAGATAACAACTTTTATTAGAAAGCTTTTCTTGTATTCTTTATCTCATTTCATACTTTGTTGTATCAAGGTTTTTGGTAAGCCTAAGAACAAAACCAAGGTGGTTTTTGGTTAGCTTAGTTGAAAACCATGGAGATTTTTGGTTAGCCTAATTGAAAACTAAGGAGGTTTTTGGTTTGCCTTTGAAAACCAAGATGTTTCTTTTGGTGAGCCTTGTGAAAACCAAAAGGGGTTTTGATTAGTGAGCCCAAAAAACTAATCAGCTATAATCGTGAGTGATTAGAGTGAATTTCCAAGTGGATCTTGGGGAGTGGACATAGGTGCATTTGAGAGCACCGAACCACTATACTTGCTTTGTATTTATGATTGATTATTTCTTTCTATTTACTTTTATCTTTCATTGAAATTTAAATTTTTGCTACATACTCTTTAAGAGCACACAACGCTTGCATCTCACTAGCATTTGTATTGGTTTTTGAATTAGCATACGTACTCACAAATAGTTTTTAGAAATCTAATTCACCCCCCTCTTGGGTTGCTTACTGGGCAACAAGTGGTATCAGAGCCACATTCTTAATATATAGGTCTAACCAAATTGATTAAAGATCTATGGCAACCTTCCTTGGTACTAGTGTAGTTAAGGGACAAGCCTCAAATAAACCACCTTATTTTAATGGCATTAACTATACATATTGAAAAACTAGAATAAAAATTTACATGCATTCTATAGATTATAATTTATGAAAAGTAGTTGATAAAGGTCCTTATATTCTTTCGGTTGTGGTTAATAGTGTTTCCATCCCAAAGCTTGAAGAGGATTGGGATGAAAATGATATTAAATAATCTGAGATCAATGCGAAAATAATGAATCTCCTTTATTATGCATTGGATCCAAGTGAATTCAATAGGATCTCCACATGCACCTCAGCTAAAGAAATATGAGACACACTTGAGGTTACTCATGAGGGTACTGATCAAGTGAAAAATACTAAGGTTAACATGCTTGTGCACACTTATAGATGTTTTTGCATGGAACCTAATAAATCAATTATTGATATGTACACAAGATTCACAAATATTGTAAATGGCATAAGAAGCCTAGGTAAAATTATTTCTAATGCCGATCTTGTTAACAAAATTCTCAAGTCTCTACCAACATCTTGGGATCCAAAAATGATTGCCATATAAGAAGCCAAAGATGTTGAGAAACTTTTAATGGAGCAGCTAGTAGGTTCACTCATGACTTATGAGTTGAACTTGAAGCAAAAAGCAAAAGATATGGATAAAAAGAAGAAGACTATAGCTTTCAAGTCCACAACACAAGAAGTGTCTTCATATGAAGAATCAGAAGAAGAAGGAGAGAATGAGGGTGATGAAGCACTATTAGCAAGAAAATTTAGAAAATTCATGAGAAGAAAGAAATTTCCTTACAAGAAAAAGTTCCAACCAAGTAAGGAAAAGGAAAAAGAAAAGGAGAA
Source organism: Areca catechu (assembly GCA_021397845.1). Lineage (NCBI taxonomy): Eukaryota > Viridiplantae > Streptophyta > Magnoliopsida > Arecales > Arecaceae > Areca > Areca catechu. Next base: position 73,927,775 of record CM038043.1, read on the forward strand.
AGAATAGGAGAAGGAGAAGGAGGTACCTATTTACTTTGAATGCTAGAAGCCTGGACATTACAAGTATGACTGCCCTCTCCTAAAGAAATTAAGAAAGAAACTTAGAAAGAAAGCAATAATGGTGACTTGGAGTGACAGTGAAGACTCTAGCTCAGACGAAGAATAAATTGAAGTTGCAAATCTTTACTTCATGGCACAACATGAAGAAGAGATAAATTTTGATCTTGAAGTTGATTATACTTTTGATGAATTAAGAACTGCATTTGATGAGTTAATGCATGATTATGAGTTGATGACATCTGAAATAAAAAATTGAAAAAGCATGCAAACTTTTTCTCACATGAAAATAATTATCTTTTGAATGAAGTAAATGATTTGAAAAATAAAACTGATGTTTTAGAAAAATGTAACAAAGCTTTATCAATAAAAAATGAAGTTTTGAAAAGACCTAAAATGAATATTTCAAATAATGAGCTTTTAAAGAAATGCAAAGATCTTGAAGTAGAAAACAAGAAATGTAAAGATGAGCTTGATAAAGTAAAACCCTTTATTGAAAAATTCACCTATAGTTCTAAAAAGTTAAATATTCTTTTGAACAATTAAAGAGCTATTTTTAACAAAGCTAGATTAGGTTTTAAACCCCAAAAATAGCAAAAGTTTTTCAAAAATTTCTTTATTCCTGCATCATCAAGTATCACATGTTTTTCTTGAAAAAAGATAGGTCATAAAGCATTCCATTATGATTTAAGAAAAATTAACAATTATAGAAAGAATTGGGTTCCAAAAGGAACCACTTTTAGTACTAACCCTAAAGGATCCAAGTTGGCTTAGGTACCTAAAATCAAAACTTAATTTGTTTTGCAGGTATGTCTTACAACCAAAGAAAAGAAAAGATTGTGGTATCTCGATAGTGGTTGCTCAAGACACATGATAGGAGATGTGAAGCAATTCACCTCTTTTGATATACTAAATAGAGTGAGTGTAACCTTTGGTGATAATGGTAAAGAAAAAGTTATTGGTATTGGTAAGGCTTATATCTCCCCTTCTATTTGGATTGATAATGTTCTCTTAGGTAAAGGTTTGAGACAAAATCTGCTTAGCATTAGTCAATTTTGTGATAAAGATTTTCAAGTTATTTTTGAATCATCCTTCTGCATGATTGCTAGTCTTGATAATATCAAAGTGAAATTCATTGGAAAAAGGCATGGTAATATCTATATAGTTGATTTGGATAATCTATCTTTGTCTAATGATGAATGCCTAATTGCAATGAATTCCACTATCAATGAGACTAGTTGGCTACGGTATTGTAGATTAGGTCATGCAAGCATGTATTTATTATCAAAATTATGCAAAATGAATTTATTAAGAGATTTGCCAAAACTTAGTTTTGAGAAAGACAAAATTTATGAAGCATATCAATTTGGAAAATAAGTAAAAATATCTTTCAAACCTAAAGATTTTGTTTCAACTTCTTGGACATTAAAACTACTCCATATGGATCTTTTTGGACCAAATAGGACATCTAGCCTAGGAGGCAAGAGATATGGATTAGTTATAGTCGATGACTTTTCTTGATTTACATGGATTCTATTTTTAGCTCACAAAAATGAATTGTTTTTAGCTTTTATAAAGTTTTATCGAAAAGTTTCCAATGAAAGAGGTACTTTAGTTATTTGTATTCGAAGTGACCATGGTTCTGAATTTGAAAATCAAGATTTTAAAAACTTTTGTAATAAAAAAGGAATATAACATAATTTTTTTGTACCTAGGATATCTCAACAGAATGGGATAATAGAAATGAAAAATCGTACTTTAGAAGAAATGGCATGTACAATGCTTTGTAAAAATGATTTGCTGAGATATTTTTAGATCGAAGCAGTAAATACCACATGCTATATTTTAAACCGTGTTTTAATTCAACCGATCTTAAAGAAAACTCCATATGAGCTTTAGAAACAAAGAAAACCTACTTAAAAATATTTTTGAGTTTTTGGTTATCGTTGCTTTATTATGAATAATGGTAAAGATAATTTATGCAAATTTGATGCCAAGTCTAATGAAGGTATCTTTTTTGGATACTCTACATCAAACAGGGCATACAGAGTCTTTAATAAGAGAGCTTTAGTAGTAAAAAATCTATACATGTAGTATTTAAAGAATCTGCAACAAATCCTCTAGAAAAGATGATACTTCTGATGCATGTGTAGGTGCTGAAGAACTAAAGAAACTTACTCTGGATCATCAACCCTCTCAAGAGAATGAAGAAGATCAAGACAAGAATGAAAGAGAAGAAATCATACAACCCACACCAAAGCATCTGGATCTACCCAAAGAGTGGAGGTATGCTCACGGACATCCTAAAGAGTTAATCCTAGGTGATCCATCAAAAGGGATAAGAACAAGATCTTTAATTAGAAATGAATGTGACTATATTGCTTTTATTTCTCAAATTGAACCAAAATGTATTAAAGAATTTGAAAAGGATTCTAATTGGATAAATGTAATGCAAGATCAACTAAATCAATTCAAAAAAATAATGTTTGGACTTTAGTTGAAAGATCATCTAATATTTTAATTATTAGCACAAAATGTATTTTCAGAAACAAACTTGATGAAAATGGTATTGTTACTAGAAATAAAGCTAGGCTAGTTGCCAAAGGCTACAATCAGAAGGAAGGGAATGATTTTGAAAAACCTTTGCTCCTATTGCTAGACTTAGGCAATTAAATTTTTATTAGCATTTGCATGTTTCATGAACTTCAAATTATTTCAAATGGATATCAAAAGTGCTTTTCAAAATGGTTTTATTGAAGAAGTGTTTGTTGAATAACCACCTGATTTTGAAAATCATGCACATCCTTATCATGTTTTCAAACTACACAAGGTACTCTATGGTCTAAAGCAAGTACCCTGAGCATGGTACGAAGGACTGAGTAAATTTTTAATTGAAAATGATTTTTCTAGAGGCCATGTTGATACTACATTTTTTATAAAAAAGAAAAATAATAATCTATTAGTAGTACAAATTTATGTTGATGACATTATATTCGATGCTACTAATGAAATTCTTTGTCAAGAGTTTGCCAAGCTTATGTAGGGTGAGTTCGAGATGAGCATGATGGGAGAACTTAATTTCCTCCTCGGACTTCAAATCAAGCAAACCAAAGATGGGATCTTCATTAACCAAGCTAAGTATACAAGAGAAAACTTAAAGAAGTTTGGAAAGAAGACTACCAAGATAATAGGTACACCTATGAGCCCCTCTTATAAACTTGATAAAGATGAGCATGGTAAATCTATTGATCAGAAATTATATAGAGGAATGATTGGCTCTTTATTATATTTGACTGCTAGTAGACCAGATATCATATTTAGTGTTTGTATGTGTGCTAGATATCAGTCTGATCCTAAAGAATCTCATTTGTTGACTGTTGATTGGCTCTTTATTATATTTGACTGCTAGTAGACCAGATATCATATTTAGTGTTTGTATGTGTGCTAGATATCAGTCTGATCCTAAAGAATCTCATTTGTTGACTGTTAAGCGCATACTTAGATATCTATCTAGTATAATTGATATTGGTTTCTGGTATTCTAGAGATTCATCTATTGATTTAATTGGTTATTCAATTGCCGACTTTGTTGGGTGTAAATTAGATAGTAAAAGCACAAGAAAAACTTGCCAATTTCTTGGAGTTAACTTAATCTCTTTGTTTAGCAAGAAACAAACTTCAGTTGTACTATCCATAGCTAAGGCTGAGTATATTACTGCAAGAAGTTGTTGTGCTCAAGTCTTATGGATTAAGCAACAGCTTGATGATTTTGGAATCAAATTAACTAAGATACCCATAAAATGTGATAACACTAGTGCTATATATTTAATTAAAAATCCTATTCTGCACTCTAGAAGTAAATGCATTGAAATTAGATATCATTTTATTAGAAATCATGTTGAAAATAATGATATTATGCTTGAATTTATGTTCTAAAATGTAACTAGCTGACATATTGACTAAACTTCTCCAAGATGATCGGTTTAGTATGATTAGAAGAGAATTAGGGATTATCAACTCTTTTGATTAAAATTTCCATCTCTTCATAATTTTTAACTTTTGATTGATCAAAATTGCTTGTAAATCATGTTTAATCTCTCTAAATTTATTAAAATCATGTTCTAATTGATCAATGATCATTTTTCCATTTCTTTTGGTTTTAAGTTGAAGTGTCGATACTTGAAAGTGTCGACACCTGGAAGTGTCGACACTTGACTTTATGTCATGAGTCGACACTTGAACGGTGATAAATCGAGATAAAATGAGAAAAATGAAGTGTTTTCTACAAATTTCTCACTCCAATTCGAGCCGACTCATCCTCAAACAGTGTTCCATCATCTTCTTCCCTCCAAATTTTGGTTCCAATCGCTCGATTCTTTGTTTGAAATAGGTATATTTTGGTTTTCTAATATTCTTCATCCCATTTCCTAGGTTTTCATCATAAAAACCCTAGTTTCTCCACTTTCTTGCTATCTTCTCTTATTTCCTTGGAATGGGTCCTAGAAAATAAGTTGTCCGGCATCCTAGACCTTCCATTCAGAAGGAAGAAAGAAGAACTAGGGCCAGCATGAGGATAGAGTAGCAGATAAGCCGGATGTTCTTGTCAGACCCCCTATTTCTGTAACAAATTGGATGGGATTGAAGACCATCATCGATGGTCAACATGTGGACTTTGATTTCTTTGACCAGCAGCACTTCCGGATTGCCCAGTGGCTGAAGGATGCGAGTTTATCACCTTTTTGTTCACTATTAGAGAGATTCTACCTGGGATTGATTAGAGAGTTCTATGGATCACTTGCCCGAGGAAGTGATGGCTGGATTGCACAGATCCATGGCAGAGATGTCCCTATATCTGTAGAGATTCTAAGTTGAGTATGGGACATTCCTATGATAGGATCTATTGCTGATGCTTTAGTACACAGGATTAGTGGACTTTGATGCATTTTTGAGATGGACGATCTTCCTGAGGGAGCCACTGTAGTTGCTTTGAGACTGATGCCTGAGATGAGGTTACAGCACCACATTGTAGCCCAGATTCTTTTATCGAAGATCGGATAATTTGACTTCATCACAGATCGCAAGCTTTTGGTCATGGTGTCTCTTGTACATCACACTCCAGTATGCCTCCCAGTGCTTATGGTATATCAGTTGACAAAGGCATCGATCAGCCAGAGACTGTCTTCCCTACGGGATGGGATTGACTTTGCTATTTAGAGCTTATGGAGTGGTCATAGACGATGAGCCCTACGAACAGCAACTTCACACAGACATCTATGATATAGATCTCTTCACAAGATGGGGTACCATCTAGTCAGAGGCTAGTGGAGATGGCGTATATCTAGTCAGGCCATTGACAGAGATGATGAGGTGGCAGAGGAGGAGCGTATCTTTTCAGGAGAGGCAGGGCCCTCAGAGCCACATAGTGTTATCCTTAAGGTCCAGCCCGAGCCTTCGGCATAGCCAGAGCCTGCTCCTCAACCCGAGCCAACTACTCTTACACATACAGATATCCCTGGTGCTACTAACAATTTAGAGGATAGGGTTGCTTGCATAGAGACTGAGGTTATGATTATTCATCAGCGAGTCGACAGGACGCATATGGAGATGAGGGAGAGCCATCAAGGATTGAGTGATGGCATCTCTGCCATTTTAGCTACATTAGCTAGACCTTCATCAAGCAGAGCTCCTGCACCTTCAGCTCCATTTGATTCACCTCCAGCACCATCCGCTCCAAGACTTGACTTGGCAGATGATCAGTCTGACTCCACTGAGTTTGATGTGATAGATTTCATAATGGAGCTAGAGCTGCAGACAGTAGATGTTCCTAGGAGCCCCATTCCTAATCTTTTCTATTTATATCATAATACTCCAATTTTATCCTCTCCTTCTAGATATGATCCACATCCTTCTTCCATTCCTGCACCTACTCCTATCATTCCATCTTCTGTACACTAGTCTTACATTCTTCAACTTTGCATACATCTTCCCTTATAAAGGAATTTGGATTTTATACTCTTGATCTCCACCATCCTGATTCAGGACCCATTTTTGATCCTTCACCCCTTTCTCTTGATATAGTTGCTCCGGTTAGTTCTGTTCCTACTATTGATGTTGCCTCCACCTCTTCTGCACCAGCTAGAGGTAGGACATATGTTAGACGTAGAGGATGAGGCCGTCGTGTTCCATCAAGACCTACCTAGACCCGATTCTCTGATCATTGACCTATGCGGCCATGATTCCATACTTCTACTAATACTAGACTGATTGAGATTGGATCCTCTGATGAGAAGCACTCTTCTTAGGGTAGTCTCTATGTTAGTTAGCTTACATATCAGCATTACTTGTATACATCTTTGTTTGTTTACTATCTTGTATTTATGTATGAAAGTTTATATCAATGTATGAACTTTTGAATTCAATGAATGAAATTTTTATATCAATGCTTTATCTTTGGATATTAACTCTTGTGATTATTGCTCAATTTTTGTAATTATCATTCAATCTTTTCTTTAATCCTTTTTTACTGATGACAAAAAGGGGGAGAGTTATATGTAAAAGAAAAATAAAAAGGGAGAGAAAAATAATAAAAGAAAAATATAAGAGAGTGAAATGAGAATAGCAAAAAAATGAGCTTGACTGAAAAAGAAATGAGAAATGAGTGAGGGGGAGCATTAAGAAGAGCATTAAAAGAAAATCTTTTTAAGTTACATTTTCTTGAAATTCTTTGAAAATATATTTTTCGGATCACCCTTTGAGGGGGAGCTTTTATACTCTTCAATCTCTAGTTAAAAGTTTTTTTGTTGAAGCACAAGTATAGATGATTTCCATATAAAACTCACTCACTATTTCTATGAAATCTGTTTTAACTTTGATACACATGTTGAGTATCGTGGTTCTTGAAATTTTAAGTCTGATATCTTTTTATGGCTCTAATGCATTGAAAATGAGTATTTATCATTTTGCTTGAATTTTTTTTTATGTGTTATACTTAAAGGTTTTGTTATCATCAAAAAGGGAAAGATTATTGACTCTGTTATTGATTTTGATAATTAACTAAACACTTAAATATAATTGAGTACTAAAGGTTTGCTAAAGTATGTTTTCATTAAGGAAAAGGTACTCATCAAGTTAGTCAAATTGAATTGCTTGTCAAATGATTGAAGAAGCCCTTTCAATGGATAAAGCATCAATGTTTAATGAACTTAGGTATCTAAGAATTGCTTGAAAAGAACTAATGAGTTCAGTTGAAAAAGGATTCAGCAAAGTTTCAATCTTTTTTGAAGAAGTTTCAGCAAGTGTCGACTCATGGTTCAAGTATCAACTCATGACAGTGCAAGTGTCGACTCAAGCCAGTATGTAGAAAGAAGTTTCAGGTGGCATGCTTGAAGTGTTGACTTATGCCATTTAAGTATCGGCTCAAGGTGTCGACTCAAGATCGACTCAAAGCCTGAGACAGATTTTCTCCAGAACATGCTGAAATCCAAGATTTGCTTTAGGTATCGACTCATGGATGTCAAGTGTCGACTCACCAGATGAAGTGTCAACTCACCTGAGATTTTTAGAGAGCCTTAAAGCTAAATTATGAATTAGGTGTCGATGCATGGGACTTAAGTGTCAATCCTAAGTGTCAACTCACAAGATCAAAGTGTCGACACTTGGAGTTTTGGGAATAGTAACGGCTAGTTTTTTCAAATGCAAAACTCATCCCTTTTGCTTCCAATGGCCAGTTTCTCATGTCTAACGGTCATAAACCAACTTTTAATCCTTAGGATGGTATTTAAGTGGATTAAACTCAAATGGGACACAACAAGAAATAATAAGAAGTGAACAAGAAGTAAGGAAACAACAAGAAACACCAAGATAGAAGAGAGAAGAGAAAAAGGAAAAAAAGAAAGCTCATTCACTCACACATTCATTAAGAGCAACTACTTCCAAAATAAAAGAAGCCTTCAAGCATTCAAAGCAATCAAGAGCATTCAAGTCTAACCTTTTGAGCATTGATTGAGGCTTCATCGAATTGAAGACAAGCATCTTTATCAAATTTCAAAGAGATAACATCTTTCATTACAAAGCTTTTCTTATATTCTTTATCTCATTTCATACTTTATTGTATCAAGGTTTTTGGTAAGCCTAAGAACAAGATCAAAGAGGTTTTTGGTTAGTCTAGTTGAAAACCAAGTAGGTTTTTAGTTAGCCTAGTTAAAAATCAAGGAGTTTATTGGTTAGCCTTTGAAAACCAAGAGTTTCTTTTGGTGAGCCTCGTGAAAACCAAAAGGGGTTTTGATTAGTATGCCCAGAAAACTAATCGGCTATAATCGTGAATGATTATAGTGAATTCCTGAGTGGATCTTGGAGATTGGATGTAGGTGTATTTGAGAGCACCGAACTACTATACCTTGTGTTTGTGATTGATTGTTTCTTTTTATTTGCTCTTATCTTTCATTGAAATTTAAATTTTCACTGCATACTCTTTAAGAGCACACAATACTTGCATCTCACTAGCACTTGTATTGGTTTTTGAATTGGCATACATACTTGCAAATAATTGTTAGAAACCTAATTCTCCTCCCCTCTTGGGTTGCTTACTGAGCAACATCATGGACTTTGGGACACACACTCATGGAGAGATCTCTGACCTCTGGGGCATCTCACCCATCTCGCTATATGGAGCTGAAGGGTAAATCTCAAAGGTCATGTAGGCGGTAAAGAAGATGGAATCAAAATGAAAAGGGATAACTAGACATGATGCGAAGCAACATGGCCAGGGATGCACCTCTCGTGCTCTCCTTGCGGAGTGAAAAGTGGGCCTCTCACCCTCTCCATGCAGAGCGAACGAAGAATCTCTCTTGTAAAACTCATCTTTTCTTTTTTTCTTCGTCATCATTATTATTTTTTTCAATTACATGGACTCACTTATATAAACTTGCCTCAAATTCAAATACATTGAATATAGACTCATCCTAATTAAGAAGAACTCTGGATATAGCATATATGAAAATATGGATGGATTAGGTAGGCTAGATTCAAGGGGTATGGACTAGAGGCCTAGATAGGAAGGTGAATTTGAATTTAAATAAATTTGGATGAAATAAGAATTTAAAGGAGGGGTTTAAATGATGTTTAAATAGGAAGGATGGGTTATGAATGGGTTATGAGGATTTGAATGGATGTTGAATTTGAAAGTGGCGAATGATGGATCCATTCAAAATTTGAATTCAAATAAATTTAAATGGAAATAATCCTTTCTAAGAAATTTGGGTGGTTTTGGAATATGGATGGTTATGAAAAGGAAGAAATATGGTTGGTTTTGGAATATGGGTGGTTACAAAAAGAATCCTTTCCCAAATATGATTCTAGGTGGGGGATGTGGATAATGATGGAATGTGGGGACGGTATAAAACATAGGGGTGGTACATATGGTTGGATGGATGGATAAGATCTAATATTTTATGGGCTTCCAAATATAACCCAAATCCTAAATTAATAGCTAGCCCAAATCAACCTAATTAGACTCTCAACAAACAAAACTGACTCAACCCAAGTGAATTCCAAACCAGACTCGATCTACCCAAATATATAAGGACTCAAAATGAACTTAAATAAAATATAATACACTCGAATAGACTCAATCCAATACCATCAGATTTGCTCCTTGTTGATGCTCCAATCTAGATCTGATCATCGGATGGCTCCTAGATCATCGGATAACTCTTGAGTCCCCATCACTTATGCTCATGCAACTCTAGTGGAAGTCTCTCAATCCAAGTAATGTAGGCTAGATGAGACCATTACCTTTTCGGACACTGATATAGAAGGCATCCAAACCCCCCATGATGATACTACTATATTTTCCCTTACCATCACAAACTTTGATGTTGTTGGTGACAAAATTTGTTAAGCACTGGAAAAAGGGTTGGAGATGCTGGAATGGATGATGCAGGCCGGGCTTAAGGAGGTGGTACCTACAAAAAAGTCCTATCAAGGGTATCCCCAGTAAAGGCACTCTGATGCTCAAGTCAATATTGGTAGTAATAGTGGAAAAGTGTAATTGGGAAGGCAAGTGCATACCTCTAGAAGCTTGCATGGAGCCTTTTTTATAGGGGGATAGTTCGGGATATTTTAGGTGACACCAAGATCCTTACAGATTTAGTAAAAGGTGGCTAGACTTCCCACATGTTACTTGGGGCCTTTTTGCTAGCAAAGAGGTGTCTTGTCTTTTTAAATGCATCATTATCATTAGTTTAAGGTAAGGCATGCTTCATTGAATGGTGGCTCAAGTTATGGGACATTCAGGTATGGTCATCATTCTTGTAGAGATCCCACCATGATTTGGTGATTTTAGGATATGATGGAGAGCCCTATCAGGTGGTGCTATGTAGTGGTGATGAGTGTTAGAGTGCTATGCTATGAGGGCTTTGAATAGGCATGACATCAAGATGGTACTAGCTAGCATTCTTAGTATGGCTCAACAATGCTAAGACTCATCATTAAGAGCTTCTTAATAGTACACACCCGAGAGCATCTGACCAAGCACTTTGAAGGTGGTCGAAGGGTTTGCTAATGCCTTAGGGCATAGAAACTGGCCTCTGCCATCAACCACTTAAGGGCATCTAGTTGAGCACCTCAGGGATGGTTGGCAAGGCTTTTTGATGCCTTGGGGCATAAAAATTGGCCTCTATCATCATCCGCTTGTGGGCTTTTGGCCGAGCACCTCAAGTATAGTCGATAAAGCTTATTGATGCCTTGAGGCACAAGAATGGGTCTCTGCTATCATTTGCTAAGGGCTTCTAGTATTGGCTAAATGCCTTAGGGATGGTCAGCAAGGCTTGCTGATGCCTTAGGGCATAGAAATTGGCTTATGCTATCATCTGCTCAAGGGCTTCTAGCCGAGCACCTCAATGATGATCAATAGGGCTTGCTAATATCTTAGGGCATAAGAATTAGCCTCTACCATTATTCGCTTGAGGGCTTTTGGTCGAACACCTTAAGGGCAGTTGGTAGGGCTTGCTGATGCCTTGGCCCATAAGAATGGGCCTCTATCAACATCTGCTTGAGGGCTTCTAGCTGAATGCCTTAAGGATGATCAATAGGACTCTCTAATACCTTGGGGCACAGGAATTGACCTTTGCCATCATTTGCTCGAGAGCTTCTGGCCAAGTTCCTTAGGGATGGTTGGTAGGGCTCGTTGATTCCTTAGGGCATTAGAATTGGCATCTACCATCGTTCGCTTGAGGACTTTTGGTCGAGCACCTTAGGGGTAGTTAGCAGGGCTTGCTAATCCTTAGAGCACAAAAAATGGCCTTTGCCATCATTTGCTTGAGGGCTTCTAGTCGAATGCCTCATGGATGGTCAACAGGACTCGTTAATGCCTTGATCGATTAGAGTGCATCATGTCCATCTATGCTTGGTGGGGACACTAGGATCGACACAGATCACTGTATCCCATATGATTTACTGATTAAAGTTTTAAGACTTTAGTCATGTGTCATAATTTTGTAAGAAAGTAAGATTAAGTTGTAATAAGGTAATACTAGTTGATTTATCTTGACCTAGAACAGTATATTGAGTCCGTACATCAGTTATGAGTCCAGTATGAGCCCAATTTTTGTGCAAGAGAGGAGGTTACCTTATTTTGGAGTTCCACCAGGCCATATCCAGGAGTCAAAGGCCACTACATTAGCCCATTGGATTTTGTGTGACAACCTAGGTTCCAAGATGCTTCTAGAAACTTTGATTCTTTCCAGATGTCCTCCAGATGCCCAGATTCCTCCCCAGATGCCAGAGCATATTTCTAAACTAGGGCATCCATGATTCCAGAGATCCACTTGTATCTTAGCCCAACAAAATCAAGCCCAGGCACCAAGCCCAAGCCCTAAAGAAGCAATATTCCATGGAATATTCCTGATACCAGGCTACCAAGCCACCCCAGCTTCCAGGAGGCCCAAGCCCATGCATCAAGCCCCTTTGGGCTGGCCCCTTGCTGCCCCTAGAAGCCCAACATGCCCTCCTAGGAATCCTTGAAGTGTTGACCAAGTCCAAGAGGAGTCCTTGAGTGGAATAGTCAAAGCATGAAGGGAGAAGGAGAAGACTAGGTCAAATCCTAACCTAGTTGGGACTTATGCTCCTAATTATTTTAAGATTTATTTTTCTAACCTAGATAGAAGAGTACTTGTAACCCAAGTGTGTAACCCTAGTTAGAGGGCATGGGAACTCTATAAATACCCCACCCCTCTTCCTCTTGTAATCAATTTTTATTCATGATATCAAAACCCTGGTGAAATATATTTGAGCTTGCGAGCTTGTGTTACTTTGATCTTTTGGTTCTTCGGTTTGTATTCTTGTTCTCTTGCTTGGCCGAATTCCTTGCTGCCCTAACATCCTTCCATGCCCTAACTCAATGCCATCCAAGCCTTCACACATCTAAGAAGGAGTGCCCTAGGCCGCCAAGCAAGGAGATCTTCATCAAGCCGCCACACTTCTAAACCCTAACCTGATTCCTTGTAAACCTAGTTTCCTTTCTTTTTCATACGTGCTATTTTGATTGACCCTTGATATTTTGCAGGATCCCCGAGGTGTTTCACCTCCCTAGAGGAGGCTTTCCTTGCCTCCAGGACCGCCCAAATCAGTCATCAAATTCAAGGGAACCGAGCTTCATCATCCAGGCTCCAATCAGAGTGCCGTGTGATCTCTTCATTGGGAGTTCTTCAAATCACTAACTGGTAACATCCTTCCCTTCTCTTGATATCTGATTTGATGACGATTAGCTATCCTAAACTAAAAATTTCTCAATTCTCAGGTCCTGACTTTCAATATCTTGCATGAGTTATTTTGCGATCATGGTGATTTTTTGCATTGCTACTTTATCTGCTAATTATTTGCTTAACTTTGGAATTTAACCTACAAACCTAAATTATAAAAATCATAAAAAAACTAGTTTATTATTTTTCCTATATTTTTAGTAGTCTTAGAGTCTTCCCATATCAATGCTTGTCTCAGTTAGTGTCCTTGATCCAAGTACATATTGATTGGCCAATAGAGTGCTTGTACCATTGTGGATCCCATGTGCCTGATCTGACTATATTTTTCATCAACAAATACCCCTCTACTTCTGATCTTTGGTTCAGCTAGATCATAGAAGTATTCTAAAAGAAAAGGATCGGTAGCATGGAAATCCTTAAGTCAGAGTCGCATCATCTATTGGGCAGATTTGAATAGGCAAGATAGTGATGCACCTTCTTATAGTTCCTGATGGCACTTTGCAAGGCATGCCACATTTACTTTCAAGCGACATACGATAGCCTAATGCAATGAGAATTTGCCACGTAATGCCAATTGAGTACTCTCAAGCCATCTGGGCCCTATTTGCTTTATTATTTGAAAGGATGAGTCTACCATTCCATGATTTCTTCCACATTTTGAGCTTGGGATTTCTCCTCCTAGGGCATTTAGTTATCATCACCAATTCTATGCACCGGCTTCCCTTCCATCTCTCACCATTCTCCTTGGAGAGTTTGGTACCTTTGATCCTCCACTTCATCCAAATATTAGGTCGGCTTTCTTTTACTTGTAGCAGTTTTCTTTTCTTTTTAGGATTTGATGTAAATGTCAAGCCCTAAGGACCATAGGAAGGAGAAGTTGCCTAGAAAAGAAGGGGAAAAGACCTTGACATCCCATGGAATGAGCGTGCCGAGCTAGCTACCATCGGCTTGGAGGCGTATCCATCTTTGATGGATGAAAAGGATCTCTTTGTTATCGGTTGGCATACTCTATGCCGAATGAGTGTGAGTAAGAGCTACCTAGTCCAAGTACTCGAGCCAATGACCCATCCCCCCGGTCATCTAGTAGTGTATAAGGAGGCACTTAAGGTCGGGCTTAGGTTTTCTCTTTCCTTTTTTGTTCTTGAAGTCCTTTGTTTTCTTGAAATTTCATTATGTATTCTAATTCCTAACTCCGTCTAACACATAGTAGGGTTCTAGGTTCTCTACTCTTTGATCAAAATTTAGCTTACCCTTTCTTTGTTCCGGGCCTTCGTTACCATCTAGATTCATCCTTATGCTAAGTTGTGGTGGTATCTTACTATCTAAAAGGGAGTAGAACCATTAATCGAGGGCACTCCTACTGTCATTAATGGCTGGAAGGAGCGTTTCTTGTTCATCTCCTGCCCCTCTTCAAGTGATTAGGATTCTTTTTCTTTTTCTTTTTTTTTTAAGATTGAATTTGTAGCTCGACTTTCCGGGCTACTAGGAGTCTCTGCTCGGCCTCTCGGGCTACTAGGTGCCTTTGCTCGGCCTTCTGGACTACTAGGAAACTTTGCTCGACCTTTCAAGTTGTTGGGAGTATCTGATCGGCCTCCAGGATACTGGGAGTCTCTCTTCGAAGTGAGGGATGATCCGATGAGGGTGGTTTTCTTTCTTCTTCCTCTGGTCGGAGTGCTTTGTGTTCCCTTCACTTTGCTTGTCACCGTTCTTTTCTTTGGCTCAGACTGCTTCTGGGGGGCCTCCTTAGCTTATCAAGCCATGAATCAGGTGGCCGACAATGAGAATTCTCACGAACACCCCTGGGCTGTGAGCAAGGCAATCGGATGTAGGGCATTCAGAGTGTCCTGGCTCGGTTCGCCACACTACAAGTCAAGGGGTAGATGGTGGGACTTCTGGTATTTCTTGGTAGATATCTCTGGACTATAGTAAGGTAGTGGATGCGAGGCTTCATGAGTCTCCCATATTATAGGTGCCAAACTATGAGTTTCGCAGTAGATGACAGGGTTCCAAGAATCCCCAACTGCACCTCAAGATTGTGAGTGGGGCAACTGAGCATGGGAATGTCAAAAAGACTCGACTTGGAGATTGCCCAGCTGCGGGCCTCTCAGTAGATGGCAGGGTGCCCTGTCGTCGCTTCAGGGTTGTGAGCATGACCAAAAAGTATGAGCCCGATGTAGTGGGCTCGGCTTGTTGAAGATGATGCCGCCATGCTATGAGTCTCATGGTAGATGGCATCTTGGTGCCACCTTCAGGCTATGAGCTCGGTTGATGAAGGCGGGCCTGATATGGGGCTTACTTGTTGATGAGGAGTTGCCATGCTATGAGTCTCGCAGTAGGTAGCATCTCGGTGCCACCTCCGGGCTGTGAGCATGGCTGGAGCGTTATGGGGCACCGAGCTTCTCGATTCACCATGTTATGAGTCATGTGGTAGACGGCATCTTGGTACAGCCTCTGGGCTGTGAGCACGGCCATAAGGCTATGAGGTGCCTAACTTTTGGGTCAGCCAAGATGTGAGTCATGTGGTAGATGATATCTTGGTGCCAACTCTAGGCTATGAGCTTGGCTGATGAAGGTGAGCCTGATGTGGGGCTCGGCTTGTTGAAGAAGAGTGTCGAACTGTGAGTCAGGCGTTAGGTGGCGGATTGCCGTGCTGCGACCTCCAGGCAGTGAGATTGGCTGGTGAGCACAGGCCAGATAGGGGGCCTAACTTGTTAATGAGCTGCCATGCTATGCGTCTCACGGTAGACGACATCTTGGTGCCGCCTCTGGGTTGCAAGCACAGCTATGGAGGCAGGCCCGATGTGGGGCCCGACTTGTGCTCGCTAAACTTTAAGTTGGATGGAGGCATCCCTGCATAGGTAAAAGGTAGAGTTGCACAAAAAGGGGCTTAGGTAATTGAGAGGAAGTTTTACATCACCGGTAGTGCCCCTTTGAAATGGTCGTGTTCCTAGTCCGGGAGCATTGGGGACTGGCGGGGTAGTGGGATTCATCTGGTCAAGCTTCGACCCCTTCGCTGGGGTCCTCTACGGGGTCATAGTTATGCACCATCCTTGATCGATAGGTTGCCACCTGGGGTTAGGTCCCGTCTTGATGGGGGACTAATATGCATGCAATTTTTTTTGTATGTTTTATATGTGGGGTTGAGTGATTAATTCCCAAATTTTAGATTAAAATAAGTTGTAGGGAGTTTTATATGTATTTTAGAAGATCAGCATGCAGATTAGGACCTAGAAAAGTAGAAAAGAAGGATCGCCGGGGCTGAGAAGCCTCGGTTAGGGCAAGTTCTCCTACAATAAAACTACTGGAGTTAGAGGGGGTGTACCTGACAATGTCTGTGAAGATCGTAGAAAGGGGTCTCTCGTTCCTCGATGGATGCGGCCTGGAAAACTGAGCCAAAGACCAACGGATACCCGGCTTTCTACTCGGTGATCCGATTGAGACTTGGCTGGAGTTGTTGGATTCGTAGGAACTCAGGGACATGCAAACGACCTGTCAGGGGTTAGAAAATTCACAAAGAAACAAGAAAATAATGGAAAAATAGCAAGGGAAGGCTTCTTTTGGAGTGGGCGTCCAGGGATCTGGAGGGTTTGTTGGCAGCAGGAAGATGATTGCAAACACCGGGAAGAAGAACACTCACAAACCCCTTTATGCACACAGCAGGGTATCGCACAACTCAATAGAAGAACTCAAGGTTTTAATTCATATCAAAAATTAGGTTTCATACAAGTGGCTAGGGTCCCTTAAATAGACCCTTAACCTTGGGCTCCAAGTAAGGGTACATAAGTCTTTACATAAGAATCCTCTTCCCTTTCAAACCCTAGCTAGAAAATAAGGAAACATTAGGTAGAAAAAATCTCTAAAAATTCTCTTGACTTGGCCAACACTCCAAGGATTCCTAAGGGGGCATGTTGGGCTTCTAGGAGCAGCAAGAGGCCAGCCCAAAGGGGCTCGGGTGCATGGGTTTGGGCCTCTGGAAGCTGGGGTGGCCTAGTAGCCAGGTAGTAGGAATATTCCCTGGTATCTTGCTTCTTAGGGGCTTGGGCTTGGCACCTGGGCTTGATTTCTTTGGGCTAGGATGCAGATGGATCTCTGGAATCATGGATGCCCTTATCTATGAATATACTTTGGCATCTGGAAGGAAATCTGGGCATCTGGAGGGCATCTGCAAGAAATCAGGGTTTTCCTGAATTTTCCTCCTGGGGTCTTCAAATCTTCAAGCTGGGTTGGACTTGGGCTATACTTCCATGTCTTTAATCTAGTTGGACTTGGTCTTCACTTGTATGATATAGTCTTGAGTCTTCAGTATGCTTGGACAGGACTCAAAAAATAAAATTAGCTCAACATGAGCTGACTAGCATTGGACTGAACTAGCTCAACATAAGCTGACTAGTACAGAACTGAAATAACAACTCAAAAGACTCAAACAACAAATAAAAAAAGGTCTCAGATGGGCTAAGCCCTTATTACAGATGGACTCATAAATTATTGATCAATTCATAGAGGGTTGAAAAGCCTCTATCTTATTCTGGTACCTCCGGTGTCCCCACCAATTCTCTCGGGGTGGGAGGAACTCGACCCTGTTGAGTGAAGATCAAGTTGGCTCACATATCTCTCGAGGAGGTCTAGGTTGAGGTGCTGCAAGTCCTCTTGAGAAATCCATGAATTGTTCGACTCTGGCCAGCCTTGCCATCGGACTAGGAAGCGTTGAGAGTCACGGCCCCGGGTCATGAAGGCTTGATCGTCCAGGATACGCTCGATCCATTCTCCTCTCTCAGGCCAATTTGTTAGTGGACACTCTGGGTTAGGATCACTCACAATGAAAAGGAACAGATCCAAATGCCTCACTAGGTATCACTGTCGGTTCCCTATACTCAACCAGGTCTATAATATTGAAGGTAGAACTAATGCCCAAATTCGAAGGCATGTCTAACACATAGGCATTTGATCCAATCCTTCTCTATCACTTTAAAAGGTCCAGCTCTATGAGCATGAAGCTTCTTTTAGGCCTATGCCTAACCAAGATAGAATCTACTACATCAAATTCTTTGACCCTTCTTCGGGAATTAGCTAGTTATTTTAAGATTAGTGCGGGTGGTGAACATGCTAGGCACATGCAGACTCCTAACAAATGATGCAAAGGACTCATACTGACACCTAAAGACTCGACTATGCATTCCTATTGAAGGAAATTTTATTGAACTCTTTGGCTCTAAACCTAATAGATTATAGGTTCTCTAGGTTTGATCCTAGCTTGACATGCACATGAAAATTTACAGTGAACTCCTAGAAAATTCCAAAGAGTATGCCAGAAGTAAGATGCAAACCTAACATGCGTGATGAATGCATGCAATATGCTAATCTCAGCTAAATGCAATCTAATGATCCTAGAAATGCTGGAGGTGTCAGGAAAGGGCAGAAAATAGGAAGTGGGTTCAGAAGTAGTTTGGTAGGGTAGGGAAAAAGGTTCAAGGTTAGTTGGATAAAGTTCGATAAAAGAAGGCATGTCAGGGACTAATCCTAGACTAATGAGGCTAACCTTACGAGGTTGCGGTATATCTATGGGGTTTGCATAATGGAAGGATGCGTTACTAATCTCAAGGAAGAGGTCCTTAATGGAAACTATAGGAGGAGGCTCATCCTGAGGGTACTGATTCAAAGAGATCAAGTCCTTAATAAATTCTTCTGGTTCTTGTATTTTAGGACTAGACTCTATAAATTGGCTCTCCTCTATGGTTTCCTCAGGTAAGGCTCTAGTAGCAGTACCTAGGTTCTCTTCATCTATTTGTTCTTCCACTATAGCTTTAGGTTGGATGTGGTCAAGGTCAACTACCTCTAGGTTGGCTTCTACCTGGGTATCTATTGGGTCAGCTAATTCTAGGTCATCTAAAGGTGTCTCCTCTTCTCCCTCATACTCATCCACTAAGTTACCATCAGCTTCATACACTTCCGTGTTAATGTAAGCCTTGTCAATCTCAGGAATGGTTGGAGAAGGTCGGCTAGGGGAAAATTGGCTAGGTCCTGGTTTCTGATTATGGACACTAATCCTAGTAGGTTCAGGTTGCCTAAGGGGTAGTGGCTCACTACTGGGCTTATATTTAGGGGTGCTAATCCTATGGGGTTCAAGTTGACTAAGGGAAACTTGACTAGTACTAGATTGATACTTAGGGGTTATGGGTTCTCTGGGCTCATAGGACAAGGGTGCAGATCTATGGGTCATGGGATTATAGGATCTGGGGTCATAGGATTTTGGGTCAGCTCTATGCTTAGGTTCTAAGGATGGATCATGGTATGGGGTCCTCCTAAGGTTGGGCTCTTTATATGGGTCAGGATATTGGGTCCTCCTAGGGTTGGACTCCCTATATGGGTCAAAATACTGGGTTCTCCTAGGGTTGGACTCCCTATATGGGTCAGAATATTGGGTTCGCCTAGGGTTGGACTCCCTATATGGGTCAGAATATTGGGTGTTGGGTCTACTAGGCTCATAGGGTGTGGGTGCATAGGATCTATGATCCTGGGATCTAGAGTCATAGGATCTAGGTTCATAGGTTATGGATTCATAGGTTCTAGATTCATAGGATTTGGAGTCACAAGATCTATAGGTTGTGGGTATACTAGGCTTATAGGGAGAGGGTAAATAGGATCTATCTTCCTGGTTTATAAAATCCTAATTGGGTCTTCTAGGACTAACCTTAGGGATTGGGTCATGATGATGGGCTCTCCTAGGTTCAGCCTCAAGGTATGGATCAGGGTTTGGGGTCCTCCTAGGTTGAGGATTGTAGTATGGGTCAGGATAAGGGGATCTCCTAGGTTCGACCTCATGGTATAGATCAGGATTTGGGGTCCTCCTAGGTTGAGAGGAATCAGGATCTGGCTCAGACTGTGACCCATGGGTTTTTCTTGGGGTCCCTACCCGGACTTTTAACTGATCAAACCTATTGGCAAGATGGTCAATTCTATCATTGGTTTGAATACGAGACTGAGTTAACTGGGTCATCTGGGTAGCCATCTGGGCCATTTGATCAGCTAGGGCTTTCATTTGGGCTTGCAAATTTTTCATGGGTTCAGACATTTGTGAAGGAGGTGGGTGATATGAAACTCCTGATCTAGTGCTCATGCAAGACTTGATCAGACCGACTACAGCTAACTAGACCTAGAGTCTAAACTAGATGCTCAATCAGGGTGGCAAACTAGCCTATAGTAATCCTGTACTCAGCCAGAAAGGTGTAAGGGGAGTGTTAGGTCCCTGATTGCCAATCCTAGACACCAATCAGAGATTGGCCAGGTAGGCGGACAGCACACAAGCCCTTCGGGATTGAATCTCTAAACCACCATTCTAGACACCAAGCACAAGGCATACACAGGTTAGATTGACACAGTGATCTAACACATAGCCCGGACCCGACCAGTTGGTGTCCCTAGCCCACTAGGGCAAATTAAGTCTAGTTAATTTTAGGTTAAGGCTTGGGACCGAATGCAAGGGATGTGGTTTTGGGCTAAGGAGAGGTAATCAAATCCTCCCCCCATTTGATATAACAAGAGTGCCCTTAAAAGTAAATTATGCAATGACGCCGGCAGATGAGGATGCAAATTAGGGTTTAGATGTTTTTTTGGTATTTTTGAAGAATATGTAATTTTTTTTTTTGGTATTTTCTTAAATAGAAGAAAACTTGCAGATTATGGCCTAATATGCAAGAAATATACTAAAATTAAAAGATATGAAAAAATGCTAAACAAAACCCTAAAACTTCCAAACTTGTCTTGCTGAAAAAATAGAGCCAAAAATTTGTTGGTTGTATTTCGGCTTGAAGAAAATTCATAGGCCATAATAAAATCTCCAAAAATTTTTAAAATTATCGTGAATTATGTTGAATCCAGTAAAATAAATCTCAAAATTTTTGGAGTTTTTATCAGGGAGAAATAATTAAAAAAATAGAGCATATATGGACTAAAAATTGTAGAAAACAAGCCCTAATCTATGCTTTGATACCAAATGATGGGGGACTAATATGCATGAAATTTTCTTTGTATGTTTTATATGTGGTGTTGAGTGATTAATTCCAAAATTTTAGATTAAAATAAGTTGTAGGGAACTTTATATGAATTTTAGAAGATCAGCATGCAGATTAGGACCTAGAATAGTAGAAAAGAAGGATCGCCGGGGCTGAGAAGTCTCGGTTAGGGCAAGTTCTCCTACAATAAACTACTGGAGGTAGAGGGGGTGTACCTGACAACATCTGTGAAGATCGCAGCAAGGGGTCTCTCATTCCTCGATGGATGCGGCCTGGAAAATCGAGCCAAAGACCCGCGGATACCCGGCTTTCTGCTCGGTGATCCAATTGAGACTTGGCTGGAGTCGTTGGATTCGTAGGAACTTAGGGACCTGCAAACGACCTGTCAAGGGTTAGAAAATTCATAAAGGAACAAGAAAACAAAGGAAAAACAGCAATGGATGGCTTCTTTTGGAGTGGGCGTCCAGGGATCTAGAGGGTTTGTTGGCAGCAGGAAGATGATTGCAAACACCGGAAGAAGAACTCTCACAAACCCCTTTATGCACACAGCAGGGTATCACACAACTCAATAAAATAACTCAAGGTTTTAATTCATATAAAAAATTAGGTTTCATACAAGAGGCTAGGGTCCCTTAAATAGACCCTTAACCTTGGGCTCCAAGTAAGGGTACATAAGTCATTACATAAGAATCCTCTTCCCTCTCAAACCCTAGCTAGAAAATAAGGAAATATTAGGTAGAAAAAATCCCTAAAAATTCTCTTGACTTGGCCAACACTCCAAGGATGCCTAGGGGGGCGTGTTGGGCTTCTAGGAGCAGCAAGAGGCCGGCCCAAAGGGGCTTGGGTGCATGGGTTTGGGCCTTGGAAGCTGGGGTAGCCTGGTAGCCAGGTAGCAGGAATATTCCCTGGTATCTTGCTTCTTAGGGGCTTGGGCTTGGTACCTAGGCTTGATTTCATTGGGCTAGGATGCAGATGGATCTCTGGAATCATGGATGCCCTTATCTATGAATATACTTTGACATCTGGAAGGGAATCTGGGCATCTGGAGGGCATCTGCAAGAAATCAGGGTTTTCCTGAATTTTCCTCCTGGGGTCTTCAAATCTTCAAGCTGGGTTGGACTTGGGCTATACTTTCATGTCTTCAATCTAGTTGGACTTGGTCTTCACTTGTATGATATAGTCTTGAGTCTTCAGTATGCTTGGACAGGACTCAAAAAAATAAAATTAGCTCAACATGAGCTGACTAGCATTGAACTGAACTAGCTCAACATAAGCTGACTAATATAGAACTGAAATAACAACTCAAAAGACTCAAACAACAACTAAAAAAAGGACTCAGATGGGCTAAGCCCTTATTACAGATGGACTCATAAATTATTGATCAATTCACAGAAGGTTGAAAAGCCTCTATCTTATTCTGGTACCTCCGGTGTCCCCACCACGTCTCTTATTAAACTGCCCCACTACGGGTCACGCGGTGGGTGGCATTCCACTGCCATCCCTCGACCGTGGGCGAGGCTATGGTGCTTGCCTTTGATGGTGACACAGGGGCTCCTCCTATAGAATTGTAACATAGTTTTGATATTACAAGGGTAGTAGGGAAGGGAGTTACCCATTAGGCTTGCATGAGATGACGGAAGCCTCCATATGCAGGGGAGTGCCTGGACTCTGGGTCTAACTGGAGAGTACCGCGAGGGGTGGGAGTTGTTCGGCAAACCCACGAACATAAGCCCCTCTCTCCGCGATCATCAGACCCTTCTCTTCTTGTTCTTCAGGTGGGCCCCCAAGAGGGAGCTCTCATGTCCCCCGCCTACCACCCAGGGAAGTGACTACAGTCGTTTGATCGGTTGGAGGGCCCGGATCCTTAGCCTTGACTGAAATCCTCTCAACTCCTGAGTCGTTTGCCGCTTGGCCCCCCTTCCTGGCACACCAATTTATTATCACCAAGATCATCATGGCCCGTAGCTCCGACGTGTCGCCACCACATCGAGTGCCTCCTTTTCTCGTCGGGGGTGCTCCCTCCTCCTTATGGGTTGGCTCTTTGGCCCGCTCGGCCTGCAAAACAGGAGAGACCTAGGCCAGGGATTCCGGTGAGGACACTCTGACGATCAAGTCAGCGGGACAATTAAAGGGAATAGAAACCTCTAAGACAGAGAGCTCGGGGGACTCCCTCGTCTCAGGGAGTGACATGATAAAGATATTCAAATAATATAAAAAACATGATGATAATGCCTAAGCGGTAGAAAGAAGGAATGGAGAGCGGGGAGCGGGGAGGTTTTCTGGCTAATTTCTTGGCCACCGAGCTCTCGAGGTACTTGCTTGCATACCTCTCCCTGCTCTTCTTGCATCTTCCTCTTACCTTTCTTACCTCACACCTTGGGCGATGGTCTCGATCGGATTGGGGGCTTGGTCCTGGTGTCCTTAAGGTGCCCTCTCATGGTGTCTTCTCCAAAGGGGCTTGCCACTACTTGCGACTTCTCCGTCTCTTCCCCCTCTCGAAATAGTCCTTCCGGAGGAGGAGGTGATCCTTGGGCCTCTTGGAGCCTCTCCTTTGCTCTCGAACTAGTCCTCCTTCCAGCTTTCGATGAGCCCTCTGGAGAGCTCTCTTGAGAGCTCTCTGGATGGCCCTCTCGCTCTTCCCTCTACTCTAGGATCTCCCCTTCTTCCTCTCCCCCCCTCTTCTCGGGGGTGTTGTCTTTTTTTTCTCATCTCTCCCCCCTTGGGGTAGGCATTGCACCCTCGAACCCCATGCCATCGCGGGGAGTTCCCATTCCCGGACTGGCCACCCAAGCATTATAGGGCCCATGGCTTTGTTAGGGTTCTCCTTCTGGGAGAACTCCGGGTCTCTGACTGTAGGGTTGTCGACGTGGCAACATGCTATAGGGCCCTGGGTCTGATTGGGCTCACCTCGTGTAGAGCATGCAGGTGGTGTGTTACAGAATTGGCATTGGTTGTAGGACATGTGCCACCTTCCAGAGGTTACAGGTGGACAGGGACCTCCATGTCGTGGTTTGAATTCTTGTTGATATTTCCCTCCATCGTTGGTGGGAATTCTAGCCTTCATATGGCAAGGAAGGACCTCCCAGGGATGTTCACCTTTGGCAAAATAAGCTCGACCCCAGCAGAGAGTTGACCTTAGACAGAGGGCTCACCCCATGAACTCAAGCCCGGTTGGGAGCAGACCTCGGTGGGAGAGCTAGCTTTATGAGCTCTACTTTGGTCAGAAGCTAACCTCAGATGGAGGGCACACCTTGTGAGCTTGACCCCGATTGGGAGCTGCCTCGGTGGGAGGGCTCGCTTCATGAGCTCGATGATGGGGGACTAATTAGCATGCAAGGGAATTTTCGTGGATTCAGCTTTAAGTTAGGATTTTAATTTCTGAATTTCAAGTAAAATAGATAAAAGTGTGATCCTATAGAAATTCTAGATCACAAGCATACAAAAAGGACCCTCCAAAGAGATAAAAAAAAGGATCGCCAGGGCTAAGAAACCTCGGTAGGGCTAGATCATTTGCAATAACTCGATCTAGAGGGCTAGGGGGTGTGTACCTTGCAATGATTGCTGCTGCTTCCATAAAGAGATTACTCCTCGCTCCCGGATGCGGCCTAGAAAGCCAAGCCGAATACCTACGGATCTGTCGGCTTTTTATTTGCTGACTCAACGTCTAGGCAAACAGAACCCTAAAGTCATGGAACTCGAGGGACTTGTAAAACACCAAAGGAGGATTATAAAATAAAGGAGAAAAGGGATGAATCACTGAATGAAAAAAGGAAAAGAGAGTAACAGGGGGCGGCCAAGATGAAGCTTGATTGTTGGGCATCCAAGGTGGAAGAAGCAGGGTGGCTAGGGTTTTGATAAATAGGGTCTCACACCCCTCGATGCTCAAAGAGAAAAGGCTAATGGGTCTCTCACTCCCTCCCTCATAGAGGTTGATGCACAAAGGCAAATGCAATGCAAAAAAAACTCTCAACTTTTCATTAATCAAAATTCATCCATCATTATTCTTACAAGAGGGTGGAGGGGTGGGGTATTTGTAGGCTAAACTAGGTCCTCTCCTTGTCAGGATTGGATTACAAAGTTTGATTAGGAAGAGAATTACAAAGTGACTTAGGACTAGGAGTACATAGTTTGAAACAAATTAAAACTTGATTCCTAGTTGGATGTGGACTTCTCTCTCCTTCTTGGACTTGGTCAAAGGGCCCCTCATGGGCTAGGGCACCTCCTTGAACTGAGCTTGGACCTTGGGCATCCTCTTGTGGGCTTGGGCAGCAAATGGAGCATCTCCAAGTGGGCTTTGGCAGCCTCTAAATGGTCTTGATGCATGGGATAGGAAAACCCTTGGCACCCACTTTAATTTGGACTGGGGAAAGCTTGGGGTGCCATCTCCTTCTGTGCTTCTAGGCTTGAGAGGGCTTCTAGGCTGGGGCACCTGGAAGAACGAATATTCTCTGGGTGCCAGGCAACTTCAAGTGTGGAGGCTTCATGGGCTTTGACTTTGCTCTGACAGGGAGGGCCTGGTGAATGTTTTGGCTGGTGATCCTCCTCTTGTACAAAACTAGAATAACTCAAATTTACAGGACTCAACTGGACTCATGAGGTTGAGACAACTAGACTCAACTTATTACAGGACTTAATAGGGTACTTATTACAAAACTTGGCTCACTCAAAATTAGACTTCATTACAGGACTCAAGTGAGAACAATTGAGCTTAACCAAGTAAAACCCTAATTATCGAATACAAAGGACTACATTGGGCTCACATGATAAAACCCATATTACAAGACTTCAAATGACTCAGATGACTCCATCCCTACTTACAGGACTCAAAAGGCTAATATAGCCAAATTACTGGATGCAAAGATAAAATCTGAAAAATGATTAAGGGACCCAAAATTCAAGGATCCATAGTGAACTAGGGTTGATCCTGATGTCCCCATCAATCTCATGAGGTGGGAGAAACTTGATCTTGTCAAGTAAGGGTCAATCTGGTGTAGATACAAGGGTTGGGTGGTGGAGCTACGGGTCCTCTCGAGGGATCCACGAACATTTAGAGTCCGGTCGGCTTTTCCATCGGACCAAATGATATGGATAGCCTTGGTCCCGGGTTATAATAGCTTGGCCATCCAGGTCATGCTCGATCTTATTCCTCTCCCAGGGCAATTTAGTGGACACTCAGGTAAGGTTTCTCTCTCAAGAATAGGGTAAGATCCAAAA
The DNA here is from genome assembly GCA_021397845.1 of Areca catechu. Lineage (NCBI taxonomy): Eukaryota > Viridiplantae > Streptophyta > Magnoliopsida > Arecales > Arecaceae > Areca > Areca catechu. Next base: position 73,953,812 of record CM038043.1, read on the forward strand.
ATCTCACTAGATGTTATTACTGGTGCCCTATGCATAACTAGGCTCGAGATATTGAAAGTCGAGCTAATGCCAAAATCCAGGGGGAGCATAAGCACAAAGGCACTAGGATCAACTCTCCTTATCACTTGTAAGGGTCCAGCTTCATAGGCATGTAGCTTCTTAATGGCATCCAGAGGAAACCACTCAGGTCTAAACCTAATTTCTACATGATCTCCCTCAGCATACTCTTTGACTCAAATTCGGGAATTAGCCTTGTTATTATTAGTGTTCAAGTGAATTATAATGTCTTGATGCAGATGCTGTGCAGAGATCTGTGCATGTGTGAACAATGGGATTAGACCTAGAAATTTTTTAGAATTAAAACCACATAGCACTTCAGTCTCTATAGGTCTGGGGTTTACTGGGCTCATAGAATGTGGGTGCATAGGTTTTAGAGTCATAGGATCTAGAGTCATGGGATCTAGAGTCATAGGGTTTGGAGTCATAGGATTTGGGCTTAGATCTATAGGTTGTGGATCTCTTATCCTGGTCAAAGAAATCATGATTGGGTTTCTTAGGGTTGGACTCTTGGTATGGGTCAAAGTATGGGGCTCTCCTAGGGCTAGGCTCTAAGTATGGGTCATGGTGTGGGGTTCTTTTAGGGTTGGGCTCCCAGTATGGGTCATAGTATTGGGCTCTCCTAGGGTTGGACTCTGGTTTAGGTCTGGGATGGGTTTTAGGGGTTTTCTCTAGGTTTCCTAATTGGTCTTCTACCTGGTCAAACCTATGGGTTGTTTGGTTATTCAATTGGATCAGTTGGTCAAATCTATGATTCATTTGAGTGGTTAATTGAGTGATAATCTGATCACTCATGGTCTTCATGAGAGTCTCTAGATTGGATTCCATGGTTGAGCTGGGTTGGGGTCTAGACTAGTTGTATTGGACTCCTGACCTAGTGGTCATGTACTCAATCAAACAAGGTGTTATGATGCAGTCAAGCACACAAGGTTAACACATACTATAGTTTGCTAGACCTAGAGTTAAAGTTGAATGGGTCAACTCAACTTACACCCAACTCAACAACTAATTCTTCCACTGGCCAAGTAAGAGGTGGGGTGGTGGGAGGCTCCCCCTGCCTGTGATAGGGTCCTAATAAGAACCACCAGTCCACTTAGGGCGTTTGTCTCTGGACCTCTAGCCTTAGACACCAGTTTTCAGTAATAGTTGTGAAATTGAATGCACTAGTTTATCTACACAACTCGGACCTGACCTGCTGGTGTCCCTAGCTCACTATAGCAAATAGGTTGCTAGTTGATTTTAATTAGGTTGGGTACGTATGCAAGGTGGTTGTTTTGGGCCCAGGACAGGTAATGACCTCTTACCCTGATCTAAGATATGAAATTGCCCTTTAGATTGGTTTAATGCAAATGATGAACACACAATGAAACCTAATACAATCTAAAAACAAAACATAAAATGAAAAAAAAAATTGTCTTTTTTATGAGGTGGAAACTTAAATTTGAGTTGGTTAAGTTAGCAAACAAAATTAGCTTGGGTGAGGTGGGGTTTGATAGTTGATTAGGTTTGGTTTAAGTCAAGTATGCAGAAATCAGAGAAACTGAAATTAGGGTTTGTTTTGATACAGAATTTGGTATAGTTTTCTGTGTAGAAAAACTTCAAAAAAATTTCAAGATATAGGATTAACAGCGAAGATGATCCCTACTAAATTTTATGTAGAAAAAAATTTGGATGATGAAGCAATACCTAGGATTTTAGACTGTGTGAAGAAAACTCAAGATTCTGGTTAGGGTTCTAAGATGCAGGTTTTTATATATTTTTGTTTCTTTAAAAATAATTAATAATAATGAAAATTATTAGGATTGAACAAGTAGTTTGACATGCAAGTCTTAGAGAAAAATAAAAACTCTAAGATGGTGAAACAGAGCAAAATTCAGACCTCTGACACAGATGACAAGATATAGAAATCTTCTAGGGTAGAAAATAAATGTTTAGAAAACATATAATTTGGAATAAATTATGAGAATTATTTATAAATAATAGTATAATATAAAAATCCATCAAAATAAGAATCAAATTTTTCTGAAGTTCCTATATGCAGAAACAATTAAATTAATCGATGATATGTAGGACTTATGGGATGCAGAAAATCAGCCCTAAAAGTGCTCTGATACCAAATGATGTGAAACTAAATAGCATACAAGGAGATTTTCATGGATTTAGCATTAAGTTAGGATTTTAATTCCCCAATTTCAGGTCAAATAGATAAAAGGGTGAACCTATAGAAATTCTAGATCACAAGCATGCAAAAAAGACCCTCCAAAGAGATAAAAATAGGATCACCAGGGCTAAGAAACCCCGGTAGGACTAGCTCTTCTACAATAACTCGATCTAGATGGCTAGGGGATGTGTACCTAGCAATGATTTTTACTGCTTCCATGAAGAGATCACTCCTCGCTCCCGTATGTGGCTTGGAAAGTCAAGTTGAATACCCATAGATCTGTGGGCTTTTTATCCGCTAACCCGATGGCTAGGCAAACGGAACCCTAAAGTCATGAAACTCGAGGAACCTGTAAAACATCAAAGGAGGATTAGGAAACAAAGGAGAAAAGGGATAAATTTCTAAAAGAAGAAAGGAAAAGGGAGTAGCATGGGGTGTCCAAGATGAAGCTTGATTGTTGGGCATCTCCAAGTGGGCTTGGGCGGCTTCTAAATGGTCTTGGCACATGGGCTGGGAAAACCCTGGGTGCCTGCTTTAATTTGGACTGGGGAAGGCCTTGGGCGTCATCTCTTTCTGGGCTTCTGGGCTTGAGAGGGCTTCTGGGCTGGGGTGCCTAAAAGAAAGAATATTCCCATGGTGCCAAGCATCTTCAAGTGTGGAGGCTTTATGATGCGGGATGTTACCTAGTAAGCAACCCAAGAGGGGGGATAAATTAGGTCTCTAAAAATTAATTGATGTAATGCAATAGTATGTGATCCAATCCAACAATTAACCAAGTACTATGAATGCAAATAAAGTGCTCTTAAGTAAATATGCAGTGAAAATATAAAGCAATAAAAGTAAGAGCAATGAGAGGAGACAAGCAACCACAAATGCAAAGAAGTATAGTGGTTCGATGCTATCCAATGCACCTACATCCACTCTCCAAGATCCCCTTGGAAATTCACTATAATATCAACTGATTACAACCGATCACTTTTCCGGGCTTACTAATCAAAACCCGACTTATTTTTACAAGGCTCACAAGTCAAAACCTTACTTGGTTGTGTTTGAAAAACAAGTTGTTACTGTTCCCAGAACTCCATGTGTCGACACTTCAGGCTATGATTCAACACTTCAGGTTGACACTTGAACTTCTTAAGTCGACACTGAGTTCAAAAGTCTTTAATGTAGCTTTTTGGAAATCTCAGATATGTCGACCTTCTTCAAGTGAGTCAACACTTTTAGTCGACACTTAGCATTTATGTGTCGACACATCACCAGATCTTCATCTTTAACAAGTTCTGTGACTTAAAAATCTCAGGCGATGAGCTGATCCGTGTATCGACACTTTGAGTCAACACTTCAAGTCCATATGTTGACACTTTAGCCGTGCCATCTAAAACATTCTTTGCATACCGACTTGAGTCGACACTTCACTGTCACGTGTCGACACTTGGTGTCATGTGTCGACATTTTAAGTCGACACCTCACTGAGATCTTCACAAAAATACCTGAACTTATGTTGAATCAAGTTTGTATTGAACTTATGTTGAATCAAGTCTGTATTGAACTTATGTATTCATTCAAGTGATCTTCACTTGTCTAAGTCTTCTTTGAGTAGATCTTTTATCTAAACTTTGGCTTCTTTAATCAAACAATCATTTTTCAAATTGATGAGCACATTTTTCTATAAAAACACACTTCAAAGAAATCATTAGTACTCAACTTATACTTAACCATTTTGCTTATCATCAAATCAATAATGGAGTCAACAATCTCTCCCTTTTTGATGATGACAAAACCTTTAAGTATAAATTGCATAAAAAGCTTTTAAACAAATTTTTTAAAGTGTGAAGAGCTAATTGCAATAGATGTATCAAAGTAATTGCAATATTGAAATGATGTATCAGAGCAAGAGTGTTATAATGGTTAAGAGAATCAGAGCTTGGAATATATAAGATATAAACTCATGTATCATGATACACTAAAAGAAACATGCTTAGGAGAGACAAAAATTCAACAATAAACTAGGCTCCCCTTGAACAGATGATTCATAAAAGAATTTGTAAATATCTTTTCAAACATCTAAAGAAAATATTTGACATGAAATTCAAATCAAACTAGATTTTCAATATAAAGGAGGTATTGCTCCCCCTTAAAAAATTTATAAAGAATTTTCAATTCAAGCTCAACCAAATTTTCAAAAGAATTTTCAAATTTGCAAATTTCCAAACACAGATTTTATACTATTACACTATTACTTCCCCGCACATTTATACTTTAGTCTTATTACTCCCTCTTTTTGTTATCATTAAAAAGGTAGGAAGAGAGTCGGCAAGTCACTTAAGATATAGCATCGAAGTATAATAAAAAAGTTCATTCATCCATTCATTCATAAATAAAGACAATGAAGTACTAAAGGAAATTAAAGCATTTCATTCATTTGATGTCATAACCATGAAGTACAATATAAGATTTCATATAATATCAGAATTTGTTTACAAAGACAATATCAAAACATACAAAAAGTGCATAAAAGCAAACTATCTAAACATACAAAGTATCCTAATCCTCATCCTCATCCTCGAAAGATCCGATCTCAATCGATCCAGTATCAGTGAAAGAGCGAGCTCGGGGCCATATCGATCTAAGATCATGAAGATGGGTCCTGGTCGGTCATGGAGGACTACGATGACCTCATCCTCTGCATCGAGCATATGTCCGACCTTTAGCTAAAGCAGAAGAGGTGGAGGCAATGTCATCAGCAGGAATAGAGCAGATCAGAGCTACAGTTTCTACAACTATCAAATATGGTGTATGATCAAATGGACCATAATCAAGATAATGAAAGCCAGGTGTGTAAAATCCTAGCTCTCGGATAAGAGAGAATGTATGAATGGTAGGTGTATCAGCTACGGGTGTGTCAAAAACTGGAGTATCAGGTGAAGAAATCATAGGCGTATCAATGATAAGCGTATCGATAATAGACGTATCAGCTGGATAATCAATGGGTGTATTTGTAATCGGTGAGTCAACAATAGGAGTGTCAATAATGGAGGTATCAATAACAGGTTCAACAATAGGTGGAAGAATAAAAATGGGAACATGATCATCGGATCTGGATGGTGGAGTAGATAAAATAGGAGTCTGAGTGGGTGAACTGGAAGAATCTTGAATGGGACTCCTAGGCAAGTCTACTATCACCTTTACCGCTGGCTCTGAAATCAAGTCTGGAAAGTTGAAACCATCAGAGTCAGTCTCCTTATCATCACCATCATCACTATCATCCATCACTGGTGCTGGGGTAGATGGAGCTAGAGCTGGATCTGGAATACTCCCTATAGAAGGTCTAGATAGTGCAGATAAGATAGTTGAGGTGCCATCACTCAATCCTCTATGGCTCTCTCTGGTCTCAGCAATAAAATAGTCAAGTCGTTGTCTAATGATCAAGATATCTATCTCTATGCGACTGACTCTGTCCATCAAAATCTCTAAAGCTCCTGGAGTATCCGACTGAACTGGCTGAGGCTGAGATGTAGGCTTAGACTAAGAAGCAGACTCTGGCTACGTTGCTGACTCAGGTTGACTTTCTGGAAGAGGTGCCTCTGTAGGTCCTACCTCGCCGATAAGTATACGCTCCTTCTTTACAGCATCATCATCATCTCTATCGTCGACCTGACCAGATACTCACATCTCCATTGGCCTCTGAATAGCTGATATCCCATCCGATGTAAAGACCTGATGTCATAGACATCAGTTTGTAGGAGCATCCGAAAGGGCTCATCCTCAAATGTAACACCATACTCCCTGAACAATAGTGTCAATCCCATCCCGTACAGTAAGCAGTCTCTGACTCGTCAAAGCCTCCATCATTTGATATACCATAAGCACCAGAAGGTAGACGGGTGTGTGCTGTACCAATGAGACCATCACGAGCAGTTCTCTCTCAGTGATGTAGTCAAAATGTCCGGTCTTCGGCAGGAGAATCTGGGTGACAATATGATGCTGAAGTCTCATCTCAGCAAACAAACGGGATGCTGGCATAGTGGCTCTCTCAGGAAAAATGTCTACCTCAAATACACACTGGAGTCCACTCACTCTGTCAATCAAACTGTCAACAATTGAACTAGTCAAAGGAATATCCCACACTACTCAATATCTCTGAAGTCACAGGGATATCCTTGCCTTTGACCTGAGCTAGCCAACCATCACTCCTATGGGATAATGATTTGTAGAACTCTTGTATAAGCCCTGGATAGTATCTCTCACTCTGAGAACATAAAGATGTCAGACTAGCATCTTTAATCCACTTACTGATCTTGAAGTGCTGCTGGTTAACAAAACTGAAGTTGACATGGTGTCCTCCGACAACCGACTTCGAGCTCATCTAACTAGAAGCAGTAAATAGGGGTCGTACAAGTGGATCTAGAGCTCTAGCTTAATGTCTAGCTTTGGTTGTTCGCTCTTCTTTCTGATTAGATAGCCGAGGGTGATGGACAACCTTTTTTTGAGGTCCCATCACACAGAATAGTGATTTGAACAAGATTGGAGGAGAAACCTAGGGTTTCTCGGGTTCAAAGTGGAAATGGGAGAGGGAATGTCACTTAATGCGGACCAAAAATCATCAAAAATGAAGATTGAGGAGTTTTGAGCACAGATTGGAGGGAAGGAATAGTGTGGAGAGAGTTAGGGCATGTGTCGGCTTAAGTGGGGAGGAGAAATGGAAGAAAAAATACTTCGGAATGCCCTTAACCTTGGTCTGTTGCCGTTCATGTGTCGACTCATGAATGTGTCGACACATTCAGGTGTTGACACATGCATGTATCGACACATCGACTTAAAACCGAAAATCAAGAGAATGAAGGGCAGATCAAAATCATTGGAAATTCAATGAAATTAATAATAATTGATTATTATTGATGTGAAATTTGATCTACTTTGAGTCAAAGATTGGAAAATTTTAATCAAAAGGATTAATGATCCTGAGTTCTCTTCTAATCATACTGAACTGATCTTTTTGGAGCACAATATCATTATTTTCAACATGATCTCTAATGAAATGATGTCTAATTTCAATGTATTTACTTCTAGAATGTTGAACAAGATTTTTAGTCAAACAAATAACACTGGTATTATCACACTTTATAGGTGCACTAGTTAACTTGATTCCAAAATCTTCAAGTTATTGCTTAATCCACAAGATTTGAGCACAACAACTTCCTGCTACAATATACTCACTCAGCTTCAGCTGTGGATAGTGCAACTGAAGTTTATTTCTTGCTAAACCAAGAGATTAGGTTAATTCCAAGAAATTGGCAAGTTCCACTAGTACTCTTTCTATCCAATTTACAACCAGCAAAATCAGCATCAGAATATCCAATTAATTCAGCAGATAAATCTTTAGAATACCATAAACCAATATCAATTGACCAGATAGATATCTAATAATGCGCTTAATAGCCAATAGACATGATTCCTTAGGTTCAGACTGATATCTAGCATACATGCATATACTGAACATTATATTTGGTCTACTAGCAGTTAAGTACAGTAAGGAGCCAATCATACCTCTATATAATTTTTGATCTATAGATTTACAATGCTCATCTTTATCAAGTTTACAAGAGGGCTCATAGGTATACCTATTAATTTAGTAGTCTCCATCCCAAACTTCTTTATATTTTCTCTTGTATACTTAGCTTGATTGATGAAGATTCCATCTTTAGTTTGCTTGATTTGGAGTTTGAGAAAGAAATTGAGTTCTCCCATCATGCTCATCTCAAACTCTCCCTGTATTAGCTTATCAAACTCTTGACAAAGAATTTCATTAGTAGCACTAAAAAAAATATCATCAATATATATTTGCACTACTAATAAATCATTATCTTTCTTCTTCAGAAACAAGTTTTATCAACATGGTCTCTAGAAAATTCATTTTTAATCAAAAATTTGTTGAGTCTTTCATACCAGGTTTGAGGTGCTTGCTTTAAATCATAAAGTACCTTGTGCAATTTAAAAACATGATCAGGATGTACGTGATTTTCAAATCCTGGTGGTTATTCAACAAAAACTTCTTCTACTATAAAACCATTTAGAAAAGTACTTTTAACATCCATTTGAAAGAGTTTGAAATTCATAAAACAAGCAAATGCTAATAGTAATCCAATTGCCTCAAGTCTAGCAACAGGAGCAAAAGTTTGATCAAAATCAATTCCTTCCTCCTGATTGTAGCCTTTGGTAACTAACATAGCTTTATTTCTAACAACAATTCCATTTTCATCTAACTTATTCCTAAATACACATTTAGTGCCAATAATAGAAATATTTGATAGTCTTTCTATTAATGTCCAGACATTATTTCTATCAAACTGAATTAATTCATCTTGCAAAACATTTATCCAGTTAGGGTCTTTTTCAGCATCTTCAAAATATTTAGGCTCTACTTAAGAAACAAAAGCTATATAATCACATTCATTTCTAATTGAGGCTCGAGTTCTTACCCCTTTAGATGGATTACCTAGGAATAATTCTTTAGGATGTCCATGAGCATACTTCCACTCCTTAGGTAGGTCTTGGTGCTTGGAGTGTCTTCACCTTTCTCATTTTTATCTTGATCTTCTTCACTTGGCTGAGAAGGTTGATCATTCAATATCAACTTTTGAAGCTTATCATCACCTGCACATACATCAGAAGTATCATCTTTTCTAGAGAATTTGTTAGTAGACTCTTCAAAAATAACATGTACAGACTCCTCTACAACTAAAGTTCTTTTGTTAAAAACTTTGTATGCCCTGCTTGATGTAGAGTATCCTAAAAGGATACTTCATCAAACTTGGCATCAAATTTTCCAAGATTGTCTTTGCTATTATTTAAGATAAAACATTGACAACCAAAAATTTGAAAATATTTTGAGATTGATTTTCTTTGATTCCAAAGTTTATAAGGAGTTTTCTTCAAAATAGGATGGATTAAAACTCGATTCAAAATATAACATGCAATATTGATAGCTTCAGCCCAAAAATATCTTAGCAAATCATTTTCACAAAGCATAATGCATGCCATTTCTTCTAAAGTATGATTTTTTTCTTTCAACTACCCCATTCTACTGAGGTATTCTAGGTGCAGAAAAATTATGTTCTATACCTTTTTCAATACAAAAACTTTCGAAATCTTGATTTTCAAATTCAGAACAATGATCACTATGTATGCAAATAACTGAAACACCTTTTTCATTTGAAACTTTTCGATAAAACTTTATAAATGCAGAAAATAATTCATCTTTATGAGCTAAAAAGAAAATCCAAGTAAATCTAGAAAAATCATCCACTATGACCAATCCATATCTTTTGCCTCCTAGATCAGATGTTCTAGTTGGTCCAAAGAGACCCATATAAAGTAGTTCTAGTGGCCTACTAGTAGTCACAAAACCTTTAGGCTTGAAAGAAGTTTTAACTTATTTTTCAAATTGACATGCTTGGCAAACTCTATCTTTTTCAAAACAAAGTTCCGGTAAATCTCTAACTAAATTCTTTTTGCAAAGTTTTGAAAGTAGATACATACTAGCATGCCCTAATTTTCTATGCCAAAGCCAACTAGTTTCATCTTTAGTATAATTCATTGTAACAAGGTATTCTTCATTAGGCAAAGATAGATCATCTAAATCTACCAAATAAATATTACCATGATTTTTTCTAATGAATTGTACTCCATTTTTATCTAAACTAGCAATCATGCAATAAGATGATTTAAAAACAACTTAAAAATCTTTATCGCAAAATAGACTAATACTTAAAAGATTATGCTTTAAACATTCAACTAAAAATACATTGCTGATACAACTAGAAGGAGTAATGTGTACCTTACCAATACCAATGATTTTTCCTTTACCATTATCCCGAAGGTCACACTCCCTCCATTCATTGTTTCAAGAGAAGTGAATTGCTTCACATCTCCCGTCATATGCCTTGAGCAACTACTATAAAGATACCAAAGTCTTTTGTTCTCCTTGGTTGCAAGATACACCTGTAATAAAAATCAAGCTTTGTTTCTAGGTACCCAAGCTAACTTGGATCCTTTAGGGTTAGCACTTAAAATGGTTCCTTTTGGAACCCATGCTTTTTCAAAAGAATTAATTTTTCTCATATTGCATTGAAAAGATTTATGACCTTGCTTTTTGCATGAAAAACATGTTATGATAGATGATATAGGTACAAAATTTTTTTGAAATACTTTTGTTATCTTTGGGGCCTATAACCTAATCCTACTTTATTAAAAATGGCTCTTTGGCTATTTAAAAGTAGGTTTAGTTTTTCTGAAATATAGATAAATTTATCAACAAAAGGTTTCATTTTATCAAGCTCATTTTTGTACTTTTCATTTTCTAATTCTAAATCCTTATTTTTCTTTAAAAGATCACCATTTGAAATAATATTTTTGGATCTTTTTAAAACTTCATTTTCCATTGTTAAAGCATTGGTTTTCTTTTCTAAAATATCTAGTTTAGTTTTCAAATCATTAACTTCATTTAATAAAGAATTATTTTTATGAGAAAAATTGTTTGCATGCTTTTTCAATCTTTTGTTTTCAGATAAAATTAACTTGTAATCATGCATAAGTTCATCAAAAGTATTTCTTAATTCATCAAAAGTAAAATCTATTTCTGTATCCGAATTTACCTCTTCTTGCTCTTGATGGGCCATGAGATAATAATCTGCAATTTCAGTCTGCTCTTCTTCTGAACTGGAGTCCTCGCTATCACTTTAGGTGACCATCATTGCTTTCTTCCTTAGCTTCTTCCTTGACTTCTTTAGGAGAGGGCAGTCAAATTTGTAGTGTCCTGGCTTCTTACACTCGAAGCATGTGGGTATCTCCTTCCCCTTTTCCTTTTCCTTTTCTTTCTCTTTCTCTTTTTCCTTTTTTTATTTGATTGGAACTTCTTCTTGTAAGGGAACTTCCTTCTCTTCATATATCTTCTAAATTTCCTTGCGATGAGTGCTTCTTCATTTTCATCATCTTCTTCTTCTTCTTCGGACTCATCAATTGAGGATTCTTCTTGTATGGTTGATTTGAATGCAATCCCCTTTTTTTTCTTATCCATGTCCATAGACTTTTGCTTCAAATTCAGCTCATAAGTCATGAGCGATCCTACCAGCTGCTCCAAAGGTAGCTTGTCAACGTCTTTAGCTTCTTGAATGGTGGTCACCTTCGGATCCCACAATGTTGGAGGTGACCTGAGAATTTTGTTGACATGATCAGCATTAGACATTACTTTTTCTAAGCTTTTCATTCTATTTACAATATTTGTAAATCTAGTGTACATATCAGTGATAGTTTTATTAAGTTCCATTCAGAACATTTTATATGTGTGTACTAACATGTTCACTTTTGTGTTTTTCATTTGATTGGTACCCTCATGGGTAGCTTCAAGTGTGTCCCATATTTCTTTGGCTGATGTTAAAGTAGATATCCTATTGAATTCACTAGGATCTAATGCACAATAAAGGAGATACATTGCCTTTGCATTGATCTCAAATTGTTTAATATCATTTTCATCCCAATCCTCTTCAAGCTTTGGGATGGAAACACCATTAACCACAATTGAAGGAATATGTGGACTTTTATCAACTACTTTCCACAAGTTATAATCAATAGAATGCATATAAATTCCCATCCTAGTTTTTCAATAAGTATAATTTGATCCATTAAAAAATGGTGGTCTATTTGAGGCTTGTCCCTCCACTATACTAGTACTAATAGGGGCTGCCATAGATCTTTACTCAAGATGGTAAAGCCTATAAACTAAGAACAAGGCTCTGATACCACTTGTTGCCCAGTAAGCAACCCAAGAGGGGAGTGAATTGGGTCTCTAAAAATTAATTGATGCAATGCAATAGTATGTGATCCAATCCAACAATTAACCAAGTACTATGATTGCAAATAAAGTACTTTTAAGTAAATATGTAGTGGAAATATAAAGCAATAAAAGTAAGAGCAATGAGAGAAGGCAAGCAACCACAAACACAAAGAAGTATAGTGGTTCGGTGCTATCCAATGTACCTACATCCCTCCACAAGATCCCCTTGGAAATTCATAATAATCTCAACCGATTATAGCTGATTAGTTTTTCGGGCTCACTAATCAAAATTCGACCTGTTTTTACAAGGCTCACAAGTCAAAACCTCACTTGATTTTATGGGCTAACCAAGAAACTAAATGGTTTTAAGGCTCACAGCCAACCTCCCTTGGTTTTCGAGCTAATCAAGAATCTAATTGGTTTTCAAAGGATCATCAATAACCTTCCTTGGTTTTACAATAGGCTGACCAAGAACCTTTATAACAAATAAGTTTTGAAGTAGAGAAACAATAAAAGTTTCTATTAAAAAGTGGGTATCTCTTTGAAGCTTGTTGTTGTGAAGCTTTGAATTTGATGAAGACTTTTTGATTGCTCAAGAATGGTTGATCTTTAAGGCTTTTGAAGTCTTTTGAATGCTTGGAGGCTTGCTTTTGCTTGAGAGTAGTTGAACTTCAATGAATAGGAGTGAATGCTCTCTTTTCTTATCTTTTTGTTCTTCCTTAATCAATATCTTTTATTTTGATTTGATTTGGAGCATATAAATACCTTTTCAAGGCCTCAAATCTGGTTTCTAGCCATTAGACACAAAAAACTAGTCATTGGGGGTGAAGAGGGACAAGACTGTGTTTGAAAAACTAGCCATTACTATTCCCAGAACTTCATGTTTCGACACTTCAGACTGTGAGTCAACACTTCAAGTCAACACTTGAACTCTTGAGTCAACACCTAGTTTAAAAGTCTTCAATGTAGCTTTCTAGAAATCTCAGATGTGTCTTCAGGTGAGTCAACACTTTGAGTCGATACTTAGCATCTATGTGTCGACACTTCACTAGATCTTCATCTTCAGTAAGTTATGTGACTTAAAAATCTCAGACAATAAGCTGATCCATGTGTCGACACTTTGAGTCAACACTTCAAGTCCATCTGTTGACACTTCAGCTGTGCCATCTGAAACTTTCTTTGCATACCGGCTTGAATCGACACTTCACTGTCATGTGTCAACACTTGGTGTTATGTGTCGACACTTTGAGTTGACATCTCACTGAGATCTTCACAAAAATACCTAAACTTGTATTGAATCAAGAATGTATTGAACTTATGTATTCATTCAAGCAATCTTCACTTGTCCAAGTCTTCTTTGAACAGATCTTTCATCTAAATTTTGGCTTCTTTAATCAAATAATTATTTTTCAAATTGATGAGTACCTTTTTCTATAAAAATACACTTCAAAGAAATCATTAGTACTTAACTTATACTTAATCATTTTGCTTATCATCAAAATCAATAATGGAGTCAACATGGGATGACTCTAAGATTGCTAAAAATACATGAAAAATAATAAAGTAATTTTTTTATGATTTTTTATAGTTTAGGTTTGTAGGCTAAATTCTCAAATAAAATAAGAACTAGCATAAAAAGTAGAAACGTAAAGAATCATTGTATCTCAGGCAAACTCATGCAAAATAATAAATTCCATTACCCGAGAATTGAGAAACTCCTGGATTAGGATAGCTTATCTTCATCAAATCAGAAATTAAAAGAAGGGAAGGATGTTACCAATCAGTGATTTGAAGAACTTTCGATGAAGAGATCACACAGTACTCTGATTGGAGTCTGGATGATAAAGCTCAGTTTCCCTTGATTAGATGACTGATTTGGGTGGTCCTGGAAGAGAACTAGGTTTAGAAGGAATCAGGTTAGGGTTCAGAAGCGGGGTGGCTTGAAGCTTGATGAAGATCTCCTTGCTTGGTAGCCTAGGGCACTCCTTCTTGGACATGTGAAGGCTTGAATGGCAGTGAGATAGGGCATGGAAGGATTCTAGGGTAGCAAAGAATTCAACCAAGAACAATAGTAACCAAACAAAAAAAAATAAAGTAACACACAAGCTCGCAAGCTCAAATAAATTTACCAGGGTTTTGATATCATGAATAAAAATTGCTTACAAGAGGAAGAGGGGTGGGGTATTTATAGAGTTCCCATGTCCTCTAACTAGGGCTACACACTTGGGTTACAAGTCCTCTCCTAGCTAGGTTAGAAAAACAAATCTTAAAATAATTAGGAGCATAAGTCCCAACTAGGTTAGGATTTGACCTAGTCTTCTCCTTCTCCCTTCATGCTTTGACTATTCCACTCAAGGACACCTCTTGGGCTTAGTCAACACTTCAATGATGCCTAGGAGGGCATGTTGGGTTTCCAGGGGTAGCAAGGGGCCATCACAAAGGGGCTTGGGTGCATGGGCTTGGGCCTTTGGAAGCTGGGATGGCCAGTAGCCTGGTAGCAGAAATATTCCATGGAATCTTGCTTATTTAGGGCTTGGGCTTGGCACCTGGGCTTGATTTCCTTGGAATGGGTTGTAGGTGCACCTCTAAAATAATGGATGCCCTGGTTTAAGAATATACTTTGGCATCTGGGGAGGAATCTGGGCATCTGGAAAACATCTGAAAAGAATCAAGATTTCTGGAAGCATCTTGGATCCTTGGTTGTCACACAAAATTCAATGGGCTGATGTAGTAGCCTCTGACTCATGGATGTGGCCTAGTGGAACTCTAAAATAGGATGACCTCCTCTCTTGTATAAAAATTGGGCTCATACTAGACTCATAACTGATGTACAAGATTCAAAACTGGACTAAGGTTGAGTGTTGAGACAAATCAACTAACCTCAACTTATTATAGGACTCAATTACAAAACTTTCAAAACTTTGACACATAACTAAGTTAACCATATGGGATCTAGTGATCTGTGTCTAATATTGGTGTCCCCACCAATTCTCCCAGGATGAGAGGAACTCGATCCTGTCGAGTATGGGTCAATTTGGCTCAAGGAGGGTCTGGGTTGAGGTGCTGTAGATATGCACCAGCGTTCCACAAGTCCTTAGACTTTGGCTGACCTTGCCACCAGACCAAATACCACTAACAGTCTCTATCCTTGGTACCAATAGCTTGATCATTCAAAGCTCTCTCAATTGTTTCCTCATCATAAGGCCAAATTATATGTGGTCGCTCTGAGGCTGGTTCTCTCATAAAGAAAGGGAGTTCCTTAAGGGGCTCAATGGGTATCGTTGCTAGCTCCCTAGACTTTATAAAGTTTGAGATAATGAAAGTAGAGCTAATACCTAAATCAGGTGATATCTCAGGCACATAGGCATTGGGTCCACTACTATTCATTATTTTGGATGGGCCAGCTTCGCGAGCAGAAAATTCCTTTATAGTCACATATTCCTTTGCATAAAAATCTTTATCTTTCTTTTGGGAATTAGCCAAGTTATTATTTAGTTCATTAATTATGTTCAGCTCTTGACTAATTTTTGGATGTAAATGCTGTGCAGAGGTTAGTGCATGTGCAGACAGATAATTCGGGGCTATAGATTTACTGGACTCAACTAACACCTAATAGACTCAACTAGACTTTCCTATCAAAGAAAATTTTATTGGACTCTAAGGGACAAAATCTAACAGATTATAGACTCTTTAGGTTTGACTTTAGCATGGCATGCACATGATAACTTACTATGTACTCCTACCAGGTGCCATAGTGGTGCAGACACTAGAGGCACCAGAATAAGGCAGAGGCTTCTAAACCCTCTGTGGATCACTTAATAACATTCGAGTCCATTGTAACAAAGCTTAGTTCAGCTAAGTTATTTTTATTTAAGTTATGTATTAGTCAGCTCATGTTGAGCTAGTCCAGTCCAGTGTTAGTCAGCAGCTCCTATCGAGCTAATTTTATTTTTTTAAGTCCTGTCCAAGCACACTGAAGACTCAAGACTACATCATACAAGTGAAGACCAAGTCCAATCAGGTTGAAGACATGGGAGAGTAGGCCAAGTCCAACCCAGCTTGAAGATTTGAATATCCCAGGAGGAGAAATCAGAAACCCTGAAGCCCTAGACCAGCCAGAAGCAAAATTTGGCCAGCCCAGGCCCAGGAGGGAGCTAGGGCACCAAGGCTTATGGTGACCACCCCTTGGTCAGCCCCTTAGAGTCACCCTCTTGGCCGACCAATGCGAGAGAGGGAGAGTTTTTAAGGATTTATTCTACCTAATGTTGCCTTATTTTCTAGCTAGGGTTTGGGTGGAAATAAAATTCTTATGTAAGGTCTGATATACCCTTACTTGGAGCCCAAGACTAAGGGTCTATTTAAAGGACCCTAATCTCTTGTATGAGAGTTGATTTTGATATATGAAATATACTTGAGTTCTCTATAATTGCTTTGTGCTACCTTGCTTTGTGCTTAAGGGGTTTATTGGTGTCTTCTTCCCGGTGTTGCAACTGACTCCAGCCTTCATCCAAGCTTCCTATTTCCATGCCCTTGCTGCCTTATTTCTGAGATTTTCTTGTGTTTCCAACCTTGCTTTCTCACCCTTGATGGTTGTTTGCAGGTCCCCGAGTTTCTATGAATCCAACGACTCCAACCGGGCCACAATTGGACCACTAGCCGGGCCACAATTGGACCACTACCCGGGCCACAATTGGACCACTAGCAGAAAGCTGGGAATCCGCGGGTCTCTGGCTTGGTTTTCCAGGCCACATCCATCGAGGAATGAGTGATCTCTTTGCTGTGATCTTCACCAGGTGCATCAGACATTGCCAGGTACACCCCCTCTACCACCAGTAGTTTTATTGTAGGAGAACTAGCCCTAACCGAGGCTTCTCAGCCCCGGCGATGCCTCTTTACTTCTTTCTTAGGTCTTGATCTGCATGCATAACTTTTAAAATTCATATAGAATTATCTACATCATATTTTGATATGATATTCGGGATTTAACCATCTCATCCAACCCCTAAAACATAAAAAAATAATCGCATGCATATTAGTCCCGCATCACATAGTGTTCTCCTAAAGTAAGAGGCAAATATGACATGCTTAAAGAATTAATGCATCATGCAAATTCCTATAAAATGCAACCTAATAGTAAAAAAAATAAAAGAAATTTCTTGAAATGGTAGAAAATAAGAGGTGGGTTCAGGGTTAGTCTGATTGGGTGGAAAGTAAAAAAAGGATTCGGGGTTAATTGGATAGACTAGGAGACAAGAAGGTGTTTCAGGGATAAGTCCTATACTAATGAGGTTGATCTTATAAGGTTGAGGTATATCTACTGGGTTGGTATGATGGAAAAATGGGTCACTAATTTTGGGGAAGAGATCAATGGGAGTCAAAAGAGTGAATTCATCCTAAGGGTATAGATAAGAAATCAAGTCCTTAATAAATTCTTTTGGCTCAGGAAATTCAGGACTAGGCTCTACAATTGGATTCTTTTCCTCTAACTGGTCTTCTACTACCGGTTCAGCTTGGGTGTGGTCAGGTTCAACTAATGTTGGGTGGTCTTCTACTTGGTTATCTACTTGGTCAACTAATTCTTGGTTGATTTCTACCTGAGTTTGGTCATAGTCAACTAATCCTGGGTCTTCTATAGGCTACTCTTCTAGATCTTCAATAGACTCATTATCTTCATACTCCTCTACTAGACATGGGTCGCCTCATATATCTCTTCTTCTAGATCATCTTGGTGAACCAATGGGGTGGTAAGAGGGGTTTGGCTCCTGGGAAATTGACTAGAGTCTGGGGTAACAGGGGTGGGTAAACTAAGGGTTATGGGTTCAAATCTAGGGGTATCTATCCTATAGGGTTCAGGGTGACTGAGGGATAGTGGGTTACTACTGGGTTCATATCTAGGGACTATGGGTTCCTAGGGTTTATAGGTCTGGTCTGGGGTTCCTACTTGGTTTAATCTAGTGGTTAATTGGTCGATCCTAGTGGTTGTTTGGTTATGTGCTTGGGTTATCTAGTTGAGTTGAGTGGTCAACTGGACAAGCTAATTTTGGGTTTGATCATGTTTGAGGTCCATCTGAGCTAACTGATTTTGGGTTTGGGTGTTGGCTTGGTTTAGTTGGGCAAACTGGTTCATGATGGCCTCAAAATTAGAATCCATAGTTGAGTTGGGTTGGGGTGTAGACTTCTGGTATTGGGTTCCTAGTCTAGTGGTCTTTTAACAATCAATCTAGCAATCAGAATGGAATGGTGCCAAAGTATGCAAAAGGAACTAGGCTAAAACAATCTAGGGTTTTCTAGACATAGAGCCAAAACTGAATGGGTCAGCTCAACTTACACTTAACACAGCAGCTAATCCTTCCACTGGCCAGGTAGGGGGTGGGGTGGTGGGAGGCTCCCTCTGCCTTTCATAGGGTCCTAATTATAAACCACCAGTCCACTTAGGTCGTTTGACTCTGGACCCCCAGCCTTAGACACCAGCTTTCAGTAATAGCTGAAGAATTAAATGCACTAGTTGGTCCACACAATTTAGACCTGACCTGTTGGGTGTCACCTAGCCCACTAGGGAAAATTAAGTCTAATTAATTTTAATTAAACTTGGGTGGAAATGCTGGATGGTTGTTTTGGGCTCAGGACAGGTTATGAACTCCTGCCTTGATGTAATATTGATTGCCCTTAAGATTAGATTAAAGAGATGATGGTATTCAATGGTCCTGATGCAATCCAAAATAATTAGAAAATAAAATATATTTTTTAAAATTATTTTATGCTATGATAATTTGAATTTAAGTTAACTGGGGTTAGCAAACAAAGTTTAGCTTGAGATTTGGGGATTTGGAAATTTGATGTAAAACAAAAATTAAATGATGATGAAAATCTTAGGGTTTTCAGACTGCTACAGAAAATTTAGGATTTTGTTAGGGTTTCAAAGATGCCAAATTTTAATAGATTAAAGTTTTTTTGAAATTAATTAAAATTTTTTATAAATCATAGGACAAGATAGAGAAGAATTCATGCAAATTTCATGGAAAAATAAAACTTTTAGGTGGTAAAAATCAGATGAAGAACAAACACCTAATGCAGTGGACAGGATGCAAAAAATTCAAAAATTAGGGTTTTGTGACTATGATGCAGATGAATGCTATCCTAAACCCACTCTGATACCAAACTGATGTGAGATGACTCTAGGATTGCTAAAAATGCATGGAAAATAGTAAACTATTTTTTTATGATTTTTTATAATTTAGGTTTGTAGGCTAAATTTTTAAATAAAATAAGAACTAGCATAAGGAGTAGCAATGCAAAGAATCATTGTATCACAGGCAAACTCATGCAAAATAATAAATTCTAGGACCCAAGAATTGAGAAACTCCTGGATTAGGATAGCTTATCTTTATCAAATCAAAAATTAAAAGAAGGGAAGGATGTTACCAATCAGTGATTTGAAGAACTTCCGATGAAGAGATCATACAACACTCTGATTGGAGTCTAGATGATGAAGCTTGGTTTCTCTTGATTAGATGACTGATTTGGGTAGTCCTGGAGGCAAGGAAAGACTCCTTTAAAGAGGTGAAACACCTCGAGGATCCTACAAAACATCAAGAGTCAATCAAAATAGCATGTAAGAAAAAGAAAGGGAACTATGTTTAGAAGAAATCACGTTAGGGTTTAGAAGCGGGGCGGCTTGAAGCTTGATGAAGATCTTCTTGCTTGGCAGCCAAGGGCACTCCTTCTTGGATGTGTGAAGACTTGAATGGCAGTGAGTTAGGGCATGGAAGGATGCTAGGGTAGTAAAGAATTCGGCCAAGAACAATAGTAACCAAATAAAAAAAAATAAAGTAACACACAAGCTCAAATAAATTTACCAGGGTTTTGATATCATGAATAAAAATTACTTACAAGTGGGGGAGGGGTGGGGTATTTATAGAGTTCTTATATCCTCTAACTAGGGTTACACACTTGGGTTACAAGTCCTCTCCTAGCTAGGTTAGAAAAACAAATCTTTAAACAATTAGGAGCATAAGTCCTAACTAGGTTAGGATTTGACCTAGTCTTCTCCTTCTCCCTTCATTGTTTGACTATTCCACTCAAGGACACCTCTTGGACTTGGTCAATACTTCAAGGATGCCTAGGAGGGCATGTTGGGCTTCTAGGGGCAGCAAGGGGCCGGCCTAAAGGGGCTTGAGTGCATGGGCTTGGGCCTCTGGAAGCTAGGGTGGCCTGGTAGCCTGGTAGCAGGAATATTCCATGGAATCTTGCTTCTTTAGGACTTGGGCTTGGTGCTTGGGCTTGATTTCCCTGGGCTAGGATGTAGGTGGACCTCTAGAATCATGGATGCCCTAGTTTAGGAATATGCTCTGGCATCTGGGGAGGAATCTGGACATCTGGATGATATCTGGAAAAAATCAGGGTTTCTGGAAGCATCTTGAATCCTAGATTGTCACACAAAATCCAATGGACTGATGTAGTAGCCTCTGACTCCTGGATCTGACCTGGTGGAACTCCAAAATAGGGTAACCTCCTCTCTTGTACAAAAATTGGACTCATATTGGACTCATAACTGATGTACGGACTTAAAACTGGACTAAGGTTGAGGGTTGAGACAAATCAACTAACCTCAACTTATTATAGGACTCAATTACAAAACTTTCAAAACTTTGACACATGACTAAGTAAACCATATGGGATCTAGTGATCTATGTCTGATCCTAGTGTCCCTACCACTTTATGGGCTTGGACTTTGCTCTGACTTGGGAGGGCTTGGTGAATGTTTTGGCTGGTGATCCTCCTCTTGTACAAAACTGGACAATCTCAGATTTATAGGACTCAACTGGACTCACGAGGTTGAGACAACTAAATTTATTACAGGACTCAGTAGGGTACTTATTACAAAACTTAGCTCACTCAAAATTAGACTTTATTACAGGAGTCAAGTGAGCACAATCGGGCTTAACTAAGTAAAACCCTAATTATTAAACACAAAGGGCTGCATTGGGCTGACATGATAAAACCCTTATTACAGGACTTGAAACGACTCAGATGACTCCATCCCTACTTCAGGACAATTGCCCAGGTGGCTTTCTAGGAGGTGGGTGAATTGGGATATAAAACTTTCTTGCAAATATGTGCACTTTGAAAATCTTTTAGTGTTGGTGTTGTGATAGATTATGCAATGTGGAAGCAAGTAAATCAACAATACAAAGAAGTCACTCAACATAATCACAAACACAAGAAATTAGAGTGGTTCTTAGAAACCCACTCCTACGTTCACTACCCAAGCACCACTTGGGATTTCCACTATATCCCCCATTAGAATATAGTCGGATTGTTTTAATAGGCTCAAAATCCAAGCCTCTACACTTTGATTTTTTAAATCGGGCTCACTAAAGAAACCCACACTTAGTTTTAACACAAGCTAACCAAACACCTAACTCCCTTTGGTTTTTAAACTAGGCTCACCAAAGAAACCCAAACTTAGATTTTAATAAGATCACCTAAAAACCTTTCAACACTCACAAGATATAGCCCCATGTTACTCTTGGAGAGAAAACAAGATATATCAAATGAAAATAGCAACTTTACAACAAACCCAATTTGTTTAATAGTTGCCGATGAAGTTTAAATTGAAGCCTTGCTCTAGATGCTCTTGAATACTCTTAAAGCTTCTTCTTGACTTCCTCAAAAGTTGGATTCAATGAATGAAGATGGGTTGGAGAAGTTTTGAATCCTTTCTTAAATGCTCACTTGAAGTTGGTTGGTGGAAAACATAAAATTCCCTTGAATGCTCTTTTTCTCTTAATGAATAATCAATGATTAATTGTTTAATCCATGATAAATACTTCCTTTTATAGTCTTTAAGCAAAACTAGCCATTGTAGGGCCTAGGGAACCAAAATATAGCTGTTGGAGGGCCTTGTGAATTCAAAAATTTGATTCAGCAACTAGCCATTAGAAAGCCAGAACTCGTCACTCGAGTCGGCTTGAGAACCTTGAGTCGGCTGGAAGTCATAGACAGACCAAAAACAAACTCTGGACAAGTCGGCTCTTCTAGGTCGAGTCGACTCGAAGTCTTAGTCAAAAAAAACATAAATTTTGGACGAGTCGACTCTTCTAGCTCGAGTCAGCTCATGACTCTGAGTTTCTAAAACTTGTGAATTGCATACTCTGGGCGAGTCAGCTCACTATCCTTGAGTCGACTCGAACTTCTAAAAATCTGAAACTCTCTGTGCCGTGCCAGATCATGAGTTGGCTCTTGATCGATGAGTCGGCTCGAGGTCTGTGAGTCTACTCAAGCAAAACTTTTTCAAAGCAATTTTCCAACAAGAGCAAGTCTTCCAAATACTAAAAAAAACTTACCACAGATGTCCAACCTATTTATACTCACTTTATACTAATTTTTAGCCCTTTTTATAAGATTACAAATATAAAAATTAGGGCTTTACAACTTGAGATGTACAAAAGTTCATACAATACTGAAATTCATTTTAACTAAATAGAAAACCAAATGATACAATGATAAATATTTCTTGCAAAGACTTTTTGAGTAATTGAAAGAATTAGTAATACATACATGCTCCAATATTTTGTAATCATCAAAATCATTCCATGGGTCAACAATCTCTCCCTTTTTGATGATAACAAAATACTGGGCATGAAAAGCTTTATAACACTTTACAATTACATGTAATGACATACTATGTATTGATATTCACATGTATCAGTGCGTATTCAAGGTAGTATGTATCAGAACAAAAGAAGTATCAAGATGTTGAAATGACTCAATATCAAAATAATGTATCAACATGTATCAGGATAATAAGGTTACTATACTATTCATGCACTAAAGCTATAGGCAAGTATCAGTTTATATACTACTCACCAATATACTAATTTCCAACTTAGTCAGGAGAACTTTTTCACTTTATATTTGAAAGAAATTTTAATAACTGCTCCCCCTTTCTCATATAATTAAAATTTCAATAATATCTCCAATAATAGCTCCCCCTTTCCTAGTAATGTATCATTGCTTCCCCATTTTATCATACTTTTTATCATACTTATCTATTCATTTTCATGCACTTCTCCCCCTTTTTGTCATCAACAAAACATATACATTTTAGTGATGGTGCTTGAAAGAATCTGAGTTGCTGGAGTGTCTGATACACCAGTGCTCTATCCCTCAGTGCCCTGTGCACCAATACCATCCCCAACTATAGGAGTATCTGCAATAGGTGTGCCAATAGAAGGCTCAATCACTCCCTGTTCAATCTCAGCATCATTATCTGGTGCTGTAGGTGGTGGAGGAGGTGCTGATGGGTCAGCTGCACTGATCTTCTGAAGAACTGTCAAGATCTGTTGAAAACCATCCCGTATCTTGGTCTGTAGAGCAACTATCTTGGCATCAGTTTCTGCCATGCCTCGCTTCAAAGTAGAGAGAGCTCATCCAAGATAACCTACAATCTTTGATCATCTCTCGAACCACCAGTATCAGTCTCTCTCACAGGTGACTGAGGTAGAGTGGGTGCTGGCATAGAGGGTCCTGTCTCATCAGTAAGTCGCTCTGCCTCAATGCCCTGTGGCTGACCAGCCTGGTCATCCTCATCGGACTCCTCATTAGAATGTGTAGCTCTCTACCCAGAGGTCTTCCGAATCCAATGTCCATCAACTTTAAGAAACCCCATTCTGCTCAAAGATTTCATATTGTACCTGTCAGTGTGTAGCAGGGGCCTACTATCCTCACATGATAAGTCAACCTCAGCATCTTGGAAAGGAAAGGTAAATACCATACCATAGAGAAGGCAGGCTCGTGCCCTGTGAGCTGCTTCCCTCATTTGAGAGATCATAATGTAGGGCAAGTTGAGGGCTTTTCCTTCAATCAAACATCTCATAAACATCAAATTCCTTTAATTTACCCAGTCGAATCTTCCTATTCTGGGTAAGAACACTCGGCCAATGATGTTATGAGTTAGCCTCATCTACAAAGATAAAAGATTTGCCCTGACATGAACAATCCCAGAAACATCACTCCTCTTTTGGACTTTTCTCAATATCCTTTATTTTTCCTTCAACACCAAATCACTTTCCCCTTCTTTGGGAATTTGAAGAATACTGCTCAATTTTTGTTCATTCACCACAATACTTTTACCTTTAATAGTGGATTCCAAATGAAAGGTGCCCAGGGATAGGTTTTCAAAGAACTGTCTCACTAGGGTTGGATATGTAGGCAAATCAAGCATACCAAAGGATTTCCAATCCTGAGCATTTAACCAATCTCCTATCCTTAGGTTTTCTTGCTCTAAAAGTTGAAATCCACAAATCTTTCGGATGTTACCTGTCTATTTCCCATAAGGATGATCTACCTGGGGGCTTCCAGAGATTCGGATTGCTGCTCTTCCATGGAATGTGAAGCTGAAGTATCCAACCTTCTCTTTGTCCACCGTTCCTCCACAACCGATCGCACAACCCTCTTCAGTCTCTTTGCAACAACCTTCCTAGGACCAATCTTGCTTGGATTAAAGATTAGGAAGGGTTCTGGAGGTTTTTCTAAGGCTTAAGACAAGGAACGGTTGGAGTTCAATAGTAGAAACAAAAAAAAGATGGGTTTGAAAACTTACGGAACCCTATTTAAAAAAGCTTCAACTTATCCTTTGAGTCGGCTCGACAGGACAAGGGATTGCTCGAGTCGGTGTTGGGATCCGGTGCAACGTAGCAGAAGGGTAATTTCAAAATATAGAAATTAATATACACCAAAACCCTAAACCAGGAACTCCTTAATAAGACTAAAATGTATGAAGACTAACATTCTTATGCAAATTAGAATTAGAGTACTAACCTGTAACCGCTAATTCCAATTTGATGAAGATTTAATCTTGAAGATGAACAGGCTATTTGAGTTCACCAGGCGTCCAGGTGTCCGCCCTCCGATGGTGATCCACACAAAGCATTGACCAAGATACTAACTCCTTGTTCCAATGGTTCCTTCAATTGAATTCTTCTTCCAGGAATTCAATACTTAGATTATGGCTGGAAATCTTCCACTCAAAGGTGTGTCTTCTTCCTTCTTACCCCTTCTCCACCTTCTACCAAGACTTAGAACCTTTAGGACACCTTTGTCTTGAAAGTAAGACCTTGTCCTAAGAAGATTAATGCTTGTCTTTAATTGGTGGAGAAATTAAGACAAAGATATCTTAATATAAGGAAGAAAATAATTGGATCAGAACTCTTCTTTTCCTTTACCGTCGGAGACTTTCTCTCTTAACCTTGTTTAGTAGTAGAGTTTTGACAGAGTTTTACTCTGTAAAGGAAACAATGCAAAATCAAGAAGAGGAGAAAGAGTCTTTAGGAGAGGAAGAAAAAAAAAAAAAACACATCACCGAGTTCTGATTCCCACCCCCTTTTTTATAGTTTTCAGAGAGGCGCCCTCACAACTCTCCGTAAACAATTTTCTCACGCCCTTTCCTTCTTCTCACACCCTTTCCTTCTTCTCACGGCCTTCTGTATTAATTCTCACAGCCTTCCAGATCAATCCTCATGGCTTTTCTCAAAGGAAGAAGTCACGACGATTGGGAGAAAGAAGTCGCGAAACTTGAATCTCCGAAGAGATCTGATTTCGCGCTCCCGGGAAGAAACTACGCTTCTTTCTTTCTTAAAACCTCTCCACCCGTTAGATTATCATCCAAGGGTGGACAAATGAGGTGCTAATACTAAGAAAGAAGGCTGCCCCATCTTAATTCATCAGAGAATTAAGTGGGCGCACGCCAAGAGTCCATGCACCCATGGACTCCTCCAAATGGCGCGCCAAGAGTCCATAAGCGCATGGACTCTTGGTGTTTGTGGCGTGCAAGGGAAAGGGGGCGGGTGGGGAAGTGGCCTAGCTAATAGGTTAGCCAATTGGGTTAGCCATAATCCCTAAATTCTCAATTATTATCTAATTAGATCCAATTAGAACCCAAATCGAGTCAATTCGGAACCCTAATTCGATTACGATTCGAATAGGAGTTAGGATTTGCAACACTTTCTAGAGTGTATTTATGCAAATGACTCTTGATCAATTCTTTTAAGTGTGTGACCCATTGGGTTCCACATTTAGCCGGCAGTGGGTTCGAATACAAGTTGACCTAATTTGATTAGAACTCTTTCTAATCGATTTAGGTCAAACCGGGCTTACTCGATTATGATCAATTAGGACTCTTCCTAATAAGTGATCATTCAATTTAATCAACCCACAAGACAAGATTGACGTCTAGCAACGTGTCATGTCTGCTCGGAAGATATGGAAATTCTGGTGAAATACCAAATCTACCCTTCAGTAGAAAGTTACCGTACAATTAAATCCTTCGATCAGCTTGTACCCAAAATATAATTATGGATATGGATATATGTCAAATCCAATATTATAATTGTTTCTAGCTCAATCTTATATTGATGATTCAATTATCTTGATATTAGAAACCATCTCTAATATCTTTACTTTGATCAAAGATTCCCTGAATCATCATCCGATTGATAACTAGCTAGATGCAATCTCCTCTTACTAAGAGTGATCGATTCCTTGTTGACCTACTCATTACCTTCATATCCAATTCACCATTCCCAGTATCAATCCTGTGCATGTCTCAGTGTCATGATTAGGATTGAACCAAAGCATGGGTTCATGTGCATAAGGTACTTATGGCAGTCTCAGGTCAAAGGATTACTTGTATCACTCCCACTATGAGAACCTTCTATTGACATGTAGCTAAGACTCCATTAGATGTTCTCAAGTTGGATCATATCAGTGAACTCATTCTCTAATGAGCACCCACATCCTAGTATCAGTGTCATATACAAGTGACTGTGAGAGCAGTCACCCTCTCCAGTATACATGGGATGTGCTAGTCATACCAGAAAAACCCTGATCCCCTACTCAGGGTTCCTTTGACTAGGAATATTTTAGATTAAGGTTTTAAGACTTTAGGTCTCAGTGGTATGATCTCATCATAACCCTAAAATCATAGCCCTAATCTATGGGGTTCATCATATAATAATAATCACAGCGTATGATGAAAAATAATGCCTTTATTAGAATATTGTCAATTACAATGGTTTGGGAGATACAACATAGATTGGCTCATAGGGCATATCCCTTTTAGTCGGTTTGAGCAAAAACACAGGAAAAGGCTCAAATGGTCAAACTACTGATTTTTATAGGTAAATCAATACTGGATCAAGCGGTCAAAAGCTCTAAATTGACTTTTGAAAACTCTAGATAATTTTTCCTTTTTTTTTTGAAAAATTAGGTCAACAATTTTAATAAGGGTCACACAGACCAAGCTCACCTCTAATCTTTTCAAATCTATCTTGGCTAAAAGGTTTGGTAAAAATATCAGCTAATTGGTTCTCAGTTGGTACAAATTCTAATTCTATGACATTGTTTAAGACATGGTCTCTAATAAAATGATGTTTAATTTCTATATGCTTTGTTCTAGAATGCTGAATTGAATTTTTTGATTAATTAATAGCACTAGTGTTATCACATTTGATAGGAATCTTAGATTGGATAACACCATAGTCTTCTAGCTGTTGCTTGATCCATAACACTTGTGCACAACAGCTCCCTACAGCCACATCTCTTCCTCAGCAATAGACAATGCAATAGAGTTTTGTTTACGGCAGTGCCATGAAATCAAGTTGATACCTAGAAATTGGCTTGTGCTATTGGTTTTCTTTCTATCAATCTTATAGCCACCATAATCAGCATCAGAATAACTAATTAACTTGAAAGATGAATGCTTGGAATACCATAATCCTATATTACATATGCCTTTAAGATTTTTAAAAATTCTTTAACATCAATAATGTGTGATTCTTTTGGATTTGATTGAAAACGTGCACACATATAAACACTAAATAGAATATCAGGTCTACTGGTAGTTAAATAGAGTAGAGATTCGATCATACCTCTATACAATTTTTGATCAATAGTTATGCCATTTTCATCTTTATCTAATCTGCAAGCAGGACTCATGGGTGTTCCAACTTCTTTGCTTGATTCCATGCCAAACTTTTCGATAATTTTTTTAATATATTTGGCTTGATTGATTAGGATCCCTTCCTTCAATTATTTGATTTGAAGCCCGAGGAAGTAGTTTAGCTCACCTATTAGACTCATTTCGAATTCACCCTGCATTAACTTAGCAAAATCTTGATACAAGGATTTATCAGTAGATCCAAATATTATATCATCAACATAAATTTGAACAACCAAGAATCATTGTTTTTCTTTTGAATAAACAAGGTAATATCAACACTACCTCTTTCAAAATTATTTCCAAGCAAAAACTTGCTTAATCTGTCATACCAAGCTCTAGGTGCCTATTTAAGACCATATAAAGTTTTATTCAACTTAAAAACATGATTAGAAAAAGTGTGATCGATTAAACCAGGTGGTTGTTCTACAAAAAATTTTTTGAATAGAAAACCAATTAGAAAAGAACTATTTACATCCATCTAAAATAATTTAAAGTTCATGAAACATGCATATGCCAAGAGTAATCTAATAGCTTCTAGCCTAGCTACTGGTGAATAGGTCTCATCAAAATCTATTCCTTTTTCTTGATTGTAACCTTGAGCTATCAGTCTAGCTTTATTCCTAATTACATTACCTTATTCATCTAGCTTGTTTCTGTAAACCTATCTGGTACTTATAACAGGGTAGTCAACTGGTCTTTCTACAAGTATCCAAACATTATTTCTCCTAAATTGGTTTAACTCATCATGCATAGCTAGCATCCAATTAGGATTGGTTTCAGCTTCTTCTATGGTATGTGGTTGTACATGAGATACAAAAGTAATCATATCATGTGCATCCCTATGTGAAGCTCTAGTTCTAACACCTTGTAATGGGTCTCCTACAATGAGTTATTTGGGATGTGAATGTACATACCTCCATTCTTTAGGTATATCTTCATGATTCTTGCTTACCATTTCTTCTTGTGGTTCACTTGCTTCCTTATCCTTGATAGTCATATCTTTTAATCCATGTTCAAATGTACCTGCATCATCATCAGTACAATCTTCTTTCTTAGAAGATGTCATGTCAGTTTCATTAAAAATAACATAAATTGATTCTTCTATAGTTAAAGTTCTTTTATTGAAAACTGGATAGGCTTTACTATTTGTAGAATAACCAAGGAAGATAGCCTCATCAGATTTAGCATCAAACTTACCAAGATTATCTTTACCATTATTAAGTACAAAACATTTACAACCAAAAATATGAAAATAATTAATGTTAGGCTTTTTATTGTTCTATAGTTTATAGGGGTTTTTTCTTATAATAGTTTTGATTAAAACTCTGTTCAAAATATAACAAGTGGTATTTACAGCTTCTGCCCAAAAATATCTTGAAATATTTTCTTCACAAAGCATTATTTTGGACACTTCTTCCAAGGTTCTATTCTTTCTCTCTACAACACCATTTTGCCGTGGTGTTCTAGGAGTAGAGAATTTGTGATCAATACCATGTTTTGTGCAAAAATGATCAAAATATTGATTTTTGAATTTCGTACCATGATCACTATGAATAGAAATAATAGAAAATTTTTTTAAGTTTGAAACTATTTTATAAAACTTTTTGAATGCTTTAAAAGTCTCATCTTTGTGTGCAATAAATAAAACCCAAGTGTATCTTGAAAAATCATCTACAATCACAAGACCATACTTCATAGCACCTAGGCTTGTTGTCCTAGTGGGTTTAAATCTATCCATGTGAATTAGCTCTAAAGGTCTAGTGGTAGAAACAATATTCTTGGATTTAAAACTCTCCCTCACTTGTTTTCCTAATTGGCATGCATCACAGATATAATCAAAATCTAATTTAAACTTTGGCAAACCTTTAACTAAATCTTTTAAAATAAGTTTTGTAATAGTATCTATACTAGCATGTCCAAGTCGTCTATACCATAGTAGACTTGATTCCTTACTCTTATCCTTCACTGCCATAATACTTGTATTACTTGACATAGCTAGATCATTTAGATCTACTACATATATATTCCCAAGTCTATGCCCAATGAACTTTATACTAGAATCAAGAGGATCAACTACTATACACATTGAAGACTTGAAGAAAATATTAAAGCCAATATCACATAACTGACTGATACTCAACAGATTATGCTTAATTTTTTTTACCAGTAGTACATTTTCAATAAAGGTGGAAGGAGTAATTTTAATTTTACCAATATCAATTATTCTTCCTTTATGATTGTCACCAAAAGTTACCATGCCACCATCTTTTTGTTCCAGGGTGAAGAATTGATCTATATCACCCGTCACATGTCTTGAACAGCCGCTATCAAGATACCATCTTTTCTTTGTATTCATGGCTGCAAGACATCCCTGCAAAACAATCAAGTAGTAGATTTAGTATTGGAAATTGTATCCCAAAGCCAATCATCTAGGCTGTAGACGGTTGTGCTATCTTTGTATTTGTATTTAAATTTTTTTTTAATAAATAAAAGTTTTTTTTGACTGTCCATCATATTTACTTTTCATGTAAAGAACTCTTGTGTGATGGAGTCCTTAGAACTACATTGTTTGATATAGAGAGGATATATCAAGTAGTTCTTAAACTGGTTCACAACCAAATGGTACATTATTATAGGACGATGATGTATCAAGTGTAGGTTGTTGTATGTCACATTTGTTGGTTATACTCTTAAACAAAGAGTATGGAGACACTGGTGTGACATGCAAGTGAAATGTGTGACATCTCACTGAACGTGACCATCTGCGGAGCTCCCTTCTGCCAAAGGGTTTCTCGCGAAGGGATATGGGTATATGTGTCCCTCAGACTTGAGGTCATCTTGGCAGCTTGCAAGCAACTCACTATACTTTGGTACCGGACTACCTGGATTTCAAATCCAATGATGGAAGGTTTCTGGGTGCAGTCAAGTACTTGTGGAGTGGTGGTGGATCAAGATGGAATTGACCTCTTCAAATAGTTTGGAGTGAATGACTCACTATGCCTCAATTCAGCAAAACCTTGGTTAGGGTAGTTCTTGCGAGGGGTCACAGAACTTGTGAGGTTGAGACATGATCTGGATAAACCAAATTAGGGTTGGCAGTCTAACCCTAGGTCATCCTAAGCATTGTAAGGTCAAAGGGATGAATTATGCGGCAACCATATGCTAAAGGTTCTTGTGAGGTTCTCTGCATCTTTGAACTATCCGGATGTCGAGTATCATTGCTAGATGAGGACTTTATTGGTACTGAAAATGTTCCAGTGTTACTGGCTTAGCGCTCAAACCATGGGGTCACACACTATAGAGGATTTCTATCTGATCTTGTGGCTAATCGATGATTGGGAATCGTTTATCATCACCCGAAGTCAATATGATTGACTTTGTTTTAAGTGTCGACACTTGGAATTTTGCAGGTGTCAACACTTGGTGAAGTGTTGACACTTGGCAATTTTCGAGTGTCGACACTTCCTGTGATGAACAATTTTTTGGGAGGATTTCATGGAGACTTTTTGGGCAGGTTTTGACCTGGTTTGAATTTCGAATTCAAACCATTTTTGGCTCCAAGGCTTTATGGTATGAAATTCAATCTTGCCTTAATGAGTTAGACCCATTTGGTATGGCCTTGAAACTCTCCCCCATTCTTTCTTCTCATCTCTCCTCCTTCCTTCTTCTCCCTCTCCCTGCTGCCCCTATAAATGAAGGTCATTGTCGTGGCTGCTGAGGGTTACATGAACTGCAACAAATTTTTGGGAGAAGAAGATTGAGAAGAGTAGTGAGAGCTTAAGGGATTGGGTGTGTACTACCTAGCAATCAAGCTAGGTCTTGGGAAGAGAGGTTTTGGGAAGGGGTTCCTGCTCTCCTCCTAGTCTTCATGAAAGATGAAGATCGGCCAAGGATCTCGAAGAGCTAGCACTCCGAGGGAGTTGATCAGAGTCAAGCCCAAGTGTGGATATCCTGTAGAGGCCAGACGCGTGTGTGGCTCGAGCGCCCTCCTCCTTCTCACAACTCTTCACAGCTTCTCACCAGCACTCTCAGAGGTATAGAGGTATGACCTTTATATTTATGTTCCTTTCTTGTTTTTGATGTTATATGCATGCTAGATTATTTTGCTAGATCCTATTGCAGGCAGATCGGTAGATCGTTTAGATCCATCTACCGAGCCTCCCGCTGTGCATGTCTAAAAATATTTTAAAATGCATATCTTTTGCCCTCTTTTTCTGCATATTTTATGCTAGGTGTAGGTGTTTTTAACCTTCAATGGTATCAGAGCAATAGGTTTTTTTTATAGTATAATGATGCTAGCATGCTAATAACATCTCATTTCTTTCTTAAGTACTTGGATTGAGTGCTTCACCATGGCTATCTGGTCATAGGAGAGAAGTAAGGCTGCAAGACCCTCTCTTTCCATTCAATGGGGTCTCCTATGGCATGTAGGCGTACCGCTGTGATTGACTCTTGAAAAGGAAAATAAAAAGAAAGAAATTTGTAGGTTAAAAATGTTTTAATCTACTGAAATGATCATAAAACATCTTTAGATAAGATCTAAGAGTTATTTTTGTTCAGTTTTGCTTGAATGTTTGGAGAAACATTTGATTTGAAATCACTATTTTTTCATTATCTCAGGTTGTGAGTCGACACTTGTCCTTTGAAGTGTCGACTCATGGAAAAATTTCTTGAGATCCGGTTTCTATTTTTTTTTTGAGACAGGTTGAAATGTCGACACTTGACCCTAAAGTGTCAACACTTGACCTTTGAAGTGTTGACACTTGAGTGCGTGCCAAAAAACATGTTGTTTTATTTTCTGTTCCCTGTCTCAAGCCTTGAGTCGATACTTTCTCTTAAAGTGTCGACACTTGGGTTGAAAAATTTTGAAAAATAGTGAATTCAAATTTTATTTTTTGTACAATTATTTTACATTTATAAATTAAAATTATTTTAATTTATTTGAAGCTATTGAACTTAATTTTGAATTAAGAATGACTAAGAACTCTAGGAATGCGATTCAAAGATTTTAAGTCATTTCAATAAGCCTTAAGGGTCATGGGTTAGCTTCTATTAAGTTCTTTATTGGATTAAACATAAGTTTAGATGCATTGGACTAATTAGAGAACTAATCTAATCAAATGTTGACTTAGGATTTCTTCTCTAGTTCTATCTAATAGTTAGATTGATTAGTCCATAATCTAAATAGATCAAATTTGTAGCTCAGTGGAAAGCCCAAGTCTTTAGGCTAGTCTAATCGAGCCTGATGAACTGATTGATGTCGAGGTAAGTTTGGCATTGTGATCATGGTTCTTTGGGTCTACCTCTTACCAGCCAACTTTGTTGGTGTCTAAGGCAAGATGGTTAACGGCAAAACCCAACCCATGATCTCACTTACCTAGCCAATGTGGTCGATTAGGATTGATTAAATAGCTCATTGACTCGTGTTAACCCTTGTCACCCAAGGTTAATAAGTCTTGACTGATTTTAGGTACCCATGGATCATTTGTTATGTGTAACCCTCCTAGATTACTGATGTGGTCAGTGGGGGGTTGATCCATGTCTTCTCATCTCTTCATCTATCATATTAAAATTAAAAACCCTCTAAATTATTAGGTCCTTAAAAGGATAAAGTTATAGGGATAACCAAGTCCTAGCCTCCCATTAAGTGGGATAGTAACATGTCCAGTAGTTTGGTGTTCATCGGCAGATCCAAATATCGGGTGTTCATCGGGCTATTAGAATTGCTGTTCCTAATATGATGGCTCAGTACGACTCTCTTAACGGTGGTCAGGTGGGCCGGCCAAAGTCGGGCTTGTCTATTCGTTAGTTAGAAGCATTGAATTTTGTCATGTTAATAGTTGGACCTAACCAGGACCTTCAATAGGAGGCCCAAAGATCGATTGAAGTGCTCATTGGGGCAAAACCCAATTATTAAAGGTTACTTGGAGAAGTAATCGGTTAAAGAACCTATCTTTAGACACACATGGGTGGGCTGACCAAAGTCGGGCTCATGTGCTGTCTATTGGACTCTAGTACCTGCTAAGGAATTAAAGTTATTCCTCGGATTGGAGGTAGAGGCTACAAATCTATGCAAAATAGTGGGAAGGACCTTTAGACTAATGTCCATGTCTTTAGGTTAATAATTCATATACACTAATTAGTTTTGGTTTTCCTTTTAGATGTCTTCCAACCTATCACTCTGATCTCTTCTCGACAATGAGAAGCTCAATGGACCCAACTTCGATAGCTGGTATCGAAGGCTCAGGATTGTCCTGGAGCATGAATGGATCCTGTATGTGATATCAGATCTGGCACCTGAGATCCCTACTGCCAATGCTTGGGGTTCGGTCAGAAACACTTATCAGAAGTGGCTCTCTGATAGGACCACTATCTGATGCATCATGTTGGCTACGATGAATGATGAGTTTAGTCATAAATTCGAGGAAGACCAGCCAGAAAAAATCCTTCAAAGGTTGAAGGAGTCTTTCAAAATACAAGACGACGTTGAGAGGTACAGGGTCTCCTGTGCTATCTACAATGAATGGATGCATAATGGGGCCTCGGTCACTGATCATGTACTGTACATGATCGAGATAATTGAGCACCTGGGCAAGCTTGGATATTCCTTGCATGACCAGCTTGGAAAAGATGCGATACTGAATTCTCTCCCTTCTTCCTATCTAGATTTTCTCGATCATTATAGAATGAATAAGGATGTAGTTAACTACCACGGTCTATTGGGGTTGCTGCAGACTTATGAGAAAGATCACCAGTTAAATAAAGGGGTGGTGAATCTAGTGGGAGGTTCTTCGGGAGGGCATCATCCCTTTAAGAAAGAGATGAAGAAAAATAATGGGAAAAAAGGTACTTAGTGCTTCTGGGCCTAGTCAGGCCAAGAAAGTGAAGGCTGATCAAAGTCATGCAGAGTGATTCTTTTACAAGAAGCATGATCATTTGTAGAGGAACTGTCCTCTTTATATTGCATCCCTTGACCCGAACAGGTCCAAGAAGAGAAAGGTGCAGGATGGTCCTGAATAAGGCATTTATATGATAACACCATGTAGTTTCTCTGTTTGCGATACTACTAACTGGGTATTGGATACAGAAAGTCTAATTCATATTTGCAATTCTTTGCAGGGACTTCAAGTTAGTAGAAGATTCGAGGACGATGAGAGATTCTTGAACGTGGGAAATGGAAGCCAAGTTCCAGTTCTGGCATTGGGAGTCTTTAAACTTATTTTCGAGTCCTGTACTGTCGTTTTGAATGAGTGTCATTTTTGTCCTTCTTTTATTTTGAATGTCATTTCTGTAGGCCAGTTGGCCGTGTATGGTTATGAACTATTAATAAAGAATGACATTTACAAAATTATTTTGAATGATTCTGTTGTTTTGAATGGACAAATGTGTGATGGCATCTAGTACTATCACGACCTGTTAGTGTAATGTACACATCTAGCAAATGCCCTAGGATAGATTATGTCAGCGAAGCGTACCTATGGCAATATAGGGTAGGTCATATTAACAGGAACAGAATAAACAGGATGAAAGCCGATGGTCTTCTCGATTTTAGTGAAGATAGTTCACTTCAACCTTGTGGTCCTGTTTTCTTGGAAAAATGACTAAGTCATCTTTTACTGGAAAAGGTGATCAAGCCAATAAAATTCTAAGTCTGATACATACTTATGTATGCGGACCCATGAATGTTAGTGCCAGGGGAGAGTATGGTTATTTCATTACTTTTACAAATGACCTTTCGAGGTATGGTTATGTCTTCTTGATGAGACATAAATCTGAATCGTTTGAAATGTTCAAACGATATCGTAATGAAGTAGAAAAACAAACTGGAAAGTGCATCAAAACCCTTCGATCCGATCGAGGT
Organism: Areca catechu; assembly: GCA_021397845.1. Taxonomy (NCBI): domain Eukaryota; kingdom Viridiplantae; phylum Streptophyta; class Magnoliopsida; order Arecales; family Arecaceae; genus Areca; species Areca catechu. Next base: position 73,989,726 of record CM038043.1, read on the forward strand.
GGTGAATACCTTTCCGATGAGTTTTTGACATATCTTGAGGAGAATGGGATTCTCTCATAGTGGACACCTCCAAGGACACCTCAATTAAATGGAGTGTCTGAGAGGAGGAATCGAACCCTGTTAGACATGGTTCGATCCATGATGGGCTTTGCCTCTCGCCAGTATCCTTTTGGAGATATGCTCTAGAATCTGCCTGCTACCTTCTGAATGGGGCTCCAAGTAAGTCCATTAGTAAAACACCATATGAGATATGGATTGGACATAAGCCGACACTTTCACAACTTCGGGTCTAGGGGTGCCCTGCTTATGTAAACTATTTGGAAATGGACAAACTTGGACCTAAGTCTGACCGGTGCCTATTTGTTGTGTATCCAAAGGAGTCTAAGGGGTATTACTTCTATTTAGATGAGGAACAAAAGTTGTTTATCAGTCTTAGGCCTATCTTTTTGGAAAAGGAGTTCCTTGGTGAAGGAAATATAGCCACTAAGATTGAACTTGGTGAAGTTCAACAAGTAGAAGAACCGATACACTTAAGGGACAACATAGAACCAGCTGTGATTAGATCACACCCAGAGCCTAGTCAGGAACCATTAAGGAGATCTGGTAAAGTACCGAGCTGACTAGATAGATACTATGATTTCTTGGTCCGGGATGGTGATTCCATTGAACTCGATGAGAACAATAAGGATCCGATCACCTATATGGATGCATTGCAGAGGTTCGACTCTGAGAAATGGCTTGGAGCCATGAGATCCGAAATGGAGTCCATAAAGATCAACAATGTATGGACATTGGTTGATGCACCTGAAGGGATAAAATCCATTGGGTGAAAATAGATTTTCAAGAGGAAAAGGGGCACAAACGAAAATGTGGAGACCTATAAAGCCAGTCTGGTTGCCAAGGGGTATCATCGACGTTATGGTATTGACTATGATGAGACATTCTCTCCTGTGGCAATGCTCAAATCCATTCGGATTATGCTTGTTTTAGCATCACACTTTGACTATGAAATCTGGCAAATTGATGTCCGAACAACATCCTGAATGGTGAGCTGGAAGAGGAGGTGTATATGATACAACCTGAAGGGTTCACATCCATAGATGTGTCGAAGGTGTGCAGGCTTCAGAAGTCCATCTATGGACTGAAGCAAGCATCAAGGAGTTGGAACATGCGATTTGATAAGTGTAGTAAGTCGTATGGTTTCATTAGGAACGGAGAAGAGCCTTGCATTTATAAATGGGATAATGGTTTTGTGATTGTATTTCTTGTGCTATATGTGGATGGCATTCTCTTAATCGGGAATGTCATCGCAGCACTGCAAGGAATAAAGGTCGAGTTATCATCTCAATTCTCTATGAAGGACTTGGGTGAAGCCTCATACATACTACGTATGAAGATCTATAGAGATAAATCTTAGAGGCTTTTAGGACTGTCCCAGTTTATGTACATAGACACCATGCTATAACAGGTCATCATGGAGAATTCCAAGAAGGTCTATCTCCTGATAGGCACTGGAATTGATCTCTCCAAAAGAAATTATGCGACAACTCCTAAGGAGAGAGAGCACATGAGTAGAATCCCATATGCTTCAGCAATGGGTTCTATCATGTACGCCATGACATGTACTAGACCCGACATGGCATACTCACTAGGTGTAGTGAGCAGATACCAGTCTGACCCTGGTGAAGCTCATTGAAAAGTTGTAAAGACCATCCTTAAGTATTTACGAAATACTAAGGACCAATGGCTAATTTATGAAGAATCTGATTTGAAACTTGTGGGGTATAGTGACTCTAGTTTCTAGTCAAATAAAGATGATAGCAAGAGTGTGTCAGGTTTTGTCTTTAGCCTGAACGGAGGAGCTGTCTGCTAGAAAAGTTTCAAGCAACCTACTATGGCAGGCTCAGTATACGAAGAAGAGTACATTGTAGCATCAAATGCAGTGAAGGAAGCTGTGTGGTTATGGAAGTTCCATGCCAAGCTGGGAGTGGCACCTTCCTTTGATGGTCCTGTTCCAGTGTACTGTGATAACACTGGAGCCATTGCTCAAGCCAAAGAGTCGAAGTCTCATCACCGCATAAAGCATATTCTGCAGCGCTATCATCTTATGCGAGAGATCATGGAATGAGGTGACATCGACCTTCAGAAGATCGATGGAAAGGAGAACCTGGCTAACCACTTCACTAAAGTCGTCGGAGTTCAAGAGTTCGACTGTTGTAAAAAAAAATAGGAATGAGATTCTGTACTAATTGGCTTTAGTCCAAGTAGGAGTTGTTGGGAATTATGTCCTAAAGCCAATCGTCTAGGCTATAGATGGTTGTGCTATCTTTGTATTTGTATATGAATTTTTTTTAATAAATAAAAGTTATTTTTCGCTGTCCATCATATTTACTTTTCCTATAAAGAACTTTTGTATGATGGCATCCTTAGAACAACATTGTTTGATATAGAGAGGATATATCAAGTAGTTCTTAAACCAGTTCATAACCAAATGATACATTATTATAGGATGACAATGTATCTAGTGTAGCGATGGTGGATAAAGATGGAATTGACCTCTCCAAATAGTTTGGAGTGAATTACTCACTATGTCTCAATTCAACAAAACCTTGGCTAGGGTAGTTCTTGTGAGGAGTCACAGAACTTGAGCGGTTGAGATATGATCTGGATAAACCAAATTATGGTAGTCTGACACTAGGTCATCCTGAGCATTGTAAGGTCAAAGGGATAAATTATGCAGCAACCATATGCCAGAGGTTCTTGTGAGGTGCTCTGCATCTTCGACCTATCCGGACATCGGGTATCATTGCTAGATGTGGACTTTGACTGGTACTGAAAATATTCTAGTGCTACTGGCTTAGTGTTCGAACCTATGGGGTCACACATCATAGAGGGTTTCTATCTAATCTTGTGGCTAATCGATGATTGGGAATCATTTGTCATCACCCAAAGTCAATATGATTGACTTTGTTCCAAGTGTCGACACTTTGAATTTTGCAGGTGTCGGCACTTGGTGAAGTGTCGACACTTGGCAATTTTTGAGTGTTGACACTTCCTGTGATGAACAGTTTTCTGGGAGGATTTCGTGGAGATTTTTTAGGCAAGTTTTGACCTGGTTTGAATTTTGAATTCAAACCAGTTTTGGCTCCAAGGCTTTATGGTATGAAAGTCATACTTGCCTTAATGGGTTAGACCAATTTGGTATGGCCTTGATCCTCTCCCCCATTCTCTCCTCTCATCTCTCCTCTTTTCTTCTCCTTCCTCTCCCTGCTGCCCCTATAAATGAAGGTCATTGTGGTAGCTGCTGAGGGTTACAAGAACTGTAACAAATTTTTGGGAGAATAAGATTGAAAAGAGTAGTGAGAGCTTAAGGAATTGGGTATGTGCTACCTAGCAATCAAGCTAGGTCTTGGGAAGAGAGGTTTTGGAAAGGAGTTCTTGCTCTCCTCCTAGTCTTCCTGGAAGAAGAAGATCGGCCAAGGATCCCGAAGAGCTAGCACTCCGAGGGAGTTGATCAGAGTTGAGCCTAGGTGTGGGTATCCTATAGAGGTCAGACGTGTGTGTGGCTCGAGCACCCTCCTCCTTCTCACAGCTCTTCACAGCTTCTCTCCAGCACTCTCAGAGGTATAGAGGTATGACCTTTATATTTATGTTTTTTTCTTATTTTTGATGTTATATGCATGCTAGATTATTATGCTAGATCCTGTTGCAGGCAGATCGGTAGATCGTTTAGATCGATCTACCGATCCTTCTGCTGTGCATGTCTAAAAGTATTTTAAAATGCATATCTTCTGCCCTCTTTTCTTACATATTGTACGCTAGGTGTAGGTGTTTTTAACCTTCATTAGGTACCCTAGCTCTCTTGGGTCCTTGCAAGTTAGTAGGATTGGTTCCTTTTAGAACCCAAATTTTCTTGATTTTCTTTTTGCCATTATTTTTCAAATGACATTCAAATGCTTTGTGGCCTATGTTATTGCATGCATAGCAAATAATTCTTGACTTTGAATAAGAAGCATGTGATGTAAACATAGATCCATATTGCTTTGATGTAATGAACTTTGAAACATAAAATGTGGATGCATAAAACTTGTTTGTATTTGTGCCTTCATAACCAATTCCAAACTTGTTACTAGAATCTCTTACATTTTTCAAAATCAATTCAAGTTTGTTAGAGCTTAAAGTTAATTTTTCAACTAATGGTTCAAGCTTTTGAACTTCCTTTTGCAAGTCAGTATTTTTTTTTTGTAAAATTACATTCTTTTCAAGAAGTTCTTCCTTTTCAAATTGGATAGTTTTAAGTCTTTCACAAGTCATACTTAATTATCTTTGTAAAATCTTGTTTCTTTCACAAACTTCATTTTTATCTTTTTCAAAAGTATCACAATTATTTTTTAAACTCTTCATTTTTAAACCAGCCTTTTTGTATTCAATCAACATTTCATAAAAAGTGTTATGAAGCTCATCATAGGTAAATTCTAAATTTAGTCCAGAAGTTGTTACCTCATTCTCCAAACTCATAAGGCAAATTTGAGCTGTCTTCATTGTATCTTCTTCTTCTTCCGTTGATGTAGATTCATCACTGTCACTCCATACTGCAAGCATTGCTTTCTTTTTCTTCTTTTTGAATAATTTTTTCTTAGTTTATGGACAATCAGGGTGTATGTGTCCTGGTTTCTTGCACTCATAACAAATTGGAATTTGATCTTTATCTTTGTTTTTGTCTTTTTCTCTTTCTTTTCCATAATCTCCTCTTCTGAGTTGCTTTCTCCATCTATTTGATCTTCTTCTGCCCATAAATTTCTTTAACTTTTTCATTGGTATAGAAATTTCATCATTCTCCATATCATCATCATCAGATATATCTGAATCTTCATCTTTATCCTCTTCAGTTGCTTTAAATGAAATGGCCTTTTTCTTTTTAGAGACTTCTTCTGTTCTTTGCTGCATGGCTAGCTCATGAGTAATCAATGACCCAACCAGCTTGTCTAATGGTAATGTGTTTAAGTCCTTTGCCTCTTGAATAGCTGTAACATTTGCTTCCCATTTCTCTGGCAAAGATCTCAAAATATTTTGCACTAGATCAGCATTAGTATAGGTCCTACCTAGACTTTTAAGATCATTTATAATGTCAGTAAAGCATAAAAATATAACAGATATAGTTTCATTGGGCTCCATTTTGAATAACTCATAATTATGCACAAGAAGGTTAATTTTAGAGATCTTTACTTATGATGTGCCCTCGTGTGTTCGAGCTTATCCTAAATTTCTTTAGCAGAATTACACGTGGAAGTTCTGTTAAATTCATTTGAGTCCAAAGCACAATAAAATAAATTCATGGCCTTGGCATTTAACTCGGTCGTTTTCATATCATTCTTATCCCATTCCTCTTCAGGTTTGGGAACCTTAACATCATTAATCCTGATAGTGGATGTCTGAGGTCCTTTTTAAATTATCTTCCATAATTGAAAGTCTATGGCTTACATGTATATCTTCATCCTAGCCTTCCAATATGTGTAGTTAATTCTAGTGAAATGTGGAGGTCGGTTTGTGGATTGGCCTTCAACCAAAGAGGTGCTCATGGGATGTGCCATCAATCTTTACTCTAAGGAATTTCAGAAACTCTGCTCTGATACCACTTGTTGCCAAGGTGGCTTCCTAAGAGGGGGGCAAACTGGGATATAAAACTTTCTTGCAAATATGTGCACTTTGAAAATCTTTTAGTGTTGGTGTTACGATAGATTATGCAATGCGGAAGCATGTAAATCAACAACACAAATAAGTCAACCAACACAATCACAAACACAAGAAATTTGAGTGGTTCGGTGCAACCCGCTCCTACGTCCACTACCCAAGCACCACTTGGAATTTCTACTATATTCTCCACCGGAATACAGTCGGATTGTTTTAACAGGCTTACAATCCAAACCTTTACACTTTGGTTTTATAAACCGGGCTCACCAAAGAAACCCATAATTGGTTTTAACATAGGCTAACCAAGAACCTAACTCCCTTTGGATTTTAAACCGAGCTCACCAAAGAAACCCAAACTTAAGTTTCAATAGGATCACCTAAAAACCTTTCAACACTCACAAGACACAACCCCTTGCTGCTCTTGGAGAGAAAATAAGATATATCAAATGAAAATAGCAACATTACAACAAACCCAATTTATTTCATAGTTGCCGATGAAGTTCAAAATGAAGCATTGCATTAGATTCTCTTGAATACTCTTAAAGCTACTTTTTGACTTCCTCAAAAGTTGGATTCAATGAATGAAGATGGGTTGGAGAAGTTTTGAATCTTTTCTTGAATGCTCACTTGAAGTTGGTTGTTGAAAAACTTGAAATTCCCTTGAATGCTCTTTTTCTCTCAATGAATAATCAATGAATAATTATTTAATCCATCATAAATACTCCCTTTTATAGTCTTCAAGCAAAACTAGCCATTGTAGGGCCTAGGGAACTGAAATATAGCTATTGGAGGGCCTTTTGAATTCAAAAACTTGATTCAGCAACTAGCCATTAGAAAGCTAGACCCGTCACTCGAGTCGGCTTGAGAACCTTGAGTTGACTCGAAGTCATAGATAGACTAAAAACAAACTCTGGATGAGTTGACTCTTCTGGGTCGAGTCGGCTCGAAGTCTCAGTCAGGAAAAACACAATCTCTGGATGAGTCAGCTCTTCTAACTCGAGTCAGCTCATGGCTCTGAGTTTCTAAAACTTGTGAATTGCATACTCTGGGCGAGTCAGCTCACTATCCTTGAGTCGGCTTGAACTTCTGAAAATCTAAAACTCTCCATGTCATGCTAGATCATGAGTCAACTCTTGATCCATGAGTCAGCTCGAGGTCTGTGAGTCAGCTCAAGGAAAATATTTTCAAAGCAATTTTCTAACAAGAGCAAGTCTTCCAAGTACTTCAAAAACTTACCACAGATGTCCAACCTATTTATACTCACTTTATACTAATTTTTAGCACTTTTTATAAGATTACAAAGATAAAAATTAAGGCTTTACAACTTGAGATATACAAAAGTTCATACAATACTGAAATACACTTTGACTGAATAGAAAACCAAAAGATAGGATGATAAATATTTCCTACAAAAACTTTTTGAGTAATTGAAAGAATTAGTAATACATACATGCTCCAATATTTTATAATAATCAAAATCATTCCAGGGATCAACAAGGACTCAAAGGGCTAACATAGCTAGATTAGTGGATGCAAAGATAAAATCTGGAAAATGGTTAAGGAACTCAAAATTAGGGATCCATAGTGAACTAGGGTTGATCCTGATGTCCCCATCACTCAACCCCGGTCGAGAGCTGACCTCGACTTTCCATTGGAGGGCCACATCTAGGTGGCAGACTCCATCCATGCGGCTACTGGCTAGTGGTTGTGTAGGATCCACATCAGCAGATGTTGCCATATTAACCCCTATATAATTTTTGATCAACAACTTTACCACATTCATCTTTATCAAGTTTACAAGAATGGCTCATAGGTGTACTTATTATCTTGGTATTCTCCATTCCAAACTTTCTTAAGATTTCTCTTGTATACTTAGCTTGGTTGATGAAGATTCCTTCTTTAGTTTGCTTGATTTGGAGTCGAGGAAGAAGTTTAGTTCACCCATCATACTCATCTTGAATTCACCCTGCATAAGCTTGGCAAACTCTTGACAAAGTGATTCATTAGTAGCACCGAAAATGATATCATCAACATAAATTTGTACTACTAATAGATCATCATTTTTTTTTCAGAAATAAGGTAGTATCAACATGGCCTCTAGAGAATTCATTCTTAATCAAAAATTTGCTAAGTCTTTCATACCATGCACAGGGTGCTTGTTTTAAACTATAAAGTGCTTTGTACAATTTGAAAATATAATTAGGATATGTATGATTTTCAAATCTAGGTGGTTATTCAACAAAAACATCTTCAGCTAAATAACTATTTAAAAATATACTTTTAACATCTATTTGAAAAAGTTTAAAATTCATAAAACATGCAAATGCTAAAAGTAATCCAATAGCTTCAAGTCTAGCTACTGGAGCAAAGGTTTCATTAAAATCAATTCTTTCTTCTTGATTATAATCCTTGGCTACCAGCCTAGCCTTGTTTATAATAACTATACAATTTTCATCTAATTTATTTTTATATACCCATTTTGTGCCAATAATTGAAACATTAGATGGTCTTTCTATTAGAGTTGAAACTTTGTTTCTTTCAAATTGATTTAACTCATCTTGCATAGCAATTATCCAATTAGGATCTTTTTCAGCTTCTTCAATATATTTAGATTCAATTTGAGAAATAAAAGTAATATAATCACATTCATTTCTAATAGATGATCTAGTTCTTACCCCTCTTGATGGATCATCTAAGATCAATTCCTTAGAATGTCTATGAGCATACATTCACTCTTTAGGTAGATCTTTGTGCTTTGGTGAGGATCTTGTAGCTTCTTTTCCATCATTCTTGTTTTGATCTTCCTCATTTTCTTTGGAAGGGAGATCATCCAAAGTCAGCTTCTTTAGACCTTCAGCACTTGCACAAGCATCGGAAGTATCCTCTTTTCTAGAGAATTAGTTAGTAGATTCTTCAAATACTACATGCACTGATTCTTCTACAAGCAATGTTTTTTTATTTAATACTCTGTATACCTTGCTTGATGTAAAGTATCCTAAAAAGATCCTTCATCAAACTTGGCATCAAATTTTCCTAAATTATCTTTTCCATTATTTAAAACAAAGCATCGGCATCCAAAAACTTGAAAATATCTCAAAGTAGGTTTCTTTGATTCCAAAGTTCATAAAGTGTTTTCTTTAAAATAGGTCAAATTAAAACATAATTTAAAATATAGCAGGCAGTATTAATAGCTTATGCCCAAAAATATCTTAGAAGATCATTTTCAAAAAGCATTGTGCATGCCATTTCTTGTAAAGTATGATTTTTTCTTTCTACCACCGCATTTTGTAGAGATGTCCTAAGTGTAGAAAAATTATGATCAATTCCTTTTTCATTACAAAAATTTTTAAAATCTTGGTTTTCAAATTCAGTACCTTGGTCACTATGAATACATACAACTGAAGTACCTTTTTTATTTGAAATTTTTTGATAAGACTTTAAGAATGCTAAAAATGATTCATCTTTATGAGCTAAAAATAAAACCCATGTAAATCGAGAGAAATCATCCACTATAACTAATCTATAGATCTTGCCTCCTAGGCTTGATATCCTAGTTGGTCCAAAGACATCCATATGGAGTAGCTCTAATGGCCTAGAAGTTGAAACAAAATCTTTGGTTTGAAAGAAGTTTTTGCTTGTTTTCCAAATTGACATGCTTCACATATTTTATCCTTTTCAAAACTATGTTTTGGTAAATCTCTTACTAAATCCTTTTTATATAATTTTGAAAGAAGATGCATGCTTGCATGACATAACCTACGATGCCAAAGCCAGCTAGTTTCATTAGTTGTGGAATTTATTGCAACTAGGCATTCATCATCATGCAAAAGTAATTTATCAAGATCGACAAGATAGTTGTTGCCATGCCTATTTTCAATAAATTTCATCCCATTATCAATAGGGCTAGCTATCATGCAAAAAGATGATTTAAAAATAACTTTAAAGCCTTTGTCACAAAATTGACTAATACTAAGCAAGTTATGTTTCAATCTTTCAACTAACAAGACATTTTCAATGCATGTAGAAGGGGAGATGTAAACTTTATCGATACCAATAATTTTTTCTTAACCATTATCTCTAAAAGTTACACTCACTCCATTCACTGTCTCAAGAGAGGTGAATTTCTTCACATTTCCTGTCATATGTCTTGAGCAACCAATATTGAGATACCACAATCTTTTCTTTTCTTTGGTTGCGAGACACACCTCTTCTTCTTATGCCATGAAGCAAAGATTGGCTACTCCTTGATGCTCTTCTTCTGAGCTTGAATCTTCACTATCACTCTAGGTAGCCATCATTGCCTTCTTTCTAAATTTTCTTTTGGACTTCTTTAAGAGAGGACAATCATATTTGTAATGCCCGAGCTTCTTTCACTCGAAGCATATTGGTAGTTCCTTCTTCTTGTCATTTTCTTTTTCCTTTTCTATTTCCTTTTCCTTGCTTGGTTAAGCCTTCATTTTGTAAGGAAATTTTTTCTTCTTCATAAACCTTCTAAATTTCCTTGTGATGAGAGCCTCTTCATCATCATTCTCTTCTTCTTCATATTCATCACTCGAAGACTCATCTTGTGTTGTAGACTTGAAAGCTATAATCTTCTTCTTCTTATCCATGCCCATTGCTTTCTGCTTCAAGTTCAACTCATAAATCATGAGTGAACCAATGAGTTTCTCCAATGAAAGTTTCTTAATGTCTTTGGCTTCTTGGATTGCCATCACTTTAGGATCCTAAGATGTTGGAAGTGACCTGAGAATTTTATTTACAAGGTCAGTATTAGTCATATCCTTACCAAGACTTCTCATGCCATTCATAATATTTGTAAATCTGGTGTACATATCTGTAATAGGTTCATTAGGCTCCATTCTAAATATTTTCTAAGTATGTACAAGCATATTAATTTTAGTATTTTTTACTTGATCGGTACCCTCATGAGTAACCTTAAGTGTGCCCCATATTTCCTTAGCAGAGGTACATGTAGAAATCCTAATGAATTCACTAGGATCCAATGCATAATAGAGTAGATTCATTGCCTTAGCATTGATCTTGGATTGTTTAATGTCATTTTCATCCCAATCCTCTTCAAGTTTTAGGATGGAAACACCATTAACAATGACTGAGGGAATATGAAGACCTTTATTTATAACTTTTCATAGATTATAATCAATTAAATGCATATAGATTCTCATGCATGTTTTCCAATACGTGTAATTAGTGCCATTAAAGTAAGGAGGTCTATTTGAGGCTTGTCCCTCAACTACACTAGAATCAAGTGGGGTTGCCATAGATCTTTACTCAAGGTGGTTAGACCTATAGACTGAGAACATGGCTTTGATACCACTTGTTGCCTAGTAAGCAATCCAAGAGGGGGGTTGAATTGGGTTTCAAAAATTTTTGCAAGGTATGTGCCAATTCAAAAATAATTCAAGTGCTAGTATAATACAAATATTATGTGCTCTTCTAGAGTATGCAGCAGAAAATAGATAAGTAAATCCAATAAAAGTAAGAGCAAGTAATGAGTGAATAAGCAACCACAAATACCAAGAAGTATAGTGGTTCGGTGTACATCAAGGCACCTACATCCACTCCCCAAGCTTTCCTTGATAATTCACTATAATCACTTTTGATTATAGCCAATTAGTTTTCTAGACCCACTAATCAAAACCTAACTTATTTTTACCGGGAATACAAGTCAAAACCCCTTTGGTTTTACAAGCTAACCAAAAACCTAATTGGTTTGTAACTTAGGCTCACCAACAACCTTCTTGGTTTTCATAAGGCTAACCAAAAACCTCTTTGATTTTTTCAAGTCTCACCAAAAACCTTTGTTAGTTTTAATACATAGGCTCACCAATCAATCTCAACAAAAGACAAGTAAAAATGTAAGAAATATAAGAAAGCTTTCAAATAAAAGCTGTTATCTCTTTGAAGATCTTTGAAGTTGCTTGTCTCCAAGTTGTTGAAGCCTCAATCAATGCTTAATTTGTTGGACTTGAATGCTCTTAATTGCTTTGAATGCTTGAAGGCTTCTTTTCACTTGAAAGTAGTTGCTCTTATTGAATATTGGAGTGAATACTCTTCTTTTTTCTTTTCTTTTTCATTAGATTCTTTCCACTTAAGATTAATCCACTTTAAATACCATCCCAAGGCTCAAATGATAGTTTATGACCATTAGAGAGGTAAAACTATCCATTGGGGATGAAAAGGGCAAGTTTTGGATTTCAAAAAATTAGTCATTACTGTTTACCAAAACTTCAAGTGTCGATACTTTAGGTCATGAGTCGACACTTGGGGTCGACACTTGGTTTCCATGAGTCAACACAGTTCAAAAATATTTCTTGGAGCTCTCTAGAAATCTCAAGTGAGTTGACACTTCATCTGGTAAGTCAACACTTGAGTCAACACTTTGCTTCCATGAGTCGACAGTTAAGGGAAGTCTTGAAATTTTACATGTTCTATTAAAAATTTATCTCAGGCCTTGAGTCGATCCTTGAGTTGACACATGAGTCGACACTTAATCTACATGAATCGACACTTCAATCATGCCATCTAAAACTTTTTCTGTGTATCAGCTCAGGCTTTTGTGAGTCGACATCTTGAGTTGACACTTGCATGAGTGAGTCGACACTTGCTGAAACTTTCTAAAATTTAACTGAAACCTTGCTGAATCTTCTTCAAACTTAAAACTTAAGTCCTTTCAAGCCATTCTTATTTGCTTAAGTCCATTTATCTTCAAAGTTTCATTCATAAAGAGGACATCTTCAACTATTTGATAAGTAATCCATTCGGTTAACTTGATGAGTAACTTTTTCTGATAAAACATACTTTAACAAACTATTAGTACTCAAATATATTTAATTATTTTTTTAATCATCAAAATCAATATAGGAGTCAACATGCCCTATTTCTTGAGGGAGTGGAATGAGTCCAAAACATAGACTTCTAGGAGTTGAGGCGCTAATGCATAATGGCTCTTGAGTAGGTATATTCATGATAATGCTTTATTTCTCTCAGCCCCTCACACTATTTCTTGACATCTAGTTTGGCAGGTGACTCACATTATTGCAAGATTGCTAAATCAAGATCCAGATGGCCAGAAGGCTCATGAGCGATAGAGGGAGAACAAAAAAGATGTTGTTGAGGCCTGTCAAAAGGCTAAGGCATCTAGGGCCAAGGTTGAGCACTAGGAAAGCCTAGTCAAATATGAGCCAAATCTAATCATGACAAGGAGTAGCTTAGCCGAGACTAAGGCCAACATAGTGACGGCAAGGGTTGATCTAGACTTGAAGAAACAAAAGAGAGAGGTAGAAAAGGTGATGGCCAAGGAGAGGTTGGAGCAGGAGGTGGGGGATGCCATAAAAAAGTATAAGGCCTCTACAATCTTCACTATAGACATGGCCCATGTGGTGGAGGACTTTTGAGCATCAAACGAGTTTTTAGATGCATGCATCGCATTTAGCCATGAGGCTTCTACTAAGTGCCACAAGCTGGGAATGCTTGAGTGTCAAAGCCAAGTCACTCAGCACTATCAAGGGTTTGATCTCTCCTTCTTGGATAAAGAGCTCTCTTATGGGGTTGGTGCCTTGGATGCCCTAGCTGAGGTCGTGCCAGCCTTGATGCCCGAAGCTATCACTAATGAGCCTGTCACCTCTAAATCGATCATTACTGAGTCGATCACCTCTAAGCCACTAGCTATGATTGAAACCACTCCATCTAATCCCACTTCCATGGTGGAGCCACCAACTAGTGCGGGCACTAGGATCAGACAGAGATTACTGAGCCCGTTATGGATTTCTGGTTAGGTCTTTTTGATTCCTGTAGTCCTTTAGTACTGTATCACTTGAGTCCTGTACAAAAGTAAGTCAATTGAGTCCTATATTGAAGAATGAGTCATGTAATAAAGTGAGACAACTGAATCTAGTTGAGTTGACTTTGTCAAGTGAGTCCCTTGTTTCAGTCCAATGAGTCCTGTAATTTTCATACAAGAGGAGAGTTACGAGACCAGGAGATTCACCATCCCCCCAACTAGAGCTGGACTTCATGCACCTGGGCCCCTACTTAAGCCCCCCCCAGCCAAGCGCTTGGGCCCTTTCTTGCCACCCCAGTCAAGCCTAAGGTTGGTGCAACTCTCAGCCCAAGTTTAGTTGGCGCCCCAGGCCTTCCCCAGTCCAGGATGAAGTTGGTGCCCCAGGCCTTCCCCAGCCCACCAAGAATTCATGCGCCAGCCCACATGGAGGCCACCAAGACTACATGGAGTGCTTCCCAGATCAACAAGGATTGGCATCCCCAAGGTCCAAGCCTAAGAGGATGAGAAGTCCCTGCCCATAAGGAGTCAATTTGTTCTAGTCCAAGAGAGTTTTTTTGGCCCTTAAGTTTTGTAATCCTAGTCTATTAGGGAGTCCAGAGACCTGGGTGAATCTATAAATACCCACCCCTTCCCTCTTGTAGTGAATAACTTTTGATGAATAATATTTGATTGTTTTCTAATTGCCTTTGTTATTTGTGAACATTGACCTCCGTGAGGGAGTGGGTGTGAGGCCCTATTTCCTTCAAACCCTAGGATTCTCACAAGCCCTAGCCACCCCCTTCTCTCTTCACCCAATCAAACCCTAGCCGCCCCATCTCCAATCAACCTAGGCTGCCCTATCCATCATCCAAAAGGCCTAGGATGCCCTTTCATCTCCCTACCCCAGGCCATCCCTATCTCCCTTCTTCTTCTTGGTCGCCACCTACTTCCATCAACCATAGGCTGCCAGATACTCTCTCACCCCCAGGCCACCATCCCAAGAAGAATTCAGGTGTCTTCATCATCAGCCAGGCCACCCACATCATGCCAGGCATCCTCCTTCACCACCAGGCCACCAGCCATCTCCAGCACTCCATCAACTCTTCCTCTCTTCCATCTTCTAATCTATTATTTTTTTTATCACTTATGACCCTGACCTTTGATGCTTGCAGGATCCGTCTGGTGAAATAGTCCAAGGAAGAGGTTGTCCTTGCCCCGAGACCAACTGATAAAAAGTTGTTGGATCTATGGGAACAAGGCTTCATCATCCAGGCACTAATCTAGATTGCCGAGAGACCCCGTCTACGATAAGGAAGACATCATTGCCAGGTAATCGAACCAAACCCTTCTCTTAGGTCTATTTTATTGAAGTTAACTTGTCTTAATTAGTGGTGTCTTAACCCTAGTGGTCCTATTTCTTTATCATTTTGATAGTTCCTAATCTGTGGGAGTAGTTTCTAGTCTTTACATCATCTGCTAGATGTTATTCATCTCTTTTTCGGGAACCAAAACCCACAAAAAATTTGATAATGAATTACTCTATTTAATCTGCATATTCTTTATGTTCAACCTTTGCATCCCCATCCCACATCAGTTTGGTATCAGAGCTTAGGATTAGGGCATGTTCATGCATCTTCTATAAACAAAAAACACCAAAAAAACTTCTGCATGCTGAATTCTGTGTTAATAGTCTAAACATAGGGCTAATTACCTATTAAAACCTTACTATTTTCATCTGGTTTTTGCATCAATTGATCTCTGATTTGTCATCTTATTTTTTGCTATTTTTTCTTAATTTTATAGTTTTAAAAATCAAAAAAAATCTGCATACAAAAAAACCTGATAAAAAAATACTTGCTGAAATTTCTACATGCTTAGATTAGGGCTGAAACTAATTTACAATCAAACCCCCCAAACCCAAGCCTCTTTTCTTGCACTTAATTAACTGAAATTAAATTATCCATCTACATAAAACAAAAAAAAAATTTGCAGTTTTTTTTTCTGATTTTTAGTCTCATCTTGCATTAGGGTCGCATGTGTGTGCATCATCTTTGAAATCAACTTAAGGGCACTTTTATTTTGTCAGATCAGGGAAGGATTTCATCACCTTTTCTGGGCCCAAAACAACCATCCTGCATTCGAACCCAAGCCTAACTAAAATCAAGTAGAAACCTAATTGATCTAGGGACACCAACAGGTCCAATCTGTGGTTAGTGAGAAGGCTAGTGCACCAATCCCCCAATTATTTCTTTAAGCTAGTGTCTAAGACTAGAGGTCCAGAGGCAAATGCCCTAAGCGGATTCGTGGTTTTTAATTAGGACCCTGCGATTAGCAGAGGGAGCCTCCCATGACCCCACCTCTTACCTGGCCAGTGGAAAGGGTAATTACTGAATTGGTTGTAAGTCGAGCTGACTCATTTTACCTGGGCTGCTAGGTCTAGCAAACCCTAGTTAATTTGTGTGCTTAATTGTATGACCACTAGATCAGGAGCCCAATACCATCTATCTTAACCCCAACCCGATTTAATCATGGAACTCAATCTTGAAATCTTACTAAAGACCATGAATGACTAGTTTGCCCTATTGACCCAATTGAATATCCAAATGAACAATAAGGTCACACAAATAGAAGGTCGTTTAGAAAACCTAGAGAGAACCCAAGAGTCCAACACTGAACCTGAGTTGGAGTCACCTTTTCCCACACCTCCCAACCATAGGAGAGCCCAACACCCTAACCCATTCTTGGAGCCCAACCATAGGAGAGACTAACACCCTGACCCATTCTTGGAGCCCAACCATAGGAGAGCCCAACACCTTGACCCATTCTTGGAGCCCAACCATAGGAGAGCCCAACACCTTGACCCATTCTTGAAGCCCAACCATAGGAGAGCCCCATACCCTGATCCATTCTTGGAGCCCAACCATAGGAGACCCAATCATGATTTCTTTGACCAAGATGAGAGAGCCATTAGCAATATCAGGCTAGAAGCACCCACGCTTGATGGCAGTCTTGATCCTAAGGTTTACATAGATTAGGAATGAGACATGGACCAATATTTTGAATAGTATGACATGAGTGAAGAGAGGAATTACAAATTTTCCAAACTCAGGTTAGTCTGCCAGGCTAGGCTATATTAGGGGAATGTTGAGCGCATAATTAGACAATGAGGAGAACTTTCCATAGTCACCTAGAGAGCCATGAAACTGAAACTTAGGGATAAGTACCTTCCTACATCCTACCATCAGAGACTTCTAGACCAATGGCAGAGGTTAAGTCAAGGGAAAAGGACTGTGTCTGAGTACATAGCCATGTTTGATGAGTTTGCCATGAGGTGTAGCATAGACGAGTCTAAATCTGTCACCCTATCTAGGTTTAGGGCTAGACTTCATGATGACATCCAGAGAGAGCTATTTTTGAGGGAGATCCATGATCTTGAGCAAGCCTACCAGATAGCTAGAGACTATGAGAGATTCCAGAGATGACCCATGTACCGTCGACCTGAGCCCACTAGGAATAGTGCCCCTATTCCAAGACCAAGTCCTAGCCAAGTATACCTAGGCCAACCTAACCCCAACCTGAGCTGACCCAACCCTACCCCGAGCCGACTTAGTCCTAGCAACCCACTGACCTCTAGAGATGATAAAGGTAAGGCACTGGAAGCCTAGATAAACCCAAGTCCCAACCCTAATACTTGTTTTAAATGTCATAAGGTGGGACACTATGCTAGCCAATGCCCAACCCAATCCCTGCATATAGGAGAACTCGACAAGGAAAACCCTAAACCCACTGATGATTTCTAGGAAGAAGTATATAAAGCTATAGAGAACCTAATGGAAGAGTATGAGGGAGATGAAGAAGTTGTTGAGTCATCGACCTACTGGGAGTTGTTAGGTGCATCCTAGCCCAAACCAAAACACAAGAGGACTGGCATAGGACCAATATCCGACAGACCTTTATGAAGTTAGGGGATAGGTATGCAAAATCATCATAAATAGTGGGAATTGTGTGAATGCCATTTCATATAGTGCTGCCAAATCCCTAGGCTTGACCCAGTTCCCCATCCCAGCCCCTATAAGGTATCTTGGATAGACTCAACCTCCATCCCCATCAAACTTAGGTGACAAGTCATGATTTAACTTCAATCCTATCAAGAGAAGGTGTAGTGTGATGTCCTTCCCATGGGAGTGAGTAGCATTATCTTAGGCAGACCTTGGCTATATGACCATGATGCAACCCTGTATGGTCGATCATATTCATGTTCATTTAATTTTTATGGGAAGAAGATTGTGATTAACCCCACTCCACCTAAGGACAATATCAAGAGGGGATCTAGTAGTTTGAAAGAAAAGAAATCAGGAGTCAATTTGATCACTGCTAAGGAGTTAGAATGAGAGATCACTGAGGGTTCAATAATCTAGATGTTAATTGCTAAGGAGGTTCATGATCAAACCCAGAAAGAGCACCCTCAGAAAATTATGGAAATTTTAAAGAAATTTGAGGATGTGTTTCCTGAAAACTTGCATGACCAATTACCACCTTTGAAAGACGTGCAACATTCCAAAGATTTAGTCCTAGGAGGCACCCTACCAAACCTTCCACACTATATGATGAACCTTGTTGAACATCTAGAATTGCAAAAATAGGAGGAGAACTCCTTAGAAAAGGATTTATTAGGGAGAGCCTGAGCCCATGTGCCATACCTACCCTGCTCACCCCTAAGAAAGATGGCACGTAGAGAATGTGTATCGACAGTCGTGCCATAAATAAGATCATGGTGAAGTATAAGTTCCCCATCCCCCGTTTGGATGACATGTTAGACATGATGGCCAGTGCAACCATTTTCTTAAAGATTGACCTTAAAAGCAGCTATCATCAAGTTAGGATCAGACCTAGGGATGAGTAGGAAATCACGTTCAAAACTAAGGATGGTCTTTATGAGTGGGTAGTGATGCCTTTCGGATTGTCCAATGCCCCTAGCACCTTCAGGAGGATCATGACCCAAGTTCTATGGATGTTCAATGGAAAATTTATAGTGGTTTACTTTGATGATATCTTGATCTATAGTAGGACTAAGGAAGACCACCTGAACCACATTAGATAAGTCTGCCAAGCCCTTAGAAAGGATAGTTTTTATGCCAATTTGAAGAAGTGTGATTTCCTGACCCATAGAGTTATCTTCCTAGGATTCGTAGTGACCCCCGAAGAAGTTTCAGCTGACCTTGAAAAGTACAAGTCCATAGTTGTGTAGCCAGTACCTACTAGTGTTCATGATGTACATAGTTTCCATGGTCTTGCTACCTTCTATAAGTAATTTATCTAGGGATTTAGCTCCATTGTTGCACCTATCACCGACTGCATTAGGAAGGAAAACTTTGAGTGGACCCAAGCTGCAAATATAGTCTTCCTAGAGAACAAGAAGAAAATGACCCAAGCACCCATCCTGAGGTTACATAATTTTTTCAAAGTTTTTGAGGTTGCTTGTGATGCTTCGGGAGTAGGCATAGGAGTACTGAGCCAAGAGAGTCACCCTGTAGCCTTCTTTAGTGAGAAACTCAATGAGCTAAACTTAGGTATTGTTGACCCCATAAGTGATTTTGATGATAACCAAACATTGGAGCATGTACATTTATTTTTAACAACACTTCAAGTGTTTTACAAGTTTTTTAGGATGAGTTAATTGATCAAACTTCAACTCCTACATCTTTATTTCTTGTTTGAGTTGTGTTGTAATTTATTTTTCTAAAGAAGAACCCAATGAAAAAGCTAAGAAAAAATCATGTAAAAAGGGTTACTTCTGTGTGTGTGTGCCTTAGAATTAATTTGAGTTGGTATGATTGAAAAGTTGTAAGAGTGTTGGTAAGAGTTTTTTTTTGAGTTAATTTGTAGAAATCTAGAAGAAGATACTCGAGCCGACCCAGCATGTTGAAGAGCCAACTCTACTTCATGGCACGCAACAAGGATTCTAGTACGTAGCAATCCGAGTCGACTCGAAGGTAACCGAGCCGACTCCAGTGAATCCGAGTTAACTAGAATTTGTCTGAGTCGACACCTCAAGAGTCTAGTTTTTGAACATTTCTGAGAACAGCCAGGCGAGCCGACCTGAGCCATAAAGAGCCGACTCTGCCAGACCAATTTTTGAAGATCTAAGAAAGTGAGCCGATCCAAACTAAATCGAGCTGACTCTTCCAGAGTGATGATTTCAGAACCTGAGAAGAAGAGCCGACCAAAGATCGAAAGAGCCGACTCCTAAAGTTCAAGTTTTTCAAAGATATAAGTTCGAGCCGACCCGAGCTATTAAGAGCCGACTCGTCTAGAGTGAAGTTTTGCACCCTGAGACAAAGAGCTGTTTGCACTGAAGATTTGGCGACTCGACCTATCGAATCGAAGGATCCAAGCCGACTCGAAGGAATCCAAGCCGACTCGAACATTGCTTTCAGGTATCCAATGGCTAGTTCTATAATTTAT
This sequence comes from Areca catechu, assembly GCA_021397845.1. NCBI lineage: Eukaryota > Viridiplantae > Streptophyta > Magnoliopsida > Arecales > Arecaceae > Areca > Areca catechu. The sequence goes on from CM038043.1 coordinate 74,009,662, forward strand.
TTTTGAATGCCAAAAAGTGCTCCAACGGTCACAAACCACTTTATAAGGGTCTACAATGGCTAGAATTGCCTTGGAGTGATGGAAGACCTTATATTTGAAGGATTTGAACTTCCTTGATGTAAGGAATTAAGGAATAAGAAAGTTCTTCAAAGTTTTGAGAGCCACATTGAATATCCCACCTACCATAAAAGAGAAAGAGCACAAGAGCATTCATGCAATCCTTCAAGTCTTCACCAACTCTGATTTGAAGCTTGAAGTAAGTTTGGAAGGAGCCACTGAAGTAATTAATGCTCATTCAAGTGCAAGTTAAGTGGACTTCAATCAAGCTGCACCGGCAACTATCCGACAAATTGAGTTTGTCATTTATTGTTGCATTTACTTCAATTCATTTTCTAAATTGTTGTTGGGTTATTGGTGAGCCCAGTTGAAAAACCAAATATGTTCTTGGTGAGCCCTAATAAAAACTAAGTGTTGGGTTCTTGGTGATCCTAGTAAAACCAAGATAGGTTTCTTTGATGAGCCTGTTCAAAACCAAAGGGTGTTGGGTTTTCTTTGATGAACCCATTAAAACCAAAGTGTAGAGGTTCTGGATTGTGATCCTGTAAAATAATCCAACTGTATTCAGGTGTGAATATAGTGAAAATCCCAAGTGGTATCTTGGGAGTGGACATAAGAGCTGGGTTGCTCTGAACCACTATAAATTTTGTGTTTGTGTTGTGCTTACTTGACTCTATTTAGCTTCTGCAATTTAATACTCTATCATAGCACCTATCACTTATAAGGGATTCTTAATTGCATATTATCTACTTTAAATTTTTAAATTCCAAATTCACCCCCCTCTTGGGTTACCACTTGGGCAACAACTGGTACAGAGTAGTATCTCTAATTACTTTAGAGTAAAGATCGATAGCTCATCCAATGAGTACATCCTTGGTGGAAGGCCAATTAACCAATAGACCTCCACTCTTCGCTAGCACAAATTATGCATACTGGAATGCTAGAATGAAGATTTATGTTCAAGCAGTTGATTTTCAATTATGGAAGGTCATTCTAAAGGGTCCTTATATCCCCATGATTAAAATTGATGGAGTGGACGTTCCAAAACATGAAGAGGATTGGGACGAACATGATATGAAGATGGGTGAGTTAAATGCCAAAGCAATGAATCTCTTGTACCGTGCTTTGGATAGTAATGAGTTTAATCGAATTTCTATTTGCTCCTTGGTAAAAGAAATTTGGGATAAACTCGAAGTGACCCATGAAGGAACTTCTTAAGTGAGGTCTTCTAAAATTAATCTTCTTGTGCATAGTTATGAAACAATATCTGCCATGTTTTCACGTTTCACTGATATTATTAATGGCTTAAAGAGTCTTGGCAGGATATATACTAATGCAAATCTAGTACAGAAGATTCTGAGATCTCTTCCAGACAAATGGGATCCAAAAGTGATAGCCATCTAGGAAGCAAAAGATTTGAACACCTTATTGCTGGATGAACTACTAGGATCTCTCATCATGCATGAACTGACCATGCAGCACCAAACTAAAGATGATCAAAAGAAAAAGAAATCTATTGCCTTCAAAGCTGCTATGAATTCTAGAAAGGATGAAGAATCGGAAGAAGAATGCTCCTCTACTGAAAGCGACATGGAAGATGAAGATGTTGCCATGGTTGTTAGGAAATTCATTTTAGGAAGAAGAAAAGAAAAATATTTCAAAAAATTCTACAAGAACAAAGAATTCAGTAAGGAGAAGGGCAAGAAAAAGGAAAAAGAGAATGAAGTGCCCACCTGCTATGAATGCAAAAAGCTAGGGCACATTCGACCATATTGTCCATTATTGAAGAAGGGTTTTAAGAAAAAGAAAAAGAAAGCTATGATAGCGATGTGGAGCGACAGCAAAGCATCCTCATCCACTAAAGAAGAAGAGACCACAAAATCTGAAAATTTATTTCTGATGGGTCTTGAAAATGAGGTATCATCCCTTGAAATTCAAGCTGAATTTATATATGATGAATTGAATTCTGCATTTCATGACTTATTGAATTCAAGAAAGTTGGGGTTAAAATTAAATCCTTGAAGAAACAAAATGATGTTTTATTAAAAGACAAGGATGAGATTTCTGAAAAGAATAACATGTTGCAAAAAGAATTGAATATCTTTTCTGATAATGTTATTATTTTGAAAAATGAGAAAAATGCTTTGAATGAGACAAACAAAATTTTAGTTGCCGAAAATGCTGATTTGAAAAAGGAGGTTGAAAAGCTTAAGCCTTTAGTAGAAAAACTTACTTTGAGTTCTAACAAGCTTAAGCTAATCTTAAAAGATCAAAAAGATTCAAAAAGTAAAGCTGGAATTAGATTTAATGCCTTCAATTCTAAAGAAATTTCAGCAACAAAATTTGTATCTTCAAAAGCTTCAGCTTGAAGTGCTAAACCTCAAAAAACTTTTTCATCGAAATCTATTTCAAATGGCTTGAAGTATGTTCCAAAAAATTCTATTCAAAAATCTTTCAAACCAAATATTCATATTTTTGCATCTTTTAAAGCTTCAAAGCATGCATCATTCAAAAATGACAAAATTATTTGTCATGCATGTCATAGATTTGGACATAAATCTTATCAATGCAATTCTTTGAAAAATCCCATGATTGGTTCATTGAAATATAGAATCGTTTGGGTTCCAAAGGAAACCAATTTTGCCAACCCGAAAGGATCCAAGTTAGCTTGGGTACCTAAAATCACTCCTTGACTATTTTGTAGGACTATCTTATAGCCTACAAATTAAAGAAAAGATGGTATCTTGACAATGGCTATTCAAGGCATATGATGGGTGACAAAGATTAGTTCATCACCTTATAAATGAAAGGAGAATTAGTTACTTTCAGAGATAATGGCAAGGGGAGAATAATCAGAATCAGTAAGATCAAAATAATCCCCTGTACTTTTATTAAAGATGTGCTGCTAGTAGATAAATTGAAACATAATTTATTGAGTATTAGTCAATTATGTGATAAAGGTTTCAAGGTTATCTTTGAATCATCTATGTGTACAGTAACTAACTCTCTTGACTCTAGCAACAAATTCATTGGTCATAGACTTGGAAATATCTATGTGGTAGATCTAAATGATCTAGCCATGACTAGTAGTTCTAGTGTAGTGGCTATGAATGCCAAGACAAAGGAGTTATGTTTATTATGGCATAGACGATTAGGTCATGCTAGCATGCATACAATTACCAAATTAATCTCAAAAAATCTAGTTAGAGGTTTGCCACATTTTAAAGTTAATCTTGATTATGTATGTGATGCTTGTCAATTAGGCAAACAAACTAGGGAGAGTTTTAAATCAAAATATATTATTTCAATAACTAGACCCCTTGAGCTACTTCACATAGACTTATTTGGATCAACTAGGACCACAAGCATAGGAGGTATGAAATATGGCCTTGTGATTGTAGATGACTTTTCTAGATTCACATGGGTATTATTTATTACACATAAGGATGAAACTTTAGATGTATTTCAAAAATTTCATAAGAAAGTTTCAAATGAGAAAACTCTTTCTGTTATTTCTATAAGAAGTGTCATGGAACTAAATTTCAAAATCAATTTTTTGATGAATATTGCACTGAGCACGGCATTGATCACAAATTCTCCGCTCCTAGAACACCACAACAAAATGGTATTGTAGAGAGAAAGAATAGGACTTTGAAAGAAATGGCCCGAACCATGTTGTGTGAAGGTAATCTTTCAAGATACTTTTGGGCAGAAGTGGTGAACACTGTCTGTTACATATTAAATTGAGTTTTAATTAGACAAATTTCAAAGTAAACCCCCTATGAACTTTGGAATGGAAGAAAACCGAATATTAAATATTTTCATGTTTTTGGGTGTAAATGCTTTGTGTTGAACAATGGTAAAGATAACCTAGGAAAGTTTGATGCAAAATCTGATGAATCTTTATTCCTGGGTTATTCCTTACATTGCAAAGCATATAGAGTGCCTAATAAGAGGACTTTTATTATAGAAGAGTCAATTCATGTTATTTTTGATGAAGCTAACCACTCACCATCTAGAAAAGATGAGTGTGTAGATAATGATGCAGGTACACTACAAAAGGAAATGGAAGATCTAAGTATTCAAGACAAGCCAACGCAAAATGTAAATGAAGTGGTAAGCAAGGATCATACTAATTTACCAAAGGAATGGAGGTATGTAACTTCACATCCTAAAGATTTAATTATTAGTGATCCTTCTCATGGTGTTGGACTAGGTCAGCATATAGAGATGCACATGACTACCTAGCCTTTATTTCACAAATTGATCCATATAGTTTAGAAGAGGCTGAAACTGATCATAACTAGATGATGGCCATGCATGATGAATTAAACAAGTTTGAAAGGAATAATATTTGGACACTAGTTAGTAGACCTACAGACCATCCAATCATAGGAACCAAATGGGTCTATTGGAACAAACTAGATGAGAATGGTAATATTATAAGAAATAAGGTAAGGTTGGTAGCAAAAGGATACAATCAAGAGGAGGACATTGATTTTGATGAAACACATGCTCTTGTAGCAAGACTAGAAGCCATTAGACTACTTCTTGCATTTGCTTGCTACATGAACTTTAAACTCTTTCAAATGGATGTCAAAAGTACTTTTTTAAATGGATTTATTTCTGAACAAGTTTTTGTGGAACAGCCACCAGGTTTTGAAAATCATGCTTTTCCAAATCATGTGTTTAAGTTGAATAAAGCTTTATATGGTTTGAAACAAGCACCTAGGGCCTGGTATGATAGACTAAGCAAATTTTTAATTGAAAATGATATCAAAAGAGGAAATGTTGACAAAACTCTTTTTATTAAAAATAAAGAGAATGATATGCTAGTTGTGCAAATTTAAGTTCATGACATTATATTTGGTGCAACTAATGAAAATCTTTATGGAGAATTTACTGAGTTGATGTAGGGTGAGTTTGAAATGAGCCTTATGGGTGAACTTAACTATTTCCTTGGATTACAAGTCAAACAAATGAAGGAAAGAATCTTTATAAGCCAAGCCAATTACATCAAAGAGATAATCAAGAGATTTGGCATGGAAATAAGCAAAGCGGCTAGCACACCCACGAGAACTACTTGCAGGCTAGACAAAGATGAAAGTGAATCTAATGTTGACCAAAAGCTATATAGAGGTATGATCGGATCCCTACTATATCTTGTAGCCAATAGACCTGATATCTTATACAGTGTATGTGTATGTGCTAGATTTCAATGTAATCATAAAGAAACACATATGCTTGCTATTAAAAAATTTTTAAATATTTGAAATGTACAAGTAATTTAGGTCTTTGGTATTCTAAAGAATCATCTTTGAATTTAATTGATTTTTCTGATGCTAACTATGCTAGTTGCAAAATTGATAGAAAGAGCGCTAGTGGTACATGCCGATTTCTAGGGTTGAATTTAATTTCATGGCACTGTAAGGAGCAGAACTCCATAGCATTATCCACTGCTGAGGCAGAGTATGTTGCTACTAGTAGTTGTTGTGCTCAAGTGTTATGGATTAAATAACAACTAGAAGACTTTGGTGTTACACAATTTAAAATTCCTATCAAATGTGATAACACAAGTGCTATAAATTTGACAAAAAATCTTATTCAGCATTCAAGAACTAAACACATTGAAATTAGGCATCATTTTATAACAGATCATGTATTGAATAATGATATTGTACTTTAATTCATGCTAACTGAAAACCAACTTGCTAATATTTTTACCAAACCTTTGAATTTTGATAGATTTGCAATGATTAGAAGTGAACTAGGATTATGTGACCCACTCTAGAAACACTCCCATAATCTTAAGGACAAATTATCTAGGTGACCTCCTAATCCCAAACTTTATGTTAAATGAGCTTTGATTGAAATCCAAAAATCACTCGTGTGCTCCCTCTGCTCGAGCCGACTCGAGCAGATGACCTATTGGTCAAGCCAGCTCGGATGTCGAGCCATCTCTTTTTAGTTCGAGTCGTAGGGTTTTTCTTTCCAATTTCTATTCCTAAACCCTACTCTCCTTCCCTCCAAGAAACTTTCCAAATACTTCCTACTTCCAAAAATCACTTCGAAATTCAAGTGTACTTTTGCAATGGCACCAAAGAGGGCAGTTGGAAAGAAATCGAGACGAGATATAGAAGTTGCTCCACAAGAAAGGGGAATAAAGTTCCGAGAAGACAGTGCTTCCTGAATTCCACCACAGTTAGAGGAAGAACCAAGCCCAGTTTCTCCCAGCCACTAGATTTCCTTAGGAATGAGACATATTACTACTGGAAGAAGGATTTTGTTCGAATACTTAAAAAAAATAGGTTTTGTTATTGAAGATTTCATTGAGAATCAAGGGTGGAGAAACATGTGTTCCTTGGATGTTAAAATTTACCCAAACCTAGTCAGAACTTTCTATGAAAATATGAGGTTTAAAGAGAACTTTATTGAATCATCTGTTAAGGGAAAAAGAATTATAATATCCGCTAAAATTCTTGGAATTATTTTAGAAATGCCATTTGAGGGCACCGAGTACTTTGTCCTAAAAGACAAAACTAAAGCTTTGAAGACAATACTGGAAAGGACTGAAGTAGATAAAATTGGAATTCTCAAAGCCAGCACACTGTCAATTGAAATGAAAATTCTTCAAAGTTTTATCAATAGGATATTTTTACCCAGAACTGGATGCATTGATTGGGTAAGTGAACGGGATCTTTGCTTCATAGAGCTGCTAATTAATGGTGACAAAATTAACTTGCCTATTATCATGTTAGGTCAGATGAAAGAGGTAGTGAGAAAAGTTAAGGCATATTTGCCATATGGTATGGTCCTCTCACTTTTCTTTCAAAGTGCAAATATAGATTTGACAGGAGAGGATAGCAAAACCCACTTACATACCGATACTTATATAGCCAAAACTCTTTAAAGGATGGGTTATTTATTATCTAAATAAATTTGGAAAAAGAAGTCTGATACTCTAATAGTTGAAGAAACAGATGAAATGCAAGAGCAAGCTGAAATGGAGACTATTGAAGGCACTTCAATGCAAATTCCAGAGTCACAGCCACAGCTAGGGTCCCCAGTCCAGATAGACATTGATGCATCATTTCTAGATGTTTCGGTGCCTAATATGCTCCCTAGCACACCTATCTACACACAGGCCACCACTGATATTCCAGTTCACAGTCATGCTTCTACTACTCCTATTGTGGATACCTCAATGTTACAAAATTTCATTGCACAACAGTTAGACAACTTGACTGAATCTATTAATTCCTCAATGTCTACTATGTTTGGAGAACTTTGTCAATCTGTTGATGAGAGACTCAATCAGTTTGGGGGACAGATTGATAATCTGAAAAGCAGAATTGACAATCTTAAAACCTCCAAGTCTACAGCACATGCAATTGAGATAGATTTGCAACCTATTCTTCATTTGATCACTTCAAGTTCTGAAAACATTGAGAAATCTGTTACTCAAGTACTTGAAGCTTATAGAGTTGATATGGATAACTTAAGAATAAGAATGGGATCAGTAGAAGAAGGAAAGAGAATGGAAGAGGACTACACCAGAGGTATTGGAATACTTAGAAGTGAGTTTGGGAGACTGAGAGGCTCGGCAGAAGCTTTTGCAAATGTACAAGCCTCGAAAATCTTTACAATGCAAAAGGAAGTTGCAATAGTAAAAGAATCAATAGAAGATTTTGCTACTTCCAAAAGTACAAAGAAAATAGAAGCCGAATTGAAATCTATCACTAGTTTTTTATGGAAAATGATGACTAAAATTGAAGATCTCCAAGCTGCTCAAAGTGCTTCTCCCTCTTCTAGACCTTTTGCTGGTCAATCTGTTCATCCAAGACAACTTGCTCCACACTTTAGGCCACAAGGATCCCATAATATTCCACCATCTCATATTGTAGATGTTGACCCAATTCTACCTTCGGGCATCCAAATTCCGGGTCAACCTCCAAAGGTAAACTTAGATAGTGACTAAATGTATTGTTATTCATTTTGTACTTTATATTGAACATCTTTGAAATGAAATGAAAATACATTTTTTGTCTCTTAAATTGTTCTATTTCTTTATGCAAATGAATGTTTATGTTCAATTGTTCATACAATGACTGATCCAATGACTAATTTTTTAATTAGATTTTCAAGTTAAATATGAGAAAGTGAAATTATCTCAAACAAATTTTAAATACTTTCTCATTCTATTTTAAAATCTGAGCTTAACTCTTACTCTACCTTTTTGAGTGATTGACAAAAAGAGAGAGAAAGTTGTGAAATTATTGCGTGAAAAGGATAAAATATGTTCATATTTGCTCTGATACATAAATATTGAATTGAATATATTTGCTCTAATTCATAAAGAATGAAAGCTCTGGTACATAATATATATGAAAGCTTTGATAATGTTTTAAATGCTTTAAACTCTGATACTTAATAAGCTATGAACATTTAAACATCTGTTAGAAACTTTTGAGCTTTGAAGTATGAAATTGCATAGAAAGTGTGTCAAAACATGGAGTATCTTATTAAGGGGTAGACTACCTCTCATTGCACTAATTCTCCTTCCATAGTTTAGCACTAATTGAAGTAATTTTTTACTTGTTCATATATTCTTGCAAATATAGTTATATAAGTAATTGTAAAGTTTTATCTTGCTTTTTCATGCCCAGTATTTTGTCATCATTAAAAAGGGGAGATTGTTGACCCCATAAGTGATTTTGATGATAACCAAACATTGGAGCATATGCACATTTATTTCTAACAACTTTTCAAGTGTTTTACAAGTTTTTGTAGGATGAGTTAATTGATCAAACATCAACTCCTACACCTTTGTTTCTTGTTTGAGTTGTGTTGTAATTTATTTTTGTAAAGAAGAACCCAATGAAAAAGCTAAAAAAAAATCATGTAAAAAGGGTTACCTCTGTGTGTGTGCCTTAGAATTAATTTGAGTTGGTATGATTGAAAAGTTGTAAGAGTGTTGGTAAGAGTTTTTCTTTGAGTTCATTTGTAAAAATCTTGAAGAAGATACTCGAGCCGACCCAGCATGTTGAAGAGCCAACTCTACTTCATGGCACGCAGCAAGGATTCTGGTACGCAGCAATCCGAGCTGACTCGAAGGTAATTGAGCTGACTCCAGCGAATCCGAGTCGACTCAAATTTGTCTGAGCCGACTCCTCAAGAGTCCAGTTTTTGAATATTTCTGAGAACAGCCAGGCGAGCCGACCTGAACCAGAAAGAGCCGACTTTGCCAGACCTAATTTTGAAGACCTGAGAAAGTGAGCCGACCCGAACTACATCGAGCCGACTCTTCCAAAGTGATGATTTTAGAATTTAAGAAGAAGAGCCGACCAAAGATCAAAAGAGCTGACTCATCGAGTTCAAGTATTTCAAAGATATAAGTTTGAGCCAACCCAAGCTATCAAGAGCTGAATCATCCAGAGTGAAGTTTTGCACCCTGAGACAAAGAGTTGACTGCACTGAAAATTTGGTGACTCGACCTATCAACTCGAAGGATCCGAGCCGACTCAAAGGAATCTGAGCCGACTCGAACATCGCTTTCATGTATCCAACAGTTAGTTCCAGAATTTATTTTTGAATGCCAAAAAGTGCTCAAATGATCACACTCCACTTTGCATTGGTCTACAATGGCTAAAATTGCCTTGGAGTGATGGAAGACCTTATATTTGAAGGATTTGAACTTTCTTAATCTAAGGAATTAAGGAATAAGAAAGTTGTACACAGTTTTGAGAGCTACATTGAATATCCCACCGACCAAAAGGAGAAAGAGCACAAGAGGATTTAAGCAAGCCTTCAAGTCTTCACCAACTCTGATATGAAGATTGAAGCAATTTTGGAAGAAGCCACTGAAGCAATTAAAACTCATTCAAGTACAAGTCAAGTGGACTTCTATTAAGCTGCACCGGCAACTATCTGACAAAGTGAGTTTGCCATTTATTATTGCATTTACTTCAATTCTTTTTCTGAATTGTTGTTGGGTTATTGGTGAGCCCGGTTGAAAAACTAAATAGGTTCTTGGTGAGCCTTGATAAAAACCAAGTGTTGGGTTCTTGGTGATCCTGGTAAAATCGAGATAGGTTTCTTTGATGAGCCTATTCAAAATCAAAGAGTGTTGGGTTTTCTTTAGTGATCCCGTTAAAAGCATAGTATAGAGGTTTTGGATTGTGATCCTGAAAACAATCTGACTATATTCGGGTGTGAATATAGTAGAAATCCCAAGTGGTATCTTGGGTAGTGGACGTAGGAGCTGGGTTGCTCCGAACCACTACAAATTTTGTATGTTTGTGTTGTGCTTACTTGACTCTATTTAACTTCTGCAATTTAATACTCTGTCATAGCACCTACCACTTTTAAGGGATCCTTAATTGCATATTATCTGCTTTAAATTTTTAAATTCCCAGTTCAACCCCATCTTGGGTAGCCACCTGGGTAATAGGTACTCAACCTATGATAAGGAATTTTATGTGATAAAACAACCCCTTAGATACTAGAGACATTACCTACTACCCCAGGAGTTTATCCTTTACTCTGATCATGAAGCACTCCAGTTTCGTAACTCCCAAAAGAAGCTGAACCCTAGGCATGCTAAGTGGATAGAATACCTTCAAGCCTATACCTTTGTGTTGAAACATCATGCTGGTATCGAGCATAAGGTAGTTGATGCCCTTAGCCATCGTGCCCTGTTCCTAAATTCTGTTAGGACTGAAGTCATAGGGTTTGACTTATTGAAAGAAGAATATGAGACTTGCCTTGACTTCAGTGAAATCTTCCAATCTGTGAGTCAAGGACCATCTAGTTCATATAGTGAGTACACCCTCCAGGATGGTTACCTTTTTAAGGAAAACAAGTTGTGCATTCCTAGGACTTCACTTAGAGAGTTTTTAGTTTGGGAAATCCATGTAGGAGGTCTAGTTGGTCACTTTGGTAGGAACAAGACCATTTTAGCTATAAAGGACCAGTTTGTTTGGCCAAGTCAAAAAAGGGACGTTGTCCACATTGTGTGTAGGTGTCGAACTTGTGCTATTGCCAAATAACAGAAGCAAAACATTAGCTTGTATACCCCTTTACCTGTACCTGACCATCCTCAGCAAGACCTCAATATGAACTTTATGTTAGGATTTCCTAAGACCCTAAGGAAACATGATTCAATCTATGTAGTGGTTTATAGGTTTTCCAAAATGGCTCATTTCATACCTTGCTCTCAAACCTTTGATGCTTCCAAGGTGGCCAAACTTTTCTTGATCATGTGGTTACGCTACATGGCCTTCCTAAAACCATAGTATTTAATAGGGATGTCCGCTTCACCATTTACTTTTGGAAGACCCTTTGGCACTTGTTAAAAACTAAGCATTACTTTTTCACCTCCTACCACCCTCAAACCAATGGCCAGACTGAGATAGTGAACCGCAGCCTTGGAAACCTGCTGAGATGCCTTGTAGATGGTAACACTGGGAATTGGGACCTTCTTTTACCTAGAGCCAAATTTGCTTATAGTAGTTCAGTCAATAGGTCCACAAGCAAGAGCCCATTCGAGGTTATCCATGGTTATAGGCCTAACAAACCCCAAGACCTAATCCTCTTACCCATGCATGCTTGAGTCTTTGAGTCAGTTGAGTCATTTGCACAGCATGTTAGGGATTTGCATAAGGAAGTTAGTCAAAAGATTAATGTGAGCAATGAAATTTATAAAAAATTGACTAATTCCTAAAAAAGAGTTAAAGAATTTATTGAGGGGGATTATGTAATGATTAGGCTTAGGCCTGAGTGGTTCCCTCTAGGGACCATGAAGAAATTACTGCACATGGAGCTGGACCCTTCAGAGTGATAAAGAAAGTTGGACCTAATGCCTATGTGCTCGAGTTATCACCTGAATTATGCATTAGTTTAACCTTCAATATCTCAGACCTAGTAGAGTATAGGGACCAGCAATGATACCTAGTGAGACATTTGGACCTAATCCTTCCCTTGAGAGTGAGCCCATCCCAGAATGTCCACCAACAAATTGGCCTCAGAAAGGAAATAAGATTGAGCGTATCCTGGATGACCAAGCCATTAGTACCTAGAACAAAGGCTACCAACGGTACTTAGTTAAATGGCAAGGTTGACCAAAATTCGAGGATTTGTGGATCACTCAAGAGGATCTGCAACACCTCAACCTAGACATTTGGAGCTGTACGAGAGCCGACATGACTCTTACTCAGCAGGGTTAAGTTCCTCCCATCCCGGGAGAATTGGTGCAGGCACCAGGATCAGACAGAGATTACTGAGCCCGTTATGAATTTCTAGTTAGGTCTTTTTGAGTCATGTAGTCCTTTAGTACTGAGTCACTTGAGTCCTGTACTAAACTTAGTCAATTGAGTTCTATATTGAAGAATGAGTTATGTAATAAAGTGAGACAACTGAATTCGGTTGAGTCAACTTAGTCAAGTGAGTCCCTTGTTACAGTCCAATAAGTCCTATAATTTTCATACAAAAGGAGAGTTACTAGACCATGAGATTCACCAGGCCCCCCTAACAAGAGCTGGACTTCATGCTCTTGGGCCCCTACTTAAGCCTCCCCAGCCAGGCACCTCGGCCCTTTCTTGCCACCCCAGTCAGGCCTAAGGTTGGTGCCCCTCTCAGCCTAAGTTTAGTTGGCACCTCAGGCCTTCCCCGGTTCAGTATGAAGTTGGCACCCCAAGCCTTCCCCAGCCCACCAGGAATTCATGCACTATCCCACATCATGGCCGCCAAGACTACATGGAGTGGTACCCCAATCAACAAGGATTGGCATCCCCAAGGTCCAAGCCCAAGAGGATGAGGCGTCTCACCCCATGAGGAGTCAATTTGCCCTAGCCTAAGAGAGTTTTCATGGCCCTCAAGTTTTGTAATCATAGTCTATCAGGGAGTCCAGGGACCTGGGTAAATCTATAAATACCCACCCCTCCCCATTGTAATGAATCACTTTTGATGAATAATATTTGATTGTTTTCTAATTACCTTTGTTCTTTGTGAACATCGACCTCCATGAGGGAGTGGGGGTGAGGCCCTGTTTCCTTTCAAATCCTAGCATTCTTACAAACCTTAGCCAGCCCCTTCTCTCTTCATCCAATCAAACCCTAGTCGCCCCATCTCCAATCAACCTAGGCCACCCCATCCATCATCCAAAAAGCCCAAGATGCCCTCTCATCTCCTTACCTCAGGCCATCCCTATCTTCCTTCTTCTTCTTAGCCACCACCTGCTTCCATCAACCATAGGCCACCAGATACTCTCTCACCCCCAAGCCAACATCCCAAGAGGAATACAGGGGTTTTCATTAGTAGCCAGGCTACCCACATCAGGCCAGGCATCCTCCTTCACCACCAGGTCGCCAGCCATCTCCAGCACTCCATCAACTCCTCCTCTCTTCCATCTTCTAATCTATTATTTTTCTTATCACCTGCGACCCTAACCTTTGATGCTTGCAAGATCCCTCTAGTAAAATAGTCCAAGGAAGAGGTTGTCCTTACCCCAAGACCAGCTGATAAAAACCTGATGGATTCATAGGGAACAAGGCTTCGTCATCCAGGTACTGATCTAGATTGCCGAGGGACCCCGTCTAAGATAAGGAAGACATCGTTCACTACAAGAAAACAAAGTTTTAGTAATTGATTTTGCAACTGAATTTTTTTGTTATATTTGTGACTGATTTTGCAACCGAATTTTTTGGTTACATTTGTGACTGATTTTGCAACCGATTATTTTTTTTAATAAATAAGCAATCGATTTAAATCGATTGCAAATTCAGTTGCAAAATTATCATTTAGTAACCAATTTTGCAATCGAAACAAAAATTGATTTAAAAAATTTTTAAAAGTTTTTTTAAAAAATTTTGCAAATGATTTTTTGGTTGCAAAATTATAAACAAATTAAAAATAATTTTAAATAAAAATTTCCAATTGAAATATTGGTTGCAAAAAAATTGATAAATAAAAAAAAATTTGAAATGGTTTTTTAAAATTTTGCAACTGAATTTTTGGTTGCAAAATTTAATTTAAGATTAATTTAATATTTTTTGAATTTTGCAACCAAAAAATTGGTTGCAAAAAAAAGATAACTAAAAATTTTATATAAAATGTTTTTTTAAAATTTTGTAACCGAATTCTTAGTTGCAAAATTTAATTTTTTTTGAATTTTGCATCCAAAAAATCAGTTGCAAAAAAATATAATTAATTTTTTTTTAAATGTTTTTTTAAAATTTTGCAACCAAAGTTTTTGTTGCAAAATTTAATTTAAAATTAAATTTAATATTTTTGAACTCTGCAACCAAAAAATTGGTTGCAAAAAAAGATAATTGAAAATTTTATTTAAAATATTCTTTTAAAATTTTGCATCCGAATTTTTGGTTGAAAAGTTTAATTTAAAATTAATTTTAATATTTATGAATTTTGCAACAAAAAAATTGGTTGCAAAAAAAAGAAATTTAAAAACTTGTTTTAAAATGTTTTTTTTTTAAAATTTGCAATCGAATTTTTGGTTGCAAAATTTAATTTAAAATAAATTTTAATATTTTTGAATTTTACAACCGAAAAATTGGTTGCAAAAAAAAGAAAAAAAAAAATTAAATATTTTTCTAAAATTTTTCAACCAAATTTTCGATTGCAAAATTTAATTTAAAATTAATCTTAATATTTTTTAAATTTTGTGACCGAAAAATCGTATGCAAATAAATTGTAATTAAGTTTTTTTAAATAAATTAATTTTAAATAGAAAATAAAAAATTATTAAAATTACTTTTAAATTAAATTTTGCAACCAAAAATTTGATTGCAAAAAATGATAATTTTAAAATATATTTTTAAAGTATTTTTCTTAGTATTTTCAACCAAATTTTTGATTGCAAAAAAGAAATGGTTACCGCCTACCCCTCCGCCTCTCCCTTCGTCAGCTCCGAGCACCGCTGGCTCCGGGTAACTCCTACCCCGCCGGCTCTCCCTTCCTCGGCTCCGAGCCCCGCCGGCCACTGGGTACCGCCTACCCCTCCTCTATCTCCCTCCGTCCCTTCCTCCCCTCTCTTATTATTTTCTCAATTAACCTTATCTCCATAATCCTAGAGTTGATGCCTTAGCGGATGGACATTGTCCTCCATTAGATTTATTTGAACTTTTAAGTGCAATATGTGGTAGAGTTTGCCGAATGTAATACTCTGTTTTGAGTAGATATCATTGCCAGATATTGCACATTATGCAAGAAGGTAACATGATAATAAACAAATCATTCTATTTTTTTCAAGCCAATTAACTTGTGCCGTCAAGGATGGCACATACTCCCATAGCATTTATTTCTTGGATCCCCTTACTTATGCCCTTGAGTATTACATATTGAGACAACCTGTAGTACATGTTCATGCTATCTCACATTGCTTCATAATCTATGGACTCAGGGTTCGTAAAATTGAAAATGATTCTCTGTCTAAATTAGAAACTTAAATAAATAGTGCACCACTTTAGCATGGCATATGCGGAGATAAAATATCATCCATTGATTACTTCCATTACCTGCTTGTACGTAGGGCTGGAAATGAGTCAGGTCGATTCGTGACCCGACCTGACCCGACCTAGTTAGACTCGACCCGATCCGACCCGATCCATAAATATTTTTGGATTATTTTTGGATCTTCAGATATATGACCCGATCTAACCCTACCCAACCCGAACCCAGAAATAGGATCCAAATATTTTTCAAATATATTATTTATAATATATTGCCGGATAAATATTTAAATATTAAATGTTTAATTGTAATGGGCTGTATCTCTCATGAAACCCATGGCCCACCCCAGGGTTGGGCCAAACCCGCAGCCGACGGCCCACCAGACTTCGCTTTAGGGTTTGGAGCTTTATGCCCTCAATCCATCACCCCCAAAATCCCATTTCCCACTCTACCTCCACCTCTGATCTCCCTCCCTCCTCCGGTCTTCCCATCGCCAGATCTGCACCTTCGTCCAATTGATCTCAGTGCGGTGGCCAATGAAAAGAGATCCTTCTCGAGGATCGGTGCTTACTGCCTCCACATATGATCTCCCTCCCTCCTCTGGTCCTCCCATCGCCATATATGCCCCTTCGTCTGGTTAATCTCAGTCTGGTGGCCGGTGAAAAGATATCCTTCTCGAGGATTGGTGCTCACTACCTTCACATCTGATCTCCCTCCCACCTCCGGTCCTCCCATCGCCAGATCTGCCCCTTTGTCTGGTCGATCTCAGTCTGATGGCCGGTGAAAAGAGATCCTTCTCGAGGATCGGTGCTCAGTGCCTTCACATCTGATCTCCCTCAGTGTCCCTCCCTCCTCTGATCATCCCATCACCAGATCTACCCCTTTGTCCGATCGATCTCACTCCGGTGGTCGATGAAAGGAGCTCCTTCTTGAGGCTCAATGCTCAGTAAGAACAACTCCGGCAACAAAACCTTAGAAAGGAAGCCCCAAACCCTTCACCATTCGATCAGGCAAGTTCTTCCAAGTTTTAGGGTTTTACTCCCCACATTCCAAGTTTTGTTGCCTGTGGCTGATGCATCTCAGGGTTGTTATTTTATATCAAGTTCTGGAGTATTAAGAGAGTGTTAAAGCATGAGTTTTGCCATTAGCATTATACTTTCTAAGGCTGTTTTATCTATTTACACTCTATTTCCTCTCTGTTTTTGAAATTCCAGTGGATGTGACAAATGTTCTCGAATGAAAAGGTTGCCAATTTGTATCATGCAATCAAAACTGATAGTAGATCTATGACTGATTTTAAATCAGAGGTTTTGTAGTTGAAAAAGGCTGAAATTGGGAATATCAATAGCTTGAGATATTATCTCTGAACTATCAGTTAAATGGGTACAGAACCTTAAGGAAATATAGACATTATGAACTGGTAATTCATCTATCTAAAATAAGTAGTTCATATATCATTACAAGTGGGAACTGAATTTAATAATTAAATATTTGGGCAATTTATCCAACAAAGCAAGCTAAATTTTATCCAAATTTAAAACAAGGTTCACTTCAAGCCATTATCTTATAATACATAAAAATAGTTCATTATTATTTGTAAACACACATTTTACATCTTTCAATGTAGGCAGTACTCTGTCTCTATACTAGTAATGTAACAGCTTCTACAGCTAAAAAACCTTATTGTAAGAAAAATAGGCAATCCTAAGCCTCTGAATGTTATTGTTTGATGGTTTTTTTTTCTTTTTGTTATTTTATTGTACTTCTTGGTGGACTGCCTCCTCTTGTTATCTGTGGTTAGAGGCTGTGATGAGTTGCCTTGGTATCTTCATGATGCTTCAAGTGCTGAAACTGTATGCTGGATCGGACCATGTTGCATGGATCTAAATGGTGTTGCAAATTTGGATGGCTTGGTATTATTGGAAGCAACCATTTGCTGCCTTAGACCCTTCTCAATGTATAAAAATAGGCAATCTCGAGCCTCTGAATCTTCTTGTTTTTCATTATATCTGACGATTAATTACAGTGTTGAAGTTATGACTTATAGTATTTTTTGCATGTTTTAGCTTTATTTGAACCCGGTATTCAATTCCACTTAAACCAATGTGTAAATATGGTATTCTTGTACTTTATAATGATATACGAGTTACAATATGTGGAAAAGAAAATTGGAAAAGAAGTTGCAAGTCTTGAATGAGAAGAAACATGGTGTTGTGCAAATGCGGAAGTAGGTAACTTTATTTTCCAATATTTATCTTATTTCATGCACTTATAGTAGTGGTTTATAAAGAATTGCTTTTTCCATGTATATTTATTCTTTGATCTCATAGTTTTTGACTATGAAAATACCTTGTAAAGTATGGTTTTGCTTTACCATAACACAACCAAAAACAACAAAGGTTACTGGAACAAACATGTTCAATTTCTGGTTATATTTGGGAGGGGTATATGATATTTCAAGTGTCATTCATGCATTCTGATTCATGATGGTTGAATAGTACCCTGCTCAACAGATTGCTTCCTCTAGAGTTTCAAAGTTTGGTGGGAGTCGGAATTCTCAATTGTTATGTGGTATGTGCCTCATTTTGAGATCCCACAATGATATTGTCTTTATATATCTTTGCATGTCATTCCATTTTTTGTTGTCTCCCAGCATTAGGTAATCATATATTTTGGAAGGAAATATCAACAATTTTTTTTTGTATGTACAATTTTTTTGTGTTGATGGTATTGTTGCTCATTTCATTGAACTTATTACAAAACTGGCTTAATACTCAGTTCTATGTATTAGTAATCATCAATACATTTTTAGCAAAGTACTACCGTCTTATGTGCGAAAAATTGGTTGCCTTGTATGGCCTTTAGAAAATGGCTGCTTTATATGGCCTTTGCTTATCTCTTGTTCCTATTGGATGTTGGAAAATGGCTGCTTCATATGGCCTTTGCTTATCTCTTGTTCCTATTTGATGCTTTATATGTTGGCATTATGCCTAATGGATGCTTTATAAGTTTAGCTATCTGTGACAAATTTATAAAATTCAAGAAAAAAAATCAGTTTTACATAATTTTTTTAAATTATTTAATTTTAGCAACCGATTTTGCAATCGATTTTAATTTTTTTTATTTTTTTTAGCAACCAATTTTGCAACCAATTTTTAATTTTTTTTATTTTTTTTGGCAACCGATTTTGCAACCGATTTTTTTTTAATTTTTTTTAGTAACCGATTTTGCAACCAATTTTATTTTTTTTCAAATTTTTTTTAGCAACCAATTTTGCAACCAATTTTTAATTTTTTTTCAAATTTTTTTTAGCAACCGATTTTAATTTTTTTAATTTTTTTAGAAACTGATTTTGCAATCAATTTTTACTTTTTTTTCGGATGTTTTTTTAGCAATCAATTTTGCAACTAATTTTTAATTTTTTTTCAGATTTTTTTTAGCAACTAATTTCACAACCAATTTTTATTTATTTTTAAATTTTTTTAGAAACTGATTTTTAATTTTTTTTCTAGATTTTTATTTTTTTGCAACTAATTTTATAATCAATTCTAATTTTTTTTAGATTTTTATTTTTTGTAGCTGATTTTGCAACTAATTTTAATTTTTTTTAGAATTTTATTTTTTTGCAACTGATTTTGCAACCAATTTTTTTATTTTTTTTAGAATTTAATTATTTTGCAATTGATTTTTCAACCAATTTTTAATTTTTTTCAAAAATTAATTTTTTTGCAATCGATTTTGCAACCAATTTTTTATTTTTTTTCAGAAATTAACTTTTTTGCAACTGATTTTTTATTTTTTTTAGAAATTAATTTTTTTTGCAACCAAGTTTCCAACCGATTTTTTATATTTTTCAAAAATTATTCTTTTTGCAATCAATTTTTTTTCAGAAATTATTTTTTTTGCAACCGATTTTGCAACCAATTTTTTATTTTTTTAGAATTTCTTAAAATATTTTAAAAAACATTTTTTTCTTACCTACCAAATTTGTAACCAATTTTTTTATTTAAAAAAAAATTTAAAAATACATCAAAATCGGTTGCTAAATTTTGCAACCGAAAAAAATCGGTCACAAATTTTTGCAACCTATATTTTTGCAACCGACTAATTTTGATTACAAAATTGGTTGCAAATTAAATTTGCAACCGATTTTCAGTTATTAGCAACCAAAAAATCGGTTGCTAAAGCTGGATTTTCTTGTAGTGGTTGCCAGGTAATCGAACCAAACCCTTCTCTTAGATCTATTTTATTGAAGTGAACTTATCCTAATTAGTGGTTTCTTAACCTTAGTGGTCTTGTTTATTTATTGTTTTGATAGTTCCTAATCTGTAGGAGTAGTTTCTAGTCTTTACATCATCTCCTAGTTATTCTTCTTCTATTTTTCGGGAACCAAAAGCCACAAAAAACATGAAAATTAATTGCTCTATTTAATCTACATATTCTTTATGTTCATCCCTTTCATCCCCATCTCGCATCACCTACTTCTGCCAATCCCAAGGAGGTCGGGAAGTAAAACTTTATAACTTTTTTTCTTTGAGTTGTAACTTTTCAAACTTTATATCTTCTTTCTTCGATATTATAAAAAAAATATTTTTAAGTGCAATGGAAGGATATTTTGCCTTCTACACCTTTGTCTTGCATATTTATTGATTGTAGCTTCTCTCAGGATATTATATTGCCCTTAAGAGCACCGATGCCTACCAAATGCCTATGCAAGGCAGTTGATATCAGGATGTATATTTTAGTGCAGGAGGCTATGGCCAAGGCCATGAGTAAGAAGGCAATCAATCAAAGGAAAAGGTTGCTGAAAATGTAGAAGGAACTAAAGAGAGCATATGAATAAGTGGATCGCTATCATTCAATGTATGCGAGGCATTTTCTTGAGAATCAACACTCAAAGAAGAGTCACGAAAATCATAAGAGTGAATTTCTCAAATATCTTGAGATTCAGTTATTCAAACAGCTCATCTATGACATCAGCTTTAGTTGGCCCAAGCAGAAGTCTCAGGCTTGGAGTCAATTTTTTCTTCTAGAGAAGTAAGATGGTAATTTATCGCTCAAACAATGGAGCTCTAGGACAAACTCCATTAGGATAGGGGGAAGATTTTTACCTTGAATAATATTCAAAAAGCAAGAGAATGGTAACTAATTTGAAGGCCGAGGGCCTGTCTTTGGCCATTGTCCGCATATTGGTCAAGTCGCCCCCTTCAAGGTCGTATTCTCCATCTGGCTATCAATCATCTATGGGTGCTCTTGAAGAGTCGGGGCAATCTTCTAATGTTGCATGTCAAGCTAACCAACTACCCCAGGAGGGGTAATACCATGTGCTAGGAGTCGGTATGGTGGTAGGCTCTAGGGTTGGGTTGAGATGTCAGTCAGCATCAGCCCACCTATCTGGTTGATGATCTCAATCGTAGAGTCATCGCTAGGCAAGCCATCAATCCTGTCCATGAAGCCATCAACAGTCTAGACATCAATCCTACTCAAGGGAGTGTCATCATGTAACTGGTGTCCAGGAAGCATATGGAAGTGCGATAATAGAAAGATATATATTCGATCATATCCACAAAGTAGGGTATAGTAACTCTAAATCCCTAATATGGGTCCTCTACCCAAATATTGATCTTTGTCGCTTACCTCCTTTAGTCATGGATGTTGGCAAATTCAACATGGAACTACGATGAATCCAAGCCCACCTTGGGAGGAAAGGTTTGATGCTTCTCACCAAGGGGTGTCACTTCGGTTAGAGGATCTCCTGAGGAGCTCAAGAGTCATGAAAGACTCACCACTCATTATGATTGGAAAATGATTGGGACCAGTCATTCGAGATGGGATCTTGGAGTGATGACAATCTGCTACCATTAGAATTGGGCACCATAAATCTCAAGCCCCATTAGGGCTAGTTGAATTTTGCTCTATTTTGACTTTTGTAATCATCATTTTGTATCCCTCGAATGCCCTATTTAAAAGGTAATGAAAATTTTCTCTTTCTGTGTTGCCTTTGAAGTTTGATGACTAGTGAACCATCCTTTTCAAATGAGCCATAAGTTCTTCATCAATAGCTTGAGTCATGTTGATCATTATGGGTGCCGGTAGGAGCCAATGGATATTGATCACCCGAGGGCTCTGACCGAGCGCTACCCGATCACTTGGAGTCATGTGAGTGTTTATCGTCTAAGGGCTTCGATTGAGTACTACTTGGTCACTTAGAGCAATATGGATATTTATTACCTAAGGGCTCTGATCGAGTAGTACTCGATCATTTAGAGCCATGTGGGCATTGATCATCTGAGGGCTCTAATCGAGCACTACTCATTCATTTGGATTTATGAGTATTGTTCACTCAAGGACTCTGACCGAGTGCTACTTGATCATTTGGAGCTATGTAGGCATTGATCGCTTGAGGGCTTTGACTGAGTGCTACTCTTTCATTCAGAGCCATGTAGGCATTG
This sequence comes from Areca catechu, assembly GCA_021397845.1. Lineage (NCBI taxonomy): Eukaryota > Viridiplantae > Streptophyta > Magnoliopsida > Arecales > Arecaceae > Areca > Areca catechu. The sequence goes on from CM038043.1 coordinate 74,031,636, forward strand.
ATCACTGAGGGCTCTGACTAAGCACTACTCAATCATTTAGAGCCATATGGGTATTGATCATCTGGGGCTCTAACTAAATAGTACTTGATCATTTGGAGCCATGCAGGGATTGATCACTTGAGAGCTTTGACCAAGCACTATACCTAGTTACTTGGAGCCATGTAGACTTTTATTACCTGAGGGCTCTAATTGAGCGCTACTCGATAAACTCATAAGGGCTTAGATCAAGTGCTACTCAGTCACTTAGAGCCATGTGAGCATTTGTCACCTGAGGGTTCTAACCGAGTACTACTTGGTCACTTAGAGCCATGTTGGCATTTATCACCTGAGGGTTCTAACCAAATGCTACATGGTCACTTGAAGCTATTTTAGCATTTATCGCCTGAGTTAGTCACTTGGAGCCATATGGGCATTCATTGCCTGAGGGCCCTAATCGAGTGCTACTTGGTCACTTAGAGCCATATGAAAGTTTATCACCTAAGTGCTCTGACCAAGTGTTACTCATTCACTTAGAGCCATGTGGGCAATGATAGCTTGAGGGCTCTGAATAAGTACTACTTTCTCACTTAGAGCCATGGAACATTTATAGCCTATGGGCTCTAATCGAGCGCTACTTAATCACTTAAAGCCATATGGGTATTTATCACTTGAGGGTACTAACTAAGTGCTACTTGGTCACTTGTAGCCATGTAGACGTTGATCGTCTAAGGGCTTCGACCAAGTGCTACTAGATCATTTGGGGTCATGTGGGTGTTGATTGCTTGAGGCTTTGATCAAGCACTACTTGTCATTTGGAACCACATGGGCATTTATCACCTAAGGGCTTTGACTGAGCACTACTCAATCACTTGGAGCCATGTGGGATTTTTTGTTTAAGGGCTCTAACCAAGTGCTACTCGATCACTTGGAGCAATGTGGATATTTATCTCATGAGAGCTTTGACTGAATGCTACTCGATCACTTAGAGCTTTATGGACATTTATCTCATAAGGGCTCTAATAGAGTACTACTCGGTTACTTGGAGCAATGTGGACATTCATCACATGAGAGTTTGATCAAGTGTTAATTGATCATGTGGAGCGATGTAGGTATTAATCACCTAAGGTCTTTGATAAAGTGCTACTCAATTATTTGGAGCCATGTAGACTTTGATTGCTTGAAAGCTTTGACCAAGCACTACTCAGTCACTTGGCACCATGTGGGCATTATCATGTAAGGACTCTGACCAAGTACTTCTCACTCACTAAGAGCCATGTAGGCATTTAATGCCCGAGGGCTCTGACCAATGCATTACTCGATCACTTGGAGCCATATGGATGTTTATTGCTTGAGGGCTATGACCGAGTGCTGCTCGATCACTTGGGGCCATGTAGGCATTTATCGCATAAGGGTTCCGACAAAGCACTACTCCATCACTTGGAGCGATGTAGGTGTTGATCACCTAAGGGCTTTCACTGAGCACTACTAAGTTATTTGGTGCCATGTGACCATTGATCACCTAAGATCTCTGACTGAGAGCTACTCAGTCATTTGGAGTCATGTGGGCATTTATCACTTGAGGGCTTTGTGTGAGCGCTACTTGATCACCTAGAGCCATGCAAGAGTTTATCACCTAAGGGCTTTGACCGAGTGCTATTTGGTCACCTGGAGCCATGTGAGCTTTTATCACCTATGACCGATTGCTACTTAGTCATTAGGAACCATTTGGGCATTGATATCCAAAGGGCTCTGACTGAGTGCCACTTGGTGACTTGGAGCCATATGGGTGTTAATCGCTTGAGGACTCTGATTAAGTACTACTTAGTCACTTGGAGCCATGTAGGTATTTATCATCTGAGGGCTCGATCAAGCACTACACGTTTACTTGGAGCTATATGGGCATCTATCGCTTAAGGGCTCTAGTTAAGTGCTGTTCTGTCACTTGAAGCCATGTAGTCATTTATCACTTGAGGACTTTAATCGGGCACTACTCGATCACTAGAGCCATGTGGGTGTTTACCGCCTAAGTTCTATATTCAAGCGCTACTCAGTCACTTGGAGTGATGTGGGTGTTGGTTTCCTAAGGGCTCTAACCAAGCATTGTTGGTCACTTGGAGCCATGTTGACATTTATCATCTAAGGGCTCTGACCGAGCACCACCCGGTCACTTGGATCCTGTTGACCCCATAAGTGATTTTGATGATAACCAAACATTAAAGCATGCATTTATTTTTCTAACAACTCTTCAAGTGGTTTACAAGTTTTTGCAAGACGATTTATTTGTTCAAACTTCAACTCCTACATTTATACTTCTTATTTTGAGTTGTGTTGTAATCTGATTTTGTATAGAAGAATCCAATGAAAAAGTTAATAAAAATTATGTAAAAAGGGTTACTTCTATGTGTGTGCGCGCCTTAAATTTATTTTGAGTTGGTTTGCATGAAAAGTGTAAGAGTGTTGGTGAGAGTTTTCTTGAAGTTTAAGTTGTAAAAATCCTGAAGATGTCACTCGAGCCGACCCAGCATAATGAAGAGCTGACTCCACCTCATGGCACGCAACAAGGATTCTGGCATGCAGCAATCCAAGCCGACTCATAGGTAACCGAGCCGACTAGAGTATATCCGAGTTGACTGGAATAAGTCCGAGCCGACTCTTCCAGAGTCCAGTTTTGAAGTATTCTAAGAACAAGCCAAGCGAGCTGACCCGAATCATAATAAGCCGACTCTACCAGAACAATTTTTGAAGACCTAAGAAAGCGAGCCAACCTGTTTTGCAATGAGCCAACTCTTCCAAAGTAAAGATTCTGATTTTGAGAAGAAGAGCCGACCAAAGTTTAGGTGAGCCGAACCCTTGAGTTCAATGTGTTCAAAGACATAAGTTCAAGCTGACCCGAGCTATCAAAAGCCATCTCATCCAGAGTAAAGTTTTGTACCCTAAGATAAAGAGCCAACTGCACTAAAGAAATGATGACTCGACCTATCAACTCGAAGGATCCAAGCCGACTCGAAGGAATCCGAGCTGACTCGAATATCACTTTCAGGTATATAATAGCTAGTTCCATAATCTCTTTTTGAATGCCAAAAGGTGCTCCAATGGTCAGTCACATCCCAACGATCTACAGCATCTCAAATTGTCTTGGAGTGATGGAAGACCATATATTTGAGGGATTTGAACTTCTTTGAAGTAAGAGATAAGAAAGAAGAAAGGGTTTATTGAATATCTAACCTACCAACAAGCAAGAGAGTACAAAGAGCATTCAAGTCAGTCTTCAAGTCTTCACCAACTCTGATCTGAAGCTTAAAGCACTTTAGAAAGAAGCCACTGAAGCAATTAAAGCTCATTGAAGCACATTCAAGTGGACTTCTCTCAAGCTGCACCGGCAACTATGCAATAACTAGAGTTTGTCATTATTGTTATATTTATTTCTCAATTCATTCTTGAATTGTTTGGGTCATTGGTAAGCCCGTTTGAAAAACCAAATAGGTTCTTGGTGATCCTGGTAAAACCAAGTTAGGTTCTTGGTGATCCTATGAAAACCAAGTTGGGTTTCTTTGATGATCCTATTTAAAACCAAAAGGTGTTGGATTTTTTTTGGTGATCCCGTTAAAACCAAAATGTAGAGATTTTGGATTGTGATCCTGTAAAACAATCCTACCATATTCAGGTGTGAACATAGTGAAAATCCCAAGTGGTATCTTGGATAGTGGACGTAGGAGCTGGGTTGCTCCGAACTACTATAAATTTTGTGTGTTTGTGTTGTGCTTCTCTGATTCTATTTAGCTTCTACAAGTTATTATTTTTTTACAGCACCTAACACTTTATAAGGGATTTTTAATTGCATATTGTCTGCTTAAATTTTTTAAATTCCTAATTCCCCTCTCTTGGGTAGCCACCTGGGCAACAACTGGTATCAGAGCAGTATCTTTGATTACATTAGAGTAAAGATTGATGGCTCATCCCATGAGTACATCCTTGGTGGAAGGCTAGTCAACTAATAGACCTCCACTCTTTACATGCACAAATTATTCTTATTGGAAGGCTAGAATGAAAATCTATATACAAGCTGTTGATTTTCAATTATAGAAGGTCATTCTTAAAGGGCCACACATTCCCATGATCAAAATCGATGGAGTGGACATTCCAAAACTTAAAAAGGATTGGGACGAACATGACATGAAAATGGATGAGTTAAATGCCAATGCCATGAACTTGCTATACTGTGCTTTGGATTCAAATGAGTTTAATCGAATTTTCACTTGCTTTTCAGCAAAGAAAATTTGGGATAAACTTGAGGTGACCCATGAAGGAACTTCCCAAGTGAAGACTTCAAGAATTAATCTTTTAGTACACAATTATGAACTGTTTAAAATGGAACCTAATGAAATATTTCTGCCATGTACACTAGATTTATAGATATTATTAATGGTTTGAAAAGTCTTGGCATAGTTTACTCAAATGCTGATTTGGTATAGAAGATATTGAGATCACTTCCAGATAAGTGGGATCCTAAAGTTACTGCCATCTAGGAAGTTAAAGATCTAAACACTCTATCGATGGATGAATTAATGGGCTATCTCATCACACATGAATTAGCCATTCAGCATAGAACTGATGATGATCAGAAGAAGAAGAAAACTATTGCATTCAAGGCTGCATTAGAATCAAAAAATGATGAAGAGACGGAAGATGACTCTATCTCCTTCGAAAATGATCTAGAAGATGAAGATATTGCAATGGTCATGAGGAGATTCAAAAACTTTATAAGAAAGAAGAAAGGAAGATTTAATAGAAAATTCCATAAACGAGGAGAACATTCCAAAGAAAAGTATAAGGACAAAGACAAAGAAAATGAACAAGTCCCCACCTACTATGAATGTAAAAAAATAGGGCACATACATCTGGACTGTCTACTTTGAAGAAATTTCTCAAGAAAAAGAAAAAGAAAGCGATGGTTGCCACATAGAGCGACCATGAAGAATCCACCACAACTGAAGAGGAAGAGACCGTTGACCCCATAAGTGATTTTGATGATAGCCAAACATTGGAGCATGTACATTTATTATTGACAACTCTTCAAGTATTTGACAAGTTTTTGTAGGATGTATAACATGTTCAAACTTCAACTCCTACATTTCTATTTTTTTGCTTAAGTTGTGTTATAAGTGATTTTGTAAAGAAGAACCCCAATGAAAATGCTAAGAAAAATCAAGTAAAAGGGTTACTTCTATAAGTGTGTGTGCCTTAACTTTGCTTTGAGTTGGTTTGTGTGAAATTGTAAAAGAGTTGGTGAGAGTTTTCTTTAAGTTAAACTTGTAAAAACCCTGAAGAAGACACTCGAGCCGACCCCGAGACAAGAAGAGTCGACTCTGCTTACTAGCACGCAGCAAGGATTCTGAAATGCAGCAATCCGAGCTGACTCGATGGAAAGCGAGCCGACTTTAATGAATCCTAGTCGACTAGAATCAGTCTGAGCCGACTCCTCTAGAGTCCATTTCCTACAAGTTTTTTGAGAATAGCCAGGTGAGCCGACCCGACCTAGAAAGAACCGACTTTGCCAGACCTAATTTCAAAAGCCTGAGAAAGCGAGCCGACCCGAACTGCATCGAGCCGACTCTTCTAGAGTAAGGTTTTTCGAACCTGAGAAGAAGAGCCGACCCAAGCTGAAAAGAGCCGACTCCTCGAGTTCAAGAATTTTAAGATTCAAGTTTGAGCCGACCTGAGCTGTAAAGTGCTGACTCATCTAGAGTGACATTCTATGCCCTAGACAAAGAGCCGATTGCATTGAAGAAATGGTGACTTGACCTATCGACTCGAAGGATCCGAGCCGACTCGAAGGAATCCGAGTCGACTCGAATGTCACTTCCAGGTATCTAACGACTAGTTCCAGAATTTATTTTTGAATGCCAAAAGTGCTCCAACGGTCACAAATCATTTCCCAATAGTCTACAACGGCTAGAACTACCTTGGGATGATGGAAGACATTAAATTTGAAGGATTTGAACTACCTTGAAGTAATTTTTTAATTAAGAAAATAGTTCAAAAAAAAAGAGAGAGCTTCATTGAATATCCAACTAACCACAAGAGAGAGCATAAGTGCATTCAAGTCTGCATTCAAGCACTCAACAACTCTGATTTAAAGCTTGAATCAACTTTGGAAGAAGCAACTAAAAGTCATTAAAGCTTATTCAAGTGCATTCAAGTGGACTTCCAACGAGCTACACCGGTAACGATTTGATAACTTGAGTTTGTTATTTATTATTGCATTTATTTTCAATTCAATCTTTGAATTGTTGGGTTATTGGTGAGCCTGGTTGAAAAACCAAATAGATTTTTGGTGAGCCTTATCAAAACCAAGGTATAGGTTCTTGGTGATCTTGTGAAAACCAAGTTTAGGTTTCTTTGATGAGCCTGTTAAAACCAGAGGGTGCTGGGTTTTCTTTGGTGATCCTATAAAACCAAAGTGTAGAGGTTTTGGATTGTGATCATGTAAAACAATCATACTGTATTCGGGTGTGAATATAGTGGAAATCCCAAGTGGTATCTTGGGTAGTGGACGTAGGAGCTGGGTTGCTCCGAACCACTATAAATTTGGTGTGTTTATGTTATGCTTTCTCTACTTTGTTTAGCTTCTGCATTCTATAACCTTATCACAGCACCTACCACTTGTAAAGGATTTTGAAATTACACATTACTTGTTTAAATTTTTAAAATTTCCAATTCACCCCCCTCTTGGGTTGCCACCTGGGCAACAACTAGTATCAGAGTAGATTTTCTGAATACACTAGAGTAAAGATCGATGGCTCATCCCTTGAGTACATCTTTGGCCGAAGGTCAATCAACCAATAGACCTCCACTCTTCACAGGCATAAATTATTCTTATTGGAAAGCACGTATGAAAATCTATATTCAAGCTGTTGATTTTCAATAGTGGAAGGTTATTCTTAAAGGGCCATATGTTTCCATGACTAAAATTGATGGCATGGACGTCCCTAAACCTGAAGAGGAATGGGATGAAAATGACATGAAATTAGGGGAATTGAATGCCAAAGCCATGAACTTTCATTACTGTGCTTTGGACTCAAATGAGTTTAACAGAATTTCCATCTGCTCTTCAACAAAGAAAATCTGGGATAAACTTGAGGTGACCCATGAAGGAACTTCACAAGTGAAAAACTCAAAGATAAATCTTTTAGTGCACAATTATGAAATATTTAAGATGGAGCCTAATGAAAGTATTTCTGCCATGTACACTAGATTTATAGATATTATTAACGATTTGAAAAGTCTTGGTAGGGTATATTTAAATGCTGACTTAGTACAGAAAATCTTGAGATCACTTCCTGACAAATGGGATCCTAAAGTCATAGCCATCTAGGAAGCTAAAGACATGAATATTCTAACAATGGATGAATTAATGGGATCTCTCATCACTCACAAATTAGCCATGCATCATTGAATGGCTGATGATCAGAAAAAGAAGAAAATGATTGCATTCAAGGCTGCATTAGAATCTAAAGATGATGAAGAAACTGAAGGTAACTCCTCCTCCGAAGATGATCTTGAAGATGAAGACATCGCAATCGTCATGAGGAGATTCAAAAAGTTTATGTAAAAGAAGAAAGGAAGGTATAATAGAAAATTTCATAAGCGAGGAGAACAGTCAAAATAAAAGGGCAAGGATAAAGATAAAGATAAAGAACAAGTCCATACCTGCTATAAATGTAAGAAACCAGGGCATATTCATCCGGACTATCCTTAATTAAAGAAATCTCTCAGAAAGAAGAAAAAGAAAGTGATGGTTGCCACATGGAGCGATAGTGAAGACTCTACTTCAACTGAAGAAGAAGAGACCACGAAAATAGCAAATCTATATCTAATGGGTCTCGAGGATGAGGTAAATTCTCCCAATACTTAGATTGAATTTACTTTTGAAGAATTAAATTCTGCATTCTATGATTTACTATCTAAATTTAAAAAGGCTGGAGTAAAGAATAGATCATTAAAGCATATAAATGATTCTTTACTCAAAGAGAAAAATGAAGTTTCGAAAAAGAACAATTCACTGAAAAAGGAACTTCACATCTTTTTTGAAAAATGCAATGTTTTGAAAAATGAGAATAATGAATTGAATGATAAAAACAAAGCTTCGCTAAAAGAAAATAATGAGTTGAAAAAGGAGGTAGAAAAACTCAAGCCACTTATTGAAAAATTAACTTTGTCTTCTAATAAGCTTAAGTTAATTCTTAAAGAATAAAGAATTTCTAGAAATAAAGCTGGAATAGGTTTTAATGCTTTAAATTCAAATTATGTTTCAGCTACCACTTTTGTAAAACAAAAAGACTTTGTTCCCAAGCTTACTTCTTATAAAACTGTTATTACAAAAGACTCTATTTCCATTTCAAAACCTGCTTCATATGTTCCCAAGAATTTAAATGCAAGACCTTCTATTTCTGCACTTCATGCATTTAGAATTTCAAAAATAGAATTATTTCAAAATTCTAGAATCAAATATTTTTCCTGCAAAAGATTAGGATATAAAGCAATTAATTGCAATACAATTAGAAATGTCCATAATGTAAGAAAGATTTGGGTTCTCAAAGGAACCAAATCAGCTAACCTGAAAGGACCCAAGTTAGCTTGGGTACCTAAAAGCACTCCTTAATTTTGTTGCAGGAATGTCTTGCAGCCCAAAAGTCAAAGAAAAAATGGTATCTCGACGGTGGCTACTCAAGACATATGACGGGTGACAAGGATCAATTCATCACCCTGGAAATGAAAGAAAGAGGTATGGTTACATTTGGAGATAATGGCAAAGAAAAAATAATTGGAATTTGTAAGATCAAAATAATCCCCTATACTTTCATTGAAAATGTATTGCTAGTAGATAAGTTGAAGCACAATCTATTAAGTATTAGTCAATTGTGTGATAAAGGCTTCAAAGTTATCTTTGAATCATCTGTGTATAGTAACAAACCTTCTTGATCCTAGTAGCAAATTCATTGGACACAAACTAGGAAATATTTATATGGTAGATCTAAATGATCTTGCCATGACAAGTAGTTCCAGTCTAGTTGCAATGAATGCTAAGACCAAGGAGTCTTGTTTATTATGGCATCGAAGATTGGGTCATGCTAGCATGCATACTATTGCCAAGTTAATTTCCAAAAATCTTGTTAGAGGCATGCTCAAGTTTAAAGTAGATTTTGATCATGTTTGTGATGCATGCCAAATGGGTAAACAAACAAGGGGAAGTTTTAAATCCAAAAATCTGATTTCAACATCTAGACCTTTAGAACTACTTCACATGGACTTATTCGGACCAACTTGGACCACAAGCCTAGGAGGTATGAAATATGCCCTTGTGATTGTAGATGATTTTTCTTGATTTACATGGGTTTTGTTTATTGCACACAAAGATGAAACTTTTAAAGTATGTAGAAAATTTCACAAAAAGGTTTCAAATCAGAAAAATCTTTTTATAATTTCAATAAGGAGTGATCACGGCACAGAATTTGAAAATCAATTTTTCAATGATTACTATTCTGAAAATGGCATTGATCACAACTTCTCCTCTCCTAGAACACCACAACAAAATGGTGTTGTAGAGATGAAAAATAGGATGTTGAAAGAAATGGCCCGAACAATGTTGTATGAAGGTAATCTTCCAAGGTACTTTTGGACAGAAACGGTGAACACTACTTGTTATGTTTTAAACCGTGTTTTGATCCGTCCTATCTTGAAAAAAATCCCCTATGAGCTTTGGAATGAAAAGAAATCCAATATAAATTATTTTCATGTATTTGGATGCAAATGCTTTGTGCTTATAATGGTAAGGATAATCTAGAAAAATTTGATGCTAAGTCTGATGAAGCCATTTTCCTTGGTTATACACTACATAGCAAGGCATATAGAGTGTTTAATAAAAGGACTCTCACTGTTGAAGAGTGAATGCATATTATATTTGATGAAACTAATCCATCACCATCTAGAAAAGATGAGTGTATTGACAATGATGCAAGTACCATTCAAAAAGAGATGGAAAAACTAAGTATTCAAGAAAAACCAATTGAAGAAGGAGAAAAATGGTAAGGATCATACTGATCTTCCAATTGAATGGAGGTACGCTACTTCCCATCCTAAAGAATTAATTATTGGTGATCCTTCTCAAGGTATAAGGACTAGGTCTGCACATAGGTCTGTACTTGATTACCTACCCTTTGTATCTCAAATAGAGCCTCATACCTTAAAAGAAGCAGAAAATGACCCAAACTGGATGATGGCCATGCATGAAGAATTGAACCGGTTTGAAAGAAATAAGGTTTGGACATTAGTTGATAGACCTAAAGACCACCTAATTATAGGAACCAAATGGGTCTAAAGGAACAAATTAGATGAACAAAAAAATGTTATTAGAAACAAAACTAGATTAGTGGCAAAAGGATATAGTCAAGAAGAAGGTATAGATTTTGATGAAACTTATGAAAGTAAAAACATGGTTGCAGGTGCCTAAGCTAAGCATGCAACAGCACAGGAATAGGTAAGATTTTAAAACATTTTTAATAAATGCGGAAAATACCTACTCCGCACAGGATCTAGCATATGCAAGATGCATATATCGGCATGATACAGGACATATAATATATATAAATATTTTAATAAATCTAGATCTACACATGCACCAAAATTAAAACCCAAAAACATACCTTATTCTCAGCTGGAATAAGTCTGGGATAAACCTGGAATAGACTGGAATAACTGGAATAAAGTTATTCCAGTCATATTCCACCTTGGGCTGAAAACTGGGCTTCCGAAAAGTCCCTGGAACGCTGCCTTGCGGACCTCCGATCGCTCCCAAATTTGAGCTGTAGATTCTTAAGGAAGTCCTCTTCGATTTGGCACTGGTTTTGCAAGAAAAACTAAGCCAATAAATCATAAAAATTCGCCGAATTCTGCTGCACGAAAATGGCAGCAAAACAGAGTAGCTGTCTTCGTCGTTGGATTTCGGGCAACTGGAGCGATCCCGGCTCGCGTGGTTCACTCCGAGGAGTAGAAAAATACTCCCTCTAGAGGGGAGACATGCCCGGGGCTCTCCGATCCCTCTCCACGTGCGGTTCTAGCCGCCAGAAGATGGTTCACGGTCACAGGTTGCTGCAGCAAAACAGAATTGCTGCAGCAGGGATTTTGGGAGCACTTGAAATGATGGGTTCTCTCCCTCACACCCTCCAAATCCCAACCTAACTAGCACCCAATGGAAGCAATCTCTCAACCTCTCAAAAGGAATAACATCTAACTCTTCACACGCTGAAAAAAACTCGTTGGTTTTTCACTTCACACATCAGAACCGACATCTGAAAGGGGCGTGGGATTTAATATAAACAGTAGGGTGAATTGACAACGGAGAGGGTGGGAGGCCAAGGGGTCACCGGCTGCAATTAACCCAATAAACCAGCCATTAACAGGGGATTAAAGCCATTAAACAAGGTTTAATTCCAGCGGGTTGAGGGAGGAGAAGAGACGCGCGATGAAATGGCTTCCACGGATATTTGGCCTGCGTTTGGAATTCCTCCATTCAAATGACCGTGTAAAACGGTCCAAAGGGAGAAAAACCATGGTGGAAACCGGTTCAACCAAAAACCGGTCCAATCCCTTTAAACCAAACGGTTCAATCCAATTGGACCTGGTTCAAGGAATAAAATTGATTCACAACCAATTGGGAGCCGAAACGAACTCCGAATCAGTTCAAAACTGATTCAGAAAAATCCTGGCGCAGAGCTGGTCAACAAGGAACATTTTTCGGTCGACACAGACAAGGGCAAGATAGGGAAAAGAGTGCTAAAAAATACTGTGACCATAAAACCGAGACGATTCCCAATCGTAATCGGTATCCGGATCAGAGAGTAATCCTCTGTGGCGTGTGACCTCATAGGTTCGAACCTAAACGGTAGCACTAGAACAATTTTTAGTACCAGCACAGGAAACCATCTAGCAATGGGTCCCGGCGTCCGGATAGGTCGAAGATGCGGGAGCAAACTATCGAACCTCTGGCATATGGTTACCGTATAATTCATCCTTTTGACCTCTAATGCTCAGGACGACTGAGATTGGGCTGCCAACCCAGACTGTGTCAGTCGACTACGTGTCTCAACCTCGCAAGCCCAGTGACTCTTCACTAGGACTACCTCGGCCGAGGATTTGCTAAATTGAGATACAGCGAGACATTCAATCCAAACTATTTGGACAGGTCAATTCCATCTTGGTCCATCACTGCTCCACAAGTACTTGCCTGTACCCAGAAACCTTCCGTCACCGGATTAAAAATCCGGGTAGTCCGGCACCAAAGCACAGGGAGTTGCTTGCAAGCTACCGTGATGACCTCAGGTCAGAGGGACACTTATACCCATATCCAATCGTGAGTATCCCTTTGGCAGAAAGGGACTGCACGGAGTCACGTTCAATGAGATATCATATATATCCCACTTGCAGATCACATCAGTGTCACCACACTTATTTTGGTCAAGAGGACAACCAAACGATGTGAACTACAACAACCTATACTTGATATATTGCTGTCCAGTACAATATATCATTTGGTTGTGAACAGGATTTAAGGACTACTCGATACATCCTCTCTGTATCGAAGTCAGTGTAGTCCTAAGGACTTCATCACTAGGAAAAAGTTCATTTTTTGGGAAAATCAATATGTGATGAGCTGCCAAATAACAATTTTATTAATTCATAAAATAAATACAGTGCTCAGCACAACCGCCTACAACCCAGGCGATTGGCTTTGGAACATAATTCCCAACAACTGCCACTTGTACTAAAGCCAATCAGAAGAGTATCTAATACCCATTTCCCATTTACAATAGTCGAACTCTTTTATTCCGAGGGCTTTAGTGAAGGGGTCGGCCAGATTTTCTTTTCCATCGATCTTCAGAAGATTGATGTCGCCTCGTTCCACGATCTCTCATACGAGGTGGTAGTGCCACAAGATGTGCTTGGTGCGGTGATGAGCTTTAGGCTCCTTAGCTTGAGCAATGGCTCCAGTGCTGTCACAGTACACCGGAACAGGACCATCTAGGGAAGGTGCCACCCCTAGCTCTCCAAGGAACTTCGCAACCACATAGCTTCCTTTGCCGCATCAGATGCTGCAATGTATTCTGCTTCGCATACCAAGTCTGCAACAGTTGCCTGCTTAGAACCTTTCCAGCAGATCGCTCCTTCGTTGAGGGTAAATACAAACCCTGACACACTCTTGCTATCATCTCTATCTGACTGGAAACTGGAGTCAGAGTATCCCACAAGTTTCAAGTTAGGTTCTCCATAAATCAGCCATTGATCTTTAGTATTTCTTAAATACTTAAGGATGGACTTAACCACCTTCCAATGCGCCTCACCTGGGTCAAACTGGTATCTGCTCACTACTCCTAGTGAGTATGCCACATCTGGTCTAGTACAAGTCATAGCATACATGATAGAGCCTACTGCAGAAGCATAAGGTTCTCTACTCATGCGCTCTCTTTCCTCAGGAGTTGTCGCACAATCCTTCTTGGAAAGAGTAATTCCATAACCTATCGGAAGATAGCCTTTCTTGGAATTTTCCATGCTGAACCGTTTCAGCATGGTGTCAATGTACATAGACTGGGACAGTCCCAAAAGCTTCTTAGATCTATCTTTATAGATTTTCATACCTAGTATGTAAGAAGCTTCACCCAAGTCCTTCATGGAGAACTGAGATGATAACCAGACCTTTATTCCTTGTAATGCTGCGACGTCATTCCCGATTAAGAGAATGTCGTCAACATACAATACTAGGAATACAATCACAGAACCATTAACCCATTTATAGATGCACGGTTCTTCTCCGTTCTTAACGAAGCCATATGATTTGATACACTTATCAAACCGTAAGTTCCAACTTCGAGATGCTTGCTTGAGTCCATAAATGGACCTCTGCAACTTGCATACTTTTGATTCATCTGTGGATGTGAACCCTTCAGGCTGTATCATATACACCTCCTCTTCCAGCTCTCCATTTAGGAAAGCGATTCGGACATCCATCTGCCAGATCTCGTAATCAAAATATGCTGCCAAAGCAAGCATGATCCGAATGGACTTGAGCATTGCCACAGGGGAGAAAGTCTCATCATAATCGATACCATATCGTTGACGATACCCCTTGGCAACCAGACGGGCCTTATAGGTCTCTACCTTCCCATCTACGCCCCTTTTCTTCTTGAAGATCCATTTACACCCGATGGATTTTATTCCTTCAGGCGGATCAACCAATGTCCAAACATTGTTGATTTCCATGGACTCCATTTCGGATCGCATGGCTCCAAGCCATGCCTCAGAGTCAGATCTCTGAAGTGCATCCATATAGGTGATCGGATCCTCATTGTTCTCATCGAGCTCAATGGGATCGCCGTCCCGGACCAAGAAACCGTAGTATCTGTCCGGCTGACGCGGTATTCTACCGGATCTCCTAATGGGTTCTGGGTGTGATTCAATCACAGCTGGTTCTACGATGTCCTTAGAGTGTGTAGGTTCTTCTATTGGTTGAACTTCATCAAGTTCAATCTTAGAGACTATAGTTCCTTCTCCAAGGAACTCCTTTTCCAAAAAGATAGCTCTAAGAGCAACAAACACCTTTTGTTCATTCTCCAAGTAGAAGAAATACCCTTTGGTTTCCTTAGGATAACCAACGAATAAACACCGATCAGACCTAGGACCAAGTTTGTATGAGTCTAAACGTTTTACGTAAGCCGGACAACCCCAGACCCGAAGGTGTGAGATTGAGGGTTTATGCCCATTCCACATCTCATACGGAGTGGAGACAACAGACTTACTTGGAACATTATTTAATAAGTAACAGGCTGTCAGAAGCGCATATCCCCAAAAGGATAGCGGCAGAGTTGCAAAGCCCATCATGGATCGAACCATGTCCAACAAGGTTCGATTCCTCCTTTCGGACAGACCATTCCACTGTGGTGTTCCTGGAGGAGTCCACTGAGAGAGAATTCCATTCTCCTCAAGATATGTCAAAAAAGCACCAGATAAGTATTCGCCACCTCGATCAGATCGAAGGGTTTTAACACTTTTTCCAGTTTGCTTTTCTACTTCATTACGGTATCGTTTGAACATTTCAAACAACTCAGACTTATGTCTCATTAAAAAGACATAACCGAACCTTGAAAAGTCGTCTGTAAAAGTAATGAAATATTTGTATCCTCCTCTAGCACTAACTGTCATCGGTCCACATACATCAGTATGTATTAGACTTAGAAGTTCTGTAGCTCGTTCACCTTTTCCAGTAAAAGGTGACTTGGTCATTTTACCAAGTAAATAGGATTCACAAGTGGGCAGTGATTCAGAATCACTGACCTCGAGGAGTCCATCTCCTCGCATCTTGTTTATCCTATTTTGGTTAATATGACCTAGTCTACAGTGCCAAAGATACAAATCGTTGACATTATCCAACCTTGAGCGTTTGCTGGAAGTGTACATTACACTAACAGGCCTTGATAGTACAAATATGCCATTATTTAATCTAGCTTTCATTATAACAGCGTTATTCAAAATAACATTGCAAAAACCTCCTTTTATTGATAGTTCAAAACCACAATTGGCCAAAAGGCCTACAGAGATTATGCACATAATGAAACTAGGACAATAGTGACAGTCGACTAGTTCGACAGTACAAGACTCAAAGACAAGACGCAGCACTCCAACTGCCAGTACTGGAACACGATTTCCATTCCCGACGCTCAGAAAATGTTCTCCATCTTCAAATCTTCTGCTAACTTGAAGTCCCTGTAATGAATTACAAACATGAATTGGACTACCAGAATCCAATACCCAGTTAGCAGTATCAACAATTGAGTAATTACAAGGTTTTATTATATAAATACCTTGTTCAGTAGACTTCTGCTTTCTCGGCCTGTTTGGATCAAGGGATGCAATATAAAGAGGACAGTTCCTCTTCCAGTGTCCCTTCTTCTTGCAGTAGAAGCACTCTACAGAAGACTGATCAGCCTTATACTTCCTGGTCTGACTAGGGCCAGGAGCATTCTGCACCTTCTTTCCCATCTTTTTTGTTTTCTTCTTTCCTTTCTTAAAGGGACGACGACCTCTATTTCCTCCCACTAAATTCACCACCCCCTTATTCAGTTGGTGGTCTTTCTCGAAAGTCTGCAGCAACCCCAAAAGACCATGGTAGTTGACTGTAGGCTTGTTCATTCTATAATGATCGAGAAAATCAAGATAGGAGGAGGGAAGAGAATTCAGGATCGCATCCTTGCCGAGCTGCTTGTGCAAGGGGCATCCGAGTTTGCCCAGTTTTTAATCAGCTCGATCATGTACAATACATGATCAGTGACTGAACCGCCATTCGGCATCTTGGAGTTGTAGATGGCACAAGATACTTTGTACCGTTCTACATCATCCGGGGTGCCGAAGGATTCCTTCAACTTTTGAAGGATTTCATCAGGTTGGGCCTCCTCGAATTTGCGAGTGAACTCGTCGTTCATCGCCGCTAGCATAATGCAACGGACAGTAGTCCGATCAGAGACCCACTTCAGATAAGCATCTCTGACCGCACTCCGTGCATTAGCGGGAGGGATTTCAGGTGCCGGATCCGTTATCACATACAAGATCCGTTCGTGCTCCAGAACTATTCTCAACTTTCGATACCAACTATCGAAGTTGTGACCCTTTAACTTCTCGTTATCGAGAAGTGACCGGAGTGATAAATTTGAAGACATCTGAAAAGAAAATAAGACCTATTAGTATATGAATTAATAAATTAACCAAAAGACTTGGACTTTAGTCTAAAGGTTTCTCCCACTAATTTTTCAGATTGGTAGCCTCTAACTCCAATCCGTGAAAACACTTTTTCAAGTGGGTACTGAAATCCAATAGGCCATGCATGAGCCCGACTATGGCCGGCTCACCCATACGAGCCTAAAGGTAGGTTCGTAAACCAATTGTTTCCCTAAACAATTTTCAGTATTTTATTTTGCCCCAGAGAACACCCTAATCGGCCTAGGGGCCTCGTATTGCGGGTCTCTGGTTAGGTCCAACCATTAAAATGACTAATCCAATGCTTCCAGCTAACTAAAGACCAAGCCCGACTATGGTCGGCCCACCTGGTCCCGTTAAGGAGGTTGCACTGAACCATCATCAATCAGATAGAAATTCCAGTCACCGGATGTACACCCGTTCTATGGAACTACCGATGCATACCAAGCTAGTAGACACATTTCTATCCAACTTAATGGGAGGCTAAGACACTGTCAACTCCTTGACTTAGTCTTTTTAAGGACCTAATAATTTTAGAGGATTTTTTTTTTTTTTTTTTTTTTGTGACAGAAGAAAAAGGTAAGGACATGGATCATCCTCCCACTGAATCAATCAGATTCCAGGAGGGTTGAATTAAATCTACAATTGATCCATGGGCACCTATTGATCAGTCAGACCGATCAACCTAGGTGACATGGGTTAACTCGAGTCATTGAGGTTTTCCAATCAGTTCTGGTCGACTCGACTAGCCAGGTAGGTGAGATCATGGGTGAGTATCCGCCATTAACCATCTTTCCTAGACACCAACCAAGTTGGCCAGGAAAGAGGTAGCCTCATACAACCATGATCACAATTGCCAAACCTACCTCGACACCAGTCGGTTTACCAGACTCGATCAGACTAGCCTAAAGACTCGAGCGTCCACTGAGCCACTAATTGGATCCATTTTAGATGAACGGATCAACTAATCTAACTATTAGATAGTTCTAAAGAAAGACCTTAAACAACTTTTGTTTAATCTTCTTTTAATCCGGTTCAACTAAACTTAGGTCTAACCCAGTGATGGACCCAACTAATCAGCTAACCCAATTAACCCAATTTGGCTTATGCAAATTTTATTAGATTTCATAAACCTAAAAATTTTTATTAAGCCAAATACTTAATTAAAATATTTTTTAATTAAGTCTCTATGTAAAACAATTTTACATCTTAAATTATGCATCATATCTAGATTTATACTTTTATAAATATTATATGACCCAAATAACAAAATTATAAATCATGCCAAAATTATAAAATAATTTTAATTTCTTTTTGATTTCCTTAAAGGATCCTTCTGAAGAGGCCAACACAGACGAACCGCATCGTGTCAAAGACACACGGCCATGGTGAAAGTCTCAACTAGGTTCCTAAAAGTACTCTCTAATCCCAAGATTAAATAATTTAATCTACTATACATGCATCAAGATATGTTACACTAGAACCTGGCTCTGATACCACTGAAAGTAAAAACATGGTTGCAGGTGCCTACGCTAAGCATGCAACAGCACAGGGAATAGGTAAGATTTTAAAACATTTTTAATAAATGCGAAAAATACTTACTCCGCACAGGATCTAGCATATGCAAGATGCATGTATCGGCATGATACAGGACATATAATATTTATAAACATTTTAATAAATCTAGATCTACACATGCACCGAAATTAAAACCCAAAAACATACCTTATTTCCAGCTGGAATAAGTCTGGGATAAACCTGGAATAGACTGGAATAACTGGAATAAAGTTATTCCAGTCGTCTTCCACCTTGGGTTGAAAACTGGGCTTCCAAAAAGTCCCCGGAACGTCACCTTGCGGACCTCCGATCACTCCCAAATTTGAGCTGTAGATTCTTAAGGAAGTCCTCTTCGATTTGGCACTGGTTTCTGCAAGAAAAACTAAGCCAATAAATCGTAAAAATTCGCCGAATTCTGCTGCACGAAAATGGCGGCAGAACAGAGTAGCTGTCTTCGTTGTTGGATTTCGGGCAACTGGAGCGATCCCGGCTCGCGTGGTTCGCTCCGAGGAGTAGAAGAATACTTCCTCTAGAGGGGAGACATGCCCGAAACTCTCCGATCCCTCTCCATGCGTGGTGCTAGCCGCCAGAAGATGGTTCACGGTCACAGGTTGCTGCAGCAAAACAGAATTGCTGCAGCAGGGATTTTGGGAGCACTTGAAACGATGGGTTCTCTCCCTCACACCCTCCAAATCCCAACCTAACTAGCACCCAATGGAAGCAATCTCTCAACCTCTTAAAAAGAAAAACATCTAACTCTTCACACGCTGAAAAAAACTCGTTGGTTTTTCACTTCACACATCGGAACCGACTTCTGAAAGGGGTGTGGGAGTTAATATAAACAGCAGGGTGAATTGACAACGGAGAGGGTGGGAGGCCAAGGGGTCACCGGCTGCAATTAACCCAATAAACCAGCCATTAACAGGGGATTAAAGCCATTAAACAAGGTTTAATTCCAGCGAGTTGAGGGAGGAGAAGAGACGCGCGACGAAATGGCTTCCACGGACGTTTGGCCTGTGTTTGGAATTCCTCAATTCAAATGACCGTGTAAAACGGTCCAAAGGGAGAAAAACCATGGTGGAAACCGGTTCAACCAAAAACCGGTCCAATCCCTTTAAACCAAACAGTTCAATCCAATTGGACCTGGTTCAAGGAATAAAATTGATTCACAACCAATTGGGAGCCGAAACGAACTCCGAATCAGTTCAAAACAGATTCAGAAAAATCCTGGCGCAGAGCTGGTCAATGCGGAACATTTTTCGGTCGACACAGACAAGGGCAAGATGGGGAAAAGAGTGCTCAAAAATACTGTGACCATAAAACCGAGACGATTCCCAATCGTAATCGGTATCCGGATCAGAGAGTTATCCTCTGTGGCGTGTGACCTCATAGGTTCGAACCTAAACGGTAGCACTAGAACAATTTTTAGTACCAGCACAGGAAACCATCTAGCAATGGGTCCCGGTGTCCGGATAGGTCGAAGATGCGGGAGCAAACTATCGAACCTCTGGCATATGGTTACCGTATAATTCATCCTTTTGACCTCTAATGCTCAGGACGACTGAGATTGGGCTGCCAACCCAGACTGTGATAGTCGACTATGTGTCTTAACCTCGCAAGCCCAGTGACTCTTCACTAGGACTACCCCGGCCGAGGATTTGCTAAATTGAGATACAACGAGACATTCAATCCAAACTGTTTGGACAGGTCAATTCCATCTTGGTCCATCACTGCTCCACAAGTACTTGCCTGTACCCAGAAACCTTCCGTCACCGGATTAAAAATCCGGGTAGTCCGGCACCAAAGCATAGGGAGTTGCTTGCAAGCTACCGTGATGACCTCAGGTCAGAGGGACACTTATACCCATATCCAATCGTGAGTATCTCTTTGGCAGAAAGGGACTGCACGGAGTCATGTTCAATGAGATATCACATATATCCCACTTGCAGATCACATCAGTGTCACTACACTTATTTTGTCAAGAGGACAACCAAACGATGTGAACTACAACAACCTATACTTGATATATTGCTGTCCAGTACAATATATCCTTTGGTTGTGAACAGGATTTAAGGACTACTCGATACATCCTCTCTGTATCGAAGTCAGTGTAGTCCTAAGGACTTCATCACTAGGAAAAAGTTCATTTTTAGGGAAAATCAATATGTGATGAGCTGCCAAATAATAATTTTATTAATTCATAAAATAAATACAGTGCTCAGCACAACCGCCTACAACCCAGGCGATTGGCTTTGGGACACAATTCCCAACAACTTATGCACCTGTAGTAAGATTAGAAGCTATTAGATTACATCTTGCATTTGCTTGCTACATGAATTTTAAACATTTTCAAATGGATGTGAAAAGTGCATTTTTAAATGGTTTTATTGCCGAACAAGTTTTTATAGAACAACCATCGGGTTTTGAAAATCATGCTTTTCCAAACCATGTATTTAAACTCGATAATGCCTTGTATGGTTTGAAACAAGCCCCTAAAGCCTGGTATAATATACTTAGCACCTTCTTAATTGAAAATAGTTTTTCAAGAGGAAATGTTGATAAAACTATCTTTATTAAAAAGAAAAATAATGATATATTAGTTGTACAAATCTATGTTGATGATATCATCTTTGGTGCAACTAATGAAAGTCTTTGTGAATAATTTGCTAAGTTAATGTAGAGAGAATTTGAAATGAGCCTAATAGGTGAACTAAACTACTTCCTCGGACTTCAAGTGAAACAAACAAATAAAGTGATTTTCATCAACCAATCCAAATACACCAAAGAAATCATCAAAAAGTTTGGTATGGAGACAAGCAAACAAATGAACACACCCATGAGCCCATCCTGCAGATTGGATAAGGATGAAAATGGATCCAACATTGACCAAAAGCTATATCGAGGTATGATCGGATCCTTATTATATTTAACTGCAAGTAGACCAGATATCTTGTATAGTGTATGTGTATGTGCTAGATTTCAATGTAATCCTAAAGAAACACATATGCTTGTTGTTAAAAGGATATTAAAATACTTGAAAGGTACAAGTAATCTTGGTCTTTGTTTTTCAAAAGAATCTTCTTTAAATTTAATTGGATTCTCTAATGCTGATTATGCTGGTTGTAGAATAGATAAAAAGAGCACTAGCGGTACTTGTCAATTTCTAGGGTTGAATTTAATCTCATGGCACTGCAAGAAACAAAACTCGGTAGCACTATCTACTGCTGAAGCAGAGTATGTTGCTGCAGGGAGTTGTGGTGCATAATTGTTATGGATTAAACAACAACTAGAGGATTTTGGTGTTTCACAATGCAAAACTCCTATCAAATGTGATAACACAAGTGCTATAAATTTATCTAAAAATCCTATTCAGCATTCTAGGTTTAAGCATATAAAGATTAGACACCATTTTATTAGAGACCATGTTTTGAATGGTGATATAGAACTAGAGTTTATTCCTATAGAAAAATAACTAGCTGATATCTTTACCAAGCCACCTAATCGAGATAGATTTGAGTTGCTTAGAGGAGAATTAGGGCTATGTTATCTTTTCTAAATTTAGTAAACCTAAGGAAAAATTATCTAGAAAGCCTCCTATATTTATTCACGATTTTTGAACAACTTTCCTTGAATTTCTCAGTATAATTGAATTAAACTTCTGAACCATTTCATCTCTTTTGGAAGGTCTCTATTCGAGTCGACTCGAGCAATCTTTCTCTGGTCGAGCTGGCTCGAATATCTATGTATCTTGCTCTTGCTTTGATCGTGCCGAGTAAGCCTATGCTTAGCCGACTCAGTGTTCAATTTGTTATGAGTTCGCTCTGGTCGAGCCGACTCAGATATTTTTACGGCAGGGCGAGTCGACTCAAAAGACGGGAAATCGCTATTTATGAAAGTATGATCTATCTTTTCTCAATACTTCACTCCCTCACCTTACTTTGAACACACTCCACTTCCCTCGGAAGCTTTACCATTCTCCCAAAAAATCATTCCCTAGAGCCTAAAATTCCTTAATCCCTCTACAATGGCTCCTCGAAGATCTGCGAAGAAGGTTCTTCAAATTGATGAATCAAGTGCTCACAGTACAGATGCAAAAAGAAAAGAAAAGAGAAAAAGGTCTGCTCTAGTCCAGTAAGATGACAAAACTCCTCCTCCCGGATAGCATGTCTCAATGATCAATCGTCCTGTCACTTGTGGAAGAAGGATCGACTTTACATTCCTAGAAGAAATAGGAATGAAAATCGGAAACTGGATAGAGAGTCAAGGATGAAAGCATTTCTGTTCTTTGGATACATTAAACTACCCTTCATTGGTGCGGATGTTTTATGAAAACATTATCATTAAAGAATTTCATTTGGAATCTACAGTCAAGGGGAAGATAGTTATAGTAGATGAAGAAAGATTGGGTAGATTGCTGCAAATGCCAACGAACGGTGTTACTGAACTTCTTCTACCAAACAAGGAGCACATTCTGAAACTTATTTTGGAAAAAGAGGAAGTGAGCATGGTCCAACATGTACTAGCCAATCTACTATCAACAGAAATGAGGCTGCTGCATAGTATGATCAGTAGAATTTTTCTTCCCAGAACTGGCCGTTTCGACTGGGTCAGTGAGAAGGACATGATCATCATGGGACATCTGATCAAAGGAGAGCCTCTCAACCTTCCCTACATAATGATAATCCAAATGACTGAGGCAGCAAGAAAGATCAAAGCCTGTCTACCTTATGGTATGGTTTTCACTTTGTTATTTGAAGAGACAAGAGTTGACTTATCAAATGAAATAGGCAAGCCATTACACCACTTTGATATCTACTCCTTCAATTCACTAAAAAGAATGAGATACAAGTTACAAGAAGGAGAATGGATAAAGAAGATGCCTAGTCAGGTTGCTTCTACCATTTCTGAAGAAAATGAAGCTGCTGATGAAGAAGGAACTGAAGAAACAATGGTTACTCCATCAGACCTAAAAAATATGATATTTCAAAAAATGGAAGCTATCTCCAACTCTTTGACTGAAATCAGAAAGTCAGTTGACATTATATTGCAGAAATTAAGATATGAACAAGAGCTTCACCAGCAAAAAGTGGAAAAGGAAATGGAGGATTTCAAGGAATAAATTAGAAGCATCATACTGCAACCACAAAAGGAAACCATTCTCACTGAAGACTCTCCTGAACAGATCATCAAGGAATCACTTGACATTCCTGTGTCTGATCTACCTAAATCTACCAAGACTAAGAAGGAACCAAAAGCCAAGAAGACCAAAGTTTTTAGAGCCCCTGTTAGAACTAGATTCAAGGATTTAAGGTTTAAACCCCTGAAAACTAAGACCTCTGATAGAGTTATAGAGGTAGGCTCCTCTTCTTCATCTAAGGAAGAAGAAGAATAAGTTGTATAGTTAGTCTTCTGGTTATATTTCTGAAATAAATGTTTGTTCCACTTATTATCTTTTACAATTGCAATGTACTTTTTGTCATGCAAACTTCTTAATGAAATGAATGTTTCATTTCAAGTGTGACAATGTGAAATTTTAATTAGAATTTCAAGTGTGACAATATGAAATTATCTCAAACAAATATTAAAGACTTTCTCAATCTATTTTAAAAATCTAATTAAATTACTTTAAAATCTAAGAAAGGGGAAGTTTCTCTTGAATGATTTTTGCTCAGACTTATATTCAAATTAATCCCATTGCTCTGATCATAATTACATATTTTAACTCTCTAATACTTCATGTTTTATGCAACACTTTAACGATATATAGTAATATCATCTGTTGAGTTCTGATTTTCTTTTAAATCCAATCAGCCCTGTTACATGTGAATAATTATGCTTCAAATACTGTTATACATGTAAAGTGTCTTACTGATTTTCATGCCCAGTGTTTTGTTATCATCAAAAAGGAGGAGATTGTTGACCCTATAAATGATTTTGATGATAACCAAACATTGGAGCATGTACATTTATTACTGATAACTCTTCAAGTGTTTGACAAGTTTTTGTAGGATGTATAACATGTTCAAACTTCAACTCCTATATTTCTATTTTCTTGCTTGAGTTGTGTTATAAGTGTTTTTGTAATGAAGAACCCCAATGAAAATGCAAAGAAAAAACAATTAAAAGGGTTACTTCTATAAGTGTGCATGCCTTAACTTTGCTTTGAGTTGGTTTGTGTGAAATTGTAAAAGAGTTAGTGAGAGTTTTCTTTAAGTTCAACTTGTAAAAATCCTGAAGAAGACACTCGAGCCGACCCTAAGACAAGATAGCTGACTCTACTTACTGGCACATAGCAAGGATTCTGGAACGTAGCAATCCGAGCCAACTCGATGGAAAGAGAGCCGACTCTAATGAATCCGAGTCGACTAGAATCAGTCCGAGTCGACTCCTCTAGAGTCCATTTCCTAAAAGTTTTCTGAGAACAGCCAGGTGAGCCGACCCGACCTAGAAAGAGCCGACTCTACTAGACCTAATTTCAAAAGCCTAAGAAAGCGAGCCGACCCGAACTGCATCGAGCCGACTCTTCCAGAGTAAGGTTTTCCGTACCTAAGAAGAAGAGCCGACCCAAGCTGAAAAGAGCCGACTCCTCGAGTTCAAGAATTTCAAGATTCAAGTTGAGCTGACCCGAGTTGTAAAGAGCCGACTGGTCCAGAGTGATATTCTACGGCCTGAGACAAAGAGCGACTGCATTGAAGAAATGGTGACTCGACCTATCGACTCGATGTATCCGAGCTGACTCAAAGGAATCCGAGCCGACTCGAATGTCACTTCCAGGTATCTAACGGCTAGTTCCAGAATTTATTTTTGAATGCCAAAAAGTGCTCCAACGGTCACAAATCATTCCCCAACGGTCTATAATGGCTAGAACTATCTTGGGATGATGGAAGACTTTAAATTTGAAGCATTTGAACTACCTTGAAGCAATTTTTTAATTAAGAAGAGAGTTCAAAAAAAAAAAGAGAGAGCTTCATTGAATATCCAACCAACCATAAGAGATAGAGCACAAGTACATTCAAGTCTGCATTCAAGCCCTCAATAACTCTGATCTAAAGCTTGAATCAACTTTGGAAGAAGCCACTAAAGTTATTAAAGCTTATTCAAGTGCATTCAAGTGGACTTCCAACGAGCTGCACCGGCAACTATCCGACAACTTGAGTTTGTCTTTTATTGTTGCAATTATTTTCAATTCAATTTTTGAATTGTTGGGTTATTGGTGAGCCCGGTAGAAAAACCAAATAGGTTTTTGGTGAGCCTTATCAAAACCAAGGTTTAGGTTCTTGGTGATCCTGTGAAAACCAAGTTTAGGTTTCTTTGGTTAGCCTATTAAAACCAAAGGGTGTTGGGTTTTCTTTGGTGATCCTGTAAAACCAAAGTATAGAGGTTTTCGATTGTGATCCTGTAAAACAATCCTACTATAGTCGGGTGTGAATATAGTGAAAATTCTAAGTGGTATCTTAGAAAGTGGATGTAGGAGCTGGGTTGCTCCGAACCACTATAAATTTGGTGTGTGTGTTGTGCTTTCTCTACTTTATTTAGCTTCTGTATTCTATAACCTTATCACAGCACCTACCACTTGCAAAGGATTTTGAAATTGCATATTACTTGTTTAAATTTTTAAAATTCCCAATTCACCCCCCTCTTGGATAGCCACCTGGGCAAAAGAGACCAGGAAAATAGCTAACTTATATCTAATGGATCTCGAGGATGAGGTAACATCCCCCAATGCTCAAATTGAATTTACTTTTGATGAGTTATATTCTGCATTTCATGATCTTTTATCTAAATTTAAGAAAGCTAGAGTAAAGATTAGATCTCTAAAGAATACTAATGATTCCTTACTCAAAGAAAAAGAAGAGATTTCAGAAAAGAATATCTTGATGCAAAAAGTGCTTCATGTCTTTTCTGAAAATTGTAATGTATTGAAAATTGAAAATAATGATTTTCATGATAAAAACAAAGTTTTGTTGAATGAAAATCTTGAGTTGAAATTAATGGCTTGTTCATCTTAACCACATGTTTGGCACTAGGGTGGTCTACAGGCACCGGTTCTAGAGTAGGCTGGGAATCTATTACTGGTGGAAGGTCATCAGGAAGGTCTTTGGGAAGCTTACCTAGAAAGTCTTCTAAAATAATTTCAACTTCCTGGGATTGTTCCTTAGGGATTGGTTCCTAGACCTCCACAATGGAAAATTCTGGTGAACCCTCGCTCTCATCAACTATGTTTGATCCTGGCTTAGTCACTTCTTCTCCAGATTCTTTAGTGAGTTCAGGATCCTTTCCTGTTAGGTCCTTAGTGGGTTCACTTTCTTGCTCTAGGATCAAGTCATAGGTATCTTCTTTAGACTCTTCAATGGGCTCAGGAGTTTCTTTCTCTAGATTTTTAATGAATTCTACATCTTTATACTCTCGATTAGACTTATGTTAGCCTCATACACCTCTTCTTCAAGTTCAGCAACGGGTTCAAACTCGCCCTCTTCTAGTTCTCCTATTTGTAAGGCTTTGGTTGGACATTGGCTAGCATAGTGTCTCGGTTTGTGACATCTAAAGCATGTGATATTGGGATTTCTCTGAACCTCTAGTGGCTTGCTCTTATTCTTCTCTAGCTCCTCAACCTGGGGATACCCTAAGTCTTGAATATCAGTGTGATCAATTTAAACTTAAGGATCCTTAATCCTATCATTCATGGAAACTAGTGGGATACCGAGCTTGGGTTGGCTCGGGTTGGGTCGGCTCGGGTTGGGTTGGCTCCGGCTATGTTGGCTTGGACATACTTGACTAGGTCCTAGGGTCTGGCTAGGGGCAATGGGAGTTGGCCGGTCTAAAAAAAGTCAGCTTGGTCTAGGCTTAGGTTCAGGGGGATTAATCTTGTTGGACTTAGATTGACTAATCATGAGTTTACTCTAATATGACTCAAATTCTCTAGCTATGTGATAGGATTCCTCTAGGTCCTGAATTTGCCATTGAAATAGTTCCCACTGGATATCCCTATGTAGGCCAGCTCGAAACCTCGATATAATCATAGTCTCTGACTCAACTATGTTACATCTTCTGATAAACTCATTAAATTGGTCAATGTACTCAGACATAGTTTTATTATTCTGTCTCAATCTATACTATTGGTCTAAAAGTCTTTGTTCATAAAATTGATCTAGGTACTCTTCTCTCAACTTACTCCTCATGGCTTTCTAGGTACTTATCTGATCTCTTCTCAAATAACATTGGTCCTCAATACCTTCCCAATGTCGCTTAGCATGTTGGGTTAGCCTACGTGTGGCAAATCTAACTTTTCCTAACTCCGACGTCTTAGTGTACTCAAAATAGTGATTCATGCTCTCCTCCCAATCAATATACACCTCAGGATCTACACGTCCATCAAAAGTGGGTGCATAAGGTTGGGTGCTCCTAATGGGTCTTTCTTCTGAGCCAACCAAGTATGGGTTTGGGTTTCTAGGGCTATATATAAGGGTAAGATCATGATGATGGGCTCTTGGGTTTAAGGGATCAGGCCTAGGGGATTTGAATTTAGCATGGGCCCTACAGGCTTCTACCCGTGTCTCCACTTGGGTCGTCTTTTGGTCAAATCTCGTTTGAAAATTAGTGTTCATTTAGAAAACCCTATCATCCATCTGATCTAGTCGGTCAAGTAAGGTCCGCAAGGTGACCTCAAGATTGGTTTCCATGGGTGAATTAGGTGGGGTGTGGGGTGGTCTAAATTGGGTCCCTACCCTGGTGGTCATACAATACAAGACTTCAGTCAATTAGACTCCTAATGTTCTAGGGCTTCTAGACCTAGAAATCCAAAGTAGGATGAGTCAGCTAACTTTGCAGCCAATTCATTAGCTAAAATCCACTAGCCAGGTAAGAGGTGGGTCTGTGGGAGGCTCCCCCAGCTCTCGCTGGGTCCTAATTAAAAATCACAGGAACCACTTAGAGCATTTGCCACTTGACCTCTTGCCTTAGACACCAACTTTAAGATGTAACCAATGAGTTGAGTGCACCAGCTTCCCCATAATACCTTGAATTGGACCGATTGGTGTCACCTAGCTCACTAGAGCAAATTAAGTCTAGTTGATTTTAGAATTAGGCTTGGGACTATGCAATATGTGGGTGGTGGTTTGTGGGCCAAGGAGAGGTGATGAAATCCTCACCTTATCTTGGTTATCAATTGCCCTTAAGTAGCTTGAATATGAATGCACAATCAAGTTGACACACAAGCTTTTAATAGATTGATTAAGTTCAACCTTTCTTTAAGGATTTTATATGTATATATATATATATATATATATATATATATATATATATATATATATATATTTTCAAAGTCTCTGGTTTCAGATCTGAGAATGAAAGTGCTGGTGTGGTGTGTTTGAATAGATAATACAAAAAATGTAACAAGTGTGATGGAGAAGTGATGAACTAGCAAGCAAGAAAAAAAAACTAATTACAGAAATTTCATGTAACAGTGATGGAAAATAAATTGCAAAAAAAATTTTTTTTTGTGCTTTTAATATGAAATTTAGCTGGTAACAATAGACTTACTGATGGTTAAAAATAATGGCAAGTAAAAAGGATTAGATCTAATAGGGTTTCAATGGACGTGAATCTTAGGCACGTGCAAAATTTCGGGGTGCAGAAATTACAGCAATGAACATGAAAACTAGCCCTACTCTAACATGCTCTGATAGCAAAAATTGATGCAGGATGAAAGGCCTAATTAAGGTTTTGATGATTACAGTAATGAATCAGATTTTTATATTTTTTTAATTTTTTTGTAAAAGATGAAAAGAAGCAATCTAAAGAAAACTACAAAGAGAGAAGTAAAGACATGCTCATAACTAGTCTTCTAAGTGTAAAGAACCAAGGACCTAGAAGGATTAAGAAATTTCTCAAGAATAGGGCTAAGGCTACTTTCAACAGACATCAAGAGTAAGGGGGGGTAATACCAAACAGCAATTCGATCTACTCCTAGAAGAAGGTACTCTCCCCTTTGGATCTGGCACCTAGGATGAAGAAATCAACAATTCCTAGATAGAAGACTCCATTGTAGGGGTTCTTTGGCAAGATAAGCTTCCTCCTCGGACCGGCACTCTTGAGAACCCTACAAGCAAGAAGAGAACTTAGCAAAGGTGAAGAAATGCAGCAAACAACATAAGAAAATAAGGAAGGATGGAGAGTGATGGCTTGATGAATGCTTGGCGCCTTGATGAAGACTAGATCATCTACTCCATGGATAGGGGCATCAACTCCATGGGTTAGGGGGGAAACATCAACACCAAGGTATGGTAGATGGGAGATGGATAAACTATAAGAACTAGATGGTAGATTAGGTCCAACACCCTCTCCCTCTTGGAGGACAATGCATCTCACACCGAAAATGAAAACTCACAATAATGGGAGCTCAAAAGGAAATTTGTCTTTCATTCAAAAATAGCTTATTCCTTACAAAGAGATTAGGGGCCTATTTATAGCATTCTAAGCCCCATTTGAAATTCAGATTTTATATGTAAAAATGGGGAGAGGTAGTTACAAATTTCAATTTCAAATTTCATGAAAAGGGGGTGCCAAGTGTCTCCATGGTTTCAAAATGGGGTGCCAAAGCTAAAAATCTGCATGCATGGGTGCCAAGTATCTCCATGATTTCAAAATGGGATGCCAATGCTAAAAATCCGCATGCATGGCCACCAAGTGTCATGGGGCTTCAAAATAGGGTGCCAAATATGATAATATGCATGTGTGGGCACCACTTGGCATTTGGGTCATCATTGGTTGGGTGCCACTTAGCATTCATGAGGGCATTCATGTGTCATCATGTGTTAAGCACCACTTGGCATTCATGAGGGCATTCATGTGTCATCATGTGTTGAGCGCCACTTGGCATTTGGGTGCACATCTTGGTCTTCTTCAATATAATGCTCTTTCACTTGGTCAAAGCTAGCTCACTGGTTGTAGGACTCAAACTTTACAGGACTCAATTAAAAAATATAATGGACCAGTTGACAAGATTCAAAGAAAATTGGCTAAGCATAAGTCAAACCAAATTGAATTGAGTCTCCTTCGAATCCTGGTGCATGCATCAGCTACTCGGTCACTTAGAGCCATGTGGGCATTTATTTCCTAAGGGCTTTGATTGAGCACTACTTGGCCACTTATAGTAATATGGACATTGATTGCCTGAGGGCTCTGATCGAGTGCACTTGGATATTGGAAACATATGGGCATTGATCGCCTGAGAGCCCTGATAGTGCTACTCAGTTACTTGAAGCCATGGGGTATTGATTGCCTAAGGGATTTAATTGTGTGCTCCTTAATCATTTTGAGCCATGTGGGTGTTGGTCACCTGAAGTCTCTGACCGAGCACAACTTGGTTATTTAGGGCCTTATGGGCATTGATCACCTAGGAGCTCTGACCAAGTACTATTGATGTTGGATGGGTTGATCTAGTGATGCAATGATGGAACTAATATATATATATATATTCTTAAATTGTTAGTAAACCAAAACTATAAACTAAAATTAGCTTTTTTTTTTGAATATGGATGGGATTAAGCTATAATCAGATTTTTTTAAATAACTACAAGGAATAATAAAAACCCTAGATCTTAAAAAAAAGGATTATGGATAGTTGAGAAACTACTTGTAAGTTTAGGGTAAGCACAAGCAATTAATATATAAATCTAATAAAATTAAAGAAAACAACTCTTTACCAATATCAATTAAATTTATTTAAGTGGAGAGGGCACTTACAAATTTGATCATGGTTGAAACTGGAAGAGGAGGTGTTGACCAAGTCGGGCTGCAATCCTAGCTAGATATCAAGTCTAGTGAAGTCCTAGGACCTGGAATACCAAAAGATAATAGTTGTAATCAAGGTTTTCCAAATCAAAATAATTTTAGATATGGTTCAATAAATCTAAAATTATAAGTCAATGTGGGACTCTGGGATTGCTCTAAAATATGTTTATACTTTTTGACCATACAACGTGTGATGGATGCCCAATGGTGTGAAACTAAAAATATTGATTTTAAAACCCTTTTTATTTTTTTAATTTTTTTTATTTTTTTCCTTTTTTTCTCTAAAGCTTGCTTGAAGTCGATAATGAAAGCCGACTAAGCTTTCATGATCATGTGGGAGTTTTTTCTCTTTGGACCGATGGTTAGGTGGAATAGGGATCGGCTTCTGAGAGGATGGCCATGCTCAGCATTGGGAAGAGATGTCATGGACAAAGGAGGAGATGATTATTAGTGGTCTCGAAGAGGATTGGTCACCAGAGGAAGGGAGGTCCGGCAGTGCAAAGACTCGATTCAATGGCCCTATTCCGAAGTTGGGTGTCATGGCAGCCATGCAGGAAATCAATGTTTTCATGATTGTGCCAAACTAGGGAAGAAGCTCTTCAGAGGGGAATTATGGCAGAGCTTGCTAGTTGCTGGTAGCAGTCAGAGAAGTAAGGATGATGAAGGCATCTAATGGCATTGTGAGCAATCGATCGGGTGGTCCTTTCATAGGTAGAAGAGGGGAGATGGCCGAGGGCTGCTGGATGAGAGGGAGGTGGCGATGTCGGAGGAAAGGCATTGATAATGAGCAGCTCAGTGATTGGCTTGGTCGGTAATTGTTTGGTGGTGATGAGTTGAAATAAGGGAGGCAGTTTTCAGGGGCTTTGGATGCTTGTTGATGGTTTGATAATAGGCTCAGGGAGTTTGACTCTCAGACCATTATAGATGGTAGGAGGAAGAAGTAATAGAGAAGAAGGGGAAGAAGAATATGAAGGAGAGGAAGAGGAGAGGAGAAGAAGAGGAAGGAAGAAGAGAGGAAGAAGGAGAAGAGAAGAAGAAGAGAAAGAAGGGAATCGAGAATCCTAAAGTACTTTATTCAATATTTTTGGCGATGCCTCAACTAATACATGGGACTTTTTTAAATAGACATTAATCCTCCACAAATTGAAAACAGAAACTCTGGGACTCTTCGATAGATTGGAGACCAGATAAACTAAAATGCTAAGACTCAAATCAATCTAAAACAACTAGTCTAATGTAAAATAGACTTCAAATTAATCCAATGTTCATGCTTTAAGATCCATGTAAGTGCTGGATGCAAGAATAATAAAAATAAAATAATATGCCCAATTCCAATACATCCAAATAAAAAAATATAAATTTGTGCTCAAAGATGTGCATCAAGATCTATACTGGGTGATGTTCTCATCATTCCCCTAGGGTGGGAAGAACTTGACTCCATCGAGTCATGTTCCATATTGCCTTGGTAATGCTCAAGAATATCGAGATCAATGCACTGCAGTTCTTCTCGGGTAATCCATGTATCCTTAGACTTAGGGTGGCCTTGCCATCTCACCAGATATCTTTGATATCCATGACTCCAGGTAGAAATGACCTGCTCATCCAGAATCTTCTCAATCCATTATGTGTTCTAGAAACTCTTGGCCGTGGACACTCGAGTGGGGGATCATTCTCATCAAAGGAGTTAGGCTCAAAAGGATCACTACGTATTGATATTGATTCTTTATATTTTATTAGATTTAATACATTAAATGTAGTACTAATGCCATAATTAGATAGTAGATCCACAATATATGCATTTGATCCCTGTTTCTTTAAGATCTTAAAAGGGCCTGCTCCTTGGGTATGTAGTTTCTTAACGATTCCAGAAGGAAACCACTTTGGCCTAATCCATATCATAACATAATCCCCTACTATGAACTCATAAGCTTGTTGGTGTGAATTAGCTAATTATTTATAGATCTAATTGCTAATATTAATTTTATTAACAATTTCTTTATGCAGATCTCTTGCATGCTGTGCAAATGCTTTGGCTAATTCAGATATTCTAACATGCATGGGTAATGGGTGTATAATATTATTATATTTATTATTTATTATTTATTATTTTTTTTAATCGGGTATTCATCATATTTTTCTTAAAGCCCATAACTTTTATAATTACTACCTTTAAGAGATCTACATCTGCTTCAGTATCTATACCTACTTCATGCCACATGAAAAAGGTATAGACCCGAAGGAATTCAATCTACTTTTCATGTTTCAGACTTAAATATTTTTTGTGAATTAATAAAACTAAAGGTCTCATGGTCCGAATACAGGATAAACTCTTGTGGAGTAGATAATGCCTCCAAAACTTTAGGTCATATACTACAGTATTGAATTCTTTAGGAAGACATAGTTTAATAGACTTCCATGCTTAAGAGAAATAGATGGAGTCTTATCCTAGCCATATTATAGAAGCTCGAGTGGTCTACAAGTACTAAATCTAGATGTGAAATGTCATAAGAGGAGAAAGTATCAATGTAGCTATCACTATTGATATTGTCCTTGCATATGTTACCATCTTGATTATCAAATGTATGACAAACAGCAGTGTCTTTTCTATCTCCAGTTTCTTTAGGTTGGTTCAATATGCATCATCTTCTAATCGTACCTTAAGTGTACTAGTAATTTGGATTGTCATAGTTATCATAGATATCTGCTAATTCAAGATCTGCTATATAAACTTCTTATTTATAGCTATTATAGATGTCTACTAATTCTGATCTGCTACATAAATTTCTTCTTCAACATTATTTTTAAGGTCTTTATTTCTAGGTTTTTCTATAAATGGTATAGTTGGGCACTTATTAGCAGTATGGTCTAGTCCCTTGCATAAAAAACATTGAAGTTTAAAATCTACCTTCTTAATTGACTGTGTCATAGGTCTAAAAGGGGTATGCCTAATTTGGACATTACTGGTTTTGTTTTCCAAATTTTCTATTCTTAATCTATTCTCTTAGCAAAAGATAATCAAATTATCAATTTTTTTACTAAGGACTTGAAGCGATGTAGCTATTTGGTTATGATCTATCTTACCATCTGATTCTAAAGATTCAAAATGGTATTTTTCTCCTGACCTGGTGGTAATGCAAGGGTCACTACAACGATCACAATCTAACTCTCCATTAAATTTTCAGAATGCGATAACTAGTCTTTCCTAAAAATCTGGTACCAATCTAAAATTTGATTCTAAAATTCTCAACTAAAGGTTTCTTCTTTTTCAAGTCTAGTACTCATATCTACAAATTTTATGAATTTTTGATAACCCTATCAATGGGAATTGTCAAAAGAATAGGTCCTATGCAGTTCTACATATTGCAATTTTTGTATGCACAATCAAGATTTTTGATCAAACTGGCATGAATCCTAAAGTAGTTTCTCAAATTTTCAAATGCATAAATTCTCTAATTTTTTGTCTAGTTTCTAGAGACTAATTTTATAATTTTTTGACTCTCCTAGAAATAGGACTTTAGGTTTAAATAGATGTTGCTCAAAATTTCAGGTTACAGAATTTCAGAATAGAGACTGAGAGTTTAAATCCAAATCCAGTATGAATTTTGAAGTAGTTTCAGGAATCCACAACCATATAATTGTTCGGCTACAAGTTTATTTTCTAATGAAATAAATTTTATATTTTTTAGAGTTTTATATGAACATAACTTTCTAAAAAACCAAAGTGTGTGTAGGGTATGCTGAATGCTAAAAAATTATAGATTTTTTTTAATGCAAATATACCTAACCTAAACTAAGCTATGCTTTGATACCAGAAATTGATGGAGGATGGGCTGATTTAGGGATGCAATGATGGAACTAATGTAGATATATACATATATATTAAATTGTCAGCAAATTGAAACTATAAACCAAAATTAGCTATCTTTTTGAATATGGAAGGGATTAAGCTATAATTGGATTTTTCTTAATAACTACAAGTAATAATTAAAATCCTAGATCTTAAAAAAAATGGGATCGTGAATAGTTGAGAAACTACTCATAAGTTTATGCTAAGCACAAGCAATTAATATATAAATCTAATAAAATTAAAGAAAACAACTATCTACCAATATCAATTAAATTTATTTGAGAGGGTGCTCACAAACTTGATCGTGGTTGAAATTGAAAGAGAAGGTGATGACAAAGTCGAGTTACGATCCTGGCTAGAGGGCAAGTATGGTGAAGTCCTTGGACCTGGAATACCAAAAGATAATAGTTGTAGTCAGGGTTTTCCAAATTAAAATAATTTTAGATCTGGTCCAATAAATCCAAAATTATAAGTCAATGTGGGACTCTAAGATTGCTCTGAAATATGTCTAGACTATTTTATCGTACACCATGCGATGGATGTCCAATGGTGTGAAATCCAAAATATTGATTTTGAAACCCTTTTTATTTCTTTGTCACTTTTCTTTCTTTTTTTCTTCCTTTTCTTCTTTGAAGCTTTCTTGAAGTTAGCAATGAAAGGTAAGTTTTCACGATCATGAAAGAGTTTTTTTCCTTTGGACCGATGGCCAGGTGGAACAAGAATCGACTTTGGAGAGGATGGTCGTGCCTGACATTGGGAAGAGATGTCATGGATGAAGGAGGAGATGATTGCCAGTGGTCTTGGAGAGGATTGGTTGCCAGAAGGAGGGAGGTCCAATGGCTTGAAGACTCGATTCGGTGGCCCTATTTCGAAGTTGGTTGTTGTGGTAGCTATGGGGGAATTGATGTTTTCATGATTATGCTAACCAGGGGAGAAGCTCTTTCGAGGGGAATTCTGGTAGAGCTTGCTGGTTGCTGGCAGCGATCGAAAAAGTAAGGATGGAAAAGGCATCCAATGGCTTTGTGGGCGATCAATCGAGTGGTCCTTTCATAGGTGAAAGAGGGGAGATGGTCGAGGGGCACTGGAAGGGAGGAATGTGGCGAAGTCAGCGACAACATCAAAGGAAAGGCATCGATAATGAGTAGCTCAGTGATTGGCTCGATTGGTGGTTATTTGGTGGTGACAAGTTAAAACAGGGGAGGAAGTTTTCAAGGGCTTTGGATGCTTGTCGATGGTTTGATAATGGGCTCGGGGAGTTTGACTCTCAAACCACTATAGATGGTAGGAGGAAGAAGTAATAGAGAAGAAGGGGAAGAAGAATAGGAAGAAGAGAAGAGAAGAGGAGAGGAGAAGAAGTGGAAGTGAGAAGAATGGAAGAAGGAGAAGAGAAGAAGAAGAGGAAGAAGGGATCAGGAATCCCAAAGTACTTTATTCAATATTTTTGTCGATGCCTCAACTAATACATGGGACTTTTTTAAATAGACATTAGTCCTCCATAAATTGAAGACCGAAGCTCTGGGACTCTTCAATAGATTGGAGACCAGATAAACTAAAATGCTAAGACTCAAATCAATCTAAAATAATTAGCCTAATCTAAAACAAACTTCAAACTAATTCAGTGTTTATACTCTGAGATCCATGCATAAGCTGGATACAAGAATAACAAAAATAAAATGATATGTCCATTTCCAATACACCTGGATAAAAAAATATAAATGTCTGCTCAAAGATGTGCATCAAGATCTATGTTGGGTGATGTCCTCATCAACTACTCAGTCACATGGAGCCATGTGGGTGTTTATCACTTAAGGGCTCTAACAGAGCACTACTTGGTCATTTGGAGCTATGTGAAAGTTTATCACCTAACGGCTCTGACTGAGGACTATTTCAGTCATTTGGATCCATATGGATATTGATTGCTTAAGGGCTCTATTCGAGCACTACTCGTTCACTTGGAGCCATATGGGCATTTTATATCTAAGGGCTCTGACAGATTGCTACTCAATCATTTGGAGCCATAAAGGAGTTTATCGCCTAAGGTCATTGACCGAGCGTTACTCAGTTACTTAGAGCCATATGGGCTTTTATTGCCTATGGACTCTGATGATTGCTACTCAGTCATTAGGAACCATTTGGGCATTGCTCTCCTAAGGGCTCTGATCGAGTGCCACTCGGTCACTAAGAGCCATATGGGCATTGATTATTTGAGGGCTCTGACCAAGCTCTACTCGGTCACTTGGAGCCATGTAGTTATTTTTCATCTGAGGGCTCTGAACGAGCACTTCTTTGTTATATGGAGCTATGTGGGCATCTATTACCTGAAAACTCTAATTGAGCGCTACTCTGTTACTCAGAGCCTTGTGGGTGATTATCACCTAAGAACTCTAACTAGGTGCGACTTGATCACTGGAGCCATATGGGTGTTTGTCGCCTGAGTACTCTATCTAAGCGCTACTCAGTCACTCGGAGCGATGTGGGTGTTGATTGCTTGAGAGCACTGACCAAGTACTGCTTGGTAACCTGGAGCCATGTCGGCATTTATTTCCTAAGGGCTTTGACTGAGCACCACTTGATCATTTAAAGTAATGTGGGTATTTATCACTTGAGGGCTCTGGTCGAATGCTACTCGATCACTTAGAGCCACGTGGGTGTTTATCACCTAAGGACTTTAATTGAGTGCTATTCGATTATTTGGAGCCGTGTGGTCATTTATCACCTTAGGGCTCTGATCGAGCACTACTTGGTCACTTATAACAATGTGAACATTGATCACCTGAGGGCTCTGATCGAGTTATACTCGGTCATTGGAACCATATAGGCATTGATTACTTGAGGGCATTGACCAAGTGCTACTCGGTCAGTTAAAACCATGTGGGCATTGATTACCTGAAGGCTCTGACTGAACACTCCTCAATCATTTTGAGCCATCTGGGTGTTGGTAACCTGAGGGCTTTGGCCGAGCACAACTTGGTCATTTGGAGCCTTATGGGCATTGATCACCTAAGTGCTCTAACCAAGTACCACTCGATCACATGGAGCCATGTGGGTGTTAATTGCCTAAGGTCTCTAACCAAGCGCTACTTGGTCTTTTAGAGCCATGTAAAATTTTATCACTTGAGGGCTCTAACCAAGCACTATTTCGGTCATTTAGAACCATATGCATATTGATCATCTAAGGGCTCTTTTCAAGCATTACTTTTTCACTTGGATCCATATGGGCATTTTTTACTTGAGGGCTCTAACCGATTGTTACTCAATCACCTGGAGCCATAAAGGAGTTTATCGCGTAAGGGCTCTGATTGAGCACTACTTGGTCACCTAGAGCCATGTGAGCTTTTATCACCTATGGGCTCTGACCGATTGCTACTCAGTCATTAGGAACCATTTAGGCATTGATCTCCTATGGGCTGTGACCGAGTGCCACTCGGTTACATGGAGCCATGTGGACATTGATCACTTGAGGGCTTTGACCAAGCACTACTCGGTCATTTGGAGCCATGTAGACATTTTTCATCTAAGGGCTATGATCGAGCACTACTTGATCGTTTGGAGCCATATGGACATTTTTCATCTAAAGGCTCTGATTGAGTACTACTTTGTCACTTGGAGCCTTGTAGGCAATTATCACCTGAGGACTCTAACCAGGCACTACTCAGTCACTGGAGCCATGTAGGTGTTTGTTACTTGAGTGCTCTCTTTAAATGCTACTCAATCACTTGGCGCAATGTAGGTGTTGATCGCCTGAGGGCTCTAACCATGCACTGCTTGGTCACTTGGAGCCTGTCGACATTTATTATCCAAGGGCTTTGACCGAGCACCACTCGATCACTTGGAGCCATGTGGACATTTATTGCTTGAGGGCTCTGGCTAAGCACTACTCGATCACTTAGAGCCATGTTGAAATTTATTGCCTAAGGACTCTAATAAAGCGCTACTCGGTCACTTGGATCCATGTAGGTATTTATTACCTAAGGGCATTAATCGAATACTACTTGGTCACTTATAATAATATGAATATTGATTGCTTAAGGACTCTGATCGAGTGCTACTCGATCATTGGATCCATATAGGCATTAATCGCCTAAGAGCTCTGACCGAGCACTACTTGGTTACTTAAAACTAAATGGGCATTGATTGCTTGAGGGCTCTGACTGAGCGCTCCTCGATCATTTTGAGCCATGTCGGTGTTGGTCGCTTGAGTGCTCTGACCAAGCATAACTTGGTCATTTGTGGCCTTGTGGGCATTAATCACCTAAGAGCTCTGACCAATTATTACTCGGTCACATGGAGCCATGTGGGTGTGTATCACCTAAGGGCTCTAACTGAGCACTACTTGGTCACTTAGAGCCATATGAAAGTTTATTGCCTAAGGGCTCTAACTGACCTCTATTCAACCATTTAAAATCATATGAATATTGATCATCTAAGGGCTTTGTTTGAGCGCTACTCATTCACTTGGAGCCATATAGGCACTTTATGCCTGAGGGCTCTAATTGAGAACTACTGGTCACTTAAAGCCATGTGGGCATTGATCGCTTAAGGGCTCTGACTGAGTGCTACTATATCATTTTGAGCCATGTGTGCATTGATAGCTTGAGGGCTCTGAGTGAGCATTACTTGGTTATTCAGAGCCATATGGGAATTTATTGTCTAAGAGCATTGATCGAGTGCTACTCGGTCACCTAAAGCCATGTAGATGTTCATCAGCTTAGGACTCTG
Organism: Areca catechu; assembly: GCA_021397845.1. Lineage (NCBI taxonomy): Eukaryota > Viridiplantae > Streptophyta > Magnoliopsida > Arecales > Arecaceae > Areca > Areca catechu. The sequence continues at coordinate 74,071,330 of CM038043.1, forward strand.
ATCAAGTGCTACTTGGTCACTTAGAGCTATGTGGGAGTTTATCACCTAAGGGCTCTGAATGAGTATTAATCGATCACTTAGAGCCATGTTAGCTATTATCTCCTGAGGGCTTTGACCGATCACTACTCAATCATTAGGAGCCATATGAGCATTAATCACCTGCGAGTTTTGATCAAGCACTACTCAGTCACTTGGGAACATGTGGGCATTGATCGCTTGACAGCTCTAACCAAGCACTACTCAATCAATTAAAGCAATATGGGCATTTATCATTTGAGAACTCTGATCGAGTGCTACTCGTTCACTTGGAGCTGTACGAGTATTTATCACCTAAGGGCTCTAATCAATCACTACTCAATTACTTGGAGCTATGTGGGTTTTTATTGCATGAGGATCTAACCAAGCACAACTTGAACACTTGAAGCCATGTAGGTGTTTCTCACTAGAGAGCTCTGATTGAGCACCACTTGGTCACTTGGAGTCATGTGGGGATTTATTGCCTGAGGGCTATGTTTAAGTACTAGTTGTCACTTTGAACCATATGGGTGTTGATCAATTGAGGGCTCTGACTAAGTACTACTTGGTCATTTGAACCATATGGGTATTTATCACTTATAGACTCTGATCAAGTACTACTTGATCACTTGAAGCCATGTGGATGTTTGTTTCTTGAGGGCAGTGCTCGGTCACTTGGAGCCATGTGGGCATTTATCTTTTAAGAGCTCTAACTGAGTGCTACTTGGTTACTTGGAGCCATATGGGCATTTATCACATGAGGGCTCGGATAGATGTTACTCATCATTTGGAGTCATGTGGGGATTGATCATCTAAGGGCTCTGATTGAATGCTTTTCAATCACTTGAATATGTTTGGATGTTTATTACATGAGGGCTCTAGCCGAGTGCTACTCGATCATCTGAGCCACATTGGAGTTTATCACCTAAAGGCTCAGACCAAACACTAATCAGGCACTTGGAGCTATGTGAGCATTTATCACTTGAAGGCTCAGATCAAGTGCTACTCAGTCATTATGAGCCATATGGGCATTGATCGTTTAAGGGCTTTGATCGAGCACTACTCCTTTACTTGGAAACATGTGGGAGTTAATCTCTTGAAAGCTCTGACCAAGCACTATTCAGTCACTTAGAGCCATGCGGGTGTTTATTGCCTTAGGGTTCTGACCAAGTGCTACTCGGTCAATTGGAGCCATGTAGGCATTTATGATTTGAGGGCTCTAATTGAGTGCTACTCAAACCATGTGCGAGTTTATCGACAAAGGGCTCTATTTGAGCACTACTTGATCACCTGGAGCCATGTAGACATTTATCATTTGAGGGCTTTGATCGAGTAGTACTTAGTCATTAGGAGCCATATGGGCATTGATCACTTGAGGGCTCTGATTGAGCACTACATCATCATTTAGAGCCTTGTGGGTATTGATTGCTAGAGAGATCTAACCAAGTGCTATCGATTCCCTGGATCCATGTAGACATTTATTACTTGAGGGCTCTGACCTAACGCTACTCAGTCACTTGGAGCTATGTGGACATTTATCGCCTGAGGGCTTTGACTAAGCGCTACTCGGTTACTTGGAGCTATGTAGGTATTTATTGCCTGAGGACTCTGACTGAGCACCACTCTATCAATTGGAGCCATGTGGACATTTATTACCTATCATCATAGATTATGAACTACTTGATCATGTGGAGCCATGTGCGCATTTATTGCCTAAGGTCTCTATCCAAGTGCTACTTAATCACTTGGAACCATGTGGACGTTGATTGCATGAGGACTTTGACCAAGCACTATTTTGTGACTTGGTATCATGTAGGCATTTATTACCTGAGGGCTTGGATCGAGAGCTACTCGATTACTTGGAGTTATGTAGGTGTTTATTGCTTGAGAGCTTTGACCAAGCACTACTTGGTCACTTGAAGCCACATGGGCATTTATCGCTTGAAGGCTCTGACCGAGCACTACTCGATCACCTAGAGACATTTGGAGGCTTATCACCTAAGGGCTCTGATTAAGTTCTACTTAGTCATTAGAAGTCATGTGGGCATTGATCGCCTGAAAGCTCTAATGAAGTGCTAGTTGGTCACTTGGAACCATATGGATGTTGATTGCTTGAGTACTCTAACTAGGCACTACCCGATCACTTGAAGTCATGTGGACATTTATTGCCTGAGGGCTTTGATCGAACATTACTCAATCACTTGGATCTATATAGGCATTAATCACCTGAGAGATTTGACTGAGCACTACTCGATCACTTGAAGCCATGTGGATGTTTATCACTTGAGTGCTCTAACCAAGAGCTACTTGGATACTTGGAACTATGTGGGCATTTATCACCTGAGAGCTCTGACCTAGTGCTACTCAATCACTTGGAACCATAAACGTTTATCACCTGAGGGATCTGTCTGAGTGCTACTGAATCATTTGGAGCCATGTGGGCATTGATCATCTAAGACTCTAATCATGTACTACTTGGTTACTTGGAGCCATGTGGGCATTTATCACTTGAGGACTTTAGTCGAGTGCTACTCGATCACTTGGAGCTATGTGGACATTTATCACCTGAGGGCTCTAACTAAGCACTACTCAGTCACTTAGAACCATATGGGTATTTATCTCCTGAGGGCTTTAATTGAGCATTGCTTGGTCACTTGTAGCCATGTGGGCATTGATCACTCAAGGACTCTGACTGAGCCCTACTTAGTCATTTGTAATCATCTGGGAATTGATTCTTAAGCAATATTACCAAGCACTACTCAGTCACTTGGAGCCATATGGACATTGATTGCCTAAGGCCTTTAATCAAGCACTACTCAATCATTTTGAATCTTGTGGGTGTTGACTACTTGAGGGCTCTAACCAAGCACTACTCAGTCATTTAGAGCCATGTTGGCATTGATCACCTAAAGACTCTGACCGAGTGATACTTGATCACTTGGAGCCTTATAGGCATTGACTGCTTGAGGGCTCTGACCAAGCACTACTCAGTCACTTGAAGTCATATGGATGTTAATCACCTGAGAGCATTGATTGAGTGCTACTTGGTCATTTGGATCCATATGGATGTTGATCGCCTCAGGGCTTTGACTAATCGCTACTTGATCATTTGGAGCCATGTGGGTGTTGATCACCTGAGGGCTCTGACCGAGCACTACTCGATCACTTGGAGCCATGTAGGTGTTGATCACTTGAGGACTCTAAATGAGCGCTACTTGATTATTTGGAGCCATGTGGATGTTGATCACCTGAGGGCTCTGATTGAGTACTAGTCGGTCACTTGAAGCCATATGGGCATTGATCTCCTGAGTGCTTTGATAGTGTGATACTTGGTTGCTTGGAGCCTTGTTAGCATTGATCGCCTAAAGGCTTTGACCAAGTGCTACTCAGTCATTTGGAGCCATGTGGACATTGATCACCGAGGGCTCTGACCGTGCACTACTTTGTTACTTCGAGCCATGTGGGTGTTGATAGCTTGAGGGCTCCGATTGAGCACTACTTAATTATTTGGAGTCATGTGGGCATTGATTGCTTGAGGACTTTGACCAAGTACTAGTCTGTTACTTGAAGCCATGTGGGCATTGATCATCTAGGGGCTTTGACCATGCACTTCTTAGTCATTTGGAGCCATATGGGCATTGATCATTAAAAGGGCTTAGACCGAGCACTACTTAGTCATTTGGAGCCATGTGGGCATTAATCGTTTGAGAGGTGCCTTATTTTCTCCAACCTTTAAAAATTCCCCTTTATGGAGAATCAGCACTTGGTGCGATAGATGATTTTCAAGGAGCTCTGATCGATCATGCTTTGAACGTGATGGGTCTTCCAAGTGCAATTCATGAGAAGATGATGAGAGAACAGCCATTGCCCACCACCCCTTCCTGATGATGCTCAATTTTCAAGAAGCTGATGTTTGCTAGGTTTTGATTGGACGCATGGGAGGTGGGCTCCTTGTTAGGCTCACTATAAAAGGATGGCCGAGGGGTTTTGGGCCTCCACCATCTATCTCCTGCCAGCATGTTGCTTGAAACCTCCAAAGGGCCATTATGGGTGGCCTTTGGCAAAGGTGTTTGAGCTATGAGACTATTCTTTTGGAGGGAGGGGTTCTCTTTGGGAGGAGGACATCATGGGCATCTAGCATTGTTACCAGACCATTACCATTACAATCGGTTGGTATATGGTGCGCGTCGCTATGCACTGATTATAGTACTTTAGTTCCACTATTCTTAGGTAGAGTAGTGGGAGTAAGGTCGAATCCACAAAGACTTTTATAGTTATTTTAAAAAATATGCAATAAAATAATAAAAATCAAATAAAAAGAGAATTAGTAGTAAATATAACCAAGATATGATCAATCTTAACGAGAGTATGGCCCGTACCTATAGATCACGGCGCATCCCTTTTAGAAATAGATCATTCAAAAATTATATTCACTCAAAGAACACTTAGCAAAAAAATAACATGGATAAATATGAAGTAATGTGACCTTTTATTTCATAACATAAAAAAAATACATTTTAAAATAACTTGATAAAATATAAATTTTTCTTCCCTGAGATCACACTTCCCATGAAAACTCGACAAAGATTGGAAGATGGAGTAGCATCGCTAGGATAGACCAGAGTAGATGGAACTGCAGTGCGATGCGGTAGAAACTAGGAAACTAGAGCAGTGGCATTAGAAGGGAAGTCGGATGAGAGAGAGAGGGGAATGGAACTGAAAGGGAGGGTGGAAGGGTGAGAAGATGGAAACAGAGAGAATGCTAGAAATGGAAGGGCGGAGAAGTGATTTTTTTCATCGACCAGTTTGTGAGCCTTTTATAAGTGGAAAAAAGTGCATAGGGCCCGCGTGAGAACTACAATGGTTTCCCAGTGCAATCTACCCAATAGCCTTGGTTCCATATCCTTATCCATCGCACTCGCTCGCATGACTCCCATTGTTCCATCGAGCTACTTTTCAAAATCAAACTTCGGTGTATCCATCCAAAAGTCCATGATCGAGCTTCTTTCGATCTTGTTTCTCATTCAAACATCTTGGTCCAACTCTTGATAAAATTTTTGGTGATTAGAGAGATCTCAGGTTTGTATTAAAGGAAGCAAAGGTTGATTTCTTGAGTTTGGTCCACTTTAAATATCTTTTGAAGCCTTAAATGACCATTTTTGACCATTGGAGAGGTGAAACTAACCGTTGGGGAGGAAAAGGATCATTTATGTGCTTCAAAATACTAGCCATTACCGTTCATCCAGACCTGCAAGTGTCGACACTTCAGGTTATGAGTCAACATATAAGTCAACACTTGAGTCGACCTAGGTGGTGTGATATGCATGATGAGGATGCAAGCATGTAACTCTAAAGGAGATTAACCAAAATTTAACTAGCAATTCCTACTTGCATATGAGTGATTCAACATATAAGATCAAGGAGATCTAAATAAGAAACCCTAAATGCTTATACTTAAACCCAGCTAGGAGGACTATCAAAATCTTAAAGAAATAGGACAAGATTAGAATTCGCACACAAGTCAAGCTAGCCCTATTTAATGATCCCGATCTTAAAATACTAGGAGTTCAAGCATTGAAATCTCAAGCACAAGGGATTCACTCTTAAGGTTCTCAAATGAAAGATCATACCACATAAGATGGGCCTTCTAACTTTTGGTTTGTAGCAAGTAATCCTTCCTCTTGGATCTGGAGCCTAGAGAACCCTGCAACAAAGAAACCAAGATGATTAGAAACTTAATTAAAAGTGAGAAGATTGATGGAACTCAAAAGGAGAGTTTGTTGGAAATGATCCTTGGCGCCATGGTGGAAGCTTGTGTTGGTGTTGATCTTCTTCTTGAGAGGATGTCCTTAATTCACTTTGAAGGAAGAGGATTGCTTGGAAGATGAAGAGTAAAAGAGAAGGATTAGGGAGAAGAAATGGTGGAGGAGAGGAAGAGGTTCACTTAGGCACAAAGATCCACATAGGCACATAGAAACACATAGAAAAGTGCTGGAAATTTGTATTCACTCATCAATTCTTTACAAGGGGCATCCAAGGCTTTAAATAAAGCCTTACAAATTTTGAAATTTCAAATCCCTAAACAAGTGGAGTAATATAAGGGGAGAGGGCTGATTTTCTTGCTTGAAATCCTCCTTGGCCAACTTCTTGAATTTGAACTTGGGATGGCACCCTCTTGTGGTGAGGTGGCGTGTGAGGTGGCATGTGGTCCCCTCTTGACGTGGCATGTGGTCCCAAGTTGAGGTGGCGCAAGTGATGTGGCATGTGGTCCCCAATTGAGTTGGCTTTGGTCTTGATTTGGGGTATACATTGTGAGTCTTCTTTAGGCTTGATGCTAGTTGACCCATTTGGATTGGACTAAGACTAGACCCGACATGGACTCGACTTACATGATTATTTTGGACTCAAAAGAAAGATTACAGGACCCAACATGGACTCGACTTACATGATTCTTTTGGACTCAAAATAAAGAAAGGTTACCGGACTCTCTAGTCCAACCATAAAGATTCGGAATGGGCTTGAATTGGTTGGAGTCTCTTTCTGATTCTGGTGCCCGCACCAATTCTCCCCTGGTGGGAGTAACTCGACCCTGTCGAGTGATAAGTTTTTAATATATCCGGGTCGATTTGTTGTAGGTCCTCTTTGGTAATCCAGGAATCTTCAGATTCAGGACGTCCTTGCCATCGAACCAGATAGCGTTGGTAGCCCTTATTTCTAGTAGTGATGATCTGGTCATCCAAGATCCTTTCAATTCTTTCCTTTCGCTCAGGAATATTTGGTGGTGGACACTCAATTGGCATTTCACTCTCAAGAGAAGTGTTAGGACCAAAAGGTTCATCAGGTATTAATGCAGGTTCCTTGTATTCTTTTAGATCGAAAACATTAAATGTAGAACTAATGCCATAACTAGGTGGTAAGTCTACTACATAAGCATTAGGTCCAATTTTCTTTATTATTTTGAAGGGTCCAGCTCCCCGAGCATGGAGTTTCTTCATAGTTCCCGGAGGAAACCTTTCTGGTTTAAGCCTAATCATTACAGAGTCTCCTTCATTAAATTCCTTTAACCGTTTATGTGAGTTAGCCATATGCCTATAGAGTTCATTGCTTGCTTGAATCTTCTGATTAATCTCCTTGTGCAAATCCTTAATATGCTGTGCATATGACTCAGCAGACTCAGATATTCGTGTATGTACTGGTAATGGAATTAGGTTTAAAGGTTTCCTAGGTTTGTATCCATGGACCACTTCGAATGGACTTTTCCCAATAGACCTATTGATCGAACTATTGTAGGCAAATTCAGCACGAGAAAGTAGTAAGTCCCAGTTTCCTAGGTTGTCGCCGACTAAACATCTTAAGAGATTTCCTAAGCTTCGGTTTACTACTTCAGTTTGGCCATCGGTTTGAGGATGATAGGCCGTAGAGAATTTCAGCTTACTACCTAACATGTGCCAGAGGGTTTTCCAGAAGTAGCTAGTGAACTTGACATCTCTATCTGACACAATGGTCTTGGGTAAACCATGAAGCTTAACCACCTGATCTAGGAAAAGCTTGGCCACTTTCGAAGCGTCTAAAGTTTGAGAACACGGGATGAAGTGCGCCATTTTGGAGAAACGATCGACAACCACGAAAACAGAGTCATGTTTCCTAGAAGTTTTAGGTAGACCTACCACAAAATCCATACTGATATCTTGCCATGGACCATCAGGGACAGGTAAGGGCATGTACAGACCGGTGTTCTGTCTTTGCTATTTTGCAACAGCACAGGTCCGACACTGAGCTACGATCTGGGCAACGCTCTTTTTAAGACCAGGCCAAAAAAATTGTTCTTCCATTGCTAGGATGGTTTTGTTCCTGCCAAAATGTTCTGCTAAACCTCCAGCATGGACTTCCCAGATCAGAAATTCCCTAACAGAGGTCTTGGGAATACACAACTGATTTCCTTTGAAAAGGTATCCATCTAACAGTGTATAATCACTAGGTTCACTAGATGATCTTTGTTGCAGGGATTGATAGATGTGACCAAAATCAGGACATGTGGGATATTCATCTTTCAATCTATCGAACCCTACTACTTCAGTGCTCACAGAGGTTAACAACATAGAATGGCGGCTCAACGCATCAGCAACCCTATTTTCAGTACCGGCACGATGTTTTAAAACGAACGTGTAAGCTTGTATGAATTCTATCCATTTCCCGTGCCTAGGGTTTAATTTCTTTTGAGAACTAAGGAACCTAAGAGCTTCGTGATCAGAGAACAGGACAAACTCGTGGGGTAGAAGATAATGCCTCCAATATCGTAGAGCTTGAACTACAGCATACAATTCCTTATCATACGTGGAATACCTTAGTCTCGCCTCATTTAACTTTTCACTGAAGTATGCTACTGGGTGATTCTCTTGACTCAAGACACCTCCAATTCCGACCCCAGAAGCATCACAAGCAACCTCAAACACCTTGGTAAAATCGGGTAACCTTAAGACAGGTGCTTGTGTCATTTTCTCCTTAATTGTTAGGAAGGCCTTACCTGCTGCTTTAGTCCACTCGAAATTTCCCTTCCTAATACAATCAGTGATTGGTGCCACTATCGTACTGAATCCTTTGATAAACCTTCTATAGAAGGTGGATAACCCATGGAAACTACGGACGTCGTGGATAGTCTTAGGCGTAGGTCACTCTACTATGGATTTAATTTTCTCAGGATCAGCGGACACCCCTTCAGATGTGACTACGAATCCTAGAAAGATAACTCTATTTGTCAGGAAATCACACTTCTTGATATTGGCATAGAGACTATCTTTTCTCAGGACTTGACAAACTTGTTTCAGGTGGGTTAAGTGGTCTGCCTTTGTTTTGCTATATATAAGTATATCATCAAAATAGACCACTACAAATCTTCCGATAAAAACCTTTAACACCTGATTCATTATTCTCATAAAAGTGCTGGGTGCATTGGACAGACCGAACGGCATGACTAACCACTCATATAATCCATCTTTAGTCTTAAAAGCGGTCTTCCATTCGTCTCCAGGCCTAACCCTAACCTGGTGATAGCCACTCTTTAGGTCTATCTTGGAAAAAATTGTCGATCTGGCTATCATATCTAACATGTCGTCTAGTCTTGGGATTGGAATCTATACTTTACAGTGATCTTATTAATGGCACGGCTATCTATACACATCCTCCAGGTGTCATCTTTCTTAGGGGTCAGCAGAGCAGGGACTGCACATGGACTTAAGCTTTCCTTAATAAACCCCTTCCTAAGAAGTTCACCCACTTGCCTTTGCAATTCCTGGTGTTCAATTGGGTTCATCCTATAGTGAGGCAAATTAGGTAAAGTCGCTCCAGGGACTAAATCTATTGCGTGTTATATGTCTCTTAAAGGTGGAAGGTTATCGGGGAGATCTTCTGGAAACACATCCTCAAATTCTTTCAATAATTGGACCACCTCTTGAGGGTGTTCTACAGGGCTGTGGTCCTTAATTTCCTTAGCAGCTACTACCCAAATAGGTGCTCCCTCCATGATATCTTGCTCTAATTCTTTTGCACCTATTAAATTTAATCCAGTCTTCTTATCTTTCAAGCTGCTAGCTCCTCTCTTGACATTATCCTTAGGCTGGGTTGGATGAATGACAATTTTCTTGCCATTGAAATTGAAAGCACAGGAGTTTGATCGACCAAAGATGGTCACATCATGATCAAACAGCCATGGCCTGCCTAAGATGATGCTACTTACCCCCATAGGAAGCACATCACACCAGATCTTTCCCTGATAGGATTGAAGCTGGACTTGAACCTGACATCTTGACTTGATTGGTATAGAAGTGGAATCGATCCAGGACACCTTATATGGATTGGGATGTGGTACAATGGGTAATCCTAGACTTTTGGCTGCGTTAGTGGAAATGGCGTTGACACAGCTTCCACTATCGATGACGATTTTACAGACCTTTTCTCCTATCCTAACAAATGTGTGTAGGATGCTAGTTCTACGCCAGTCTTCTTGCTCCTTGGTCTGTGTCATGATACGTCTCACAACTCCTAGAAAATCTGATGAGTCTATGTTCTCTTCATCTCCTTCATATTCATCAGCCAAACAATCCCCTGCTTCATAAACCTCCTCTTCATCATTCTCCAGGGGTTCTGATTCACCTTCTTCTGCCTCTCCTATATGTAAAGCTCTAGAGGGACATTGGCTCACGAAATGACCTGGTTTACGACACTTATAGCAGACTCGCTCCCTCTCACCTCGAACTTCAGGGCTCTTTCCTTTGTCTTCTCTAGGAATTAAGGGGGTGGTCGGATTGGGTCTAAGGGTTGGATTCGGGCTGGACCTTGTTCTATTGGTGGGACTAGGGACTGAGCTAGGCCTGCTGATAGGAGGGTTAAACCTACTAGATTCAGGTCATCTAAATGTAGCTCTCCTTTGAAACCTCTCATAGTCCGTGGCAACTTGGTATGCCTGATCTAAATCATGGACTTCCCTTAAAAACAGTTCCCCTTTTATATCATCATTCAACCCTGATCTAAACCTTGATAAAGTGGCTGCTTCAGACTCGACTACGTTGCATCGCATCACAAACTCATCAAACTTAGCAACATATTCAGAAACGGTCTTGTTACCCTGTGTCAATCGTTGCCACTGATCTAATAACCTTTGCTGATAAGACATAGGCAGATATTTCTCTCTAAGTTTCCTCTTCATATCTCTCCATGTTGCTATAGGTAAATCTCCCCTTTGCCTTGATATGTGTTCCACGTTTCCCCAATATAATCGAGCCTGACGAACTAGTCTGATTCTGGCAAACTTAAATCTTCTCTCTTCAGACATATCATACCAGTCAAAATACTGGTCCATGTCAGCCTCCCAGTCTATGTACACCTTAGGATCTAGGCTTCCCTCAAAGGTTGGTGCATCTAGACGGATGTTCCTTAGGGCCCGATCATCCTGATCAAAAGTATCATAGTGAGGTCTTCTAGGAGGTGGCTCTGGAGTATGATCAACATAATCCTGATGCGGTCTTCTTTGAATTGGGTCAGGTGTGTGTTCCTGTCGTTGGGCTCTAGGATGAACTGAAGGTAATCTAGGTGAAGGTGGTTCAGTTGGGGTCAACCTAGCTTCTTCTAGGGCTCCTACTCTTTCCTCGAACTGACCAAATTTAGCATCCAAACGGTCCATCTTCTCGATCATAGATCTCATAAGGCTTTCCATACTAGTATCCATGGATGAACTAGGTTGGGCTTGTGAAGGGTGGTAAGGTGTGCCTGACCTTGTTGTCATGCAAACAATTAGACTCAGACCCGAACTATGAGTTTTCTAAACCGGTTAGTCCAAATAAACTGAGTTGACTAGATACAATCAAATCAACAGCTACTCTCTTCCACTGGCCAGTCAGGAGGTGGGTCTGTGGGAGGTTCCCCCAGCTTTCACTGGGTCCTAATTAAAAACCACAAGAACCGCTTAGGCTTGAGCCACTTAACCTCTATCCTTGACACCAGCTTCCAATAATAGATGAAGAAATGGGTTGCACAAGCTTTCCTAATTGAATTGAACTGGACCTAGAGTTCCAAGCTAGTTGCCTAATCAAGGTGGCAAGCTAGATTGTAGTAACTCTATACTTGGCCAGGTTTTAGAACAAGGGGAGTGTGAGATCCTGTCTCTGGCCTACCTAGGCCCGGTGGAATTGGCCCGATAGACAGATCAGCACCCAAGCCCTTAGTCCCAATTCTAGACACCAAGTAATAGGGCACACACAAGACTAGTTGACACAATGAGTTGACAATAACCCGGACTCGACCAAATTGATGTTCCTAACCCACTAGGGCAATTAATGTCTAATCAATTTTAGTTAGGGATTAGGTCGATATGCAATTTGGTGATTTTTGGGCTAGGGACAGGTGATGAAATCCTGACCCTATGTCAATTTCATGCCCTTAATTTGATTTGCCATGAGATGCATGCAAATTTCAAATTTCAGGTGCAGAAGTAGTGTGTTGCAGTTTAAATGTGGTGTTGATAAGTACAGAAATAAATGTCAAAAAAATTTTAAAAAAATCACAGAAAACTCCTAACTTATAGATGACATACCAGATGAAACAAAATTTCAAAATAAAATCTGTACTATTCTAGGAAGATTTTGAAATGAAGATAATGAAAAGGAACAGAACAGAAACCTTAATAACACTGATGGACTGCAGGAATTTTCATGTTTTTTGTGATTTTTTTCTTAGATTGAAATTTAAAACGGTGATAAACAACTTAAAATGAAATAGGAAAAAAATATTCCAACGAGGAATGTGATACTTGCCTTTGGAGTTGCAGGCGGATTACAGTCAGCCTACAGAAAATACAGCAAGCAGAAAAACAGAACGTGACCAATACAAAATTCACAAATGAAATCTAAAAAGTCCTTTGGCTTTCTTTTTCACGGGTCAATCACAATGGCACCCCGACACGCCTTAGGAGATCCCCGTGGAATGGGAAGAGAGGGTGTTTAAACCCTACTTTCTCCTAAGACCGGATGGCCTGGTAACGCCCCCGATCCAAGTACTTCAAGGACTTAATGCTATGCAATCAGGAACTTATTCTACCATGCTCTGATACCAAGATTGGTGTGATATGCATGATGAGGATGCAAGCATGTAACTCTAAAGGAGATTAACCAAAATTTAACTAGCAATTCCTACTTGCATATGAGTGATTCAACATATAAGATCAAGGAGATCTAAATAAGAAACCCTAAATGCTTATACTTAAACCCAGCTAGGAGGACTATCAAAATCTTAAAGAAATAGGACAAGATTAGAATTCGCACACAAGTCAAGCTAGCCCTATTTAATGATCCCGATCTTAAAATACTAGGAGTTCAAGCATTGAAATCTCAAGCACAAGGGATTCACTCTTAAGGTTCTCAAATGAAAGATCATACCACATAAGATGGGCCTTCTAACTTTCTGGTTTGTAGCAAGTAATCCTTCCTCTTGGATCTGGAGCCTAGAGAACCCTGCAACAAAGAAACCAAGATGATTAGAAACTTAATTAAAAGTGAGAAGATTGATGGAACTCAAAAGGAGAGTTTGTTGGAAATGATCCTTGGCGCCATGGTGGAAGCTTGTGTTGGTGTTGATCTTCTTCTTGAGAGGATTTCCTTAATTCGCTTTGAAGGAAGAGGATTGCTTGGAAGATGAAGAGTAAAAGAGAAGGATTAGGGAGAAGAAATGGTGGAGGAGAGGAAGAGGTTCACTTAGGCACAAAGATCCACATAGGCACATAGAAACACATAGAAAAGTGCTAGAAATTTGTATTCACTCATCAATTCTTTACAAGGGGCATCCAAGGCTTTAAATAAAGCCTTACAAATTTTGAAATTTCAAATCCCTAAACAAGTGGAGTAATATAAGGGGAGAGGGCTGATTTTCTTGCTTGAAATCCTCCTTGGCCAACTTCCTTGAATTTGAACTTGGGATGGCACCCTCTTGTGGTGAGGTGGCGTGTGAGGTGGCATGTGGTCCCCTCTTGACGTGGCATGTGGTCCCAAGTTGAGGTGGCGCAAGTGATGTGGCATGTGGTCCCCAATTGAGTTGGCTTTGGTCTTGATTTGGGGTATACATTGTGAGTCTTCTTTAGGCTTGATGCTAGTTGACCCATTTGGATTGGACTAAGACTAGACCCGACATGGACTCGACTTACATGATTATTTTGGACTCAAAAGAAAGATTACAGGACCCAACATGGACTCGACTTACATGATTCTTTTGGACTCAAAATAAAGAAAGGTTACCGGACTCTCTAGTCCAACCATAAAGATTCGGAATGGGCTTGAATTGGTTGGAGTCTCTTTCTGATTCTGGTGCCCGCACCACTAGGTCAAAAATATCTTCTGAAGCTCTATGGAATGCAATGGTGCATAGAAACTTGTTTTAATGAGTTGATACTTCATCTTTATGAGTTGACACTTGATTAAAGACTTGAATTTAGCATGTTCTGTATCATTTCTGATCTCAGGCCTTGAGTTGATACTTAAGTCGACACGTGAGTCGACACTTGAGCTTCATGAGTTGACATTTCATGCATGCCATCTGAAAATTCTTCTGCATATCAGCTTAAGCTTTTGTGAGTCGACACTTCACTTCCATGAGTCGACACTTGGCTGAAACTTTCCCGAAACTCTACTGAAACTCTATTGAAACTTCTTCAACTTCAAGATTTGAGTTCTTCAAGGTTGTTCTTATATATCAAGGTCCATTTAATTTGAAATTCCATCAATTTAACTAGCTTCTTCAACAAGATAATAAGCTTTGAACTTTTAGCACAAAATAGCTTTGATGATTACCCTGTTCTGGTAAACACACTTTTAACATATAGTTAGTACTCAAATATACTTAAATAATTTGTTATTTATTAAAATCAAGACAAGAGTCAACAACTCTAATCACACTTGATTACAGCCGATTAGTTTTTCGGGCTCACTAATCACAATCCTTTGGTTTTCACAAGGCTAACCAAAAACCTTTTGGTTTTTACAAAGCTCACCAAAAACCTCTTGGATTTTCGAGATAACCAAAAAACTAGTTGGTTTTCACAAGGCTCACCAATAACCTAAGTTGGTTTTTAAAACAAGGCTCACCAACAACCCAAACACTAGTTTCAAACCACTTGAAATTAAGAATAACAACAAATTTGAGTTTAAAGTAAGAATACAATAAGCTTTCAAAAATAAAGCAAATATCTCTTTGAAGCTCTTTAATAACTGTTGAGAAAGCTTGTCTTCAAGTTATTGAAGTCTTAATGAGTGCTTGATAGTTGGACTTGAATGCTCTTGAATGCTTGAAGGCTCAACTTCACTCAAAAGTAGTGAACTCTTAATGAATTCTCTTTAATTCCTCATTAGTCTCTTCCCTCTTGAGTTTGGTCCACTTTAAATACCTTTTCAAGCCTTAAATGACCGTTTTGGATCATTAGAGAGGTGAAAATAGCCGTTAGGGATGAAAAGGATCATTTATGTGCTTCAAAAAACTGGCCAAAACTATTTATCCACACCTACAAGTATCGACACTTTAGGTCATGAGTCAACACTTAAGTCGAGAGTAGGTCAAAAATATCCTATGAAGCTCTCTGGAATATAATGGTGCATCGACACTTCTTCTGGTGAGTCGACACTTGAGTCGACACTTCATCTTAATGAGTCAACACTTGAGGAAAGACTTGAATTCAGAATGTTTTGTATCATTTCTAATTTCAGGCCTTGAGTCGATACTTGAGTTGACATATGAGTCGACACTTGAGCTTCATGAGTTGACACTTCATGCATGCCATCTAAAACTTCTTCTGCATATCAGCTCAAGCTTTTGTGAGTTGACACCTTGAGTCGACACTTCACTTTCATGAGTCGATACTTGGCTAAAACTTTTCTGAAACTCTGCTGAAACTTTTTCAACTTCAAGATTTGAGTTCTTCAAGATTATTCTTATGTATCAAGATCCATTAAACTTGAAATTCCAGCAATTTAACTGTCTTCTTTAATAAGATAACAAGCTTTAAACTTTTAACATAAAATAGCTTTGATGAGTACCCTGTTCTGGTAAACACACTTTTAACACACAATTAGTACTCAAATATACTTAAGTATTTTGTTATTCATCAAAATCAATACAAGAGTAAATAATCTCTCCCTTTTTGATGATGACAAAATCTTTAAGTGTATACCCATGATAAGCTCCAAAGATTTGCAATAAGTATAGTGCAATTAGTTATAAGTATTAGGACAATTTATAATGAGTATCATAGTTTAAATTGTAATGTTTGTCAAGAATAAGAACTCATCTACAATGTATCAGAGCCATAAGAATAATTCAATAAATCAGAGATGTATATATAAGAATGAATTCAATTCATATAAATTCAATGTATCAGAGCTATAACTATGATATATTAGAGCTATGATTGTAATGTATTAGAGCTAATAATCAAAATATATCAGAGTTATATACTTATATTAGATTCTCACAATGTGTATTAGAGTTTAAAATTGGTTTAAAAGATAAGCATTAGAGCAAAATAGGTTGAATTATGAAGAGTATCAGAGAAAAAGCTTTAAGAGCATATAAAAAATGTTAGAACATATTAGAGCAAATAATATGAAAAAAAAGTAGATAGTATCATAGAAAAATTAATAGAGCATGAAGAGTATCAAAGTATGAAAATAAAGAGTATCAGAGCAAATTAAAAAATAAGAATAAGGAGTATCAAAGCATAAAAAAATAGAGCAAATAAGAATAATAAGTATCAGAGCATAGAATTGAAGGATATAGATCAAGAGTAATAGAGCATAGAACAAAAAAACACCCCCACAATATATGATCTGAAAACTAATTTTCAAGAAGAGATTTTCGAAAAAAAATTATTGCTTTAGTAATTTAATTTACTCTCTCCCACTTACTAATTGCTTAATTCTTATTAATTTTTTATTAATTCTTTATTACTCCCCATTTCTAATTTTCATTAATTCTCTCTCTTTTTGTCATCATTAAAAAAATAAGAAAAAAGGGCAAGGTAGACATGAAACGTTGCAATAGTAGAAATGTACGCAGACAAAGTCTGAAAAAGCCAATATATATATATAATTTCAAGCATTTGATACAACTAATTTAGAATTTGATACATATAATAGATAACTAGTACAAGGACACACTAAAATATAGATACATAAAAATATTGAAATATAGACTAATTGATATACCATGCAACCCTAAGGGGTGATTCCTTATCAGAGGAAGACCCAATCTCCATAATGATTGGTTCGGCAACCCTAAAAGTTCAGGGTCATTGCCACATTGATCAGAGATCTAAAAATCAGGTTCGGACAGGTCTGGGTGCATCACCACCCCTCTGCGTTTGCTTCTAGTATGTCGTCTTCCTCTGGCTGGTGCTGAAGAGGAGGAAGCAATGTCAATAGCAGGAAAATGAAGTATGACAAGATAAGCAACTGTATTAGTGATCGATGGTGTAACATCAAAAGTGGGTCTTAAAGAGAGAATATGGAAACCAAGTGTGTAAAACCCTAGTTCTTGAATCAAAGAGGATGTGGAAGGAACTGGTGGAGTCCTAGTGGCGATAGTAAAAGTAGGAGTTGGTAAAATAAGTGAAGTATCAAGTGGGTCGGTGGGAAGAATAGGTGTGGAAACTAAGGTGTTAGATGGGTCAGAAATGATGGCTGTGCTAGATAGGACTAGAGTCTGGGTAGATGAACTAGGAGGATTAGGAACAGGAGTCCTCGATGTATCTGTAGCAACATCAAGCTCAAGCTCCATTATATAATCTGCAACATTGAAATCCATGGAAGAGCTGCCCTAGCCATCTCCTGTGTCTAGTTCTAGAGCTGGAGGTGCTGGTGGAGCTGGCGGGGAATCGATGATGAAGATAAAGGAGGCTTGGTAGATGTCAATCTATCTAGTGCAGCCAGGATAGCTTAGAGTCCCTCTGTCATCTCCTGATGACCTGCTCTCACCTCCATGTGAATGATATCAACTCGCTATCTGATAGTCATAACCTTGGTCTCTAAGCAAGTCATCCTCTCATCCATACTATCTCCAAAAGCTAGCACCTCAGGATGTGCTGGAACTAATGGCTCAGGCTGAGTATCAAGAATGTCCCTCTATGGCTCAGACAGCCTAGCCTCATTAGTATATATCTGCTCCTCCTCAGTAGCATCCTCATCAGCATTAGTAGGCTGGCCAGCGATCCAGCATCTCTACTATCCTTTAACTCTGTGATATCCCATCCTATGCAGTGATCTCTCATCGTAGAGTTAGTATGAAGTAATTGCTTGTAGGGCTCTCCATCTATGACAACTCTATAAGCTTTGAAGAGGATGGTTAGACCCATGCCATATGGTAAACAAAACATCCTGCTAGTAGCTGCCTCAATCATTTGATGTACCATGAGAACTAGGAGGCATACAAGAGTCCATCGGAACAGAGACACCATGAAAAGTAACTCTGTCTCCGTGATGAAATCAAAGCATCCTATCTTCGATAGAAGTATCCGGATGATGATGTGATAGAGTAATCTCATCTTCGGAGAAAGTCAAGATGCAACAACTGTGTCTCCCTCTCTGAGAACCTCTGACTTAAAAATGCATTGCAATCTGCTCATCCTGTTAACTAGGGAGTCTGCCACAGTACCTCTCATCAGAATCTCCCAAGCCCTACTCAAAATCTCTACAGTGAGCATATAGCTATCCCTCGGACCTCAAAAATCCAGCTGTCTACTCCTCTGGCCAAAGTGCCGTAGAACTCTTCTATCAAGCCAAGATAAAACCTTTCTATCAGTGAGCAGAAGTGAGCCAGCCCGGCATCTCTTAACCAATCTCCTATGCAGAAGTGGTGCTGGTCCACAAAATCAAAATCTACTCACCATCCTCTAACAATGGCCTAGGAGGCCATCCTATCTGCTCTATGGCTAGGTGGTCTGACGAGAATGTCCTACTGAACTGGTGGCTCTGGTGCCGGATCCTCATGCCATGCCTTCATGCACCTCTCTATATCCTTTGTAGACTGACGAGGTCTCCTAACAACTTGTTTTCTAGGACCCATCTCTCAAAAAAATAGGGAAAAAAGCAATGTAGAGTGAAATAGACAGGGATTTCACGGTAAATCCATAAAAAATCAAAGAAGAATAGTAAAAAATAGGGAAGAAATAGGCTCAAAGGAGGAATCGAATAGTTAGAACAGTGATTGGAGTTAAATGGAGGATGGGATACTGTTTATGGATGAGTTGACTCAAGGATTAGGAAGAAAAAATGAGAGAAAATGATCGATTTTCACTATTTATTCTCTGAATCTCACCGTTCAAGTGTTGACTCACGACCTTAGTCCAAGTGTCGACACTTGAAGGTATAGACACTTCAAAGTGTTGACACTTCGACAAAAATCCAGAAAAAAATAGGAGAAAAATCATAGAAAATCATAGGAACTGATTTCAATGATCAATGAATGATCAATCATGATTTTCAAGGATATTTGATTAGAAAGCTTTTAAGAAAAATTTGAAAGGTCATGAAGAGATTAAAATTTAATTAGAAGGATTAATGACCCCTAATTCTTTTCTAATCATACTGAATCGATCTTCATTAAGTGGCTTGGTTAGTATATCAGCCAATTGCATTTTAGTGCAAACAAATTCAAGCATAACATCATTGTTTTGAATATGATCTCTAATAAAATGATGTCTAATTTCAATGTACTTACTTCTAGAGTGTTGAACATAATTTTTAGTTAAATTTATAGCACTAGTGTTGTCATATCTAATTGGAATCTTAGTTTAATGCCAAAATCCCCAAGTTGTTGCTTATCCACAAGATTTGAGCACAACAACTTCCAGCTGCAATATATTTAGCTTCAGTTGTGGATAGTGCAATTGAATTTTGTTACTTGCTAAACCATGAAATTAAGTTAACTTCAAGAAATTGATAGGTTCCAGAAGTACTTTTAATCTAACTTACAACCAACAAAATCAACATCA
Organism: Areca catechu; assembly: GCA_021397845.1. Lineage (NCBI taxonomy): Eukaryota > Viridiplantae > Streptophyta > Magnoliopsida > Arecales > Arecaceae > Areca > Areca catechu. The sequence continues at coordinate 74,090,864 of CM038043.1, forward strand.
GAATATGCAATAAATCAATAGCTGAATTCTTAGAGTACCACAGACCAATATCAACAGTGCCAGATAAATATCTAAGTATATGTTTAATAGCCAATAAATATGATTTTTTAGGCTTATACTGATATCTAGCACACATGTATATACTAAACATAATATCTAGTCTAGTAGCAGTTAAGTATAGTAATGATCCAATGATGCCTTTATAAAATTTTTGATCAACTTTCTTACTAGATTCATCCTTGTCAAGCTTACATTAAGGGCTCATAGGTGTACCGATAGGTTTAGTCTTCTCCATCCCAAACTTTTTCAAGATCTCCTTTGTGTATTTTGCTTGGTTGATAAAGATCCCTTCACCTATTTATTTAATATGGAGTCTAAGAAAGTAGCTCAATTCTTCTATCATGCTCATCTCGAACTCTCCCTACATTAGCATTGCAAATTATTGACAAAGAGATTCATTAGTGGCACCAAAGATAATATCATCTACATAGATCTGTACTACTAAAAGATCATCAGCCTTTTTCTTTAAAAATAATGTAGTATCAACATGACCTCCAGTAAAACCATTTTCAATCAAAAATTTACTAAGTCTCTCACACCATTCATGAGGGGCTTGTTTTAAACCATAAAGCACTTTGTATAATTTGAAAACATAATCAAGATGTGCATGATTTTCAAAACCAGGTGGTTATTCAACAAAAACTTCCTCAGCTATATAACCATTTAAAAATGCACTTTTAACATCCATTTGAAATAGTTTGAAATCCATAAAATATGCAAATGCTAAAAGTAATCTAATAGCTTCAAGTCTAGCTACTGGAGCAAAGGTTCATCAAAATCAATTCTTTCTTCTTTATTATAACCCTTAGCTACTAGTCTAGTATTGTTTCTAATTACTATACCATTTTTGTCTAATTTATTTCTATATACCCATTTAGTACCAATTATGGAAGCATTAGCTGGTCTTTCCATTAGTATCCAAAAATTATTTCTTTCAAATTGATTCAGTTCCTCTTGCATAGCAATCATCCAGTTTGGATATTTTTTAGCTTCTTCAATATATATAGGTTCAATTTAAGAAACAAAAGCAATATAATCACATTCATTTCTAATAGAGAATCTAGTTCTTATCCCTCTCGATGGATCACCTAAATTAATTCCTTAGGATGTCCATGAGCATACTTCATTCTTTAGGTAGTTCCTTTGGTGAAGATCTTGTGGCTTCTTCATTTTTCTTGTTTTGATCTTTCTTCACTTTCTTTGGTAGGGGGATCATTCAAAGTTAGTTTCTTGAGTCTTTCAGCACCTGCACATTCATCAAAAATATCCTCTTTTTCAGAGGATTTGTTAGTAGACTCTTCAATACTATATGCATAGACTCTTCTACTACAAGTATTCTTTTAAAAACTCTTATGCCTTGCTAGATGTAGAGTATCCTAAAATACCTTCATCTAACTTGGCATCAAATTTATCTTTTTCAAATCTATTTTTAAATCTTTAATAAGTTCTTTTTGCAATAATTTATTAAAATATCTGCTTCATTAATCTATTCCAAAGCTAAATCTTTAGTCTCATTAATTATGGTAAATCATTGCAATAGGCATTAATATCTTATAAAAAATTATAAAGATTAAAAAATAGATATTGTTCATGCCATTCCAATGAATTTCACTCCATTATTATCAAGACTAGATACCATGCAATGAAATGATTCAAAAACTACTTTAAAACCTTTATCACAAAACTAACTAATACTAAGTAAATTATGTTTTAATCTATAACTAGTAGAACATTATCAACATAAGTAGAAGGGGAGATGTAAACTTTACCGATACCAATGATTTTTTTTACCATTATCTCCAAAAGTTATACTCCCTCCATCCAGAGCCTCAAAATATGTGAATTGCTTTACATCTCCTATCATGTGTCTTAAGCAACCACTATCAAAATACTACAATATCTTCTTTTCTTTGGTTGCAAGACACACCTGCAAAATAGATCATGTTTTCATTTTAGGTACCCAAGCTATTTGGGTTCTTTAGGGTTAGTACTAAGGGTGGTTCCTTTTGGAACCCAAACCTTTCTAGAATTATTTAGCTTTCTTAGATCATACTAATATGTTTTATGCCCAAATTTTCTATAACTAAAATAAGTAACATTAGATGATGCAGGAACAAAGAAATTCTTAAAAAATTTTATTCTTTTGTTGTTTGTAACCAAGTCCTACTTTATCAAACATAGCTCTTTGTTTGTTCAATAATAAACTTAACTTTTCAGAACTGAATAAAAATTTTTCAACAAAAGGTTTAACTTTGTCAAGCTCTTCTTTAAATTTCTATTTTCTACCTCAAGTTCTTTGTTTTTTTAAAAAGTTCTTTATTTGAAACAACAACTTGGGTCTTTTGAAAACTTCTATTTCTATTGATAAAGCATTCTTTTATTTTTTCAAAACATTAATCTTAGTTTTTAAATCATTGTTTTTATTTGCAAGATTGGTGTTTTTAAGAGAACATGAATTGGCATGCTTCTTCAACTTTTTATTTTCAATTTCTAGCAATTTGTAATCATGCATAAGTTTATCAAAAGCATCTCTAAGTTCATCGAATGTAAAATTAAGTTCAAGTTCAGATTGTACCTCATCTTCTTGAGCCATGAGATAAAGATTGGCTACTTCTGAATGTTCTTCCTCTGAGCTGAAGTCTTCACTATCACTCCATGTAGCCATCATTGCCTTCTTTCTAAACTTCTTTATGGATTTCTTGAGGAGAGGACAATCAAATTTGTAATGTCCAGGCTTCTTGCACTCGAAGCAAATTGGTTGATCCTTCTCCTTCTCTTTTTCTTTTTCTTTTCCTTTTTCCTTGCTAGGTTGAGGCTTCTTTTTGTAGGAAAATTTTTTCTTTCTCACAAATCTTCTGAATTTTCTTGCAATAAGTACCTCTTCATCCTCTTTTTCACCTTCTTCAAATTCTTCACTTGAAGGTTTATCTGGTGTAGTGGATTTGAATGTTATCTGCTTCTTTCTATCTGCATCCACTACCTTTTGCTTCATGTTCAACTCATAAGTCATGAGTGAACCAATAAGTTACTCCAAGGGAAGTGTCTCAACATATTTATCTTCTTGAATTGCTGTGACTTTTGGATCCCAAGATGTTGGCAATAATCTAAGAATTTTATTTACAAGGTCAGCATTAGACATTATTTTTTCAAGACTTCTCATACCATTTACAATATTAGTAAATCTAGTATACATATTAGTAATAGATTCATTTGGTTTCATTCTAAACATTTCATATGCATGCACAAGCATATTCATTTTAGTTTTTTACTTGATTGGTACCCTCATGAGTAACCTTAAGTGTATCCTATATTTCCTTCACAGAGGTATATGTGGAAATCCTATTAAATTCACTAGGATCCAATGCACTATAAAGCAAGTTCATTACCTTAGCATTAAATTCAGATTGCTTAATATCATTTTCATCCCAATCATCTTCATATTTTAGAATGGAAATGCCATTAATCTCAACTGAAGGGATATGAGGACCTTTAATAGCAACTTTCTATAAATTGCAATCAATAGAATGCATATAAATTCGCATGCGAGTTTTCAAATATGTGTAATTTATGCCACTAAAGTAACGTGATCTATCGAGACTTGTCCCTCAAAATAGTAGAACCTAAAAGGGCTGCCATAGATCTTTAACTCAAGATGGTTAGACCTATAAGCTGAGTACGTAGCTCTGATATCACTTGTTACCCAGTAAAGCAACCCAAGAGGGGGGTGAATTGGGTTTTTAAAAACTTGTTGCAAGTATGTGCCAATTTAAAACAATGAAGGAGCTAGTGATTTCAAGTGTATGTGTGCTTGATGATAAAATGCAGTAGAAATAATAAGCAAATGCAAGAAGAGAGAAACAATCACAAACACACAAAGATTTATAGTGGTTCGGTGCGTACCAAAGCACCTACGTCCACTCCCTAAGGTCCACTTGAAAATTTCACTATAATCACACTTGAATACATCCGATTAGTTTTCCGGGCTCACTAATCACAACCCTTTGATTTTCACAAGGCTAACCAAAATCTCTTGATTTTCATAAGGCCCACCAAAAATCTCTTGGTTCTCATAAGGTTCACACTATAATCACACTTGAATACATCCGATTAGTTTTCCGGCTCACTAATCACAACCCTTTGATTTTCACAAGGCTAACCAAAAATCTCTTGATTTCATAAGGCCACCAAAAATCTCTTGGTTCTCATAAGGTTCACCAAAACCTCTTGGTTTTTCGGATAACCAAAACTAGTTGGCTTTCACAAGGCTCACCAATAACCTAAGTTAGTTTTGAAACAAGGCTCACCAACAACCTAAATACTATTTTAAAATCACTTGAAACTAGGAACAACAACAAATTTGAGTTTAAAGTAAGAATACAATAAGCTTTCAAAATAAAGCAAATATCTCTTTGAAGCTCATTGATTGCTATCGAGAAAGCTTGTCTTCAAGTTATTGAAGCCTTAATGAGTGCTTGATAGTTGGACTTGAATGCTCTTGAATGCTTGAAGGCTCAACTTCACTTAAAAGTAATGAACTTTTAATGAATTCTCTTTAATTCCTCATTAGTCTCTTCCCTCTTGAGTTTGGTCCACTTTAAATACCTTTCCAAGCCTCAAATGATCATTTTTGACCATTGAAGAGGTGAAAATAGTCATCAGGGATGAAAAGGATCATTTCTGTGCTTCAAAAAATAAGCAATTATTATTCATCTAGACCTGTAAGTGTTGACACTTCAGGTCATGAGTTGATACATGAGTCGACATTTGAGTCAACACTAGGTCAAAAATATCTTTGAAGCTCTCTAGAATGCATTGGTGCATCGATACTTCTTCTGGTAAGTCGACACTTGAGTCGACACTTCATCTTCATGAGTCAACACTTGAGAAAAGACTTGAATTTAGTATGTTCTATATCATTTCTGGTCTTAGGCCTTGAGTCGACACTTGAGTCAACACAAGAGTTGACACTTGACCTTCATGAGTCAACACTTCATGCATGCCATCTGAAACTTCTTCTACATATTAGCTCAAGCTTTTGTGAGTCAACACCTTGAGTCGACACTTCACTTCCATGAGTTGACACTTGGCTAAAACTTTCCTGAAACTCTACTAAAACTTTTTCAATATCAAGATTTGAGTTCTTCATGGTTGTTCTTATGTATCAAGGTCCATTCAACTTGAAATTCTATCAATTTAACTGGCTTCCTCAACAAGATAACAAGCTTTGAACATTTAACACAAAATAGCTTTGATGAGTACCCTATTTTGGTAAACATACTTTTAACACATAGTTAGTACACAAATATACTTAAGTATTTTGTTATTTATCAAAATCAAGATAGGAGTCAACAATGGTGGACTGGTTGCTCCAAAATTCATGCAATTCATTATTATTTTTTTGAAATTTGATTCCGAGCTTTATTCAAGTCTGATTTGAATGCCGTTTGCACCATTAAACTCCAAAAATTGAGCTCTTCATATTCATGGAATTGTTTCCTACAAAATACTACATAAAAGTATTAGTTATAATTTAATAAAGTTGGATTAATTATTATGTTTTTAAAAACTATTACACTCCCAAACTTGAACTTTACTCATCCTTAAGTAAAGCAGATGAGTAAGTCATGTGTACTAACTTATCCAAGAATTAAAAATTATCTTACTAATTCTAAAGTCAGTTGATAAACGGTTTGACCATTGAAGAGGTACTTCATCAAATTACCAATTCCACCCATTTAGTGGCCAAGTAAAGTCCATAGAAATTTCATGAGTTCTTTTTTCGACTTCTTATCTCACTCTTTAAATCCTCTAACTTATATTGGGTTTGGTGCAGTATTAGTTTATTAAGTCTCCCTCTTCTACTTTTTTTTTGAAGCAATAATGTAGAGTTTGTGTAATGTCCTAACATCTTGCTTTCTAGTTGACTCTTGTAATGAGCTATAGGCCAATGACTCCCAAAACAGTTGGCTTTAAGGCATTAAGTGTAAAACACCCTTCAAGCTTATTGACTCGAGTCACAAAGGCTACATGTTAAGACTATCTCTAAAAAAGGTTTCTTTACATTCTCACCTTTTGATGCAAATAATAATGCTTACTTAGGCGATGGGATCCAATTACTTAGTGAGAGATTCTAAAAATCTTATTTATTAAACTTTGAAGATGACTTTTGGTACGGGCACTAGGATCAGGAAATGATTACTGGTCCCGATGTGGTTTTCTATTTAAGTTTTCTGATGAGTCCTGTAGTTCATTAGTACTATATTACTTGTATTAAAGTGAGCCAAGTCCTGTAATAAAGTTTAAGTCCTATATTAGAGTGATGCAACTGAGTTCAGTTTAGCCCACCTAGTCAAGTGAGTCGCTTGAGTCTTGTAATTTATGTTTTACATTCAAGAGGAGAGTCACCAGGCCCCTCCACCAGAGCAGCACTTCATACACCTAGACCCTACTCAGGCCCCCCCAGCTTTGGCATCCAAGGATTGGGTGGTGGGGACACTAGAGGCACCAGAATAAGATAGAGGCTTCTCAACCCTCTATGGATTACTTAGTAGTATTTGAGTCCATTTGTAATAAAGGCTTAGTCCATTTGAGTTGTTTTTGTTATTACTTGAGTCCTGTACTAGTGATGGGGACATCGACCTGCACAAATCCTGGAGCAAGGACATCGGCCTGCATAAATCTCGGAGTAGTATGGATTCTGGAGCAGCAAATAAATTGGAAGAATATTTATTTAGGATTTATCTTTTGTTTGAAATTTGAATTAGGATTTAGTTAGTTAGGATTGAGATATGGATAGGCTTATCTTATCCTATCTTGTATTTGAATTTGAATCATCCCTATCTTTTTATCTTGTATTCAAATTCAAATGAGGGTTGGACAGGTCTATAAATACCACCCTCAGTTCTTTATAAAAAGAAGAGTTTTGATCAATTAAAAATGAGTTTTAGGAAAGAGGGATTCTTTTCTTCCACTCCGTGAGGAAAGGGTGTGAGACCCAACCCCTACACATGATGTGAGGTTATGTCTAGTTATCCCCTTCCCATTCCATCTTCTTTATCCTCTCGTGACCTTTGAGATTCATCCTAGCACCTCCGAGTATCGAGGAGGGTGTAATGCCTTAGAGGTGAGAGGTCTCTTCATTAGGTTGAGTCCTAAAGTCCATGAGATCCAGATCCCTATCCTACATCCCCACTATTCCTTCGCCATCCCTAAAAAAAGTACCAAAAAAAAATAGTACCCTAATTTAGGTGACTTCTAGGCTCGCCAATGATCCCACCCATCCATCTCGCATCAATTTTGGTATCAGAGCCCAGAAAAATTAGGGTACCTTCGAATCAACCCAAATCCTCTTTTACCGTTCCTTACACAGATCCATCTATTCTATCCCATCATCTTCCTGATAAAAAAAAAAAAAATAGATCTCCCAACTAGTGTCTTCCCTCTCGTGACTCATTCCACATCCTTGCTGCCACCGTCGCCTCCTTATTGCCCCGCCACCTCCCCGACCCACTGCCGTCGCTTGCTCCGTGGTCGATGCCTTCCTCCGTCGCCATGCCTCTGACCAGTCCCGACCACATCATGCCTTTGGAGCAGCTTCGACTCGCTCTCTCTCTTCCTCTGCTCCAACCCGATTTCTCTTTTCCACCCATCTCACCATTCCCTGTGGATCCTTGCATCACCTTCTTTCCTTCTTCACGAAAGCTTGCTACCAATGGCCACCAGCCATGATCATCTCAAGAATCGTTTGACGCCGTCCATTGCTGCTGGCCTCCTTTCAACTAAGCTGCTGACCATTTTCTTAGCCAATCGCTCCCTCTTCCTGCGTCGATCTCCCATCTTCATCATTAATGGCATGCACTTCTTCCTCCTCCATGACCAATTAACAGTCTATCTAAGATGGAGTCGCTCCTGCCATTCTTAGAGAAAGATAACCATGGAAGATTCTACTTCGATCCCGAGCACACCATTGTTGAAGGACGAGCTTGACATCATGATCCCGACGATCCAGAACCTGGATTTCTTAGAGATGTGGAGGCCCTACTACTAGCTGTATCACTTAATCATCATTCAGGATGGGGTTTTTGCTTGCTGCCAATGGGCTTTTAGTGCTTTACATTGCAATCAACGTATTCAAGTCATATTATGGTGATGACTGGGAAGGCCTTTTTGAGGCAATTACTGGTTATGGTCTTGGTGGATTTTCCATGTCTCTTTTTAGCAGAGTTGGGGGATGCATCTATACAAAAGCTGTTGATGTTGGTGCTAATCTTGTTGGCAAGGTTAAGAGGAACATCCCTGAAGATGACCTGAGAAATCCAGTGGTGATTGCTGACAATGTTGGAGATAATGTTGGGGATATTGCCAGGATGGGATCTGATCTTTTTGGCTTATATGCCGAATCTTCCTATGCTGCCCTTGTTGTTGCTTCAATCTCATCTTTTGGAAACAACCATGATTTGACTGGGATGTGCTATCCACTGCTTATTAGCTCTCTGGGTATCATTGTTTATTTGATCACCACTCTATTTGCAACTGACTTGTTTGAAATAAAGACAGTAAAGGAGATTGAGCCTATAGTGAAGAAGCAGCTTATAATCTCAACTATTCTTATGACTATGGATATTATAATTATCAGTTGGATATCCCTCCCATCTACCTTCACAATCTTCAATTTTGGTGCCCAGAAGGAAGTAACAAACTGGCAACTATTCTTCTGTGTTGCAATTGGTTTATGGGCTAGCCTGGTTATTGGGTTTGTCAATGAATACTTCACAAGCAATGCATGCAGCCCAGTGCAAGATGTAGCTGACTCCTGCAAAACTGGAGCTGCCACTAATGTTATTTTTGGGCTTGCTTTGGGATACAAGTCTGTCATCATTCCAGTTTTTGCTATTGCTGTCAGCATCTTTGTTAGTTTTAGCCTTGCTGCCAACTTCACTTGAGGGATCCGCACCTTTCTTAAAGCCGCACCAATCTCAAAGCTGTACCATTTTCAGAGTGGAGCCTCTTTCGATTAAATGCGACCCGCTAGAGTGCCCACTGATCCACACTCGACGGAGTCAAGTTTTCCCCACCTCAAGGGAATGATGGGGACATCGACCTGCACAAATCCCGGAGCAAGGACATCGACTTGCACAAATCTTGGAGTAGCACAGATTTTGGAGCAACAAATAAATTGGAAGAATAGTTATTTAGGATTTATCTTTTATTTGAGATTTGAATTAGGATTTAGTTAGTTAGGATTGAGATATAGATAGGCTTATCTTATCCTATTGGTGTGGACACTAGAAGCAGAAAGAAACTTCACTCCAACAAGGTTAGCCTTATCCCAATTTGGATCGAAGATAATTAGGTTACCCTGAGTCCTGTAATTAATTTTGAGTTTTAATTCCTGATCAAGAGTGTTTTATTTTTTTTAGTCCTGTAATTACTTCTAAATTTCATTGATCAAGAGTGTTTTAGTCCTGTAATTACTTCTAAATTTCATTTACTGTAAGTCCATTTCAAGTTTTAAAGTCTAGGTCAGTCAAGTCAGTTCAGTTGAGTTAAGTCATGAAAGCCAACAACAAGACTCAAATTTTGGATCCCAGAATTTGACCACATGAGGAAGAGAAGACACACCAACCAAGCAAGAGAGCAGGACCATCAACTAGGACCCACTTATGGCACCATATCAACAAAGATGCCACATCAGCAAGATTTAATCAAGTGACCCCACTTGGCGCCACATGTCATCCTGAAATTCATATCCAAGTAGAAGGCCACCTCAACATGCCACGTCATCAGCCAAGGACGCCACCTCACCAGCCACCTCATCACCTTTGGGTGCCAACAAAAGAAATTCAAAAGAATCCAAAGGTGGACGACCAAGGGAAAATTCAAATTCAAGGAGGTCGGCCACATCCCTCCCAAATCCTTTCTAACCAAACCCTCCACCAAATCCTCCAACCCCCCTTGTAATCCTCCTTAATCTATGGGTTTCAAATTTCAAATTAGTTGTAAGGCTTTTTTTAAGCCCTTGGACGTCCCATTATAAACCTATTGATGGAGATGAATGAAAAATGAAGTTGAAGTTGAAGTTGTAGTCTTATGTTATTTCTTTGAGTGATTATTCCTAAGCCCCCCCCCCCCCCCACTCGAATCTACTTTCTTCTCCAAGCCATCCAACGCCAAGTTCAAGAAGGAGACATTGGAGCCGGCCAAACCATCTCAGACTTCCTTCCTTGCTCATAAATTATTCCATCCCTTCCATATGCTTGCTTTCTTCTTCCTTAACTTTTGATCTTCATTGTAGGGTCCTTCGAAGTCTTTGAGTTGTGAACAGGGTTCCCCTTGACAATGAACCAACAAGCTGAAGCCCAAGCCCAGCATTCTGATCTCTGTTATCCAAGTTCTCCAGTCCAGAGCATCGGTAGTTTCAAGGTTTGAAATCATTAGAATGTTGGAAAGCTCAACAAGGTAAGTTCTCAATCATTAGCCCCTATTATCTAGATCTTCTTCCTTCTTAGTTTTAGGATTGTGTCTAATCATGTAATAGTCCCTTTTCATGTAATCCTTAAGACTTATTATGATGAGTACAATGCTAGTGTAATTAGGTTTCATTGCTCTACATACACTAATCAAATCATTAATCATATACTTGCCGCATCACCTATCTTTTATTTGAATTTGAATCATCCCTATCCTTTTATCTTGTATTCAAATTCAAATGAGGGTTGGACAGGTCTATAAATACCACCCTCAGTCCTTTGTAAAAAGAAGAGTTTTGGTCAATTAAAAATGAGTTTTAGGAAAGAGGGATTCTTTTCTTCCACTCCATGAGGAGAGGGTGTGAGATCCAACCCCAGGACATGATGTGAGATCATGTCTAGTTATCCCCTTCTTATTCCATCTTCTTTATCCCCTCGTGACCTTTGAGATTCATCCTAGCATCTCTAAGTATCGGGGAGGGTGTAATGCCTTAGAGGTGAGAGGTCTCTTCGTTAGGGTGAGTCCCAAATTCCATGAGATCTAAATCCCTATCCTACATCCCCACTATTCCTTCGCCACCCCTAAAAAAAAATACCAAAAAAAAATAGTACCCTAATTTAGGTGACTTCTAGGCTCGCCAATGATCCTACCTATCCATCCTGCATCAATTAGCCAGCTCATGTTGAGTTAGTCATCTTTCGGAGTTCAGTACATGTCAGTCCCAGTACAAGTGAAGACGTGCTAGCCCAAGCACAAGTGAAGACCAACCAGTCCAACTGAAGTCCAACCCAACTAGAAGCTTTAAAGACCATGGAAGGCCTAGGAGAAGAAAATCAGAAGCCTGGAAGATAATTTCGAAGCCCTGAAGCCCTGGACCATAGCCTAAAGCAGATTGGGCCAATCAGGGCCCAGGAGGAGAACCAAGGGGCGCCAAGCATATGGTCACCTCCCCCTTGGTCAGCCACCTAGAGTCACCCCTCTTGGCCGACCAAGGCAAGTGAGAGAGGGAGGGAATTTAGGGATTTTTCTACCTAGCCTACCATGTTTTCTAGCTAGAGTTTGGTTTGGATTAAAAGTCCTATGTAAAGTCTCTTTTAATCTTACTTGGGGGCCAAGTCTAAGAGTCTATTTAAGAGACTCTAATCTCTTGTATCAAGGTACTTTTTATCATGAAATAATATTGAATTCCTCCAATTACTATGTGCTACCTGCTGTGTGCTAAAAGGGATTCTTTGTGAGCCCTTCTTCTTCCCGGTGTTCTGTGCCCAACCTCCAGCCGCCATCCAACTCTCCAAACCCTGGCCACCAACTCCATATTTCATCTTCCCTTTGCTATTTTCTCTCTTCTATTTCTTCTTTGCTTTGATTTCTCATTCCTGAAAGGTTGTTTGTGGGTCCCTCAACTCCGACTAATCCAACGACTCTAGCCGGGCCGCAATCGAATCACCGAGCAAAAAGTCGAGAAACCATGGGTCTTCGACTTGATTTTCCAGGCCGCATCAGAGAGTGAGAGCAATCCCTTTGCATACGATCAGCATCAGGCACATCAACCATTATCAGGTACACCCCCCTCTGCCTGCCAGATGCTTTGTTGAAGATGAACTAGCCCAAACTAAGACTTCTCAGCCTCGGCAGTCCGCTTTCTGTTGCTTTTAGGTCTTGTTATGGATGCTCTTAGTTTCTTAATTTCATATAGAACTCTTTACATTGTTCTTTGGTCTCATCTTCGGGAGTCAAGCATATAACTCAATATTTAAAATCATAAAAATAATTTGCATGCATATATAGTTCCGCATCATTTGGTATCAGAGCATGTTTGGGCTCAGTTCTCTTTGCATATTCGGATCAGGTACTTCACCATGGCTGTTCCGTCATAGGAGACTAGTAGGGCTGCAAAACCCTCTTTCCAAATCGATGGGATCTCCTATGGTGGTAGGGGTGCCACTATGAATTGACCCCTGAAGAAGAACACAAAGAGTTCCTTTAGGATTTTTTTCATTTTCCGTCTTTCAGTATATACCATGTTATTTTAATTATTTCTAACTTTATAGAATCAGAAAATTCTAAATTTATTTTTCTAGATTTCTCATAATTCAATTTAATTTTGAGAATTTTCTTAGAAATTATTTCAGTCTGTGGATTTTCTACTAGCCAAAAACTGCTTGAGAATAGTTCTACTCTATTTTGGTAGCAAAGCCGATTTTTTTAGTATAATCTTTGCATATCTTTAATTTTAGCATATTTCTTACATATTAGATCATAATTTGCAATTATCTTTCTATTTAAAAAAATCCCAAAACAAAAAAAAAATTACATATATTCAAAAAATACCAAAACACCTAAACCATAATTTGCATCTTCATCTGCCTCCCATCATTGCATAAATTACTTTAAGGGCACTTTCCATATGTCAAATAAGGGGAGGAGTTGATAACCTCTACTTAGCCCAAAACCACATCCCTTGCATTTGGTCCTAAGCCTAATCTAAAATTAACTAGACTAAATTTGCCCTAGTGGGCTAGAGACACCCATTGGTCGGGTTCTGTCATTGTGGGATAACTAGTGCACCCAATTCATCTCCTATTACTGGATTCTGGTGTCTAGGCAAGAGGTACAGTGTCAAATGACCTAAGTGGATCAGTGGTTCCTTAATTGGGTCTCTGTGAGAGCAGGGGGGCCTCCCACCATCCCACCTCTTACCTAGCTAGATTGAAGGATTAGTATTTAAGTTGTGTGTAAGTTGGGTCAACCCATTTTGATTGGGCTCTAGGTCTGGGCAGCTGTAGTCGAATTAGTGTTGAGTCTCACATGTGCACTAGATCAAGAGTCCCATTTCATCCACCATCCCCCTGAACCCATGGATAAGCTGGAAGCCCAGATTCAAGCCCTTGTAGACCAAATAGCCTAAACAAACTATAAGTTTGACCAGACGGAGAATAGGATAGGAACCATAGAGAAATTCGTTTGACCTAGACTAGATCCAAACCTGAGCCACCATTACCCACACTATCCAAATTATATGAACCTAGAACCTATGTATCCAAAACCTATGAACATAGAGCCTATGCACCCACTCCCTATAAGCCTAATAGAACCATGACCTATAGATCATAATCCATAGGCCATCGAATTGAACCCCATAAGGTTAGTACCCCTAGATATGGGCCTAATAGTAAGCCACTACCCCTTAGGCAACCTGAATGGTGTGGACACCAAAGGCACCAGAATAAGGCAGAGGCTTCTCAACCCTTTGTAAATTGATCAATAATTTATGAGTCTATCTATAATAAGGGCTTAGCTCATCTGAGTCTATTTTAGTTATTATTTGAGTATTTTTAGTTGTTATTTCAGTTCTGTACTAGTCAGCTCATGTTGAGCTAGTTCAGTCTAATGCTAGTCAGCTCATGTTGAGCTAATTTTATTTTTTTGAATCCTGTCCAAGCATACTGAAGACTCAAGACTATATCATACAAGTGAAGACCAAGTCCAACTAGATTGAAGACAAGGAAGTATAGCCCAAGTCCAACCCAGCTTGAAGATTTGAAGACCCCAGGAGGAAAATTCAGAAAACCCTGATTTCTTGTAGATGCCCTCCAGATGCCCAGATTCCCTTCCAGATGCCAAAATATATTCATATACCAAGGCATCCATGATTTTAGAGGTCCATCTACATCCTATCCCAAAGAAATCAAGCCCAGGTGCCAAGCCCAAGCCCTAAGAAGCAAGATACCAGGGAATATTCCTGCTGCCTGGCTACCAGGCCACCCCAGCTTCCAGAGGCCCAAACCCATGCACCCGGGCCCCTTTGGGCCAGCCCCTTGCTGCTCCTAGAAGTCCAACACGCCCCCCTAGGCGTCCTTGAAGTGTTGACCAAGTCAAGAGAATTTTTAGGGATTTTTCTACCTAATATTTCCTTATTTTCTAGCTAGGGTTTGAGAGGGAAAAGGATTCTCATGTAAAGACTAATGTGCCCTTACTTGGAGCCCAAGGTTAAGGGTCAATTTAAGGGACCCTAGCCTCTTGTATGAAGGGAGAATTTTTGATGAATAAGAAAACCTTGAGTTCTTCTATTGAGTTGTGTGATACCCTGCTGTGTGCATAAAGGGGTTTGTGAGAGTTTTTCTTCCTAGTGCTGCAATCATCTTCCTGCTGCCAACAAGCCTCTCAGATCCCTGGACGCCCACTCTAAAAGAAGCCTTCCCTTGCTATTTTTCCTTTGTTTTCTTGTTCCTTTGTGAGTTTTCTAACCCCTGATAGGTCGTTTACAGGTCCCCGAGTTCCTACGAATCCAACGACTCCAGCCAAGCCTCAATCGGATCACCGAGCAGAAAGCCGGGTATCCGCGGGTCTTTGGCTCGGTTTTCCAAGCCGCATCCATCGAGGAACGAGAGACCCCTTCACTGCGATCTTCACAGATGTTGTCAGGTACACCCCTCTACCTCCGGTAGTTCTATTGTAGGAGAACTTGCCCTAACCGAGGCTTCTCAGCCCCGGCGGTCCTTCTTTGCTACTTTTCTAGGTCCTAATCTGCATGCTGATCTTCAATGATTCATACAAAATTCCCTACAAATAATTTTGATCTGAATTCGGGAATTAATCACCCAACTCAACATGTAGAACATACAAAAAAAATTGCATGCATATTAGTCCCACATCATTTGGTATCAGAGCTTAGATTAGGGCTTATTTTCTGCAATTTTTCAGTCCATATATACTCTATGTTTTAAATTATTTCTCCCTGTTAAAACTCCAAAATTTTGAAATTTATTTTTATGGATTCACAATAATTCAAAGTAATTTTATTAATTTTTTCATATTTTATTATGGCCTGTGAAGTTTTTTTCAAGCCGAAATACAGCCTACAAATTTCGGCTCTATTTTTTTTCAGCAAGACAAGTTTGGAAGTTTTAGGGTTTTATTTAGCATTTTTTGTATATCTTTTAATTTTAGTATATTTCCTGCATATTAGGCCATAATTTGCAAGTTTTCTTCTATTTAAGAAAATACCAAAAAAAAATAATAATAAAATAAAATTACATATTCTCCAAAAAAAATACCAAAAACATCTAACCCTAATTTACATCATTTGCCTGCCATCATTGCATAATCTACTTTTAAGGGCACTCTTTCTAAGTCAAATGAGGGGAGGATTTGATCACCTCTCCTTAGCCCAAAACCACATCCCTTGCATTTGGTCCCAAGACTTAACCTAAAATTAACTAGACTTAATTTGCCCTAGTGGGCTAGGGATACCAACTAGTCGGGTCCTGGCTAGTGTTAGATCACTGTGTCAAGTTAACCTGTGTGTGCCTTGTGCTCAGTGTCTAGAATGGTGGTTTAGGGATTCAATCCCGAAGGGCTTGTGTGCTGGTCCGCCTACCTGGCCAATCTCTAATTGGTGTCTAGGATTGGCAATCAAGGACCTAACACTCCCCTTACACCTGCCTGGCTGAGTACAGTGTTACTATAGGCTAGTTTGCCACCCTGATTGAGCATCTAGTTTGGACTCTAGGTCTAGTCAGCTATAGTCGATCTGATCGAGTCTTGCATGAGCACTAGATCAGGAGTTTCATATCACCCACCTCCTTCACAAATGTCTGAACCCATGAAATATTTACAAGTTCAAATAAAAGCCCTAGCTGATCAAATGGCCCAGATGGCTACCTAGATAACTACCCAGATGACCCAGTTAACTCAGTCTCGTATTCAAACCAATGATAGAATTGACCATCTTACCGATAGGTTTGATCAGTTAAAAGTCCGGGTAGGGACCCCAGAAAAAAACCATGGGTCACAGTCTGAGCCAGATCCTAATTCCCCTCAACTTAGGAGGACCCCAAACCTTGATCCATACCTTGAGGCTGAACCTAGGACAGCCCATCGTCATGACCCAATCCCTAAGGTTAGTCCTAGAAGACCCAATCAGGATTTTATAGACCAGGAAGATAGATCCTATTTACCCTCTCCCTATAAGCCTAGTATACCTACAACCTATAGATCTTATGACTCCAAATCCTATGAACCTAGAACCTATAAATCCATAACCTATGAACCTAGATCCTATGACTCTAGATCCCATGATCATAGATCCTATGCACCCACACCCTATGAGCCTAGTAGACCCAACACCCAATATTCTGACCCATATAGGGAGTCCAACCCTAGGAGGACCCAATATTCTGACCCATATAGGAAGTCCAACCCTAGGAGAACCCAGTATTCTGATCCATATAGGGAGTCCAATCCTAGGAGGACCCAATATCCTGACCCATATAGAGAGCCCAACCTTAGGAGGACCCCATACCTTGATCCATCCTTAGAACCTGATCATAGAGCTGACCCAAAATCATATGACCCCAGATCCTATAATCCCATGACCCATAGATCTGCACCCTTGTCCTATGAGCCTAGAGAACCCATAACCCCTAAGTATCAGCCTAGTACTAGTCATGCTTCCCCTAGTCAACTTGAACCACATAGGATTAGTATCCATAAATACGAACCCAGTAGTGAGCCACTACCCCTTATACAACCTGAACCTACTAGGAGTAGTACCCATAATCAGAGACCAGAACCTAACCAATTTCCTGCTAGCCGACCTTCTCCAACCATTCCTGAGATTCACAAGGCTTACATTAACGCGGAAGTGTATGAAGCTAATGTGAGCCTAGTGGATGAGTATGAGGGAGAAGAGGAGACACCTTTAGTAGACCTAGAATTAGCTGACCCAGTAGATACCCAGGTAGAAACCAACACAGAGCTAGTTGGCCTTGACCACATCCAACCTAAAGCTATAATGGAAGAACAAATAGAGGAAGAGAACCTAGGTACTCTGCTAGAGCCTTACCTAAGGAAATCATAGAGGTGAGCCAAATTATAGAGTCTAGTCGAAAAATACAAGAACCAGAAGAATTTATTAAGGACCTGATCTCTTTGAATCAATACCTTCAAGATGAGTCCCCTCCTATAGTTTCCATTAAGGACCTCTTCCCCGAAATTAGCGACCCATCCTTCCATTATGCAAACCTTGTAGATATAGCTCAACCTCGTAAGGTTAACCTCATTAGTATAGGATTAGTTCCTGACACCCCGTCTTTTATCCTACTTTATCCAACTAACCATGAACCTTTTTCCCTACCCTACCAAACTAATTCTGAACCCACTTCCTATTTTCTGCCCTTTCCTAACACCTCCAGCATTTCTAGGATTATTAGATTGCATTTAGCTGAGATTAGCATACTGCATGCATTCATCATGCATGTTAGGTTTGCATCTTACTTCTGGCATACTCTTTGGAATTTGCTAGGAGTTCACTGTAAATTTTCATGTGCATGTCAAGCTAGGATCAAACCTAGAGAACCTATAATCTATTAGGTTTAGATCCAAAGCGTTCAATAAAATTTCCTTCGATAGGAATGCATAGTCGAGTCTATTAGGTGTCAGTATGAGTCCTTTGCATCATTTGTTAGGAGTCTGCATGTGCCTAGCATGTTCACCACCCGCACTAATCTTAAAACAACTGGCTAATTCCCGAAGAAGGGTCAAAGAATTTGATGTAGTGGATTCTATCTTGGATAGGCTTAGGCTTAAAAGAAGCTTCATGCTCGCAGAGCTGGACCTTTTAAAGTGATAGAGAAGGATTGGATCAAATGCCTAGGTGTTAGACTCGCCTTTGGATTTGGGCATTAGTTCTACCTTCAATATTACAAACCTGGTTGAGTATAGGGAACCGGCAGCGATACCTAGTAAGGCCTTTGGACCTATTCCTTTTCATTGTGAGTGACCCTAACCCAGAGTGTCCACTAACAAATTGGCCTGAGAGAGGAGAACGGATCGAGCGTATCCTGGACGATCAAGCCATCACGACCTGGGGCCGTGACTATCAATGCTTCCTGGTCCGATGGCAAAGCCAGCCAGAGTCGGATGATTCGTAGATTTCTCGAGAAGACTTGCAACGCCTCAACCCAGACCTTCTCGAGAGATATGTGAGCCAGTCTGATCTTCACTCGACAGGGTCGAGTTCCTCCCACCCCGGGAGATTTGGTGCGGACACCAAAGGCACCAGAATAAGGCAGAGGCTTCTCAACCCTTTGTAAATTGATCAATAATTTATGAGTCCATCTGTAATAAGGGCTTAGCTCATCTGAGTCCATTTTAGTTGTTATTTGAGTATTTTTAGTTGTTATTTCAGTTCTGTACTAGTCAGCTCATGTTGAGCTAGTTCAGTCCAATGCTAGTCAGCTCATGTTAAGCTAATTTTATTTTTTTGAGTCCTGTCCAAGCATACTGAAGACTCAAGACTATATCATACAAGTGAAGACCAAGTCCAACTAGATTGAAGACATGGAAGTATAGCCCAAGTCCAACCCAGCTTGAAGATTTGAAGACCCCAGGAGGAAAATTCAGAAAACTTTGATTTCTTGCAGATGCCCTCTAGATGCCCAGATTCACTTCCAGATGCCAAAATATATTCATATACCATACCATCCATGATTTTAGAGGTCCATCTACATCCTAGCCCAAAGAAATCAAGCCCAGGTGCCAAGCCCAAGCCCCTAAGAAGCAAGATACCAGGGAATATTCCTGCTACCTGGCTACCAGGCCACCCTAGCTTCCAGAGGCCCAAACCCATGCACCCGGGCCCCTTTGGGCCGGCCCCTTGCTGCTCCTAGAAGCCCAACACGCCCCCCTAGGTGTCCTTGGAGTGTTGACCAAGTCAAGAGAATTTTTAGGGATTTTTCTACCTAATATTTCCTTATTTTCTAGCTAGGGTTTGAGAGGGAAAAGGATTCTCATGTAAAGACTAATGTGCCCTTACTTGGAGCCCAAGGTTAAGGGTCTATTTAAGGAGCCCTAGCCTCTTGTATGAAGGGAGAATTTTTGATGAATAAAAAAACCTTGAGTTCTTCTATTGAGTTATGTGATACCCTGTTGTGTGCATAAAGGGGTTTGTGAGAGTTTTTCTTCCCAGTGCTGCAATCATCTTCCTGCTGCCAACAAGCCTCTCAGATCCCTGGACGCCCACTCCAAAAGAAGCCTTCCCTTGCTGTTTTTTCTTTGTTTTCTTGTTCCTTTGTGAGTTTTCTAACCCCTGACAGGTCGTTTACAGGTCCCCGAGTTCCTACGAATCCAACGACTCCAGCCAAGCCTCAATCGGATCACCGAGCAGAAAGCCGGGTATCCGCGGGTCTTTGGCTCAGTTTTCCAGGCCGCATCCATCGAGGAACGAGAGACCCCTTCGCTGCGATCTTCACAGACGTTGTCAGGTACACCCCTCTACCTTTAGTAGTTTTATTGTAGGAGAACTTGACCTAACCGAGGCTTCTCAGCCCCGGCGGTCCTTCTTTGCTACTTTTCTATGTCCTAATCTGCATGCTGATCTTCAAAAATTCATACAAAATTCCCTATAAATAATTTTGATCTGAAATTCGGGAATTAATCACCTAACTCAACATGTAAAACATACAAAAAAAATTGCATGCATATTAGTCCCGCATCACTGAACCTACTAGGATTAGTGCCCATAATCAGACACCAAGATCTAGCCAATTTTTCCTTAGCCGACCTTCCCTGCTATTTCTTTGATTCACAAGGCTTACATTAAAGCAGAAGTGTATAAAGCTGATGTGAACTTCATGGATGAGTATGAGGGAGAAGAGGACATACCTCTAGAAGACCTAGAATTAGTTGACCCTGGCTATACCCTGCCTAAAGCTATAGTGGAAGACAATTAGAAGAAGAAAACCTAGATACTACTTAAACCTTACCTAAGGAAACCATAGAGGAGAGCCAAATTATAGAGTTTAGTCCTAACATACAAGAACCAGAAGAATTTATTAAGAACCTGATCTCTTTGAATCAGTACCCTCAGGATGATCCCCCTCCTATAGTTCCCATTAAGGACCTCTTCCCTGAGATTAGTAACCCATCCTTCCATTATGCAAACCCTGTAGATATACCTCAACTTCGTAAGGTTAGCCTCATTAGTCTAGGATTAGTCCCTGACATCTCTTCTTTTATCCTACTTTATCCAACTAACCCTGAACCTTTTTTCCTACCCTACCAGACTAATCTTGAACCCACCTCTTATTTTCTGCCCTTTCTAGAAACCTTCAGCATTTCTAAGATCATTAAATTGCATTTAGTTGAGATTAGCATACTGCATACATTCATTATGCATGTTAGGTTTGCATCTTACTTCTGGCATACTCTATGGAATTTGCTAGGAGCCCCTTGTAAGTTTTCATGTGCATGCCAAACTAGGATCAAACCTAGAAATCCTATAATCTGTTAGGTTTAGGTCCAAAGACTTCAATAAAATTTTCTTCGATAGGAATGCATAGTCGAGTCTCTTAGGTGCTGGTATGTGTCCTTTGCATCACCTGTTAGGAGTCTAATGTGCCCAGCATGTTTACCACCTGCACTAATTTTGAAACAAACTGGCTAATTCCCTAAGAAGGGCCAAGGAATTTGATGTAGTGGATTCTATCTTGGTTAGGCTTAGGCCTAAAAAAAAGCTTCATGCTTATGGAGCCAGACCTTTTAAAGTGATAGAGAAGGTTAGACCAAATGCCTATGTGTTAGATTTGCCTCCGGAATTGGGCATTAGTTCTACCTTCAATATCGCGGAACTGGTTGAGTATATGGAACCGACAGCGATACTTAGTGAGGCCTTTGGACCTACTCCTTCCATTGTGAGTGACCCTAACCCAGAGTGTCCCCCAATAAATTAGCTTGAGAAAGGAGAACGGATCGAGCGTATCCTAGATGATCAAGCCATAATGACCCGGGGCCGCAACTATCAACGCTACCTGGTTCGATGGCAAGGCTGGCTAGAGTCAGATGATTCGTGGATTTCTCGAGAGGACTTGCAGCACCTCAACCTAGACCTCCTCGAGAGATATGTGAGCCAGCTTGATCTTCACTCAACAGGGTCAAGTTCCTCCCATCCCGGGAGAATTGGTGTGGACACCAGAGGCACCAGAATAAGATAGAGGCTTCTCAACCCTCTATGGATTACTTAGTAGCATTTGAGTCCATTTGTAGTAAAGGCTTAGTCCATTTGAGTTGTTTTTGTTATTACTTGAGTCCTGTACTAGTCAGCTCATGTTGAGCTAGTCATCTTTCGGAGTTCAGTACATGTCAGTCCCAGTACAAGTGAAGACATGCCAGCCCAAGCACAAGTGAAGACCAACCAGTCCAAGTGAAGTCTAACCCAACTAGAAGCTTTGAAGACCATGGAAGGCCTAGGAGAAGAAAATCAGAAGCCTGGAAGATAAATTTGAAGCCCTGAAGCCCTGGATCGTAACCTGAAGCAAATTAGGCCAATTAGGGCCCATGAGGAGAACAAAGGGGTGCCAAGCTTATGGTCACCTTTTCCTTGGTCGGAAACTTAGAGTCACCCCTCTTCGCTGACCAAGGCAAGTGAGAGAGGGAGGGAATTTAGGGATTTTTCTACCTAACCTACCATGTTTTCTAGCTAGAGTTTGGTTTGGATTAAAAGTCCTATGTAAAGTCTCTTTTAATCTTATTTTGGGGCCAAGTCTAAGAGTCTATTTAAGAGACTCTAAACTCTTGTATCAAGGTATTTTTTATCATGAAATAATATTGAATTCCACCAATTACTGTGTGTTACCTGCTGTGTGCTAAAAGGGATTATGTGTGAGCCCTTCTTCTTCCCGGTGTCTGTGCCCAGCCTCTAGCCGCCATCCAACTCTCCAAACCCTAGCCGCCAACTCCATATTTCATCTTCCCCTTGCTGTTTTCCCTCTTCAATTTTTTCCTTGCTTTGATTTCTCACCCCTGAACTGTTGTTTGCAGGTCCCTCGACTCCGACGAATCCAACGACTCCAGCCGGGCCGCAATCGAATCACCGAGCAGAAAGCCAAGAATCTGCGATTCTCCGACTTGATTTTCCACGCCGCATCCAGGAGTGAGAGCGACCCCTTCGCATACGATCAGCATCGAGCGCATCAACCATTATCAGGTACACCCCCCTCTACCTGCCAGATTCTTTGTTGAAGATGAACTAGCCCAAACCTAGACTTCTCAGCCTTGGCGATCCACTTTCTGTTACTTTTAGGTCCTGTTATGCATGCTCTTAGTTTCCTAATTTCATATAGAACTCTTTACATTGTTCTTTGGTCTAATCTTTGGGAGTCAAGCATATAACTCAATATTTAAAAACACAAAAGCAATTTGCATGCATATATAGTTGCACATCATTGGGCCTTCATGATGCAAAGCCTAATATAGGTGCCCCCCTCTAGATGGCGCCCTCCCCAGCCCAGCACCCCTCTAGGTCCACACTAGCTGGCACCCCCTCAAGCCCATCAGTGCCCTAGCCCATCAAGAGAAGGCACCCTCCTAGGTTCTCATGCTTTGCACCCCAGCCCAAGCCCTCCAAAGTTGGCACCCCAGCCCAATGAAGAAGCCTACTATTGACTAGGTCCACCAGGGTTTCTTGGCCCCCAAGCAATGAAGTCCTAGTCTGTATTGGAGTCCAGGGACCTGGGTAACTCTATAAATACCCACCCCTCTCCTCTTGTATGAATATCTCTTTTTCATAAAATAAATTCAGAGTTATTTTGCTAAGTGTTTTCTTCCATATTGGAGTGGGTGTGAGACCCAGTGTGTTTCTTTGTGTGTGCAAACCCTATCCACCCCAGCCTCTCTCTCTCTTCTCTAAACCCTAGCTATCCCCAGCCTCCTCATAAACCCTAAGACACCTCCATACTCAAGCCTCAGGCCACCACCCTCTCTTCCATCTTCCATCAAACTACCAACCCCAAACCCTCTCCAACCCTTGGTTTCCTCTACCCTCTCTCTTCCAGGCATATCGTAGCCTCTAGGCCACCAGGTGCTCCATCCCAGGTGCTCTCTCTAGCAGCCAAGTACCCCTCTCCCAAGCCAGGTGTCCATCTTCTCAAGCAGGCCACTAGCCTCTCCAACAGCCCTCTCTCCCCCTCTTCCATCTTCATCATATTTTGTATTTTTCCTGTCATTTGTGAACCTAACCTGTGACATGTGCAGGATCCTTCTGGTGAAACCATCTAAGGAGGAGGTCCTCTTTGCCTTCAAGACCAGCTGATAAAAAGCTAGCTGATCCACAGGAAAGAGACTCGTTCATCCAGGCTGATAAAAAGCTAGCTGATCCACAGGTCCTCTTTTCCTGTGCAGGATCCTTCTGGTGAAACCGTCCAAGGAGGAGGTCCTCTTTGCCTTCAAGACTAGCTTATAAAAAGCTAGCTGATCCACAGGAAAGAGACTCGTTCATCCAGGTACCGATCCAGGAGTGCAGAGCGACCCCATCTTTGATCATGATCTCATCGCTGCCAGGTACTAACCCAAACCCTACTCATAGTTCTGATTTGTTGAGAATAAGACTATCCTAATTGAGTGGTTTCTCAACCCTCATGGTCCTGGTC
This sequence comes from Areca catechu, assembly GCA_021397845.1. NCBI lineage: Eukaryota > Viridiplantae > Streptophyta > Magnoliopsida > Arecales > Arecaceae > Areca > Areca catechu. Next base: position 74,114,821 of record CM038043.1, read on the forward strand.
TTTATTACTTTGCATGATCTTAATTGCGGGTAGTGTAGTTGGTCATTACATATTCCTTTTGATAGTTATTTTCATCTTTCTCGGGAACATAGCCATCAAATATAAAATCTGAAAATTAATTAAAATTATTAGTTGCTGCTTTTCCTACATGTTCATCCCTGTCCACTACACCCTGCATCAATTAGGTATCAGAGAATAGGATTAGGTAGTTGCATCTTCTATAAAAACACAAAACAACACAAAAAAAATAATTTTTGCATGTTGTTTCTGCACTAGGGACCCAAAAGTAGGTCTACTTTTCCATCTTAGACATATTGCTTTTTCATGATTTTTTCACTGATTATTCCATGAGTTGTCCTCTATTTTACTTTTATTTTTCTCAGATTTTATATGTTAGAAAAAACAAAAAATCAGCAAAACAAAAACCCTAACCAGAAATCTGTTTTTCTAAAATTTCTGCATCTAGTTTGAAACCCTAGGTCTTTGCATCATCAAACTATTTTTTCTTTGCATGAAATTTGGTAGGAATCAATTATAAAATTAAATTTCCTGTTCTGAAATTTTTCCAATTCTTTTGCTCTGAAAATCGTGCTAAACTCTGCAACAAAATAGAACCAAAAAAATTCAATTTCTGCAATTTCTACATACATCACTTGATCAAACCTAATCCACTACCAAAACTCACCCAACCCAAGCCAATTTTGCTTCACCACTTAACCAACTTAAAATTAAGTATGCCATTTCATAAAATACAAAAAAAGATTTTTATTCTCTGATTTTCTATTTTAGATTGCATTAGGGTTTCATCGTGTGCTCATCATTTGCATTAACTTAATCTAAGGGCACTCATAAGATGTCAGATCAGGGCAGGATTTCATCACCTGTCCTTGGCCTAAAACAACCACCCTCATACGTACCCAAGCCTTAATAAAATTAACTAGAAACCTAATTGCTTTAGGAACACCAACAGGTCGGTCCGAGTTTAGTGAGAAAACTAGTGCACTCAACCCTTCACTTCTTACTGGAAACTGGTGTCTAAGGCTAGAGGTCCAGAGGCAAATGCCCTAAGTGAACTGGTAGTTATTTAATTAGGACCTTGTGACAAATAGGTGGAGCCTCCCACCACCCCACCTCTTACCTGGCCAGTGGAAGGATTAAGTGTTGAGTTGGGTGTAAGTTGAGTTGACCCATTCGACTTTGACTCTAGGTCTAGCAAACCCCAGTATGGTTAATCTTTGTATGTGCTTGGTTGCATCCAAACCCTTGAGTGCATGACCACCAGGTTAGGAGCCCATTATCATTAGTCCCAAGCCCAACCCAGCTTAACCATGGACAACAATTTTGGTGCTCAATTGTGGGCCATTACTAATCAACTTGCCTGATTGACCCAAATAAACCATAGACTTGACCAATTGACCCAGGCCATAACCCAAATGAACACTAGGCTTATTCACATAAAAGATTGATTAGGAAATGTCGAAAGAACCCAAGAGTCCAACACTGAGCCCAAGTTTGAATCGCCTCTTCCCACACCTCCAAACCTTAGGAGAGCATGACACCCTGATCCATTTTTGGAGCCCAACCTTAGGAGAGCCCCATACCCTGACCCCTTTCTGGAGCCCAATCCTAGGAGGCCCAATCATGATTTCATGGATCAAGATGAAAGAGTCATTAGGAACATCAGACTAGAAGCACCCACATTTGATGGCAGTCTAAATCCTAAGGTCTACATAGATTGGGAAGCCGACATGGACCAATATTTCGCATGGTATGAAATGAGTGAGGAGAGAAAGTTTAAATTAGCCATAATTAAGTTAGTATTCCAGGCTAGGTTGTACTGTGAGAGTGTTGAATGCATGATGAGACAATGAGGATCACACCCCATAGACACCTACGAGGCCATGAAATAATAACTTAAGGACAAGTACCTAGATCAATGGAAAAGGTTAAGTCAAGGAAATAGGACCGTGTCTAATTACATTGCCAAATTTGATTAGTTTGCCATGAGGTGTAGCCTAGACAAGTCTGAGTCAGTGACCCTATCTAGGTTTAGGGCTAAGCTTCGTGATGACATACCGAGGGAGCTCTTTTTAAGGGAGGTCCATGATCTTGATCAAGCCTCCCAGATAGCTAGAGACTATGAGCGATTCCAGAAGGGGCTCGTAACCAATCGACTTGAGCCCATTAGGACTACTTCCCCTAACCCCAAACCAGGTCCGAGCCAAGCCTACCCAAGCCGACCCAACCTAACCCCAGACCAGGTCCTAGTCAAGCCTACCCAAACCAGCCTAACCCTAACCCAACCCGACCCAGGACTAATACCTTAATAGCCAGTAGGGAAGACAAGGGTAAGGCACCTGAAACCCAATGAAATCCAAGTCCCAACCCCAATGCCTATTTTAAGTGTCATAAGGTAGGTCATTATGCCAGCCAATGCCCAACCAGATCCTTACACATAGGGGAACTTGAGGAGGAAGAGCCTGAACCCATAGAGGAATTAGGATAGGAAATCTATGAAGCTGAGGACAACCTAGTAGATGCATATGAAGATGCTGAAGAGGAATTTGAACAGTCTGACCTGTTAGGGGTAGTTAGGTGCATCCTGGCCCAAACTAAGACATAAGAGGACTGGCGTAGGACCAACATCCTATAGACCTTTATGAAATTAGGAGATCAAGTATGCAAAATCATCATAGATAGTGGGAGCTATGTGAATGCCATCTTAGCCAAGGCAGTTAAAACATTAGGCTTGACTCCAATTCCCCATTCTAGCCCCTATAAGGTTTCCTGGATAGACTCGACCTCCATCCCCATCAGACATAGGTGCCCAGTCCAGATCCAGCTTCAATCATATCAAGAAAAGGTGTGGTGCGACATCATACCCAAGGGAGTTAGTAGCATTATCCTAAGCAGACCCTGGTTGTTTGACCATGATGCAATCCTGTATGGCCGATCAAATTCATGCTCATTCAATTTTCATGGGAAGATGATTTCGATTTACTCAATGCCACCTAAGGACAATGTTAAGAGGAGATCTAGCTTATTGAAAGAAAAGAAATCTGGAGTTAATTTGATTACTACTAAGGAGCTAGAAAAAGAGATTTCTAAGGGTTCGACTGTTTGGGTATTAGCTGCTAAGGAAGTACCTGATCCAACTGATTAAGAACACCCTCAGGTGGTTAAGGAAATCTTAAGCAAGTTCGTGGATGTATTCCCAGATGATTTGCCTGACCAGTTACCACCACTAAGGGACGTCTAGCATGCCGTAGACTTAGTCCTAGGAGCCACCCTACCAAACCTGCCCGATTATAGGATGAACCCAACTAAACACCTAGAACTGCAAAAACAGGTTAGAGAACTCCTTAGGAAAGGATTCATTAGGGAGAGCTTGAGCCTTTGTGTCGTACCTACCCTGCTCACCCCTAAGAAAGATGGCACGTGGAGAATGTGCGTAGACAGTCATGCCATAAACAAAATCGTAGTGAAATATAAGTTTCTCATCCCTCGATTGGATGACATGTTAGACATGATGGCCACTGCAACCATCTTCTCAAAGATTGACCTTAAAAGCAGCTATCATTAGGTTAGGATCAGACATAGGGATGAATGGAAAATTGCATTTAAAACTAAGGATGGTCTGTATGAATGGGCAGTGATTCCTTTCGGTTTGTTCAATGTCCCTAGCACCTTTATGAGGATCATGACCCAAGTCCTACATGTGTCCATAGAAAAATTTGTAGTGGTTTACTACGATGACATCTTGATATATAATAGGACTAAGGAAGACCACCTGAACCACCTTAGACAAGTTTGCCTGATCCTTAAGAAGGAGAATCTCTATGCCAACCTAAAGAAGTGTGATTTCATGACCCCTAGAGTCATCTTCCTTGGATTCGTAGTCACCCCCAAGGGAGTCTCAGCTGACCCTGAGAAAGTTAAGTCTATAGTTGAGTGGCCGCTACCCACTAGTATTCATGATGTACATAGTTTCCATAGTCTAGCCACTTTCTATAGGAGATTTATCCAAGGATTTAGTTCCATTATAGAACCCATTACTAACTATATTAGGAAGGGAAATCTTAAGTGGACCAAAGCTATTGATAGAGCCTTCCTAGACATTAAGGATAGAATGACCCAAGCACCCATCCTGAGATTGCCAGATTTTTCAAAAGTTTTCGAGGTTACTTGTGATGCTTCAGGAATAGGCATAGAAGGAGTACCGATCCAAGAGAGTCACCCTATAGCCTTCTTTAGCAAAAAACTCAATGAGGCTAAACTTAAGTATTTCACCTATGACAAAGAATTCTATGTGGTAGTACAAGCCCTTAGGTACTAGAGACATTACCTACTATCCCAGGAGTTTGTCCTTTACTCTGACCATGAAACACTTTGATTCCTAAACTCCCAAAAAAAGCTAAACCCTAGGCATGCTATGTGGGTCGAATACATCTAAGCCTATACCTTTGTGCTAAAACATCGAGTTGGAATCGAAAATAAGGTAGCTGATGCCCTTAGCCATCGTGCCTTACTTATGAATACTATTAGGACTAAAGTTATAGGGTTTGACCAATTGAAAGAAGAATATGAGACCTATCCTAACTACAGTAAAATTTTTTAATCTGTTAGACATGGACCATCTAGTTCCCATAGTGAGTACACCCTTCAGGATGGTTACCTTTTCAGAGAGAGTAGACATTGTATTCCCAGGACCTCACTTAGAGAATTTTTAGTTTGGAAAATCCATGTAGGAGGTCTAGCTGGTCATTTTGGTAGAGACAAGACCATCTTAGCTATAGAAGACCAGTTCTTATGGCCAACCTTAAGGAGGGATGTTACCCACAATGTGTCCAAATGTCAAACCTGTGTTGTCGCCAAATAGCAAAAGCAAAACACTGGCTTATACACCCCTTTACCTATTGTCGATCGTCCATGGCAATACCTTAGCATGGACTTTGTGTTAGGACTACCTAAGACCCTAAGGAAACATGATTTCATCTATGTAGTGGTTGATAGGTTCTCGAAAATAGCCTATTTTATACCCTACTCTCAGACCTTTGATGCCTCCAAAGTAGCCAAGCTCTTTCTTGATCAAGTGGTTAAGTTACATGGCGTTCCTAAGACCATAGTGTCCGATAGGGATGTCTGTTTTACCAGTTACTTCTGGAAGACCCTTTGGCACTTATTAGGAACCAAGCTTAAGTTTTACACATCCTACCACCCTCAAACCAATGGCCAAACCAAGGTAGTGAACTGAAGTTTAGGAAACCTGCTGAGATGCCTTGTAGGTGAGAACACTGGGAATTGGGACCTTCTCTTATCCAGTGTCAAATTTGCCTACAACAATTCAGTCAATAGGTCCACAGGTAAAAGCGCATTCAAAATTTTCCATGGATACAAGCCTAACAAACCACTAGACCTAATCCCCGTACCCTTGCATGCATGAGTCTTTGAGTTGGCTGAGTCATTTACACAGCATGTTAGGGATTTCCATAAGAAAATTAGTCAAAAGATTAACATAGGCAATGAAATCTATAAAAATTTAGCTAACTCCCGAAAAAGATCTAAAGAATTTTGCAAGGGATTACGTAATGATTAGGCCTAGGCCTGAGCGGTTCCCTCCAGGGATCGTGAAGAAACTACATGCTTATGGAGCTAGACCCTTCAGTGTAATAAAGAGAGTTGGACCTAATGCCTGTGTGCTTGAGTTATCACTTGAATTAGGTATTAGTTCAACCTTCAACATCTCAGACCTTGTTGAGTATAGGGAACCAGCAATGATACCCAGTAAGCCCTTTGGACCTATCCCTTCCCTTGAGAGTGAGCCCATCCCAGAGTGTCCACCAACAAATTGGCCTATAAGAGATGAAAGGATTGAGCGCATCCTGGATGATCAAGTCATCAGTACCTAGAATAAAGGCTATCAATGGTATTTGGTCCAATGGTGATGTGGACATCGAGATGAATATTGAACCTGATCAGTTGACTCATATATCAGGATAGCCTGGTGATAGTTCGGCGAAGCCCAACCCAGACATTTCGGTTCAGCTTTCGGCCCATGACGATTTGGGGCCGCCAGCCTCGTCAGCAGGAAACGTGCACAAGTCCAAACGCCTTCAAGGGAAGCAAGTTTCAAATCTAACCCATTTTTGGGATGAAAATAATTAATTGGGAATTGGGCCGAAGGCCTAATACACTAATTACGTCCGTGAAGTTTCAGATCCGCGAAAATACCGGAGTCTTTAGTTTTATTATTATTATTATAATTTTATTAGTAGCGTGATCTCTTGATTTTTTTTTAAAAAAAAAAAAAAAAATCCGTTTGAAGAGATTCATGTAAGAGTCAGCATTTGGATTTGTTTAAATTAGTGTTTACATTAGTTTATTTATTTATTTATTATTCCCTCCCTTGTAGTCACGTGGGGGACATTAATGCTTTGTTTTATTATTTTTTTCTTAAAACCCGAACCCAACGAAAAGGCAGCATGGTGTTTTTTTGTTTGGAATATTCAATTGGAGCTTTTGTTTGGAGCATTTTCTTTGGGAAACATTTTGGACGGTGATTTATTTTGGGCGTCTCCTTTCCAGGGAAGGCCGCCGGCACCCTTTTTCCCCTTCGCGCACACCAGGTCAAAAGCCTGGTTGGGAGAGGATGATTCTGTGAGGAATCTCTTCCTTCCGTTCCAAGTTCATGATAAAAAATAAAAAAAAAACAGGGACTCACGGTGAGAAATCCATCGTTCGTCTCTTTCAATCATGAAGACCCGGATTGAAATCCGGTAGAGGGCTGGCAACGTGAGGAATCACGCTGCCCTTCCAGCGCTTGATCGTTGCAGGTTTCAAAGGATCTTCCCCATCTTGCTCAATCCTAGCATCTAAGAATTCCCAGAACCCGTTCTCACTGATTTGGGATTTTGGTCGCTGCAGGCGTTTGACAACCGCCCTGCACCGGCTTGGTATCAGAGCCTTGATCCATTCTTGATCAGAGCCTTGATCCGTTATTGATCAAAGCCTTGATCCATTCTTGATCAGAGCCTTGATCCGTTCTTGTTCTTGATCTGTCCTTGTTCCGTTCTAGATTTAAAAAAAAAAAAAAAAATTCTATCGGTAACCATGGAGCAGAACAACGAGGAGCCTTCTCTTCGTGATGTTATGGAGATCCAGCAGTAGATGATGGCTATTTTGCAAGCAATGATGGCACGATTGGAGGTGCAAGATCGTGCTATACCTCGTCAAGATCGCAATGTACCTGACGAACATCGAGAAGGTGATGCCGACCCTTTTCAGAATATTGAAGATCCTCCACCATTGCAAAGAGGGCAGCAACCGCGGCGTGATGTAGTGCTTCCCAAGGATTTCGGACCATCGCATATTCATGACAATCAGACTCGTTGGGAGTCCGGGATTCGGATTGAAATACTAGAGTTCAAAGGTGGTTTGAATCTTGATGAGTATGTGGATTGGACCCTGCAGGTTGATGATGTTTTCTGGCTGAAAGAAGTGCCTTTGGACAAGCAAGTGCTGCTTATCACAATCCGATTCCGAGATTGAGCAGCGGCTTGGTGGCATGCACAGCACTACTGGAGGTATATGGATGGGAGGCCACCAATTGCATCATGGGCAGCCTTGAAGCAGGAGATGAATCGAAAGTTCCTTCCTCAGAATCATGAACAGGTCCTTTATTCTAAATTGCATGGTTTAACACAAGGAAATCGAAGCGTGGAAGATTATACTACAGAGTTCTACCGACTGGTGGCTCGGAATCGATTGATGGAGTCAGAACCGAGGTTGGTAGCTATGTATTTGCTTGGACTGTGATTCCCGATCCAGGATGCGTTGGCTCTGCATCGGATTGACAGTGTTGGTGATGCGCACATGCGGGCGCAAGCAGTGGAGCGGAGCCTGATGCAGAATAGAGGGTTCCAGAGTAAAGGAAAATTATCTGGTCAGTTTTTGGGGCAGAGTTCTGGTAGTAGGAGTGCACCTCCTGTAGTGAGGCAACAAACTTCGACAGTTCCTCCGAGACCTATAGTGCCGAGTGGGGCTTCAAGTGCCCAGCAGAGGGTGGGCAGCAATCGAGCCAATGTTCGCTGCCATCGGTGTCATGACCTAGGACATTATGCCAATGAGTGCCCCAAGGCACGTACCTAGTTACTTATGGAGGAGCAGGAAGTTGAATTTCTCGAGGATGAGGAGTTCAAGGATGAGATGTATGTGATTGACCCAGACCACATCCAGGGAGAGAGTCTGATCATTAGGAGGATGTGTCTTGCACCAAGAGCTGGTGGAGATTGGCGTCGGCACGATATTTTCTCAACAAAGTGCACTGCAGCTGGAAAAACTTGCAAGGTAATTATTGATTTTGGAAGTTGGGAGAATGTGATTGCTGAGAAAGTTGTGAAGAAATTGGGGTTGATGACTGAGCCCCATCCTCAACCATACAAGCTAGGCTGGGTGAATCAGGATGCAGATATTCAGGTCAGTCGACGTTGTAGGTTGGCCTTGTCTTTTGGTCCTCAGCTTGAGACATCAATAGTAGTTGATGTTGTACCGATGGATGCGACACACATCATTTTGGGACGACCTTGGCAGTTTGATAATAAAGCAATGTATAATGGTTACACTCATACTTATATGTTGCGACCAGATGGGAGAAAAGTGATCTTGAAACCGCTACAGGACATGGCTGAATAGAAGGTAGTAATTTGTTTGCCAAGCAGGGAGTTTGAGGCGAGTTTAGAGGGAGAAGATTTATGTTTTGCCCTGATTAGTAAGCCAGAGGAGTTTGGCCAGAATGGGGAGCAGGAGCTACATGATCTTCCTCAGGAGTTGGTGTCAGTTTTGGAGGAATTTCGGGATGTTGTACGAAGTGAGCTTCCTGCGGGTTTGCCACCACTTCGAGATATTCAGCATGAGATTGATCTGATTCCGGGTTCTGTGTTGCTAAATAAGGCTCATTATTGAATGACCCCATAGCAGCATGAGGAGTTGAAGAGACAGGTTCAAGATCTTTTAGACAAAGGCTTTGTACGGGAAAGTATTAGCCCGTGTGCGGTACCAGCACTTTTGGTGCCGAAAAAGGATGGTTCACGGCGTATGTGTATTGACAGCCGGGCAATAAACAAAATTACTATGAAGTATAGATTTCCAATACCGAGGCTGGATGATATGCTAGATCAGTTGAGTGGTGCCGTGTTCTTTACTAAGATTGATTTGAATAGTGGGTACCATCAGATCAGAATGAAGCCAGGTGATGAATGGAAGACAGCCTTCAAGATAAAGGAAGGCCTATATGAATGGTTGGTGATGCCATTCGGGCTATCTAATGCTCCTAGTACGTTCATGCGAGTAATGAACCAGGTTTTGCATCCATTCCTTAGTTCTTTTGTTGTTGCATACTTTGATGATATATTGATATACAGTAAGACAGCACAAGAGCATGTTGAGCATGTTTCACAAGTTCTAACAGTATTACATGAAAACCAGCTTTTTGCTAACCCAGAGAAGTGTATTTGGATGGTAGACAAATTAATTTTTCTCGGATATGTTGTTACTGGTGATGGGATTCTTCCAGATGAAAGTAAAGTGCGAGTGATAGTGGACTGGCCAGCACCTACTAATTTGACTGAATTGAGATCCTTTTTGGGTCTTGCATGTTTTTATAGAAGGTTTGTGAAGAGGTATAGTGAGATTGCTGCACCCTTAACAGACTTGTTGAAATTAAATCAGTTTGGATGGAATGACACTGCTCAGGCAGCATTTGATGAGATGAAAGTCAAGTTGACCCAAGCACCACTGTTGGTTCTTCCAGATTTTGACAAGGTATTCGAAGTGGATTATGATGCTTCGAAGAGTGGGATTGGCGCAGTACTCAGCCAAGAGGGGAGACCCGTTGCTTTCTACAGTGAGAAGCTTGGAGGAGCCAAACTGTTGTATTCGGTTTATGATTTGGAGCTATATGCCATTGTGAGGTCATTGCATCATTGGCGACATTACTTGATCCAGCGAGAATTTGTGCTGTACTCAGATCATCAAGCATTAAAATTTCTACAGGGACAGCATAAGTTGAGCTCCAGACATGTAAAATGGATAAGTACTCTACAGGAGTATACTTTCATCATCAAGCATAAGTCAGGCACTTTGAACAAAGTAGAGATGCTTTAAGTAGACGGAGTTTATTGATTGGTGCTATGCAAGTATATACCCTTGGGTTTGAAAGCATGAAGGATAATATCCGTGCAGATGAGCATTTCCAGAGCATTGTGACTGAATTGGAAGCTGGAGGTTGATCTGACTTTGTCCTTCATGATGGATATTTGTTCCGTGGTAATTGTCTCTGTATTCCTAACACTTCACTGCGTGTATTGATTATTCAGGAGCAACATAATCAAGGACATTTTGGAAGAGACAAAACTGCATGGTTAATTCGTCAACGGTTTTATTGGCCTGGGCTTGACCGAGATGTCAAAACCTTTGCGAAGAGATGCCATTTGTGTCAGGAATCCAAAGGATCAGATACAAATCAAGGTTTATATACCCCTTTACCGATTCCAGATGAGCCATGGCGAGAGGTATCTATGGATTTTGTTGTAGGTTTACCACGGACAGTGAGAGGTCAAGATTCAATTATGGTAGTCGTAGATCGGTTCAGCAAGATGGCTTGTTTCTTGCCATGCAAAATGATATTTGATGCATCGAAAGTAGCTGATCTTTATTTTTCTGCAGTAGTTCGACATTATGGGTTACCATCGTCGATAGTTTCGGACCGAGATAGCAAGTTTATGGGGCATTTCTAGCATGAATTATGGAAAAAATTGGGTACAAAATTAAAATTTAGTAGTCCCTATCATCCTCAGACCGATGGGCAAACTGAGATTGTCAACCGAAGTCTTGGTAACTTGTTGAGAGCCAATGTTCAAGAATTTAAAAACTGTGATGTATGTTTGCCAAAGATTGAGTTTGAGTTCAATTCTTCGATGAACCGTTCTACTGGTTTTGCACCCTTTCAGGTATTGTATGGATTTCTGCCAAGAGGACCACTTGATATTTTACCTGTTGATGTGCCAAACAAATCAAGTAAGAAAATAGAAGATCGAGTGGCTGATCTCCGTGAGGTGCACGCAACTGCTAAAGCCAATCTAGAGCAAAATTATGCCAAGTATAAGGCTAAGGCTAATCAGACATGTCGACAGCAGACTTTTGAGGTTGGTGATTTGGTATGGGTCTTCTTGCCAAGAGAACGATATCCACAGGGGGCCTACACCAAACTCAAGCCAAAGAAAATTGGTCCTTGTCAGGTGTTGGAGAAATTTAGTGACAATGCCTACCGAGTTGAATTACCAGATGATGTCCTTATTTCTGATGTATTCAATATTCGACATCTAACCCCTTATGCAGGTGATAATTCATGCTTGAGGACAAGCTTTTTAGAGGAAGGGGAGAGTGATGTGGACATCGAGATGAATATTGAACCTAATCAGCTGACTCATATATCAGGATAGCCTGGTGATAGTTTGGTGAAGCCAACCCAGACATTTCGGTTCAGCTTCCGGCCCATGACGATTTGGGGCCGCCAGCCTCACTAGCAGGAAATGTGCACAGGTCCAGACGCCTTCAAGGGAAGCAAGTTTCAAATTTGACCCGTTTTTGGGATGAAAACAATTAATTGGGAATTGAGCCGAAGGCCTAATACACTAATTGTATCCGTGAAGTTTCGGATCCAAGAAAATACTGGAGTCTTTAGTTTTATTATTATTATTATAATTTTATTAGCGGCGTGATCTCTTGATTTTTTTTTTTAAAAAAAAAAAATCGTTTGAAGAGTTTCACGTAAGAGTCAGCGTTTGGATTTGTTTAAATTAGTATTTACATTAGTTTATTTATTTATTTATTATTCCCTCCCTTGTAGTCATGTGGGGGACATTAATGCTTTGTTTTGTTTTTTTTTCTTAAAACCCGAACCCAAGGAAAAGGCAGCGTGGTGTTTTTTTGTTTGGAATATACAATTGGAGCTTTTGTTTGGAGCATTTTCTTTTGGGAAACATTTTGGACGGTGATTTGTTTTGGGCATCTCCTTTCCAGGGAAGGCCGCCGGCACCATTTTTCCCCTTCGCGCGCACCAGGTCGAAAGCCTGGTTGGGAGAGGACGATTCCATGAGGAATCTCTTCCTTCCGTTCCAAGTTCCTGATAAAAAAATAAAAAAAAAGAAACAGGGACTCACGGTGAGAAATCCATCGTTCGTCTCTTTCAATCTTGAAGACCCGGATTGAAATCTAGTAGAGGGCTGGCAACGTGAGGAATCACGCTGCCCTTCCAGCGCTTGATCGTTGCAGGTTTCAAAGGATCTTCCCCATCTTGCTCAATCCTAGCATCCAAGAATTCCCAGAACCCGTTCTCGCTGATTTGGGGTTTTGGTCGCTGCAGGCGTTTGACAACTACCCTGCACCAAATGGCAAGGTCAACAGAATATGAGGATTTGTGGATCACCCGAGAGAATCTGTAGTGCCTCAATGCAGACATACTGGAGTAGTACGAGAGCCGAGATGACTCTTACTCGACAGGGTCGAGTTCCTTCCACCCTGGGAGAATTGGTGTTGGCACCAGGATCAGGAAACGATTACTGGTCTCGATGTGCTTTCCTAATTAAGTTTTTTGATGAGTCCTATCATTCATTAGTACTATGTCACTTGTATTAAAGTGAGCCAAGTCTTGTAATAAAGTTTGAGTCTTATATTAGAGTGAGGCAATTGAGTTCAGTTGAGCCCATCCAGTCAAATGAGTCTCCTGAGTCTTGTAATTTATGATTTTCATTTAAGAGGAGAGTCACCAGGCCAGAAGAGTCACCAGGCCCCTCCACCAGAGTAGCACTTCATACACCTGGACCCTACTCAGGACCTCCAGCTTTGGCACCCAAGGATTGGGCCTTCATGCTGCCAAGCCCAGTATAGGCACCTTCCTTTAGATGTCACCCTCTCTAACCCAGCACCCCTCTAGGTCCACACCAGCTGGCGCCCCCTCAAGATCATCAATGCCCTGGCCCATCAAGAGAATGCACCTCCCCAAGTTCTCATGCTTGGTGCCCCAGCCAAAGCCCTCCAAAGTTGGCACCCCAGCCCAAGGAAGAAGCCTGCTATTGACCAGGTCCACCAAGGTTTCTTGGCCCTCAAGTAATGAAGTCCTAGTCTATATTGGAGTCTAGGGACCTGAGTAACTCTATAAATAACCACCCCTCCCCCTTGTATGAATATCTTTTTTTCATGAAATAAATTCAGAGTAATTTTGCTAAGCGTTTTACTCCAGATTGGAGTGGGTGTGAGACCCGATGTGTTTCTTTGTGTGTGCAAACCCTAGCTACCCCAACCTCTCTCTCTCTCCTCTAAACCCTAGCTGAACCCAGCCTCCTCATAAACCCTAAGATGCATCCATACTCAAGCCCTAGGTCGCCACCCTCTCTTCCATCTTCCATCAAATCGCCAACCCCAAACTCTCTCCAACCCTTGGCCGCCCCTACCCTCTCTCTTCCAAGCATACCCTGGCCTCCAGGCCACCAGGTGCTCCATCCCAAGAACTCTCTCCAGTAGCTAGGCGCCCCTCTTCCAAGCCAGGCATCCATCTTCTCAAGCAAGCCGCTAGCCCCTCCAACAACCCTCTCTTTTTCTCTTCCATCATCATATTTCATATTTTTTCTATCATCTGTGAACCTAACCCATGACATGTGTAGGATCCTTCTAGTAAAATCATCCAAGGAGGAGGTCCTCTTTGCCTTCTAGACCAGCTGATAAAAAGCCAGTTGATCCACAGGAAAGAGACTCGTTCATCCAGGCACCGATCCAGGAGTGCAGAGTGACTCTATCTTTGATCAAGATCTCATCGTAGCTAGGTACTAACCCAAACCCTACTCATAGTTCTAATTTGTTGAAGATAAGACTATCCTAACTGAGTGGTTTATCAACCCTCGCAGTTCTAGTCTTTATTGCTTTGCAGGATCTTAACTGCGGGTAGTGTAGTTGGTCTTTACATATTCCTTTTGATAGTTCTTTTCATCTTTCTCAGGAACATAGCCATTAAATATAAAATCTAAAAATTAATTAAAATTATTAGTTGCTACTTTTCCTGCATGTTCATTCATGTCCACTGCACCCTGCATCAACTTTTATGATTCTTTGATATTTTCACCTATACCTGAAAGGATTATGCCCTAAAGGCCAATCGAAATGTTGTATTTTGATGGGATTTTCTTTTGTATCCCAAACCAGTGTATTGACATTATCAATTAATAAAGGCATTTTATTTTCATCATACGCTGTCTTATTAATTTTATTAAGATATGATGAACCCCATATATTAGGGCTATGGTTCTAGGGTTATGATGAGATCATACCAGTGAGACCTAAAGCCTTAAAACCCTAATCTAGAATATTCTTGGTCGATGGGATATTGAGTAGGGGATCAATGTTTCAGGTAAGACCAGCACATCCTATGTATGCTTGGTGAAGAGGGTGACTGATCTCACAGTCACTTGTGTTTGACACTAATACTAGGATGTGGGTGCTCATTAGAGAATGAGTTCACTGAATGGATCTAGCTTGAGAACATCTAATGGAACCTTATCTGTTTGTCAATAGATTGTTCTCATAGTGAGAGTAGTGCATGTGGTCCTTTGACCTGAGACTGCCATGGTATCTTGTATGCATGAATCCATACTTTGGTTCACACTCAGTCATGACACTGAGTCATGCATGGGGTGATACTGGGTCTGGTGGATTACATATGGAGATTGTGAGTAGGTCAAAAAGGAATCGATCAACCCTGGTAAGAGGGAAGCATATCCAAATAATTTCAATCAAATGAAGATTCGGGAAATCTCTGATCAAAGTATGAACATTAGAAATAGTTTCTAATGGTTCATTAATGAATCATCATTATCAGATTGAGCAAGGAATAAATATGAAATTGGATTTGACAAGTATCCATATCCATAGTCATATTCAAGGTGCAAGTAGATCAAAGGACTGAATTGTCCGGTAACTCACCACTGAAGGGTATTTTGGTAAATCCACCAAAATTCCTCATCTTTCGAGTAGGCATGACACGTTGCTAGACATCAATCTTGTCTTGTAGGTCTTCATGAACCAATTGATTTGGTTTCATGAGTCAACTCGATGTATGATTCGAATTGGACAATTAGGTGAGCCAATTTGAACTAATTAGGTCAATCGGGTTCGATCGGATCGAATCGGCTCAAACCTAAACCTACTGCTGGCTAGATATAGAATCCAATGGGTCACACACAATAGAGACTTGGCCAAGGAAGTCATTCATGATTTAATTAGGATCATAGGATCCTAATTGGTTAGCCGGATTACATACTAGCATATGTAGGCTAACCAAATTCCTAACCCAATTGGATTAGGTCCGGTTGCTTGCTAATTGGGCTAACCTAATTATGGAAAACCTAAATTAGGTTGAGTCCTAAGTGGGGCTAGCCTATTCAGAGCAAAATCTGATTTTAATTTGGATTTAAGGGCATTTTAGGTTCCATACATGAAGAGTCCCAATGGCATGAGACTCTTGGTACCTAAATGATACCTTAACTTCAAAAGGACACAGAATGAGCTATAGATCTTTGATTTAAATATAATTTATATGATCAGAAAGAAAATCTTATGCGCTTTCCAATGACACCCATATTGCCTATGTTTTGACTGGTCAACATTCTTTGAAGTTTTCATGGAAAAAGGATGGCGCGCGTGGTGCATGAAGAGTCACAACTTTTCATGTGGCGCGCGGTTCTGATAGAGAGTCCTTCTGCTATAAGGACTCTTCATAATCTCTGATGTTTAGAGATAGAAGAGGAGCCTCTTGGCTTCCTAGGGACCAGTAATTGACATGTGGCAAGTGAGAATTCGTTCAGATAAAAGAAGGGATGTGAATAAGGCGTTCGATGCATGAATGGGCTTATTAGATATGATTTTTCAAGCCAGATAACTTCTCTTCGATCTTGAAAAATCTTAACTGATTAGTTGATGGGAGGACATATCACACGCCCCTCTTGTATCTATAAATAGGGGGTGGTGGAATGAGTCTAAATTAAGAATTCCACTGAAGTACTATTATGAGTGTCTCTCTCTCCCTCCTTCTTTCTTTAAGACAAGACTTGTCTTGTTAAGAAAAGGTCTTTTCTACTAGGACAAGGCTTTGTTTTAGGACATAAGCCTAAGGGGTCCTAGAGGAGGGTTGTCCTAAAACCAAGAGTGATTTAGGAGAGTGTCTTTAGTGCCCTACAGTAGGACAGGGTGTCCTATAGTGGTCAATAGACCAAAGGTTACCGAAAGAGCTTCACTTATCCAAGCAACTTGAAGAAGGAGTTCTTCCTTGGTCTGAGTTTCTTGTGGATCACCGTTGGAGGGTGAATGTTTGGGCGCCTGTTGGAGAATAAGGCTGAATCAGGGTTTTCTTCATCGGATTGGATACTAGCAGTCCAGGTTGGTGCCTAAACTCTAGTTTATATTATATATGCATGTTTGTATATTTTAATTCCTAGTAAGGAGGTCTTGGGTTAAGGGTTTGGTAGTGGTTTCATAATAAATTTTTGAAATCCACGCTTCCGTCCTGGTCACCAAAACCCTTACAGTGGTATCAGAGCCACCTTATTAGGGCTAAATCATACAAAATTTGAAGTTGCCCAATTTTGTAGGACTCTTGAGGTTGCCCATTTTTGTAGGACTCTACAAAATTTGAAGTTGCCCAGTTTTGTAGGACTCTACAAAAGTTTAAAGTTACATATGATTGATATGTTTATGCATATATGTATGTCACCGGTTAGGGTTTTCACTTAAACCTTAACCGATATAGAGATATGTTTAGCTTTCTAGTCATCATACTGAAATAAGGTTGCCCTGGCATAATGGTGGATCCATTATGTGGTAGATGGTTGTCCTAGTATGATGACACACTTGGCACATTATAAAATGATATATGATGCATGGTTGATTGAATGGTAATATTAGAATGTGCTTCTGTTTGAATTACCCTCTATTAAAATTATATTAAGTTATAGTGTCAAATACCAAAAGCAAAATAATCAAGATGATTAGTTGATCATTCAGTGTCTAGGAAAAGTGGTTCATGATCGATAAAGAGGACGTGGTTTTTAATTGATTCCGTTGACTGACCTGGCCAATTTTTATTGGTGTCTAGAAAAGCAACGGGGGGACTCCCACTACTCTCCCACTTACCTGGCCAATAAGATTAACTTAATTCTTGATTGATATGCTTAGTGTAATATTCACTACATTAGGCCTTCCTTCATGCTAGGTCATTATTATGTTATGATCCGTATTAAGTTTGTTGTGTACACACAAGGCCTATTATGGTAACTAACACAATTTTGGCCTGGTGCATTTGATGCTTCTGGCATGATTTAATATAATACTTTGTTATGAACACACAAGGGTATTATTATTATAATCATGACTATAAAGGAATGAAGGGTCTTACTTAACTAAAAATATTATAGTTTGTTGTGCACACACAAGGCTATTAATATTTTAGAGGCCAAGTTTTGTTGAGAATTGTATGATATACAATTGGAAAGAGTTTTCCTACCTTTGAACTTATAAAAGATTTGTTGTGTACACACAAGGTCTTTTATAAGGAATTAGGATCTCAACCCCACTAAGAAAACCAATTAAGGTTTCTCGATCATCATATAGAGGGTTATGATGCTTGATAAAATAGTGGGAGACATAATTAAGTTAAAGTCCTAATTTAATTATGTTTTGTCAACATTGGTTATTTGCTTATGTTATGTTCTTTGTTAATGTAGATTAAATGGCCTCTTCACTCTCACTACGTAGTATACTTGATGCCAATAAATTGACTGGACCGAGCTATGTTGACTGGTTGAGAAACCTAAAGATAGTACTCAGCCAGGAAAAACTTTCTTACATTCTTGATACCCCTACCTTGAAACCTTTAAGGGAAGATGCCTCGCAAGAGGAAAAGACCACATACAAGATGTGGCAAAATGACTTACTCACTGTCAAATGTATCATGCTTGCCTCTATGACCAATGAGTTGTAGAGGCAACATGATAGCATGGACACTAACTCCATACTGCTCAATCTAAAAGAGCTATATGGAGAACATAGTCGAACTGCTAGATATGAGATATCTAAGCAATTGTTCCGTGCGAGAATGACAGAAGGTACATCCGTATAAGACCACGTACTGATGGTTATTGACCTGATCACTCGATTAGGTCAATTGGGTTTTGTTATGGATGGGGAGTTGAATCAGGATTTGATCCTGCAGTCACTCACGGAGTCATTTTCATAGTTTATTCTTAATTATCATATGAACAAACTTAACACTTCCTTGCCTGAGCTGTTAAATATGTTAAAAATAGCAGAGAGTCATTTAAAGAAAAATAAGGCTCCACTTCTTCTTGTGGATGGGATCAATAAGAAGAAGTCAGGCAGAAAGGGTTCCAAGAGGAGATTGAACCCAAAAAGGGGCATCAAGAAGAAGAAATGAAAGAAGGCCTCCGGATAGATGACCTGCTTTCACTGTGGCGTGCCGGGTTATTGGAAGAGGAACTGCAAGGCTTACCTTGCAGGTGTGAAGCCTGGTGCATCGGATGCACCAAAAGGTATGAAAGAAGTTCATACTATGTTGTCATTGGATTCTTCCATTTCAAATACTTGGATATTGGATACCGCTTGTGGTCATAATATCTGCAAATCATTGCAGGGGCTACAGAGGCTTAGAGTATTAAAGGAAGGAGACTTCAAGCTCTATGGTGCTGGAGGAGAGTCTATCCAAGCAGAGGCCGTAGGGAATTATATCTTGAAGTTACCTTCGGGGAAGATTTTAGAGCCGAGAGATTGTTACTATATGCCTAAGGTCATTAAAAATATCATATCTGTACCCTTGTTACTTAGACAAGGTTATACTATGAATGTGATGAGCAATGGTTGCTCAATCAGCTTTTCTAATGAAATTATATGTTGTGGCATATTTTGCAATGGTCTTTTAACTCTATCCACTAATGACAATGTACTTCATGTATGTAACAAACGAAAGAGAGATGATGTAAACAATACTTTACTCTAGCACTATCAGGTTGGATATATTAGTGAGACTAGGATTAGCAAGTTATACAAGGAAAATTTTCTTAATCCTTATGATTATGAATCATTAGGAACTTGTGAATCATGTCTCATGGGTAAAATGGCCAAGACTCCATTTAGTGGACATAGAGAAAGAACAACTGAGTTATTAGGACTCATACATACAGATGTATATGGGCCTATGATAACTCAGGCCAAGAATGGATACTCTTATTTCATCATGTTTACTGATGATTTTTCAAGGTACAGATTTGTGTATCTTATGAAATATAAGTCCGAAGCCTTTGATAAATTTTTAGAGTATCAAAGTATGGTAGAGAAACAAATAGGGAAAAGTATTAAAATCCTTCGATCAGATCGAGGAGATGAATATTTATCCACCGAGTTTCTCGATCACCTTAAAGAAAAGGGGATTATCTCTGAATGGACCCCTCCTTACACACCACAATTAAATGGTGTTGCTGAAAGGAGGAACCGTACCTTATTAGATATGGTACGGTCCATGATGTGCTTCACAAAGTTACCTGTTTCCTTCTGGGATATGCCTTGGAAACCGCAGGTAATATCTTAAATAGAGTACCATCTAAATTTGTCTCTAGTACTCCATATGAGATATGGAGGGGTAAGAAATCCAATCTTAAGTATCTTAAGATATGGGGATGTCCAACCTATGTCAAAAGAAATTTTGGACATAAGCTGGATGGTAGAGCAGATAAGTGTCTATTTGTATGATATCCTAAAGATAGTATAGGATATATATTATACCACCCTATTGAACAAAAAGATTTTGTCAGTAGGCATGCCACTTTTCTGGAGAAAGAGTTCATCCTACAAAAGGGCAGTGGGAGAAATATTGAACTTGAAGAAGTTCAACAAATAGATACATCTCAACCAAATGATAACATAGTTAGTATAGAACCAGAACACACCACTCCTATCCGTAGGTCTGATAGGGTGGGTCATGCACCTGAGAGGTATGGGTTCATTATTGAAAAATAATGAATCCCGGATCATTGAAAATGATGAGCCTCTAACCTATACGGATGCTGTCATGAGTAGGGACTCAGATAGATGGCTGGAAGCTTGAGATCCGAAATGAACTCCATGTATGTCAACCAACTATGGACTTTGGCTAATGCACCAGAGGGTGTTAACCCTATTGGATGCAAATAGGTCTATAAGAAAATGATTGGGGCAGATGGCCAAGTCAAAATTTATAAAGCCAGATTAGTGGCTAAGGGTTTGAAACAAAAACAGGGAATAGATTATGATGAAACATTTTCTCCTATTGCCATGCTCAAATCTATTCGGATCATGCTTGCTATAGCAGCATATCATGATTATGAAATCTGGTAGATGGATGTGAAAATCGCATTCCTTAATGGTTTCTTTGAGGAAGAGGTCTATATGTCACAGCTAGAAGGTTTTGTCTTGGAGACTAAGCATAATCAGGTTTGTAGGCTGAAGAAATCTATTTATGAATTAAAGCAAGCATCCAGGAGTTGGAACATCCAATTTGATAAGACAGTCAAAGAGTTTGACTTTATCAAAAATGAGGATGAACCTTGTGTGTACAAGAAGACTAGTGGGAGTGCCAAAGTTTTCTTGGTTCTATATGTGGATGACATACTCCTCATTGGGAATGATATCCTAATGTTATAATCAGTCAAGGTATGGTTATCTAAACAATTTTCCATGAAAGACTTTGGAGAAGCATCCTATATACTGGGTATCAAGATCTATAGAGATAGATCTAGGAGGATGCTAGGCTTATCCCAGCCTAGGTACATTGACCAAGTGCTAAAGAGATTTAGCATGGAGGAAAGTAAAAGAGGTTACTTGCCCATTAGTCATGGCATACATCTTTCTAAGAAGATGTCTCCTAAGACACCTGAAGAAAGAAATAGAATGAGTTCTATACCTTATGCTTCGGCGGTAGGATCTATAATGTATGCTATATTATGTACCAGGCCTGATGTGGCATATACCTTAGGTATAGCCAGCAGATTTCAGGCTGATCTAGGAGAGGATCATTGGAAGGCTGTGAAAAATATTCTTAAGTATTTGAGAAGGACTAAGGATATTTTTCTGATATACGAAGGATCTGATCTTAAACTATAAGCTTATTCAGATTCTAGTTTCAAATCGGATCCAGATGATAGCAAATCGATTTCAGGGTATGTTTTTACCCTAAATGGAGGAGCTGTAAGCTGGAAGAGTTCTAAACAGCAAACTATAGCTGACTCAACAACTGAGGCAGAATACATTGCTGTTAGTGAAGCTGCCAAAGAAGCTGTCTGGATGAAGAAGTTTATCTCAGAGTTGGGCGTTGTTCTGGAGATTGAAGGTCCATTACCACTTTACTGTGATAATACTAGAGCCGTTGCTCAAGCTAAGGAACCTAAGCTCATCAAAAACAAAGCACATTCTAAGATGCTTCCATCTCGTTCGAGAGACTGTTGAAAGACAAGAAGTCTGCATTAAAAGAGTAGAAATGAAGAACAACATAGCGGACCCGTTCACTAAGGCTCTACCACAGCGGGAGTTTGATCGCCACTTCGATTGTATGGGGTTAAAATTTAAAGGCGATTGGCTTTAGTGCAAGTGGGAGATTGAAAGGATTATGCCCTAAAGGCCAATCGAAATGTTGTATTTCGATGGGATTTTCTTTTGTATCCCAAACTAGTGTATTGACATTATTAATTAATAAAGGCATTTTATTTTTATCATATGCTATGTCTTATTAATTTTATTAAGATATGATGAACCCCATAGATTAGGGCTATGGTTCTAGGGTTATGATGAGATCATACCAGTGAAACCTAAAGCCTTAAAACCCTGATCTAGAATATTCCTGGTCGATGGGATATTGAGTAGGGGATCAATGTTTCCGGTAAGACCAGCACATCCTATGTATGCTTGGTGAAGAGGGTGACTGATCTCACAGTCACTTGTGTTTGACACTAATACTAGGATGTGGGTGCTCATTAGAGAATGAGTTCACTAAATGGATCCAGCATGAGAACATTTAATGGAACCTTATCTATTTGTCAATAGATAGTTCTCATAGTGGGAGTAGTGCATGTGGTCCTTTGACCTGAGACTGCCATGGTATCTTGTATGCATGAATCCATACTTTGGTTCACACTCAATCATGACACTGAGTCATGCATGGGGTGATACTGGGTATGGTGGATTGCATATGGAGGTTGTGAGTAAGTCAAAATGGAATCGATCAACCCTAGTAAGAGGGAAGCGCATCCAGATGATTTCAATCAAATAAAGATTCGAAAAATCTTTGATCAAAGTATGAACATTAGAAATAGTTTCTAATAATTCATTAATGAATCATCATTATCAGATTGAGCAAGGAATGAATATGAAATTGGATTTCACAAGTATCTATATCCATAGTCATATTCAGTGTGCAAGTAGATCGAAGGACTGAATTGCCCAGTAACTCACCACTGAAGGATATTTTGATAAATCCACCAAAATTCCTCATCTTCCAGGTAGGCATGACACATTGCTAGACATCAATCTTATCTTGTAGGTCTTCATGAACCAATTGATTTGGTTTCATGAGTCAATTCGATGTGTGATTCGAATTGGACAATTACGTGAGCCAATTTGACCTAATTAGGTCAATCGGGTTCGATCGGATCGAATCGGCTCAAACCTAAACCTACTGCTAGCTATATGTGGAACCCAATGGGTCACACACAATAGAGACTTAGCCAAGGAAGTCATTCATGATTTAATTAGGGTTATAGGATCCTAATTGGTTAGCCGGATTACATACTAGCATATGTAGGCTAACCAAATTCCTAACCCAATTGGATTGGGTCCGGTTGCTTGCTAATTGGGCTAACCTAATTATGGAAAACCTAAATTAGGTTGCGTCCTAAGTGGGGCTAGCCTAATCAGAGCTAAATCTGATTTTAATTTGGATTTAAGGGCATTTTAGATGCCATACATGAAGAGTCCCAATGGCATGGGATTCTTGGTATATAAATGATACCTTAACTTCAAAAGGACACAGAATGAGCTGTAGGTCTCTGATTTGAATTTAATTTATATGGTCAGAAAGAAAATTTTATGCTCTTTCCAATGACACCCATATTGTCTATGTTTTAACTGGTTAACATTCTTTAAAATTTGGGTGGAAGAAGGATGGCACGTGCGGTGCATGATGAGTCGCAACTCTTCATGTGGCGCGTAGTTCTGATGGAGAGTCCTTCTGCTATCAGGACTCTTTATAATCTTTGATATTTGGAGATTGAAGAGGCACCTCTTGGCTTCCTACAAACTGGTAATTGACATGTGGCTAGTGAGAATTCGTCCAGATAAAAGAATGGATGTGAATAAGGCCTTCGGTGAATGAATGGGCTTATTAGATATGATTTTTCAAGCCAGATAACTTCTCTTCGGTCTTGAAAAATCATATCTGATAAGTTGATGGGAGGACATATCACACATCCCTCTTGTATCTATAAATAGATGGTGGTGAAATGAGTCTAAATTAAGAATTCCATTGAAGTACTATTCTGAGTATCTCTCTCTCCCTCCTTCTTTCTTTAAGACAAGACTTGTCTTGTTAAGACAAGGTCTTTTCTACTAGGACAAGGCTTTATTTTAGGACATAAGCCTAAGGGGTCCCAGAGGAGGGTTGTCATAAAACTAAGAGTGGTTTAGGAGAGTGTCTTTTGTGCCCTACAGTATGACAGGGTGTCCTACAGTGGTCAATAGACCAAAGGCAGCCGAAAGAGTTCCACTTATCCAAGCAACTTGAAGAAGGAGTTCTTCCTTTGTCCGAATTTCATGTGGATCACCGTTGGAGGGCGAGCGTTTGGGCGCCTGGTGGAGAAGAAGGCTGAATCAGGATTTTCTTCATCGGATTGGATACTAGCGGTTCAGGTTGGTGCCTAAACTCTAGTTTATATTATATATGCATGTTTGTATGTTTTAATTCCTAGTAAGGAGGTCTTGGGTTAAGGGTTTGGTAGTGGTTTCATAATAAATTTTTGAAATCCATGCTTCCATCCTGGTCACCAAAACCCTTACAATACCATTATAAAGAAGATTCTTTATCAAGATCAATAGGCAAAAAAATTGAAATTACTTAAAAAAAGATTTTCTGGTCTAAACTCTATCATTTATTGCATTTTCTTGATAATTCATCCCTTAGTATTTCTAAAATTGTTTAAACCATTAATCATTATTCATTTAGCAAGCTTGGTTATTTTAAAATCGAGATAAAGTTTTAGTATACAAAGACTGATTAAAGTTCTACTTGAGGCTTTGATTAATTTACTTATCCCTCCAACTTAATTTCCATTATCCCTAATGGAAGAAAATACTAAAAATAAATGATAAGGAAGGATACCTCCTAGAAGGGTACTCGAACATTAATTGTTCCTTTATCACCATACTCCTCTTAATTTAACTTTATTGTTCTTTTTGAATTTTTCTAAAAAAAGCAAAGCACATGGTTAAAAATATAAGCATAGATTGGGTTGCCTCCCAAGAGTGCTAAGTTTAAAGTTTTCAGTCGGACTATGCTGACTATCATGACAATGCCAGGTTCAAAAGATCAATAGATTCAATAACTTCTCCATCATTGAATTCCTCTATATAAGGTTTTAAATACCGGCCATTTACCTTAGAAGTATTTTCCTGTTTGGGATCTCTAGGTTCTATGGCTCTATGAGAAAATACTTAAGTCACTATGAAAGGTCTATCCCATCATGAGCAAAGTTTTCTAGGAAAAAGTCATAATCTACATTATAAAGCCACACTTTTTGATTAGGCTCAAATATTTTTCTATTAATAAATTTATCACGGTATGCCTTAATTTGAGCCTTGTAGATTTTAGAACTTTCGTAAGCTTCATTACGTAGCTCTTCTAATTCATTCAGTTGAAGTTTCCTAATGGAACCTGCATTTTTGATGTCAAAATTAAATTACTTGATAGCCCAAAATGCACAGTATTTCAATTCTACAAGCAAATGACAAGCTTTTCCAAAGATTAACCAGTAAGGGTACATTCTTAAAGAAGTCTTAAAAGAAGTTTGGTAAGCTCATAAAGTATCATCCAAACATTCTGACCAATCTTTTCTATTGGGTCTTTCCATTTTCTCAAGGATATGCTTAATTTCTCTATTTGACACCTTGACTTGACCACTGGTCTGGGGGTGATAAGGTGTTGCTACTTTATAAGTAATTCCATATTTTTTCATCAATCCTTTAAAGTGCCTATTCATGAAATCTGCACCCACATCACTAATAATAATCCTTGGGCACCGAAATCAACTAATGATGTTATGCTGAATAAATTTGATCACAACTTTATGGTCATTGGTTTGGGTTGCCATGGCTTCTATCCATTTTGACACATAATCAACTGCTATCAAAATATACTCAAATCCAAAGGAAGGAGGAAATGGTCCCATGAAGTCAATACCCCATACATCAAAAATCTCAACAACCAAGATAGGGGTTAGGGACATCATATCTCTTCATGAAATATTTCCTGCTTGTTGACATCAGAGGCAATTACGGTCAAATTCATGTGCATCTTTGAACGAAGCTGGCTAGTAAAACCCACTCTGCAGCACCTTCACTATAGTTTTCCTTCCATTAAAGTGTCCCCAATAAGCAAGAGAATGACAAAAAATGAGTATGCTTTTGAATTCACTCTTAGGGATACATTGTCTAATCACCTGATCTGAATAATACTTAAACATTTCAGCCTCCTCCCAAAAATAATATTTGATTTACGAGAAAAATTTATATTTTTCTTGTTTAGACTAGTGGGAGGGAATTTGTCCTGTTGCTAAGTAATTTACAATATGGGTAAACCAAGGAAGACTACTGGATGAAATTGAGAATAGTTTCTCATCAAGAAACCTATCTTTGATTGTTTCTTTGTTGTATTCTACCAAGATCCTAGAAATATGATCTGCTACCATATTTTCAAAACACTTTTTATCTAAGATTTCTAGATCAAATTCTTATAATAAAAGAATCCATCTAATCAGTCTAGGTTTGGTATCCCTTTTGGATAGCAGATGCTTCAATGATGCATAATCAGAATAAACTAGGATCTTAGATCCTAATAAATATGATCAGAATTTTTTAATGGCAAATACAACCGCTAGTAACTCTTTTTCAGTAGTGGTATAATTCAATTGTGCATTTGAAAGAGTTTTGCTAGCATAATAAATTACAAATGGTTCCTAATTAAATCTTTATCCTAAAACTACCCCTACAGCATAATAAGAGGCATCACACATGATTTCAAAGGGGATGGTCTAATCTGGAGGCTTGATAATTGGTGCAGTAATCAAAGCAATTCTAAGAATATTATAAGTGGCCAGACATTCTTCATTAAAATCAAAAAAATTATCTTTGGCAAGCAAATTACACAAGGGTCAAGAGATTTTACTGAAATCCTTGATAAAATGCCTATAAAAATTTGCATGGCCAAGGAAGGATTGTACTTATCTAACTGAGGTTGGGGGAGGCAGTTTCAAGATTAGTTCAATCTTAGCTTTGTAAAGCTCAATCCCTCACTTGAAAATAATATGTCCGAGCATGATTTTCTCATAAATCATAAAATGGCTCTTTTCCCAACTTAAAACTAAATTTGTCTCCATACATGGTTTCAATACCATAGTTAAGTTCTGGAGGTAGTTGTCAAATGAAGATTCAAATACTAAAAAATCATCCATAAAAACTTCAAGAAATTGACTAACCATATCAAAAAATATGGCCAACATACATCATTGAAAGGTAGCTGGTGCATTACAGAGACCAAATGGCATGCATCTAAAGACAAATGTTCTAAAGGGACAGGTGAAGGTGGTCTTTTCTTGATCTGTAGGAAATATTGAAACCTGGTTATATCCTGAATATCCATCCAGGAAATAAGAGAAACTCTGTCCTGCTAACCGTTCTAAAATTTGGTCAATGAAAGGTAAAGAAAAATGGTCTTTCCTGGTAATGGCATTCAACTTTCAATAGTCTACATACACTTGCCAATTAGTTATTGTGCAGGTAGGAATTGACTCACCCTTTTCATTCTCAACTACAGTAATACCTGACTTTTTAGGTACTACTTGTGTTGGACTGACCTATTGGCTATCCAAAATTGGGTAAATAATGCCATAATCAAGCCACTTTATAACTTCATTTTTTTCAACTTCATGCATGTTCAAATTTAGCCTCCATTGCATGTCCCTATGTGGTTTGGCTTCTGCTTCACAATGAATGTGATGCATGCAAACAAAAGGATAAATTGTCAAAAGATCGGCTATCATCCATCCAATGGCCTCTTTATGTTCTTTAAGTACATCCACCAATTTGTCTTCCTGATCAAAGGTTAGCATAGATCCAATGATTACTGAAAGGATATAACTGGGTCCAAGGAAAGAATATTTTAACTTTGCAGAAAGAGGCTTCAACTCTAAAATGGGTGGTGCTTCTAAGGATGGTACTAAAGGCTTGATTGAGTTGGTAAATGTTCATACTTTATAGTCTAGGGAGGAGTGGTGCTAAAATTTGGTGGTTCTAATAATGCTTAACTTCTTTGATATATTCTTCAATATCAAAATCATTTGTTTCAAAATATGTTAGACATGCCTGTAGAGGGTCTGAATCAAGCAAAATAGGGAGTTTCTTGTCTACAACTTCCTCTAGCATATTCACCTCATTATGATCATACATAGGTGGTCCTTGGGATGCATTAAAAATATTCAAGCTCATCTTTTTGTTTTTGAAAGATACATCCATAACTTCTATTCTACAATTTATACAAGCATTAGTAGTTGCTAGGAAGGGTCTTCCAAGAATGATAAGTATTTGGCTAGGATTACTGCTGGATTCCATATCTAACACAAGAAAATCAACAGGAAAGTAGAATTCATCTACTTTCAGCAATACGTCCTCTAACATTTCATAGGATACCTTAATTGATCGGTCTACTAATTGTAAAGTCACCGTTATAGGTTTCAATTCTTCAAATCCAAATAAATCATACACTGAACTTAGAAGAAGGTTTACACTTGCCACCAAATGTAGTAAGGATTTCTTGATTTTGAGGTCCCTTATGACATAGGATATAATTAAGATACTAGGATCTTTAAAATTGGATGGGACTATTTGCTGAAAAACTAAGCTGGCTTGCTCAGTTAACTAGATCTTCTTTGGTATGTGTGCCTTAGGTTTTTGTTTTTGTGTGCACAGATCCTTAAGAAATTTGGCATAAGCTGAAACTTGTTTGATGGCATTGAGAAGAGGTAAGTTTATTTAAACTTGCTTGAATAGCTTAAGCATCTCATTCATTTTTAGACTCTTCTTATCCAAAGATTAAGAGGATTATAAAGTACTAGGGAATGGAGCCTTAAGTATTGGTGCTTGGCTATTAGATTCCTTTTCCTCTTTAATATTTTTCTTCTCTAGCTTAGCCAACTCTAGTTTTTGAGTTATGTCAAGCTGGTTTAATGTTTTCCCACTTCTAAGCTTTATGATTGATTTTGCATGTTCTGGAAAAGTTTTAGGACTAGTGGAGCTCTTAGCCATGTATTGCCCTTTTGGATTATTAGTAGGCTAGCTAGGTAACCTATCTTCCTCCCTACTACTAAAAGCTGTAGCTAGCTAACATATCTGGGTCTCTAGCTTTGCAATAGACTGTGTGTGGGAGTGAATGAGTTGGGTATTCATTTCTAGCCCCATCTATGCTTGGAGCACTTTTTCTTCAAAGTAGGATCATGATTATTCGGTAAAGGTTATGGGACACTCAGATGTTGGGAATATGGCATGCTTCTAAACTAGGTCACTTGCTGGTTGGCCTAATTGGTGTTGGGTGATAATAGGTTCGGATTTCCAAGAAAAGTTTGGATGATTTTGCCAGCCAGGATAGTAAGATTCGAAAATGGATCATTTCATGGTCTAGGAGCCATTCGGGTTTAAGCTTGGCGGGCTTGCTCCTGAACAAGCTAAGGAAATTGGTATGCTGTTGGATAATCACCTATCAGATAGTTGGGAATCGAACAAATAATACAAACATCATGATTTTGATGAGGTGAGGAGGAAGTATTTCCACTTTGAAAAATTCGATCAAACTTTTGAGATAATTCATCTACATTGCTATAAATCTCTACAGAATGACCTACTTCATACATTTCACCTCTCTTAGGTCTTATAGGAGGATCTTTACGGGCAGTAGACATGTGATGCAAGGAATTTTTACATAAAATTTTAAAAGGCTGCCATGCCTCATGTTCATTTTTTAGCATGAATGTTCCTCCACACGAGGCATCAACCATTTGCCGGTGCCTTTTTGATAGACTGTCACAAAAGCACTAGACCAACTGCCATTTAGGTATAGCATGGTGTGGACATTTTCTGATCAATTCTCTTAATCTCTCCCATGTCTCATGAAACATTATCCATCTAATTAGGAAAAACTAGTAATGGCTTTTCTAATTTGATTAGTTTTTCCTATCGAAAAATATTTTTGAAGAAATTTCCTTTGAAGTTGGTCCCAGTCAAAATTGTTACAGCATCTAGGGAATATAACCAGTACTTGGCTTTATCTTTTAAGGAAAAAGGGAATAACTTAAGCCTAAGAGCATCATCGTGCAGACACCAGGGCCAGAAAAGATCGATAGGTCGAACCCACATCTCTGTGGATTACCTGTGAATAAGCCCTGAACCCAAACCCCTTTTACCTGTGAATGTTTTATTTTAAATTTTGTTATTTAAGCTTAGTTGGGTTTAGCCCTTTTTACCAACTATAATTAGGGTTTTTATTTTTTTAGCCTTTTAGGCTAAACCCCTTTTACCAAGTTGAACCACTTGTTTACATGTCTATGCCTTTTGATCAATTTGATCAAGTTGGGCTTAGAGTTGATTTTTAGTTGTTTAAATCATGTGATTAGTTAGCTGGTTGAGTCTTGTAATATAAGGGGGACCCAAGTCCAGACCTATGTGACTTCATGTGCTAGCTCAAGACAAGCCATGTGACTCCATATGCTAGCCCAAGTTACTTGCAATATGCAACCACTTCTTGGTGCCACCTTTTTTTTCAAGAATTTGGACAACATCACATGACTTTTAGACATTACTTGATACTTCATCAGGACAACACCACTTGCCATCTCATCGGGACAACACAACACTTGCCATATCCCTCCTTTGGTCGGCCTCTTTATTCATGAATTGGTGCCACTTATTTTTAGGATAAGTAAATGAGAAGGAGTCTTCAATTAGCGCCCTCCCACTTAATTAATTCATGCCAAAAGCAAGAGGAGTTGACCAAGATTTTCTCCCTTATCTTTGTTGCCAACTTCCAAGGAGTTTCAAGATTGTGGATCACCCAAAGTGAAAGAAATTCAATGTCTTTCTACTTCAAGTGTTTTGGTCAATCAGGTTCCAAGTTACTAAAGATTAGAAAACTCAAAAATCTTGTAAGAACTCTTGAGTTTTCTTCTATCCAGACTGGAGAGTCCACTATTCTGCAGGAGCTCAC
Organism: Areca catechu; assembly: GCA_021397845.1. NCBI lineage: Eukaryota > Viridiplantae > Streptophyta > Magnoliopsida > Arecales > Arecaceae > Areca > Areca catechu. The sequence goes on from CM038043.1 coordinate 74,145,485, forward strand.
ATCATCCAGACTCCAGAGTCTAGCAATCAAGGCCAATCCATGAAGCAATCTTGGCCATTCATCATGACACCTCACCAATCCTCATTGTTGGTGCCCAACTTGGATGGAGATCCCTTGATGTCGTCCACCTTGGAGAGAGCCCCAGTTCAGCCCAAGAGCAAAGTCCAAGATGCCCAAAGCAAGGTTTCCAGGAGTTGTTGCCTAAGGGAAACAAACACTAGTCTTTGTAACCCTTACACCTTTGATTGTTTCTCTATAAATACTCCATCAACCCCCCTATATTATTAATGATTTTGATGAAATATTCTATCCAATTCTTTTCCTTTACTGTGTGCATCGTGGGGTGTGAGGCCCTTTCCTTTGTTCTTCAGAATATTGCAGGGTGTGAGGCCCTACATATCCAAACACCGAGAAACCCTAACCACCCACTTCCATCCTTTCCCTTCTACTTTTCCATCTTTTACTTTCCTTTGCTACTTTCTAACTGAGTGATTTTAATTGTCGAGTGATTACAAGTGATCAAGAATTAAGGTCAGGTGTTCTTTCCTTGGAACCAATATCGTGGATGATTGGAGCCCGAAGATCGAGATCTTGAAGCCCTACCGCAAGATCCTGAGAGTTCCAACAGATCAACATCGAGAGAGAGTAACTTCGTTGGTAAAATTTAAAACCCCTTCCCTACTCTTAATTTCTGAGTCTTTGATTGATAGACCCTAGTTTACAATGATTTCTTAGCCACCAAATTTTGATTTTCTAGTTGCTTTGTTAGATCTACTCGTGCGGGCATAAACTAGTTGACTAGTTTACCTTAATTATTTGCTTTGAGTCTCTAAAAACTAGAAATCATAAAAAATTTTAATCTCTAATTTTCTCTGTTAATTAGGCTATTAATCAATAGATTATGTTTTCATATTTGTCCCGCATCATTTTGGTATCAGATCGAAGGTTAAACTAGGGTTTAACTGCTAGTTCTGAATTTCTACATACCTAAAACTAGGCTAAAATTAAAACTACATAAAACCTATCTAAAAAAAATTTTAAAAATTTGTAATTAATTTTTTGATAATCCTCTGTTAATCCTTTATTTAATATTAGAAAAAATAAAAAAAAATTATTTGGTATTTTCTGGTGGAAGGAAATCATGCCTCCTGAGCGGGTATACGCAAGTATACTATTATGACCCATGGGAGTAATGAGCTACGGCCGGACGTGATATCCCGAGATCATATTAGATCTGAAATTTAATTTTGAGACATATAAAAAAAAATTAATTTTTATTTTTTTGCTATTTTTAATTATTTTATTGCTTCATTGCATATTACGGTTTCATCTTGTGTGTGCATCATCATGTAACTGAATCTTAAGGGGACTTAAGCATCTCAGATCAGGGCAGGATCTCATCACATATCCTGGGCCCACAACAACCTTCTTTTATATCTAGACCTAGCCTAATTAAAATTAATTAGACTTAATGATGCAGAACAAATAAAGGGACGCGATGCGGAAGTAGATTAAGATTAACTAATTTTTTTGTTGTTTTTATATGTTTGTAGAAGTTGGCTTCAAATCAAAGAAAAGTTAACCTAACATTGAAAGAGACTAATATGATAATTGAAAGCACAATTTTAAGGAAACTAAAGTATCAGAGTAGTTCAGAAGCAACGGATCGCTGGGGGTTGAGAAACTCCCAGACCTAGGGTTTCGCTCCGAACTTTCAGCAGAACAGAAATAAAGAGAAGAGATGGTTTACCTAACTAGACAATGATCTTCACAGATTTTGGTGGAAGAACTCTCCCGAGCAGATTGTTGGATCCTCGGATTCAGATTTCTTCGCAATGGATCCTCCAGCACTGGTCCTTTGGCGGGTTGGCTTCTCCTGAACTCAAGATCTGGAAGAGAAGAAAAACAATTGATGGAATCAGAGAGTCAAGGAAAGAATTTACCAGGTTGATGAACTTGAAGATTGAAATTGCTGAAAGCTGGATTCTCCTGGAAGCTGATGTAATTTTCCTTGGAACTTGCTCTGGATCTGAAGTAGCCGGACTGGATCTGGATGAAAGTGGACGGCCTGGACTTGTAGAGAGAGAGAGGCCGTGGGAGATGGATGGATCTAGGGTTTGATGGATTGAAAATAATGAAGGGTGGCTAGGGTTTTGGAATTTCAAGTGGCTAACCTAGGGTTTTGGATAAAGATGGAGATCTCTCACCTCCTCAAGGCTCCAATGGAACCCGGATTACCCCCTCACGGAGCTCAACACTTAGAATAGTGCGGAAGAAGAGAAACCTAGGTCACTCAACACAAGAGAGTAGCAAAAAAAATAATTTTCTTCATTGATTTTCAAAGTTACAAAGAGAGGTCTATTATATAGACCTAAAATTTTCTCCTAGCTTGTACAAATTCCCATGTGGGACTAAACTCTTCCAACCTCTAGATTAGGTAGAAAACCCCCTCTCTTGGTCGACCAAGACTTCAAAAAAAATTGGGACGGCCATAAAGGAATTTTTTTTGGAATTTTTATGGCGCCTCCTTTGGAGTTGGATTTGGATTTGGAGTCCTCCTCTTCTTATGGCATTTCTTCTTTTCTTCCACTCCAAGTTAAGCTCTTTGATTTTGATTTGAACTTCAATTGGATGTCCTTCTTTGATTTCTTCTCCAAGAGAAGTTTTCTTCCTTCTTTGCTTAGGTAAAATAGGCAGGTATGGGCGCCTCCTTTAAATTAGCTTCCAATTTGATTTTTTTCTTCTTTGGGTGTGGGGACCATGACACTGGGATGCCTCTGTGGCGCCTCCTGGACTCTGGCGTGTGCTCGGAGTGTGGCTGGGCGTGTGGCTTGGAGTGTGGCCTCCACTTGCTTGAACCTTGATTTGATTGGAAGACAAATGTGGCACCATTTTGGACCAAATTGAAACCACATTGGGACTTGCACTGAGTCAACATGACTCAACAAAATTTAAATGGTGACTCAATAAATAAAATAAATAAACTGGTTGACCAGGTCAACCTTTATTACAAACCCTAATTTCTCGGGCAATGTCAATCAGAGATCCAAATGGAGCTCTGAAGTCTTCTTCTGAGTCTGGTGCCCGCACAATTCTCCCAGGGTGGGAGGAACTCGACCCTGTCGAGTAAGGCTCAAGTTGGCTCTGGTATCTCTCCAAGAGGTCTGGGTCCAATTCTTGTAATTCTTCTCGGGAGATCCAAGAGTCATCAGAATCTGGCCTTCCTTGCCAGCGGACCAGGTACCTTTGGTATCCTCGATTACGAGTAGAGATAACCTGATCATCCAGGATCTTTTCAATCTGCTCTTTCCTCACAGGCCAGTTTGTTGGTGGACACACAGGGTCGGGATCACTCTCAATGATAGGGTTAGGCTCAAAAGGCTCACTAGGAATCACAGCTGGCTCCCTGTACTCTACTAAGTCTGTAATGTTGAAAGTAGAGCTAATGCCTAGTTCTGGAGGCAACTCGAGCACATAGGCATTGGATCCTACTCTCTTTACCACTCTAAATGGTCCAGCTCCCCTAGCATGTAACTTTCTAACGGTTCCAGGAGGAAACCGTTCAGGCCTTAACCTAATCATCACATAGTCTCTCAACAAAAGATTTGACTCGCCTTTGAGTATCAGCCAACTTCTTATAAGTTTCATTACTTAAATTTATTTTGGCATGAATTTCTTTATGCAAGTCTTTTACATGCTGTGCAAAATTCTCAGCAGATTCGGAGACTCGAGTGTGGACAGGTAAAGGGACTAGGTCAAGAGGTGTGTGAGGTTTGTACCCATGTACAATTTCAAATGGACTCTTACCCGTAGACCTATTGACCGAGTCATTGTACGCAAATTCTGCCCTTGGTAGGTATAAATCCCAATTTCTGGTGTTTTCACCAACAAGACATCTCAGCAGATTTCCTAGGCTACGGTTCACTACTTCAGTTTGGCCATCAGTTTGGGGATGATAGGCAGTTGAAAACTTAAGTTTTGTCCCTAACTTATGCCAAAGGGTCTTTCAAAAGTAACTGGTGAACCGGACATCCCTATCTGAAACGATTGTCTTAGGTAGGCCATGGAGTCTAACTATCTCATTGAAGAAAAGTGTGGCTACCTTAGACGCATCAAAGGTTTGGGAACAAGGCAAGAAGTGGGCCATTTTAGAGAATCGGTCGACTACGACACAGATAGAATCATGTCTCCTCTGGGTCTTAGGTAAACCTAACACAAAATCCATACTCACATCTTGCCAAGGACGATCTGGGACAGGGAGTGGGGTATAAAGGCCAGTGTTTTGTTTTCGCTGTTTGGCAACAGCGCAGGTTCGACATCTAGCTACAATATTAGCTACATCCCTTTTCAAGCTAGGCCAGAAAAAGTGGTCTTCAATAGCTAGAATGGTCTTGTCTTTTCCAAAATGGCCGGCTAAACCTCCAGCATGGATTTCCCAAATCAAAAATTCCCTAAGAGAAGTTCTAGGGATGCAAAGCCTATTTTTGAAGAACAAAAAACCATCCACAAGGGTATAATCCTGGTGATTACTAGATGGTCCTTGAACTAGATCCTGATACACAGTTGTGAAATCCGGACAAGACTCATATTCCTCTTTGATTTGCTCAAACCCTATGACCTCAGTTCTAACAGAAGTTAATAACAGAGATCGGCGACTAAGGGCATCAGCTACCTTATTCTCAACTCCAGCCTTATGTTTCAGGACAAAAGTATAGGACTGGATATATTCTACCCACTTAGCATGCCTAGGGTTAAGCTTCTTTTGGGAGTTCAGAAATCTAAGAGCCTCATGGTCCGAAAATAGTACAAATTCCTACGGTAGCAAATAATGTCTCCAGTAACGCAAAGCTTGCACCACCGCATAAAATTCCTTATCATAGGTAGAATACCTAAGCTTAGCATCATTAAGTTTTTCACTAAAGAATGCTATGGGATGATTCTCTTGGCTTAGGACTCCACCTATTCCTACACCTGAAGCATCACAGGCAACCTCAAATACTTTAGAAAAATCGGGTAATCTCAGAATGGGTGCCTGGGTCATTTTCTCCTTAAGATCTAGGAAGGCTTTATGGGCTGACTTAGTCCAATGAAATTCTCCCTTCCTAATACAATCAGTGATAGGAGCAGCTAAAGTACTAAACCCCTTGATGAATCGCCTATAGAAGGTAGCCAAGCCGTGGAAACTTCTAACTTCATGCACATTGGTTGGCTCTGGCCAGTCTACTATGGACCTAATTTTCTCAGGATCGGCCGCCACGCCGTCAGGGGTTACTACAAAACCAAGAAAGATAACTCTACTAGTCATGAATTCACACTTCTTAAGATTACCGTAGAGTCTCTCATTCCTCAAAACTTGGCAGACTGCTCTCAGGTGGCCTAGGTGATCTGCTGGGGTCTTACTATAGATCAGGATGTCATCAAAATAGACCACCACAAATTTTCCTATGAAAGCTCTAAGTACCTGGGTCATAATTCTCATGAAGGTACTAGGGGCATTGGACAACCCAAGAGGCATAACAACCCATTCATAAAGACCATCCTTAGTTTTGAAAGCAGTTTTCCATTCATCCCCGGGTCTAATCCTAACCTGATGATAGCCGCTTTTGAGATCAATCTTAGAAAAAACCATTGCACCAGCCATCATATCAAGCATGTCATCTAGTCTAGGGATGGGAAACCTATATTTGATTGTAATTTTATTGATGGCACGACTGTCAACACACATCCTCCACGTGCCATCTTTCTTTGGGGTTAGTAAGGCTGGGACTGCACAAGGGCTAAGACTTTCTCTAATAAACCCCTTCCTCAATAATTCTCCAACCTGCTTTTGCAGTTCTTCATGCTCAGATGGATTCATCCTGTAATGGGGCAAGTTGGGCAAAGTCGCTCCTGGGATTAGATCTATGGCATGCTGGATATCCCTAAGAGGTGGAAGGTGGTCTGGCAAATCCTCGGGAAAGACATCCTCAAATTCTTTTAACACAGGTTTAACTTCTTGAGGAGGCTTTGAGGGTTCCGAAGTTCTAAGTTCCTTAGCAGTCAACATCCAGATGGGTGAACCACTATGAATTTCTTGTTCTAGATCCTTAGCACTGATTAGGTTCACTCCAGTTTTCATCTCCTTAACCTTACCGGCTCCTTTATTACCTTGTCCTTAGGGGGAACTGAATGGATCGTAATCTTCTTCCCATTGAAACTAAAGACACAGGTATTGGATTTTCCTAAGAGGGTGGCATCATGATCATACAACCAAGGTCTTCCGAGAATTATACTGCTCACCCCATGGGTAAGACATCGCACCAAATCTTTTCGTGATAAGATTGCATTTGGATTTGGACTTGACATCTAGACTGGATGGGTATGGAGGTAGAATCTACCCAAGAAACCTTATAGGGGTTGGGATGGGGAACTGGGATTAAGCCTAACATCTTGACAGTGCTAGTAGAGATGGCATTTACATAGCTCCCACTATCTATGATGATCTTACATACCTTATCCCCTAATTTAAGAAAAGTCTGTAGGATGTTAGTCCTACGCCAATCCTCTTGAACTAGATTCTGGGATAGGATGCATCTTACAACTCCTAATTGGTCAGATTCATTGGGTTCCTCCTCTCCTTCATACTCCTCAACCAAATTCATTCCGGCCTCATAAACTTCTTCTTCAAATTCCTCACTGGGCTCGGAATTATCATTCTCTCCCTCTTCTATGTAAAGGGATCTCCGAGGGCACTGGCTAGCAACATGACCTACCTTATGACACTTGAAACAGGCTATGGCAGTACACTGACTGGAAATGTGACCTGGTTTCTGACACTTAAAACAGGTGATATTTGAACTAGGGGTTCTCTGGGTGTCAGGTGCCTTACCTTTGTCCATGGGCCTAGGGGTAGAAGTACCCTGAAAAGGTTTACTAGGGATAACTTGGCTAGGTCCATTCCTTGGGATTGGGGCACTAACCCTAGAAGGTATAGGTCCTCTCTGAAATTTCTCAGTGTTCAGTGCAATCTGGTAGGCTTGGTCTAGATCAGTAACCTCTCTCAGAAATAGTTCTCTCTTGATATCTTCCCTCAGTCCAGCCCTAAATCTAGACAAAGTGACTTCGTGGGCTTCACTCACATCACATCTCATTAGGTATTCATCAAAAGTAGCTATGTAGTCTGAGACAGATCGGTTTCCTTGTTTCAGGTTTTGCCATTGGTCTAACAGGTTTTGCTGGTATGAAATGGGTAGGTATTTATCTCTCAGTTTTTCTTTCATACCCTGCCAAGTGGTTATGGGCTCAACATTCCGTCTCCTAGTGGTTAGCTCAATGTTCCCCCAATATAACCTAGCTTGACGTACTAATTTCATCTTGGCAAATTTGTATTTCCTCTCCTCAGACATAGCATACCACTCAAAGTATTGATCCATCTCACCCTCCCAATCAGAATACACCTTAGGGTTCAGACTACCATCAAAAGTGGGTGCATCTAATTTGATGTTCCTGATGAACCTATCATCTCTATCTTCAGGCTCTGGGTCAGGCCTTCTATGATTAGGTTCAGGATCTCTATATAAGGCCTTCTAGGCTCCTGATGTGGGTGAGGTTGAGGCACATTAAAATCGGGGTCAGGAGTCCAATTCCGATGTCTAGGTTCTTCAAGTACTTGGACTCGGTCCCTAAGCTGGGTAAGATCCTCATGAATTTGTGCGCTAAACTGGGCCACAGTGTTTGTCATATCCTGATTCATTTTAGCCATACTTTCAGTAAGAGTTCTGATCATGGCCTCTAAATCAGTTGGGTTTGACCAGGTTGATATGGCACTCCGTTTCTGGTAGACATGATGATTCAAGCAAGCACACAAAATGAGACTAGACTAAATCGACTACTGGATCACTAGACCTAGAGTCCAAACTAGATGCCCAATCAGAGTGGCAAGCTAGCCTGTAGTAACTCAGGACTCAGCCAGGCAGGTGTAAGGGGAGTGTTAGGTCCCTGATTGCCAATCCTAGACACCAATCAGTGATTGGCCAGGTAGGCGGACCAGCACACAAGCCCTTCGGGACATAGTCCCTAAACCACCATTCTAGACACTGAGTGCTGAGCACACACAGAATAACTCGGCAAACTGACTCAACACTAGCCTAGACCCGACCAATTGGTGTCCCTAGCCCACTAGGGCAAATTAGGTCTAACTGATTTTAAATTAGGTCTAGGTTCGAATGATTGGATGGTGGTTTTGGGCTAAGGAGAGGTAATCAACTCCTCCCCTTATCTTAGATGCTCAATTGCCCTTAAGTAAATTATGAGATGATCACTCCAAAAAGAATTGAATTGCAGAACACAAAAAAAACAGAGTTGCTGTATTTTAATTCTCAGAATTTTTACCGAAACCAATAAATCATAGAAAAATTATGAAAAATAGGTTCAATTATAATGGTTTCAACGAAGCAAAAATCATGTAATTCGGAGTTTTATGCAGGGAGAAATAATTCAGAAAAAGGGTAATTACGGGCTGCAACTAGATTGTCTTCCCCGTTTATAATCCCTGCTACGAAGTTATAACCCAATGGATCCCTACACGCCCTAGGAACACCCCGTGGAATGGGAAGAGGAGGCTTGCGCCTCGCTTAGTTCCTAGGACCGGACGTCCTGGGGAGTCTACTTCGAGCAGACAAAATAAAAAGAGAACAATCAAAGCAAGCAAGCAAATCAGAAACCCTAGACTGGGCTCTGATACCAAAAATGATGCAGAACAAATAAAGGGACGCGATGCGGAAGTAGATTAAGATTAACTAATTTTTTTGTTGTTTTTATATGTTTGTAGAAGTTGGCTTCAAATCAAAGAAAAGTTAACCTAACATTGAAAGAGACTAATATGATAATTGAAAGCACAATTTTAAGGAAACTAAAGTATCAGAGTAGTTCAGAAGCAACGGATCGCTGGGGGTTGAGAAACTCCCAGACCTAGGGTTTCGCTCCGAACTTTCAGCAGAACAGAAATAAAGAGAAGAGATGGTTTACCTAACCAGACAATGATCTTCACAGATTTTGGTGGAAGAACTCTCCCGAGCAGATTGTTGGATCCTCGGATTCAGATTTCTTCGCAATGGATCCTCCAGCACTGGTCCTTTGGCGGGTTGGCTTCTCCTGAACTCAAGATCTGGAAGAGAAGAAAAACAATTGATGGAATCAGAGAGTCAAGGAAAGAATTTACCAGGTTGATGAACTTGAAGATTGAAATTGCTGAAAGCTGGATTCTCTTGGAAGCTGATGTAATTTTCCTTGGAACTTGCTCTGGATCTGAAGTAGCCGGACTGGATCTGGATGAAAGTGGACGGCCTGGACTTGTAGAGAGAGAGAGGCCGTGGGAGATGGATGGATCTAGGGTTTGATGGATTGAAAATAATGAAGGGTGGCTAGGGTTTTGGAATTTCAAGTGGCTAACCTAGGGTTTTGGATAAAGATGGAGATCTCTCACCTCCTCAAGGCTCCAATGGAACCCGGATTACCCCCTCACGGAGCTCAACACTTAGAATAGTGCGGAAGAAGAGAAACCTAGGTCACTCAACACAAGAGAGTAGCAAAAAAATAATTTTCTTCATTGATTTTCAAAGTTACAAAGAGAGGTCTATTATATAGACCTAAAATTTTCTCCTAGCTTGTACAAATTCCCATGTGGGACTAAACTCTTCCAACCTCTAGATTAGGTAGAAAACCCCCTCTCTTGGTCGACCAAGACTTCAAAAAAAATTGGGACGGCCATAAAGGAATTTTTTTTTGGAATTTTTATGGCGCCTCCTTTGGAGTTGGATTTGGATTTGGAGTCCTCCTCTTCTTATGGCATTTCTTCTTTTCTTCCACTCCAAGTTAAGCTCTTTGATTTTGATTTGAACTTCAATTGGATGTCCTTCTTTGATTTCTTCTCCAAGAGAAGTTTTCTTCTTTCTTTGCTTAGGTAAAATAGGCAGGTATGGGCGCCTCCTTTAAATTAGCTTCCAATTTGATTTTTTTCTTCTTTGGGTGTGGGGACCATGACACTGGGATGCCTCTGTGGCGCCTCCTGGACTCTGGCGTGTGCTCGGAGTGTGGCTGGGCGTGTGGCTTGGAGTGTAGCCTCCACTTGCTTGAACCTTGATTTGATTGGAAGACAAATGTGGCACCATTTTGGACCAAATTGAAACCACATTGGGACTTGTACTAAGTCAACATGACTCAACAAAATTTAAATGGTGACTCAATAAATAAAATAAATAAACTGGTTGACCAGGTCAACCTTTATTACAAACCCTAATTTCTCGGGCAATGTCAATCAGAGATCCAAATGGAGCTCTGAAGTCTTCTTCTGAGTCTGGTGCCCGCACCACTTAATTTGGTCTAGTGAGCTAGGGACATCAACAGGTCGGGTTCCAAGTATTGTGTGAAAGCTAGTGCACCCAATCCTTTGATTATCCCTTGAATCTGGTGTCTAAGGCTAGAGGTCCAGAGACAAATGCCCTAAGTAGTTTTGTGGTTTTTAATTAGGACCCTACGAGAGCAGGGAGAGCCTCCCATGACCCCACCTCTTACCTGGCTAGTGGATAGGGTAATTGCTGAATTGGCTATAATTTGAGCTGACCCATTCTACTTAAGCTCTAGGTTTAGAAAACCCTAGTCCGAGTCTTGTATGTGTGCATTGCATGATCACTAGATCAGGAACACCCTATCAGCCTACTTAAACCAAACCCAATTTATCCATGGACTCTAACATGGAGGCTTGGTTTACTGAGCAATTTAGGCGACTTACTACTAGGCTAAACTAGATGGATGAGAGAATAGGTAACATTGAGAAATCCCATGCAACTCGTTCAGACACTGAAACACCTAGACCCACTCCCTTAGGTCAAAGCTCTGAGATGCCTAGAACCATTCCTCCAATTCCAAGAGCCCAACTCACTCCCCCGGATCCAAGAGGTAGAAGCCAACATAGGGAAATTACTCTTGACCCAATCTTTAGGTGCCACACCCCTGATGTGAATGACTAGGAAGAAAGGATTCTTAGGAACATTCTATTAGATGCACCCACATTTGAGGGTAGTTTAGATCCTAAGGTCTATACTGATTGGGAGAGTGATATGGACCAGTACTTTGAATGATACGAAATGTCACAGGAGAGAAAATTTAAATTTGCTAAGCTTAGGCTAGTCTGACAAGCTAGATTATACTAGAAAAATATAGAATGACTAAATCGACAAAGAGGTGATTTACCTATAGATACATGGCAAGCAATGAAGGTAAAGCTTAGAAAGAAATACCTACCATTCTCATATGAACAAAAATTGTTGGATCAATGGCAAAAATTGACTCAAGGAAATAAATTTATGGCTAACTATATAGATAAATTTGATGAGTTCGTTATAAGGTGTAGTGTAGTCGAATCAGAAGCTATTACCTTATCGAGGTTTAGAGCTGGCCTACATGAAGATATCCAGAGAAAGCTATTCTTGAGGAAAGTTAATGACTTAGAACAGACTTACCAAATTGCCTGGGATTGCGAACAGTTTCAGAGGAGACCTGTTACCTATCAACCTGAGTCAAATGGGTTTAATACCCCTGGGAGTAGACCTAGCCCTAGCCGATTTCCACCTAGCCGACCCAATCCTACCTCCCAACTAGCTCGTAAGGAAGATAAAGGAAAGGAACCTATAGTCTAAAGAGATAGGAACCATAACACATTATGTTTTAGGTGTCATAAAATAGGCCATTTTGCTCATGACTATGTAGTAAGGACCTTACAAATAGGTGAGTGTGAAGAAGAGAATCTAAAAAAGGTTGAAGAATTTGAGGAAGAAATTTATGAAGCTAAGGAAGATTTGGTAGAAGAGTATGAAGGTGATGAAGAGCCTATAGAGTCATTTGATATACTAGGTGTAGTTATGTGTATTCTAGCTCAAACCAAGAAGAATGAGGACTGGTATAGGACGAATATCTTATAGACCTTTATTAAGCTAGGAGATAAAGTGTGCAAGATTATTATAGATAGTGGAAGTTGTGTGAATGCCATATTTACCAATGCTGTTAAGAGTTTAGGCTTACCCACAATACCACTTCCTAGCCCACATAAGGTATCCTGGATTGATGCAACATCCATTCCTATTAGGTTACAATGCTAGGTCCGAGTCCAAATTCAATCTTACTAGGAGAAAGTATGGTGTGATGTGATTCCAATGGGGGTTAGTAGTATCATTCTAGGCAGACCATGGTTATATGATCATGATGCAACCCTCTTTGGCCAATCTAACTCATGTTCTTTTAAATACCATGAAAAGAGAATAGTGATCAACTCAACCCCACCCAAAGACAATACCAAGCGAGGATCTAGTCATTTGAGAGAGAAAGAATCCGGACTGAACCTAATTACTGCTAAGGTATTAGAGCATGAAATTATTGAAGGTTCAATAGTCTGGATGCTGACTGCTAAAGAAGTTCATGATGAACCACAAAAGGAACACCCTAAGGAGATCTCAGAGTTTCGTAAGAAGTTTAAGGATGTGTTCCCAGAAGACCTCCCTGATTGTTTACCTACATTAAGGGACATTCAACATGCTATAGACTTAGTCCCAGGAGCTACCTTGCCAAATTTACTCCATTATAGGATGAATCCTACTGAACATAAAGAATTACATAGGCAAGTTGAAGATCTTCTTAGGAAAGGATTTATAAGGGAATGTTTGAGCCCATGTGCCGTTCCAACTCTCTTGACCCCAAAGAAGGATGGCACTTGGAGAATGTGTATCGATAGTAAAGCCATCAATAAGATTACAGTAAAGTATAGGTTTCCCATACCCCGACTTGATGATATTCTAGACATGATGGCCGGTGCTACTATATTTTCAAAGATAGACCTTAAAAGTGGCTATCATCATATTAGAATTAGGCCCGGGGATGAATGGAAGACTGCATTTAAGACTAAGGAAGGCTTGTACGAATGGTTGATGATGCCTTTTGGCTTATCGAACGCATTTAGTACTTTTATGAGGATAATGACTCAAGTTCTGAAATTATTTATTAAAAAATTCGTGGTGGTATATTTTGATGACATCCTCATATATAGTAAAAATAAGAAGGATCACTTAGACCATCTTCAGTAGGTTTGTCAAGTTCTTAGAGGAGATAATCTATATGCAAATTTGAAAAATGTAGTTTTATGACTCCGAGGATTATTTTCCTAGGTTTTGTAATGACTGCTGAAAGAGTTTCTGCAAACCTCGAGAAGTTAAATCCATAATTGAGTGGCCTATCCCTAAGAATGTTCATGATGTTTGAAGTTTTCATGGATTAGCTACTTTTTATAGGAGATTTATTCGAGGGTTTAGTACGATTGTTGCACCAATAACTGATTGTATAATGAAAGGAGCTTTTGAATGATCTAAAGATGCCGATAGGGCCTTTCATGACATTAAGAATAAGATGACCCAAGCCCCAATTCTGAGGCAACTAGATTTTTCAAAAGTCTTCGAGGTTGCTTATGATGCCTCGGGGTAGGAGTTGAATGAGTCTTGAGTTAGGAGAATCACCCGGTTGCTTTCTTTAGCAAGAAGTTAAATGATGCTAAATTGAAATATTCTACTTATAATAAGGAATTATATGTGATGGTTCAAGTCCTTAGGTATTGGAGACACTATTTGCTGCCACAGGAGTTTGTACTGTATTATGATCATGAAGCTCTTAGATTCCTTAACTCATAAAAGAAGTTGAATGCTAGGCATGGAAAATGGGTTGAATATATACAAGCCTATAGTTTTGTTCTAAGATATCAATCAGGTACTGATAACAAGCTTGCTGATGCACTTAGTAAAAAATTTATGCTCTTGAATTATGTTAGTACTAGAGTAATCGGATTTGAAAAATTAAAGGATCATATGAAAATTGTTCAGACTTTGGTGAAATTTATAAAATAGTTAAACAAGGACCGTCTAGTTCATATAGTGAGTACACTATTCAAGATGGTTATCTTTTTAAGGAAAGTAAGCTATGTATTCCTAATACTTCACTTAGAGACTTCTTGATTTGGGAAACACATACAGGAGGTTTAGCTGGACACTTCAGTAGAAATAAGATAATTTTAGCTCTAAAAGACCAATTCTATTGGACGAACCTTAAAAGGAATATTACTCAAATAATAGCTAGATGTCAAACTTGTGCTGTTACCAAACAACAAAGGCAGAACACTGGCTTATGCACCCCACTTCCTATACCAGATTATCCATGGCAAGATCTTAGCATGGATTTTATTCTTGGATTACCTAAAACCATTAGGAGAAATGATTCTATATTTATAGTGGTTGATAGGCTTTCAAAGATGGCACGTTTTCTACCATGTTCCCAAACCTATGATGCTTCTAAAGTAGCCAAGTTATTTTTGAATGAAGTGGTTAGACTACATGGTTTACCTAGGACCATAGTATCTGACAGAGATATACGGTTCACCAGTTATTTCTGAAAAATACTCAAGCATTTGTTAGGGACAAAACTTAAATTTTCTATATCTTATCACCCTCAAACTAACGACCAGACTGAGGTTGTGAATCATGGTCTAGGAAACTTGTTGAGAAGTTTAGTTGGAGAGCATACTGCCAATTGGGATCTATTATTGTCTAGAGCTGAATTTGCATACAATAGCTCAGTGAATAGGTCTACCGGGAAATGTCCTTTGGAAATTGTTCATGGGTTCAACCTAGAAAACCTCTAGATCTTATTCCTTTAACCATGCATGAATTCATCTCAGAGTCTACTGAGTCATATGATGAACATGTTAGAGAGTTGCATAAAGAGATTAGTAAAAAAATTAATGAAAGCAACAAATCTTATAAACATATGGCTGACACAAGAAAAAGACTCAAATAATACAATGAAGGAGACTTTGTCATGGTTAGACTATGACCTGAACGGTTCCCAACTGGAACCATGAAAAAATTACATGCCCGTAGTAGTGTACCATACAAAGTAATTAGAAAAATGGGACCTAATGCCTACGTGCTCGAGTTACCACCGGAACTAGGTATTAGTCCTACTTTCAACATTTTAGATCTTATTGAGTATAAGGAGCTAATGTTGATTCCTAGTGAGCCTTTTAGGCCAAATCTAGTCTTTGAGTATGAGCCAACCCAAGTGTGTCCACCTGCCATACCACTAGCCCAGAGAGACAAGATCGAGCAGATCTTGGATGACAAGATAATCACTACTCGAAGCAAAGATCATCGGCGATATCTAGTTTGTTGGCATGGATGACCCGAGATTGATGATTCTTGGATCACCAGAGAGGACTTGCAGAAAGTTGACCCAGACTTACTAGAGTGCTATCATAGCGAAGTTGACCCATACTTGACAGGGTCAAGTTTTTCCCACCTGGGGAGAATTAGTATGGACACCAGGGCCACAAAAGATCGACAGGTCGAACCCACATCTCAGTGGATCACCTATGAATAAAGCCCTGAACCCAAACCCCTTTTAACTGCAAATATTTTATTTTAAATTCTATTATTTAGGCTTAGTTGGATTTAGCTCTTTTTACCAACTATAATTAGGGTTTTATATTTTTAGCCTTTTAGGCCAAACCCCTTTTACCAAGTTGAACCACTTGTTTACATGTCTATGCATTTTGATCAATTTGATCAAGTTGGGCTAAGAGTTGGTTTTTAGTTGGTTAAATCATATGATTAGTTAGTTAGTTGAGTCCTGTAATACAAGGGGCAACCAAGTCTAGATCGATGTGATGTGCTAGCTCAAGACAAGCCATGTGACTCCATATGCTAGCCCAAGTTACTTGTCATTTGCAACCACTTCTTGGCACCACCTTTTTTTTCAAGAATTTGGACAACATCACATGACTTTTGGAAATCACTTGACACTTCATCGAGACAACACTACTTGCCATCTCATCGGGACAACACAACACTTGTCATGTTACACCCTTGGTCAGCCTCTTTATTCATGAATTGGTGCCACTTATTTTTAAGATAATGTTGACTCCGTTATTGATTTTGATGATAAGCAAAATGCTTAAGTATAAGTTGAGTACTAATGACTTCTTTGAAGTATTTTTTTATAGAAAAAGGTGCTTATTAATTTGAAAAATGTTGGCTGATCGAAGAAGTCAAAATTTAGATAAAAGATCTGCTCAAAGAAGACTAGGACAGTTGAAGATTGCTTTAATGGATACTTAAGTTTAACACAGACTTGATTCAGCACAAGTTCAGCTGTTTATATGAAGATCTCAGTGAAGTGTCGACTCAAAGTGTCGACACATGACAGTGAAGTGTCAACTCAAGCTGGTATGTAAAGAAAGTTTCAGATAGCATAGTTGAAGTGTCAACACATGGACTTGAAGTGTCGACTCAAAGTGTCAACACATGGATCAGCTCATCGCCTGAGATTTTTTGGTCACAGAACTTGCTAAAGTTGAAGATCTGGCTGAAGTGTCTATACATGGATGCTAAGCATCGACTCAAAGTGTCGACTCACCTGAAGAAGTGTCGACACATCTGAGATTTCCAGAAAGCTACATTGAAGACTTTTAAACTAGGTGTTGACTCAAAGAGTTAAAGTGTTGACCTGAAGTATCGACTCACAGCCTGAAGTGTCGACACATGAAGTTTTGGAAACAGTAACGACTAGTTTTTGAAATGTAGAACTCATCCTTCTTGGCTCCAAATGGCTAGTTTTTCATATCTAACGGTTAGAAACTGGATTTGAGACCTTGGAAAGGTATTTATATGATTCTAATCAAATCAAAATACAAGAGATTGAAAAAGGAAGAACAAAAGAGAAAGAAAAGAGAGCATTCACTCCTATTCATTGAGTTCAACCACCTTCAAACAAGAAGAAGCCTTCAAGCATTCAAGAACCTTCAAGATCATTTAATATCAATCCTTCTTGAGTAACTAAAGAGGCTTCATCAAGTTGAAAGCATCACAACAATGAGCTTCAAAGAGATACCCACTTTTTATTAGAAAGCTTTTATTATTTCCTTACTTCAAAACTATATTTGTTGTAAGGCTTCTTGGTTAGCCTATTGCAAATCCAATGGAGGTTATTAGTGAGCCTTTGAAAACCAATTAGGTTCTTGGTTAGCCTGTAAAACCAAGGGAGGTTGGTGGTGAGCCTTAAAACCATTTAGGTTCTTGGTTAGCTCATAAAACCAAGTGAGGTTTTGACTTGTGAGCCTTGTGAAAACAAGTCGGGATTTGTTAGTGAGTCCAGAAAACTAATCGACTGTAATTGGTTGAGATTATAGCCAATTCCCAAGGAGATCTTGGGGAGTGGATGTAGGTGCATTGGATAGCACCGAACCACTATACTTCTTTGTGTTTGTGATTGCTTATCTCTTCCATTTACTCTTACTTTTATTGCTTTATATTTTCATTGCATATTTACTTAAGAGTACTTCATTTACATTCATAGTACTTGGTTTAATTATTAAATTGGATCACACACTCTTGCATTCCATCAAATAATTTTTAGAGACCCAATTAACCCCCCCTCTTGGGTTTCTTACTGGGCAACAAGTGGTATTAGAGCCCTGTCCTCAGTTTATAGGTCTAACCACCTTGAATAAAGATCTATGGCAGCCCCTATTGGTACTAGTGTAGTTGAGGGACAAGCCTCAAATAGACCTCCATTTTTCAATGGATCAAATTATACTTATTCGAAAACTAGAATGAGAATATACATGCATTCTATTGATTATAACTTATGGAAGGTAGTTGATAAAAATCCACATATTCCTTCAATTGTGGTTAATGTTGTTTCTGATGCGGGATGACTCTAAGACTGCTAAACATTCATGGAAAATAGTAAAATATTTTTTTATAATTTTTTTATAATTTTATTTGTAGGCTAGATTCTCAAAATAAAGTAAGAACTAGCGGAAAGACTAGCAATACAAAGAATCGTCGGATCGTAGGCGAACTCATGCAAACTAATGAAATAGCTAGGACCCGAGAGTTGAGGAACTCCTAGTTTATGATAGTTTGTCTTCATCAAATTAGATAATAAGAGAAGGGAAGGTTTCTTACTAGTCAAAGATTGAAATTCAATAATAGAAGAGATCACTCACAACTCTGATCGGAGCCTAAAAGAAGAGGCCTTATTTCCCTTGGATATGATGGCGAATCTGGACGGTCTGGGCACCAAGAAAGGCCTCCTCAGGGGAGGGGATATCAGCTATTCAGAGGCCAGTGGAGACGTAGAGTATCTGGATAGGCCGATGATAGAGATGAGGACGCTGTTGAGGAGGAGCGTATATTCTCCGGCGAGGCACCTCTTCCAGAGATTTAGCCTAAGCTAGCAGTACAGCCAGAGTCTGCTTCTCAGTCTGAGCCTACACCTCAGCCTCGGCCAGCTCAGTCAGATGCTCTTGGAGCTTCAGGGAGCCTTATGGATAGAGTCGCTCATGTGGAGATAGAGGTTATGACTATTGGCAGCGACTTGATAGTTTCATTGCAGAGACTATGGAGAGCCATAGAGGATTGAGTGATGGCATCTCCGCTATCTTGACTGCACTGTGCAGACCCTCTTCTAAGAATGTTCCAGTTTCTGCTCTAGTTCCACCTGCCCCAACACTAGTCATGGATGATAGTGATGATGATGATTAGGAGACTGACTTTGATGGTTTCGACTTTCCAGACTTGATGTTAGAGCTAGCGGTAGAGGTGACAGTATACTTGCCTAGGAGTCCCATTCGAGATCCCTGCAGTTCACCCATTCAGACTCCTATTCTATCCTCTCCACCATCTAGATTTGATGATCATACTGCTATATCTATTCTTTCACCTGTTATTGATTCACCTATCATTGATACCCCCATCATTGATACTCCTACTATTGACTTACCGATTACAAATACACCTCTTGATTCTTCAGCTGATACGCCTATCGTTGATATGTGATGGGGGACTCGAAACCCATCCAGATTTTCTTTTTCTTTTTTTAGATTTTTTTATTTTTTAGTTTAAAAATACTTATCCCAACTATTCCTCTTATTCTCATTATCCTTACCTTATCCCGATGTTATTCCCAACTTATTCCAGATCTATTCCTATCTTCTTCAACCTCCAGGAAATCACAGAGTTCATTTTTTTGATTTTTTTTGTCCCACCAGTCAGCGATCCGCCATGCCCGACCCCCGGCCGCCCCCGCCGGATTGCCGCCGACACTCGCTGGCCCCCACCCTCACCAGAGAAGCCGCCATCGCCGCCCACGCTCGTGTGAAGACGAATGGACGCGGGAGGCATCCGTCTGCCCACCTGCGGCCATGCCGCCCTGCACCACTACCAGCCTGCTGCCCACCACCGTTCTCGCCGCCCGCCGGCCCCCGCCCGGCCGCCGGTGGGGTCCGCCGCCACCCACGCCCATGGAAAGACGAACGGACGCGGGAGGCATCCGTCCACCCCGTGCGTCCGTGTGACGCCGCCACCGTGCCACCCCACCACCGTCGCCTGCCCGCCGCCGTGCTGCCCCATCGCCGCTCGCTGGGCCAGCCGCCAGAGATCCCCCCTGTGGCTAGACCGAGAGAAGCTTTGGCACGCTTCTCAAAGCATCCCAAGGAAAGGCTGTACTGCATGATTTTTGGAGCTACACGATTTTCAAAGCAACACGATCTTCAGGGCTGTGTGATTTCCAGAGCAGAGGGAGATTTAGAAATTCAAATAACAGGAATTTATTTGGTATTTTTTCATGATTGTAATGTGGGTTTAAAATGGAAATTTGAGATTTGGGTTTTGAATTCAAATCTAGGGAGGATTTCAGGAAATTTTATTTTTGAATTTCAAAAAAGATATGGGCATCTATAAATACCCATACTCCTCTTGTAATAAACTAGTTGATGAAAATGAATTTTTGAGAGTGTTTTTCCACTTGTGTGTGGTTATGGGCTGAAGCCCGTTTGCCTTCGTCCTTCGGGATGTCGAGGGGTGCAAGGCCCCAACTTGCCTTCGTCCTTCGGGACGTCGAGGGGCGTGAGGCCCCAACTTGCCTTCGTCCTTCGGGACATCGAGGGGTGTGAGGCCCCAGGTATCCCCATTCTTTTCTCCAATCTTCATGTCTCTCCCTGTTTCCCCTCGTGACCTTGAGATTCATCCTAGCGCCTCCGAGTATCGAGGAGGGTGTAATACCTTAGAGGTGAGAGGTCTCTTCATTAGGATGAGTCCCAAGGTCCATGAGTTCTAGTCCCCTGTCTCCCATCCCCATCCTTCCTTCGCCACCTCCGCCAAGAAAACTGAAAATCAAAAGAGTCTGGCTGTTTTAGGACTTTCGGGGTCGTCCTATCCTAGTCCCGGGAGGCTTCTTAGCCCTTCCACGATCCTTGGTTTTCTTTAAGTTTTTTTTTCCATTTCCGAATAGCCCCAGGTTTCTTCGTGTCCACCATCACCACATCAATAAGCCTATCATTTCTTCAGCTGATACACCGATTCTTGATTCACCTATAGTTGATACACCTATAGTTCATACATTCTTTCTTATCCGAGAGCTAGGTTTTTACACACCTGATTTTCATTATCTTGATTCCGGTCCATCATTTGATCATACACCACATCCGATAATTGTAGACTATCACTCCAATCTGCTCTGTTCCTGCTAATGACATATCCTCTACCTCTTTTGCTTCAGCTAAAGGTAGGACATATGTTCGACGCAGAGGACATGATTGTCGTACTCCTTCGCAACCGACCAAGACCCATCTTCATGATCTTAGATTGATGTGGCCCCACACTCGTTCCTTCACTAACACTAGACCGAATGAGATTGGATCTTTAGAGGATGAGGATGAGGATTAGGATACTTTTTATGTTTAGTTAGTTTGCTTTTCTGCACATTTTGTTTGTTTTGATGTTCTCTTTATGTACAAATTTTGACATTGAATGAAATCTTATGTTGTACTTCATGTTATGAATTCAAATGAATGAAATGCATTAGTTATCTTCAATACTTCATTGTCTTCGTTTATGAATGAATGGATGAATGAATTGTTATATTGTACTTCATTGTTCTATATTGAATGACTTATTATTCTCTTCCCACCTTTTTAATGATAACAAAATGGGGGAGTAATAAGACTAAGTATAAATGTGTAAATTCCTTTATGTTTGAAAAACTGAAAACTCTTTTGAAATTTGTTTGAGCATGAATTGAAAATTCTTTGCAAAATTCATTAAGGGGGAGTAATACCTCCTTGGTATTAAAAATCAATTTTTGAATTGAATTTCATGTTTGAAAAGATGTTTACAAATTCTTTTATGAATCATCTATTCAGGGGGAGTCTAGTCTATTGCTAAATTTGTCTCTCCTGAACATGTTTTCTTTTAGAGTATCAAGATACATGAATTTATCTCTTATATATTCCTAGCTCTGATACTCTTAGCCATTATAATGCTCTTACTCTGATACATCTTTTCAAAATTGCAATTGCTCTAATACATTTATTGTAATTAGCTCTTCGTACCTTGAAAAGTTCTTTTGAAAGCTTTTTATGTAATTTATACTTAAAGGTTTTGTCATCATCAAAAAGGGAAAGATTGTTGACTCTGTTATTGATTTTGATGATAAGCAAAATGCTTAAGTATAAGTTGAGTACTAATGATTTCTCTGAAGTATGTTTTTATAGAAAAATGTGCTCATCAATTTGAAAAATGTTGGTTGATCGAAGAAGTCCAAATTTAGATAAAAGATCTACTCAAAGAAGACTTGGACAGTTGAAGATTTCTTGAATGGATACTTGAGTTTAATACAGACTTGATTCAGCACAAGTTCAACTGTTTATATGAAGATCTTAGTAAAGTGTTGACTCAAAGTGTCGATACATGACACCAAGTGTCGACACATGATAGTGAAGTGTCGACTCAAGCCAGTATACAAAAAAAATTTTAGATGGCATGGCTAAAGTGTCAACACATGGACTTGAAGTGTTGACTCAAAGTGTCGACACATGGATCAGCTCATCGCTTGAGATTTTTTGGTCACAAAACTTGCTGAAGTTGAAGATCTGGCTGAAGTGTTGACACATGGATGCTAAGTGTCGACTTAAAGTGTCGACTCACCTAAAGAAGTGTCGACACATCTGAGATTTCAAGAAAGCTACATTGAAGACTTTTGAACTAGGTGTCAACTCAAGGAGTTTAAGTGTTGACCTGAAGTGTTGACTCACAGCCTGAAGTGTCAACACATGGAGTTCTAGGAACAGTAACGGCTAGTTTTTCAAATGCATAACTCATCCTTCTTGGCTCCCAACAGGTAGTTTTTCATGTCTAATAGATAGAAACTTGATTTGAGGCCTTGGAAAGGTGTTTATATGATTCTAATCAAATCAAAATACAAGAGATTGGAAAAGGAAGAATAAAAGAGAAAGAAAAAAGAGCATTCACTCCTATTCAGTGAGTTCAACCACCTTCAAGAAAGAAGAAGCTTTCAAGCATTTAAGAGCCTTCAAGAGCATTCAGAATTAATCCTTCTTGAGCAATTAAAGAGGCTTCATCAAGTTGAAAGCATCACAACAATGAGCTTCAAAGAGATATCCGCTTTTTATTAGAAAGCTTTTATTGTTTCTTTACTTCAAAACTATATTTGTTGTAAGGGTTCTTGGTTAGCCTATTGCAAAACCAAGGAAGGTTATTGGTAAGCCTTTGAAAACCAATTAGGTTCTTAGTTAGCCTACAAAACCAAGGGAGGTTGGTGGTGAGCCTTAAAGCCATTTAGGTTCTTGGTTAGCCCATAAAACAAAGTGAGGTTTTGACTTGTGAGCCTTATGAAAACAAGTCAGGTTTTGATTAGTGAGCCCGGAAAACTAATCGGCTATAATTAGTTGAGATTATAGTAAATTTCTAAGGGAATCTTGGGGAGTGGATGTAAGTGCATTGGATAACACCGAACCACTATACTTCTTTGTGTTTGTGATTGCTTGTCTCTTCCATTTGCTCTTACTTTTATTGCTTTATATTTCTGTTGCACATTTACTTAAGAGCACTTCATTTGCATTCATAGTACTTGGTTTAATTATTAGATAGGATCACACACTCTTGAATTCCATCAAGTAATTTTAGAGACCCAATTCACCCCCCCTCTTGGATTGCTTACTGGGCAACAGAAAAGTAAATGAGAAGTAGTCTTCAATTAGCGCCCTACCACTTAATTAATTCATGCCAAAAGCAAGAGGAGCCGGCCAAGATTTTCTCCCTCTTCTTTTTTGCTAACTTCGATTGTTGATCACCCAAAGTGAAGGAAATTTGGTATCTTTCTGCCTTAAGTATTTTGGTAAATCAGGTTCCAAGTTGCTCAAGATTAGAAAACTCAAGAATCCTATAAGAACTCTTGAGTTTTCTTCTATCCAGACTAGAGAGTCCACTATTCTGCAGGAGCCCACATCATCCAGACTCCAAAGTCCAGCAATCAAGGCCAATCTATGAAGCATTCTTGGTCCTTCATCATGACACCTCACTAATCCTCATTGTTGGCACCCAACTTGAATGGAGATCCCTTGATGTCGTCCACCTTGGAGAGAGCCCATGTTCATCCCAAGAGCAGAGTCCAAGATGCCCAGAGCAAGGTTTCTAGGTGTTGTTGCCTAAGGAAAACAAATACTAGTCTGTATAACCCTTACACCTCTGGTGTTGATCTATAAATACTCCATCAACCCCCCTGTATTATTAATGATTTTGATGAAATAAAGCAACATTATGTCTAATTCTTTTCCTTTGATGTGTGCATCACGGGGTGCGAGGCCCTTTCGTTTGTTCTTCGAAATATCGCGGGGTGTGAGGCCCTACATATCCAAACATTGAGAAACCCTAACCGCCCAATTCCATCTTTTCCTTTCAACTTTTCCATCTTCTACTTTCCTTTGCTACTTTCTAATTGAGTGATATTATTTGTTGAGTGATTGTAGGCGATCAAGGATTAAAGTTAGGTGTTCTTGCCTTGAAACCAATATCATGAAAGATCGAAGCCCGAAGATCGAGATCTTGAAGCTTGAAGATCGAGATCTTGAAGCCCTGCCGCAAGATCCTGAGAGTTCCAACAGATCTACATCGAGAGAGAGTATCTTCATTGGTAAAATTTAAAACCCCTCCCCTACTCTTAATTTCTAAATCTTTGATAGGTAGACCCTAGTTTACAATGATTTCTTAGCCACCAAATCCTGATTTTCTAGTTCCTTTGTTAGATATACTCGTGCGGGCATAAACTAGTTGACTAGTTTACCTTAATTGCTTACTTTGAGTCTCTAAAAACTAAAAATCATAAAAAATTTTAATCTCTGATTTTCTTTGGTAATTAGATTAATAATCAATAGATTAGGTTTCCATATTTATCCCGCATCACATCATCAAAAAAAATTTGGATCTTGATAGTTGAACATATTTCTTAGAATTCATCTAAGTATTTGTGAGGGTCTTCACTTATAAGTCCATAGAATGATGGTAACATATGAATTACACTGGACTTGATTTCATACTGCACAGCCTCTACTGGAGGTATTTGAATATAAGGAGAATGTTGCCCAGTAAGCAACCCAAGAGGGGGGTGAATTGGGTCTCTAAAAATTATTACACGATCCAATATAATAGGATCAACAATTAAATAAGGTACTATAAATTCTAATATAATGCTCTTAACTAAAAGTGCAGCGAAAATAAAGAGCAATAAATGAAAGAGCAAGTATAGAGAACAATCAACTACAAAGACAAAGAAGTATAGTGGTTCAGTGCTATCCAATGCACCTACATCCACTCCTCAAGATCCCCTTGAAAATTCATTATAATCTCTACAGATTATAGTTGATTAGTTTTCTAGGCTCACTAATCAAAAACTCAACTTGTTTTTACAAGGCTCACAAGTCAAAACCTCACTTGGTTTTATGGGCTAACCAAGAACCTAAATGGTTTTAAGGCTTACCACCAACCTCCCTTGGTTTTCTGAGCTAACCAAGAACCTAATTGATTTTCAAAGGCTCACCAATAACCTTCCTTTGTTTTATAATAGGCTAACCAAGAACCCTTACAACAAATAAGTTTTTGAAGTAAAGAGAATAAAAGCTTTCTAATAAAAAGCGGGTATCTCTTTGAAGTTCGATGTTATGGTGCTTTTGAACTTGTTGAAACCTCTTTGATAGCTCAAGAATGGATGATCTTTAATGCTCTTGAAGGCTCTTGAATGCTTGGAGCCTTACTTTTGCTTGAGAGTGGTTGAATCTTCAATAAATAGGAGTGAATGCTCTCTTTTCTTCTCTCTTGGATGCTTCTACTTCATTCTCATCAATAATATATGTTTTGATTTGAATTGGAGAATATAAATACCTTTCTAAGGTCTCAAATCTAGTTTTTAGCTGTTAGACTTGGAAATCTAGTCATTGGAGGGCAAAAGGGTCGAGTTCTGCATTTGAAAAACTAGTCGTTACTGTTCCCAAAACTCCATATGTCGATACTTCAGGCTGAGTCAACACTTTAGGTCGACACTTGAACTTCTTGAGTCAACACCCAGTTCAAAAATATTCAATCTGGCTCTCTGGAAATCTTAGATATACCGACACTTTCTCAAGTGAGTCGACACTTTGAGTCAACACTTTGCTTCCATGTTTCGACACTTCTGTAGTTCTTCATTTTTAGCAAGTTCTATGGCTTAAAAATTTCAAGCGATGAGCTGATCCATGTGTTGACACCTTGAGTCGACATTTCAGATCCATGTGTTGACAATTCAACCATGCTATTTGAAATATTCTTTGCATATCGGCTTGAGTCGACACTTCACTTCCATGTATCGACACTTAGTGTCTTGTATCGACACTTTGAGTCGACACCTCACTGAAATCTTCATAAAAATATCTGAACTTATGTTGAAACAAATTTATACTTCACTCAATTAACCATTAAAGCAAACTTTGACTATCCAAGTCCTCTTTGAGCAGATCTTTTCATCTAAGCTTGGCTTCTTCAATCAAACAAACTTCTTCAAATTTGTGAGCACCTTTTTCTATATAAAAAAAATACATTTCAAGGAAATCATTAATATTCAACTTATACTTAACCGTTTTGCTTATCATCAAAATCAATAATGGAGTCAACAAAGAATATGTATATTTAGAAGGAGTGAAATACTCCTTCAATTATTATGGTGGATCGATTTTTTGATTGGGGTCCATAGTTCATGATCTGTTTGCTCTGCAAGTCCTATCTATTTTTGGATCTAGGGGTATGATTTCAGGTTCTAGAGATTGTTGGTTGACCTAGCATATACCCTATAGTAGTACTCTAAAACAAATAACAATCCAATTCCTTTTTAATAATATTTTTTTATTTATTTAATTAAAAAATTGGAAGATTGAGAAAAGGACTAAAGGAAAGACTCCTACAAGAGTCCTAAACTAGAGAGAAGAGAGAGTTATTTTAATTAACTTTTTTTTTCAAGCAAGTAATATAATCAAAATCAATTCTATCTTGGGGTTAACCTGAGCTAGATAGCTCCTAACTGTTCCAAGGTTATCTTTGAGCACTCCAAGCCCAAGATCAATTAACTGACTCAGCCAGGTAAGTGTAAGGTTGGTAGGGGTCCCCCTGTTGCTTGCCTTAGACATCAATTAAAATTGGCCAGGCAAGCAAATGGAACTAATTAAAGATCCACCTTCCTTCGGGCTCGTGTCCCTGAACTACTTGCCTTAGACACTGAGCAACTAATTGATATGAACCTATCTAACTCTAGGATTCCCTTATCTTATTAAGCTTGAAACTCCTAGGGCTGACATCTAATTAATTTTAATAATTAAGGTTTGGGTCAATGCTCATGTAGGGTGAAAATTTATGGGCTAAGGATGGGTGATGAACTCCCTACCTTATTTAATTAATGCGGTTATGCCCTTTAAGTTAATTATAGAGATATGCAATGCAATAAACAAGGTATCCAAACTAAGAGTTATCACATAAATAAAATAAAATTAATTATTTTTTTATATTTTCGATGGTTAAGTCTTTAATATCCTAATAAGTTATGAGGATGTCAATTTTTTCTTGAAATTTTTATTTTTTAGATTTTTAAAATAATTTTTTAAGTCTGTTCAACATTTTTGTATCCTAGGACAACCATTGAATATAACTAAAAGTTATGCCAAGGTAACCTTATGTCATGATACTCAAGATTGATAAATACTAACTACTATCTTTGAATTTATTTTTTTATTTTTTTATTCAAAATAACATGCCAAAGATCCCCGGCAACGATGCCAAAAATCTGGTGTGCATCACTACGCACCGATTATAGTACCTTAATTACACTATTCTTAGATAGAGTAGTGTGAGTAAGGGTTTAATCCATAGAGACTTTTATGGTTATTTCAAAAGGTATACAATAAAATAATAGAAATCAAATAAAAAAAAGAATTAATAATAATATAACCAAGATATGATTTATCTTAATGAGAGTACAGACCGTACCCATAGAGCCCATCCCTTTTAGGAATAGATCATTCAAAAATTATATTCACTCAAAGAACACTTAGAAAAAAATAACATGGACAAATATGAAGTAATGTGACCTTTTATTTCATAACATAAAAAGGAAATACATCTTAAAACAACTTGCTAAAATATAAACTTTTTTTCTTGAGATCATGCTTTCCATGAAAACTTGGTAGAGATTAGAAGGTGGAGCAGCATTGCTAGGATAAACTAGAGCAGATGGAAAAACGGTGCAGTGTAGTAGAAACTAAGGAAACCAGAGCAGTGGTGTTAGAGGGGAAGTCAGATGAGAGAGAGAGGAGAAGGAAATGAATGGAAGGGTGGAAGGGTGAGAAGATGGAAATGAAGAGAATGCTAGAAATGGAAGGAGCAGAGAAGTGATTCTTTTCGTCGACTAGTTTTAGAGCCTTTTATAGGTAGAAAGGAGCATGTAGGGCCCACGTGAGAACCGGTTGGTTTCCTAGAACAATCTACCCAACAACCTCAGCTCCGTATCCTTATCTATCGCACCCACTCGCACGATTCCTATTATTCCGTCGAGCTACTTTTCAAAATCAAACTTTGATGTATCCATCCAGAAGTCCTTGATCAAGCTTTTTCTTTCGATCTTGTTTACCATTTGGACATCCTGGTTCAACTCTTGACAGAATCATCGGTGATAAGAAAGATCTCATGTTCATAACAAAGGAAGAGATGGTCGATGGTGATCTAAAGAGGAGCAATAACAATGTCCTAGCTTGGTGAAGATGGTGATCATGTGAAGGGTGCACGATGATGGATTGATGATGGATGTTGGAGAAGACAAGGATGTCTACCATGGGAACATGAAGGAAAGGAACTCCGGCCATCCATCATTGGGGAGGAAGCTAGAGGCGAGCTCATAGATGGTGTTGCAGAGCTTCTTGGAGATGGACTTGGAGTCCTCGCACTGGACGGTAGAGAGGAGGAGGATGAGATGGTGGTGAACAACGGCTTCGGTGGGTTGGAAGGTGACCGAATGGGAGATGGGTGTGCGATGGCACTTCTGGGAGGTTCTCTGGCTAGAAAGGGAAGAGGAGATGGTGATTTTGGGCTACTAGATGGCCATTGGTGGATTAGGGAAGGAAGGCCCGGTGGAGGTTTGGTGGAATAGAGACCGGTGTCTTTAGAAAGAAAGTGGATCATGGCCGATGGTTTTGGATTTCATTTTTTGGGTCATGGATGGGTGTTTGCCAGTTTTCTGCTAATGGGCGGCTTCTTGGTAGTGAGAGGAGGGGTGCCAGTGGCTTCTTTGGTGAAGATTTGGCTTGGGAAGGCAGATGGTCCACGGATCTATTTTGTGGACCAACAACAATGGCTACCATGGAGCAGG
Source organism: Areca catechu (assembly GCA_021397845.1). Lineage (NCBI taxonomy): Eukaryota > Viridiplantae > Streptophyta > Magnoliopsida > Arecales > Arecaceae > Areca > Areca catechu. The sequence goes on from CM038043.1 coordinate 74,174,294, forward strand.
CAGGCATCTCGTGAACTAAGCAGTCGGTCCATGGTGGATCGGTTGCTCCAAAATTCTGGTAATTATTTATTATTTCTTTGAAATTTGATTCTAAGCTCGTTTCAAGTCCGATTTGAATGCCGTTTATGCCACTAGACTTCAAAAATCAAGCACTTTGCTTTTATGGAATCATTTCTTGCAAAACACTACATAAAAATATCAATTTTAATTTAATAAAGTTGGATTAATTATTATGTTTTTAATAACTATCAGCATACTTAATGGCCAGCTATCATCTTACATGACTACAGCTATAGTCGGTTGGCAAACTTAATGCAAGCTAGAGAGCTTAAGCTCCATACTGCTTCATCCAAACCTTCCTCATGAGACTACTCTACTTCACTAGAGAAATAGATTAGGAGCTCTCACTAGAGGTCGTGGATGGTGGCAGTAGCAAGAGGGAAAATTGGTGGTAGCTTTCCAATTTCCTAACTAGTCTTCACTCACCCATGGGCTTCCTCACTTCCAGTATGGGCTACTTTGCTGAATGCTACCTGGTGAAGACATCAGGGCCAGAAAAGATCGACATGTTAAACCCACTTCCCTGTGGATCACCTGTGAATAAAGTCCTGAATCCAAACCCCTTTTTTCTATAAATATTTTAGTTTAAATTATGTTATTTAGGGTTGGTTAGGTTTAGCCCCTAGACCCAAAATTGAGTCTGTAAAAAAATCCCTGAACCCAAATGAAACATGTATATTTATATTTACCTAGTTGGGTTTAGCCCTTTTTATCAACTGTAATTAGGGTTTATATTTTTTTAGTCTTTTGGGCCAAACCCCTTTTATCAAGTTGAACCACTTATTTACATGTCTTGCCTTTTGATCAAATTGGGTTCCAATTGATCAAGTGGGACTTTAGTTATTTGGTTTTGAGTCTTGTAATTATTAGTTAATTTAGTTATTGAGTTTTGTAATACAAGGGGGACCTAATTGAAGATCCATGTGACTTAATGTGCACTCAAATCAAGAATCATGTGCACCTAAATCAAGATTCCATGTGACCCATGTGCTTGCTCAAGACAAGCCATGTGACTCCATATGCTAGCCCAAGTCACTTGTCATATGTAACCAAGTCCCGGCACCACCTTTCTCAAGAAATTGGACAACATCACATGTTATCTCTGGACACCACTTGACACTTCATCAGGACTATACTACTTGCCATCTCATCAGGATAACACAACACATGCCATGTCACCCTTTTGGTCCAAATGAATTCCAAATCGGCGTCCCTTCTTTTTAAGATAAGTAAATGAGGAGTCTCGTCCTTGGTGCCCTCTCACTCAAGAATTTCATGCCAAAAATTCCAATAGTCAGCCAAGCATTTCTTCCATGCCAACTTCCAAGGAGTTCCAAAATGTTTGTTCACCCAAATGAAAGAGGTTCAATGGTTCTCTACCACAAGTGTTTTGATCAAACAGGTTCCAAGCTGCTTAAGTTTCCAACACTCAAGAGTCTCACCAAAACTCTTAAGTCTTCTTCTATCTAGACTGAAGAGTCCACTTGCCTGCAAGAGCCCACATCATCTAGACTCCAGAGTCCAGCAATCAAGCAAGCGATGGAGCCCTCTTGACTCTACATCATTACAACTCACCTTATCCTCATCTTGGTGCCCAAATGAGATGAGAGCCCCATGTTATCACCCACCTTGGAAAAAGGTCTAGATCAGCCCAGAGACAAGAGTCCAGGACACCCAGAGCAAAAATTCCAGGAGTTGTAGTCCAAGGGAAAACAAGTGTAGTCTTTGTAATCCTTACACCACTAGTTGAGGGTCTATAAATATCCCATCAACCCCCCTATATTATTATTATTCATTCATCAATAAAGATGTTATTCTATCCAATTCCTTTTCTGTGTGCATCACAGGGCGTGAAGCCCTTTCCTTTGTTCTATGGAGCATCGCAGGGTGTGAGGCCCTACCAATCGAGCAATCAAGAGAACCCTAGCCAACTTCTTCCTTTCCTTTTCCCTTTTATTCTTCCATCTTTTCTTTACTTTACTTCTATCTAACTGAAAACTTTCTTTGTTGAGTGTTTGCAGGTGATCTAGAATCAAAGTCAAGTGTTCTTGCCTCGGAAGTAGTATCGCGAGAGATCAAAGCCCAAGGATCAAGATCTTGAAGCCATGCCATAGAATCTTGAGAATCTAGTCAGATCTGCATCAGAGAGATGGTTCTTCGTTGGATACACTTAAAACCTCTTCTCTTCTCTTTGATCTCTAAATAGTTGAAAGTAGACCCTAGTTTACAGTAGTTTCTTAGCCACCACATCCTGATTTTCTTGCTTACTTATTAGGTTTACTTGTGGGTAGTTAACTAGAACTAGTCTATTTTATTGTTACCTTTGAACCTTCTTAAAAATCTGAAAAAAATATTAAAAAATTAATCTCTATTTTTTTTCTGATAATTAGGACTTATTAACAGTAATTTAGTTTTAATTATTGTCCTGCATCATTTGTGGTATCAGAGCGAAGGTTAAACTAGGGTTTAACTGCTAGTTTTGAAATTTCTGTATACCTCGAACTAGGCTGAAATAAAAACTACATAAAACCTAACTAAAAAATTCAAAAAAATTAGAAATAATTTTTTTTTAATCCTCTATTAATCTCAGAAAAAACCAAATATTTTTTTTTATTTTCTATTTTTTGATGGAAGGAAATCATGCCTCCTAAGCGGGTATACGCAAGTATACCGTCACGACCCATGGGAGTAATGAGCTACGGCCGGACGTGATATCCCGAAATTGGATCAAATCTAAAATTTAATTTTGAGATTAAAAAAAAATTAATTTTTAATTTTTTGCTATTTGTATTTATTTTATTGCTTCATTGCATATTAGGGTTTCATCTTGTGTGTGCATCATCAAGTAATCGAATCTTAAGGGCACTTAAGCATCTCAGATCAGGGCAGGATCTCATCACCTGTCCTAGGCCCATAACAACCTTTTTTTGCATTCAATCCTAGACTAATTAAAATCAATTAGACTTAATTTGCTCTAGCGAGCTAGGGACACCAACAGGTCGGGTTCCAAGTATTGTGTGAATGCTAATGCATCCAATCCTCGTTATTGCTTGAATCTGGTGTCTAAGGCTAGAGATCCAAAGACAAATGCCCTAAGTGGTTTCATGGTTTTTAATTAGGATCCTGTGAAAGTAGGGGGAGCCTCCCACGACCGCATCTCTTACTTGGCCAGTGGATAGGATAATTACTGAATTTTCTATAAATTGAGCTGACCCATTATACTTGAGCTCTAGGTTTAGGAAACCCTAGAACAATGTGTTTGCATTGCATAACCCCTAAATTAGGAGACCAATACTTGTAGCCCAAACCCAACCCAGTCTGGTTTGACCATGGAGTACAACTCTGAACCTTTATGAGGTTTATGAATGATCAGTTTGCCCTGATGAACAATAAGTTTGACCGATTAGATGACCGTCTAGAAAACTTAGAGAGGACCAGTAAGACCCATCCTAAACCTAAACTTGAGATACCTTTCTCCACACCTCCCAACCTTAGGAGAGCCCCACACTATGACCCAATTTGGGATCTTAGTTTGAAGAGACCCAATTATGATTTCATAGACCAGGATCATAGAGCCACTAGGAATTTTAAGGTAAAAGCACCTAAATTTGGTGGTGATCTTGATCTTGGGAATTATATTGATTGGGAAAGAAATATGGATCTATATTTCGAGAAGAATCAAATGATCGAGGAAGGAAAGTTTAAGATTGCTAAACACAAATTAGTATGCCAAGCTAGAATTTATCGGGATGATGTTGAAAGAATGATCAGACGAAGAAGAGACATACCCATAACTACCTGAAGTGACATGAAACTTAAACTTAGAGAAAAGTACCTACCCAGATCATTTAAACCTAGTTCATATGTACCCAGATCCTTTGAACGCAGCTCCTACGAACCCAAACCATGACCTATAGATCTGAGCCCATATCCTATGAATCTATGGAACCCATAACCCCTAGGTATCAATCTAGTGCTAGTCAGGTTTCCCTTAGTTAGCCAGAACCCACTAGGGTTAGTTCCCCTTATCAAAAATTAGGATCTAGTCAAATCAACCTGAGTTGACCCTTCCTTAGTAGAGTTGACCCAATTCTCACCCAAGCTGACTCAACACTAATACGAGCCGACCTACCCCTACTAGCCTAGATCCTAGCCAATTTTCTCTTAACTGACCTACTCTTACTACCCTATTGGTTCACTAAGATGCTATTGAAGAAGAAGTTTATGAGGCTGATGTGAGCTTAGTAGATGAGTATGTAGCTGAGGAGATACAAGAGGTAGACCCAGAGTTAGATAATCCTAACCATACCCAGGCTGAAGCCAGCCTAGAGTTAGTTGACCAGGACCGTACCCTGACTGAAATTGTACTGGTAGGATCCTTAGAAAAAGATATCCATGAAGAGCATAACCCTACTGCTAGGACTTTACCTGAGAAAATATTATAAGAGAGTCAAACCCTAGATCCTAGTCCTAAGATTCACGAATTCAAAGTAATTGGCGAGGACTTGGCTTATTTAGTCCAGTACCCTCAGGAAGACTTCACCCCTATGGTCTCAATTGAATTGAAATTACTGACCCATTCTTTCATCAAGTGAACCTTTTAGTGCCTATAGGTGTGAATCAATGTCCAAACCTTAAGGTCAACCCCATTAGTTTAGAATAATTCCCTAAACCCTTTTCTTATTTCTTACCCTACCAAGTCACCCCCGAATCCATTTCTTATTTTCTACCCTTCCTTGAGGTTTTCAATGTTTCTAGAACCATTAGATTACACTTTGTAAAGGTTAGCGTATTACATACATTTATTGAACATGTTGGGTTTACAACCTATTTCTGGAAAGCCTTATGGCATCTATTAGGAGTGCATGTTAAATTTTCATCTACATGTCACCCACCAACCAAGGGACAAACTCAGTTGTAGTTTAGGGTTTACATGCATATCATTGAAAAAAAAATAGAGAGAAAAAGACTCAAAGAATATAATAAAGGAGACTTTATCATGGTTGGACTACAACCTGAACAATTCTTACCTAGAACCATGAAACTGTTATATGCCTGTAGTAGTGGACCATACAAAGTGATTAAGAAAATTGGGTCTAATGCCTATGTGCTTGAGTTACCACCTGAACTAGGTATTAGTCCAACTTTAAATGTTTCAGACCTAATTGAGTATAGGAAGCCAACGTTGATTCCTAGTGAGCCATTTGGGCCTAATCTAGTCCTTGAGAGCGAGCCAACCCAAGTGTGTCCACTTGCCATACCACTAGCCCAGAGAGACAGGATCAAGCAGATCTTGGATGATAAGATTATCACTACTCGGGGCAAAGATTATCAGTGATATCTGGTTCGTTGGTAAGGATGACCCGAGACTATGATTCTTGGATCACCAGAGAGGATTTACAGAGAGTTGACCTAGACTTACTAGAGTGCTATCATAGAAAAGTTTACCCATACTCGACAGGGTCGAGTTTCTCCCACCTGAAGAGAATTGGTATGGAAACCAGGGCCAGAAAAGATCGACAAGTTGAACCCACAGCCCTGTGGATCACTTGTGAATAAAGCCCTAAATCCAAACCCCTTTTTTTCTATAAATATTTTATTTTAAATTTTGTTATTTAGGGTTAGTTGGGTTTAGCCCCTAGACCCAATATTGAGTCTATAAAAAAACCCTGAACCCAAATGAAACCTGTATATATATATATTTACTTAGTTGGGTTTAGCCCTTTTTACCAACTATAATTAGGGTTTTTATTTTTTTAGTCATTTGGGCCAAACCCCTTTTACCAAGTTGAACCACTTGTTTACATGTCTTGCCTTTTGATCAAATTGGATTCTAATTGATCAAGTGGGGCTTTAGTTATTTAGTTTTGAGTCTTGTAATTATTAGTTAATTTAGTTATTGAGTCCTGTAATACAAGGGGGATCCAATTGAAGACCCATGTAACTTCATGTGCACTTAAATCAAGACTTATGTGCACCAAAATCAAGATTCCATATGACCCATGAGCTAGCTCAAGACAAGCCATGTGACTCCATGAACTAGCCCAAGTCACTTGTCATATGTAACCAAGTCCTAGAATCTCCTTTCTCAAGAAATTGGACAACATCATATGTTTTGTCTAGACACCACTTGACACTTCATCGGGACAACACTACTTGCCATCTTATCAGGACAACACAACACATGCCATGTCACCCTTTAGGTCCAAATGAATTCCAAACTGGCGCCCCTTCTTTTTAAGATAAGTGAATAAGAGGAAGTCTCATCCTTGGCACCCTCTCACTCAAGAATTTCATGCCAAATATTCCAAGAGTTGGCCAAGCATCTCTTCCACGCCAACTTCCAAGGAGTTCCAAAATGTTTGATCACCCAAATGAAAGGTTCAATTGTTCTCTACCGCAGGTGTTTTGATCAAACAGGTTCCAAGCTGCGTAAGTTTCCAGAACTTAAGAGTCTCACCAAAACTCTTGAGTCTTCTTCTATCCAGACTGAAGAGTCCACTTGCCTGCAAGAGCCCACATTATTTAGACTCCAGAGTCCAGCAATCAAGGCCAAGCGATGGAGCCATCTTGACCCTACATCATGATAACTCACCTTATCCTCATCTTGGCACCCAAATGAGATGAGAGCCCCATGTTATCACCCACCTCTGAAAAAGGTCTAGATCAGCCCAGAGACAAGAGTCCAGGATGCCCAGAGCAAGGATTCCAGAAGTTGTAGTCCAAGGAAAAACAAGTCTAGTCTTTGTATCCCTTACACCACTGGTTGAGGGTCTATAAATATCCCATCAACCCCCCCTATATTATTATTATTCATTCATTAATAAAGATGTTATTCTATCCAATTCCTTTGCTATGTGCATCACGGGGTGTGAGACCCTTTCCTTTGTTCTATGGAGCATCGCGGGGTGTGAGGCCTTACCTATCCAACAATCAAGAGAACCTTAGCCGACTTCTTCCTTTCCTTTTTCCTTTTATTCTTCCATCTTTTCTTTACTTTGCTTCTATCTAACTGAAAACTTCCTTTGTTGAGTGTTTACAGGTGATCTGGAATCAAAGTCAGGTGTTCTTGCCTCAAAACCAGCATCGCGAGAGATTGGAGCCCGAGGATCAAGATCTTGAAGCCCTGCCATAGAATCTTGTGAATCTAGTCAGATCAGCATCAAAGAGACGGTTCTTCATGGTAACACTTAAAACCTCTTCCCTTCTCTTTGATCTCTGAATAGTTGAAAGTAGACCCTAGTTTACAACAGTTTCTTAGCCACCAAATCCTGATTTTCTTGCTTACTTACCAGTAGTTAACTAGAACTAGTCTATTTTATTGTTATAATTGAGTTTCTTAAAAATCTGAAAAAAATATAAAAAAATTAATCTCTATTTGTCTCTAATAATTAGGACTTATTAACAGTAATTTAGTTTTAATTATTGTCCCGCATCACTACTGCATGGCCTTACTTCCACCTCATCCTCCTCATTGATGCCACCAAGTATGTTGTTCATCACACTGGCCATTTCTTGGAGGAGGGTGCTATACTCATGCCCTCAATTACTTACTGTCTTTCCAAGCATTCTGCTAAGGGCACTGGTGCACTTAACCACTCAAAAGGTGATCCCATTTCTATAAAAGAGATCAGGATTCTAGGAAACATTCAATCCTTTAGTAGGCACTACTATTTTTCCTATAGTTTCGATCATAATCTTTTCAATCGCTAGAGTCTATGGGCTTCCAATCATAATATTTTCGATTGCTAGAGCCTGTGGGCTTCTGATCATCATCCTTTGATTGCTGGAGCCTATGGGCTTCCGATCATAATCTTTTTAATTGCTGGAGCCTATGGGCTTCTGATCATAATCTTTTCGATCACTCATGCCTATGGGCTTTCAATCATCATCTTTTTGATTGTTGGAGCCTATGGGCTTTCGATCATCATCTTTTCAATCACCAGAGCCTATGAGCTCCAATCATAATCTTTCTGATCACTGGAGCCTATGGACTTTCGATCATAATCTTTCTTATTGCTAGAGCCTTTGGGCTTTCGATCGTCATCTTTCTTATTGCTAGAACCTATGCTTCCGATCATCATCCTTTTGATAATTGGAGCCTATGGGTTTCCAATCATCATTTTTTTTATCACTAGAGCCTATGGGCTTTTGATCATCATCTTTTCAATTACTAGAGCCTATGACCTTTCGATCATCATCTTTTCGATCACTTGAGCTTATAGGCTTCTAATTATAATTTTTTTGATCGCTGGAGCCAATGGGTTTTCGATCATCATGGCAGTTTCATTTTTGGTTAAGGATCCTTTGTGTTGATCCATCAAGGGTGAATCCCTTAGGTCAATGAATTTCTAAGCCATTGGATCTTGTGTTAGATGTATGCTTTAAAAGCTAAGTTGGCATGATATATTGTGCCTTTTCTAGGATATATTTTTATACTTAATTCATTCAAATCAATAAAATTAGGCTTAGTCTTTTCATTTATATCTAATGTGTCTATAAATCATCTATGGAGTTAATGACAATAACACATATTCTCAAGAGCTAAGAATTTGAGATATATGTCATTATAGATTAATGCCTAAAATCTCCCGATCATTGGATCATCATGAGGACTGTGATTGATCTATCAAGATCAATTCATAAATCACCTCCTTTCCAAGTAGGTGAGTCTTGAGTCTAGAGTGTAGAAAAATTAGAACAAGGGTGCAAGTGATTGTTAGAGAACAATGGTACTAAGCTTGACCTAGTTACAATAAGTCATATGGATGTCTACTCACTGGTCAGTGACTTCTTAATGCTATAGTTGTGTGAGTAGTTCCTTGACCTATAGTATCTCAGCTATTTATAATAAGGTTTGAAAGAATTATGTCCTAAAAGCCAATCTTTGTATGGGCATTTTTATAATATTCCAACTCATGTGTGATATTATTTATTAATAAAAAGTAATTATTGTTTCATCATATTGCTACATCTTATCAATATTATGATGAATCCCATAAATTAGGATAATAAAATTAAGGTTATTATGGAGATCATAATGGTGAGACCTAAGTTCCTATAAATTCTAATCTAAAATGTTTCTAATCATTGGATCATCATTCGGGAATCGATGTTTTCGAAAAGACTATCATATCCTATATATGCTTGATGGAGAGGGTGGTTGGTCTCACAGGCACTTGTGTAGGGACACTAATACAAGGATATGGGTGCTCATTAGGATATGAGTTCATTGAACTGATCCACCATGAGAATATCTTATAGAGGTCTTACTACTTGTCAAAAATGGTTCTCATAGTAAGAGTTATGCAAGTGATCCTTAAATCTGAGATCACCATGATTTTTTATGCACATAAAGCCATGTTTTGGTTCATGCTCATTCATGACAAAGAGTATGGGGTGTTCTCGAATATGGTGGATTGTGCATGAAGGATGTGAGTGGATCAAAAAGGAATCGATCACTCCTAGTAAGAGGAGGACTTATCCCATGCAATCTCTTCGATTGTTGACTTAGGAAGTCTTTGATCAAAGTAAGATGAGATTTTTCTAATCTTTTATTGATCGAGTCTTCATTATCTGATTGAGATTCGAAAGGATTGAGTGCTAGGGTTTGACAATTCTCCAAACCTATCACTTATTTGAGATAAAGTCATATCGAAGAATTGAATTGTATGGTAACTTTTCATTGAAGGGTATTTTGATAATTTCTATCAAATTCTTTATCTTTTGGGTAGGTATGACACATTGCTAGATGTCAATCATGTGTTGTAGGTTTTGATGAATCAAATTGGAAGGATTCATGTGTCAATTTGGAAATTGGTTCGAATTGGCTAACTTGGGTCAGCTTGATTTAACCTAATTAGGTTAATTGATTTTGATTGGATCAAAATAGCTTGGATCTGAACCTACTGCTAGCTAGATGCGGATCTCAAAGGGTCACACATTCTAGGAAATTGGCCAAGGAAGTTAATTAGATTTTATTTAGGATCATAGGATCCTAATTGTCAAGCTAATTAACATAATAGCATGTGTTGGCTAACCCAACTCCTACCCCAATTGGATTGGGTCAATTAGTTTGCTATTTGGGCTAACCAATTTAAGTGGGACTTAGATTGGATCGAGTCCTAATTAAGAAAGAAATAATCTACATTTATATAGAATTATTTGGAACTTTATCCTTGAATTTTGGAAGAGTCCAAGTGGGATTGGACTCTTGGTGCCAAGCTTGGCGTGCACCAAGATTAAGGTGCATAGAAGGAACAAGAGTCCTTTTGCCACTTAATCACCTATTCTAGATAAACACAAGGACCCTCTCCCTTATCTCCATATCCATTTGGATTGGGCTTGACTGGTCAAAAGAATGATTTGGCATGGAATTGGATGGTGCGCATAATGAAGGGACGCGTCCCTTCATTTTGGCACAGATTTAAAATCTAGAAATCCTTCTATTTGAAGGCTTCTATTTTCTTTGATACATCCCTTGGGATCCCACACCCCTTAGCTAATTTATGACTAGTTACATGCCACATGGCAAGTGGGAATAATGTTAGGAAAATGAAGAGACATATATATGTCTCTTGGTGCATGATATGCAATATCAAGATAAGTCTTTTCACCTAAGGGACTCCTTCTACTTGAAGGGTCGTATCAAGGGCTGAAGAAAAGATTTACCATGAACCCCCTCTCTCTTTATAAATAGGCATCAGTAATCTGATGCCAGAGTATCCAAAAACATCCAACTGAAGTCCTCTCCATTTTCTCTTCCTTATCTTAGGACAAAGGACTCTTTTAAGACAAGGCTTGTCCTTTTAAGACAAGGCTTGTCATTTTAAGATAAGAGCCTACGAAGAGATATAGGAGGGATAATCAGATTCTGAGAGAGGATTCAGAGAGATCTCTGAATGCCCTACAGGAGGATAGAGGCTCCAACAAAGAAAAAAAAGAAAGGTTGCTAGGAAGAGTCCTAGTCAAATAAGCAAGCTCGATAGGAGTGCTTCCTTGATCTAGTTCTTGTGTGGATCACCTTTGGAGGACATACACTTGTGTGTCTTATAGAAATTAAGGAGTATAGCGCTCCAAGTATTTCTTTATAATCCTAAAGTTATGATTTATTAGTTGTCATGGTCAAGTGGTCCTTAGGTCTAGGGTTTTAGCTGATTAGGATTTTAATAATAAAATTTTTTGAAAAATAGTCTTCCACTACATCAGCCTGACCCTAGTAGTGGTATTAGAGCCATCTTGATTCATGCAAATTAGTAGTCATTTTAGTATTAATTGCTTGCTTTTCTATAACTCTTGCCTGATTAGTTTATATTACATATGTGATATGCTATGCTCCTAGTAACTACTTCGGATTGGGTTAGTCACCATGGCCGTCCGGTCATAGGAGCTAAGTAGGGTTTAAAGGCCCTCTCTTCCCATTCAATGAGATCTTGATGAGGGATGGGATTCTAACATGATGCATGCAGATGAATGACATGAGAAGGATAAGAAAATCAGATTAAAATAAACAATGATTTTAGATTTTGTTATTGATTTATGCTGAAAAAAGACTAAACTAGGTTAGGGTTTCATGTAATGGTTAGAATCCTATCCACATGCTAGAACTATCAAAGAGATAAAGCAAATAAAGGATCCTAGGACTAAGAAGACCTATTAGGTGCATGTTCAATCTTCAAAAATCAGGCAAAGAGAGGTTGGAAGGGTTAGTGTTACCTAGCAATGATGATCTTGAAGTCGTAAAAGGGTTTGCTCCTCTTAAATTGGTGCCTGGATAATCTGGCCACTTTCCCGTGGATCTGTTGGCTTTTTATCAGATTGGTTCAGGAGTAAGGAGAACTTTATCGAAGGCCCATTTCTCCCGAGGGATCCTACAAACATCAAATGTTAGTGTCAAAAATGATGAGAAAAATATGAGATGGAAGATTGGAAGAGAAAAGAGAGATGGAGGGGCACCAGGGTTGATTTACGGCCTGGAGAAGATGGAGATGCCTGATGCTGTAGGGGCGGCCTGGATGCGAGATGAAGGAGGGTGGCTAGGGCTAGGGTTTGGTGGAAAAGAACTAGCTAACTGGATCACTAAAGTCTCACACCCCTCGATGTTCCGAAGAACAAAGGCAAACGGGTCTCACACCCACTCTTCATGGAGGCAACAAAATAATGTAGAAAATCTCAAATTGTATTCATTACAAGAGCAGGAGGGGGTGGATATTTATAAAGTTACCCAGGGCCCTTTCCCTGTCAAAGTTGGAGTACAGGTTTGTATCAAAGTTGGAGTATAAAAGTGAATAAAATTAAAAAACTGATCTCCCTGTAGAATTATGCTAGCTGACTCCTTGTTGGACTTGGAAGCTTTGACTTTTCTCCATGGGCTTGGGTTGGTAAGAAATCCTCTTGCACTAGGTCAAGGCCTGGGCATCTTGGACTGGGTAAAAACATGGGGTGCAGATCATGAAGAGGCCTAGGAGGGTGCTAATGTGGATGGGCCAAGTACTGGGGCGGCAAGGCTTACGGTGCTATGGGCCTGGGGGGGCTGCTGGAATCTTGTGGACCTGGGGTGCCTCCTCTTGGAGGCCAAGGGCACCATTCCATCAAGGATTTGGGTGGCATGAGGAGAGTCCAGATGCTAGGCTAGTGACTTGAGTGTGGGTCCAAAGGTCCTCCTCTTGAACATAATTTGAATGAAAGCAATTACAGGACTCAAAAGGCCTAATTAACAAGACTCGAAATAGGCAGAATAATCTAAATGGAATCAACCGAACTCACTAAACAGGTCTCAAAGGACTTAGTGAATCCAATTAACTCACTTTATTACATGACTCAATGTACTCATTGAAAAATTGTGACTAACTTCCCAACACATGAAATCAAGAACAAAATTGATTCCTTGAAATTCTGGTCTACTCCTGATGTCCTCATCAATTCTCCCGAGGTGGGAGGAACTCGACCCTATCGAGTAAAAGTCGATCTAGCTCTGGTTGGTCTGAGTTTAGGCATTGTGGATCCTATCAAGTGATCCACGAATCCTCAGATCTTGATCGACCTTCCCAACGAACCAAGTGACTTGGAAGCCTTTGATATGGGTACTAGTGGCTTGGTCATCCAGAATATGCTCAATCATTTTCCTCTCACGGGCTTAATTTAGTGGACACTCAGGGATGGTTCGCTTTCAAAGAAAGGGTCAGGCTCTATAGGCTCACTGGGTATCATTGCTAGCTCCCTATACTCAATTAAGTCTGAGATACTGAAGGTTGAGCTTAATGCCTAATTAGGTGAACTTAGGCACTAGGTCCAACATTCTTTATCACTTTGATGGATCCAGTTTTATGGGTATATAGCCTAATCATTATAAGATTTTCCTAGTGAACTCTTAGACTCTTTTTAGGAATTAACCATGTTTTTATAAAAATCATTGCTTACATTAATCTTATAGCCAATTCCTTATGCAAATCTCTAATCATGCAGTGCAAAAGCTCATAACACCTAATGCAGGCAAATGACTCATGCCAACACTTCTTGATATGCAGACTCGACTAAACCCTAAACTACAACTGTGGGTTTGACCCTTTGTCAGGTGGGTGACATGTAGATGAGAATGGTGCATGGACTCCTACTAAGTGCCATAAGGTATACCAGAAGTAAGTGGCAAACCTAACATGCTCAATGAATGTATGCAACATGCTTACCTCTACAAAATGCAATTGAAGGGTCCTAGAAATGCTGGAAGTTTCTGGAAAGGGTAGAAAATAAGAGGTGGATTCAGGGTTAGTCTGGTAGGGTAGGAAAAAGGGTTCGAGGTTGGTCAGATGAAGTAGGATATAATAAGGGGTGTCAGGGATTAGTCCTAGACTAATGAGGTTGACCTTACGGGGTTAACGTATATCTACAGGGTCTGCTTTATGGAAGAATGGGTCACTAATTTCATGGAAGAGATCTTCAATTGGGATCAAAGAAGTGACTTCATCCTGAGGGTACAGGGTTAAATAAGCCAAGTCCTTAATAAACTCTTCTAGCTTATGAAATTCAGGACTAGGCTCTACAATTGGGTTCTCTTCTAAAGTCTCCTTAGGTAGGACTCTAATAGAAATATTTGGGTTCTCTTCCTCGTTCTCCCACTACAACTTGGGTGTGGTCACGGTCATCTAACTCTGGGTTGGTTTAAGTCTGGGTATAGTCAAGGTCAACTAATTCTAAGTTGGGTTCAGGTATCTCCTCTTCGAGTTCTCCTATGTGCAAGGGTCGGGTTGGGCATTGGCTAGCATAGTGCCCCATCTTATAACATCTAAAACAAGTATTCAGGTTGGGACATAGGTTCCTCTAGGTTACAGTTGCCTTACCCTTGTCTTCCCTACGGACTAGTGGAGTACTAGGGCTGGGTCGGGTAGGATTAGGGTTGGGCTGGCTTGGGTAGGCTTAGCTAGGACCTGGTCTTGGGTTAGGGGCACTAGCCCTAATGGGCTCAGGTCGACTAAGGGGTACATGATTAATACTTGGCTTGTACTCAGGGGTGGTAGGGGTGGGTCGACTAAGGGAAAGTGGACTAATACTGGGTTCATATCTAGGGCTACTAATCCTATGGGGTTCAGACCGACTAAGGGTCATGGGTCCCTTGAGCACATAAGATGTGAGATCAGATCTATGGGTTATGGGTCTCTTGGGCTCATAGGATATGGGTTCAGACCTATGGATTATGGATCTGGGTTAATAGGATCGGGGTTCATGCCAAATTGATGCAAGGTGCAGTGAAGGGTACTTCTCTCTAAGTCTGTTTCTCATGACTTTCCATGAGGCTAAGGGGACTGATCCTTTTTGTCTAGTCACTCTCTCAAAATATAAAGCTATACTTCATTCCCAATCAAGATAATCCTCAAGATCAAGATCACCACTAAATGTAGGTGCTTCTCACCTAATGTACCTAGTGGCTCTCTCATCCAGGTCTTTGAAGTCATAATAGGGTTTCCTTGCACTACGATCCCAGATTGGTTCAGGGTGTGGGCATCTCCTGGGGTTGGGCTCCAAGTATGGGTCATGGTGTGGGGTTATCCTAGGGTTGGGCTCCAAGTATGGGTCATGGTATGGGGTTCTCCTAGGGTTGGGCTCCAAGTATGGGTCATGATATGGGGTTCTCCTAGGGTTGGGCTCCATGGTCACACTAGGTTGGGTTGGGTTGAGGCTATTGGTATTAGGCTTTTAATCTAACGATCATGCAATCAAACACATAAGGGTTACGATGCAACCAAGCACACACAGGTTAATCGTACTAGGGTTTGCTAGACCTAGAGCCAAAATCAAGTGAGTCAACTCAACTTACACCCAACTCAACACTTAATCCTTCCATTGGCCAAGTAAGAGGTGTGGTGGTGAGAGGCTCCCCCTGCTTGTCACAGGGTCTTAATTAAGTAACCACCAGTTTACTTAGGATGTTTGCCACTGGACCTCTAGCCTAGACACTAGCCTCCAGTAATAAGTGGAGGATTAAGTGCACTAGTTTTCCCACGCGACTCGGACCCGACCTGTTGGTGTCCCTAAATCAATTAAGTTTTTAGTTGATTTTAATTTAGGCTTGGGTTGGTATGCAGGTGATTATTTTGGGCCCAGGACAGGTGATAAAATCTTGCCTTGATTTGACAGAGTAGAGTGCCCTTAAGATTAGGTTAATGCAAATGATGTGCACACAATAAAACCCTAATGCAGTCTAAAATCAAATAAATAGAAAATAATTTTTTTTTTTTTTTTTTGAGGTGGCTAACTTAAATTTAAGTTGGTTAGATGGTCAAACAAAATTAGCTTGGGTTGGGGGGGGTTTGGATGTAAGTTAGGTTCAGCCCTAAGTTAACATGCATAATTTAGCAATACAGGGTTTTGGTTTCATGCAGAATTTCCTAGGTTTTCAGATCAGAAAAATTATCAAAAAATGCAGAAAAAATATAGGACTCAATAGAGATGACGTGCTGCATCTTAAAGAGAAACAGTAAAAATTTAATAGGAAATTGGACCTAGATTTGGACTAGTATGCAAAATTCAGTATGCAGAATTTTTTTGTTAGGGTTTTTTTCTCATGCAGATTTCACCCTATTTTCAAATAAAAAAATACAAAAAAAATCACATAAAAATAGAGGACAAAACAGAGATAAAATGACATAAAAATCACAAAAAAATAATAAATAATTAATGGGTATCAAGACCTATGTTTATACTACTATCATAAATTTCAGGATGCAGAAATTTTACCTACTATGCAAGAACATGCCATAATCCTGCTCTGATACCAAAATTGATGAGGAATGGGATTCTAACATGATGTAGGATGACATGCAAGGGATGAACATGAAAAAAAAATTGAATTAAATGGAACAATTGATTGTGATTTTATGTGGTTATAATTTCTAAAAACTAGCCTAGATTAGGTTAGGGTTATCTTGTATCAGTTAGTATCTATTGCTGCGTCAACTCCTGGATCGAGAACCAGGATAGATGGGTGGGTTGGAGTGCTCCTCTCCCGGGCGAACCTGCAGAAAAGTTCCCAAGGGTGCCGGTGGTGTTCCGACGGGGGACCCTCCGATGCCTAAGTTAGCAGGAGGTTGAAGGCAACAGAATGGAGGAATCAAAGGAACAACAGCGTATGGAGAGGGAAGAGTTCTCCTACCTCAAACGGGATCCCCCAAGTACCTTATATAGGTGCGGAACAGTCCAAAATCCGTTAGGGGAGAGGCTGGGAAAGACCGATCTGCCCCTAGGAGAATCTGGAGAGTGGCCACATGGCATGCAGATACGGCAACATCGTGGAAGTAGTGGAGCAGGGTCGTTGGGATAGCAGAATCCCGCCGTAAAAGAAAGTTGCTTCTGGAATACCCTGGATGCCAAGGCTTGCCTGTCGGACGTCGGTCATGAGGCAATCGGTCGATCAAATCAAAGGCCGAACCCCGAAGAGAGGGCGACGAGCCGGACCCCAGCAGGAGAGGGTCGTTCGGACCTCAGCCCCAGTGGGTTGGACCACTTGCAAAGGACAGCGGGTCAGACCCTAGCAGGAGAGGGTCATTCGGACCTCAGCTCCAGTGGGTCGGACCTCTGGCGAAGGACGGCGGGCCGGACCCCAGCAGGAGAGGGTCGTTCGGACCTCAACTCCAGTGGGTCGGACCTCTGACGAAGGACGGCGGGCCGGACCCCAATAGGAGAGGGTCGTTCGGACCTCAGCCCCAGTGGTCCAGACCTCTGGCGAAGGACGGCGGGCCGGACCCTAGCAGGAGGGGGTCGTTCGGACCTCAGCACCAGTGGGTCGGACCTTTGGCAAAGGATGGCCTGGCCGGGTCAAACCGCAAGATTGGGCCGATTCTGATAGAGGGTGAGCTGTCATGGTACAACACTGTCCCCCTTGCCCTTGTGCTTCGAGCGAGTCCACAAGCTCGAAGGGCGAGGGCATTAAAGGGCATTAAATGCGCCAGCCTTTCAAATGATGGTGAATCTGACTCGGCACGCCATGTCCTTTCGCCTCCCACCCTGATCTTTGCCCCGAAACAGGTGCCAACGCCTGGTTGGTGAGGTTTGAAAGAGCGGAGATGGCTGGTACGGCATGTAGTGGCTGTCCATTCAGATTCTTGAAGCGACGTGGGACACATGGCGCCATCAGAGCGGTCGGTGCGCTTGCCGAAGTGGGACATCCGCCGTTTCTTTGCCGGTCACGTGGATTGCGGCCGGATACAATCCGGTGCATCCCCTCGGATTCCCGTCAAATTCAAGAATCGAAGCGGTAGCCGTCGAAGCTCGGCACGTGGGGGGGCGTTGGGACGCGGCCCCCGGATGCCTATAAAAGGAGGGGGGGATCGTCTAGAAGGCACTTGTTGCTGCATTTGTGCTGGAAGAGAAGAGAGAATCGCCTTCTGCCCCCCCCTCCGTGCTGCCCTTAGGCTTCTTTAGAGGTCCAGAAACTAGGTTAGTCTCGTCCTCGTCTTCCCCCATCTTCTTCTTCCTCTGCAACCAGTCTTAGGATGGCCATAGCTCGTAGCCATAGGGAGCCTGGCCCGCTTGATATCCCATCGACCATGACTCAAGAGAGGGTTGAGACCCTCAGGACCATATACAATATACCGTCCACCCTGCACCTGACCGTCCCTAGCTGAGAGGGTAGGATAAACGGGCCCTTGAACCTAGGAGCCCTTCCCATGTACGAAGACCACTTGAAGGCCGGTCTTCGGTTCCCGATCCATGACTTCTTCATCCAGGTCTTCGATGCCTTTTGGATCACGCCCTCCCAGCTGACGCCGAATTGCATTAGAGTGCTGTGCGACTTCGTGGTCCTATGTCGGGAGGCCGACATAGAGCCTAGGGTGTCCCTTTTTTCAAATTTCTTTCTATTGAAGCAGGACTTCCGAAGTCAGGAATGATGAATGTTCAGTCCCCGTCCTAACTGGAAGATCCTAAGGGGGCTTCCATCCGCTATTCATAGATGGAAGTCCAGGTTCTTCTTCATAGATAGCCTGGAGCCATGGGGCTTTGAGGCAGCTTGGAGGGGGCCGAGGCCAGATGCCTTTCATGGGAGGAAGGTCTCGAGGGCCGACTAGGCCGACTTCCACAGGTTGGACAGCGAAGATCCAAAATCAATTACTTTTCTACTCTTTGAGGACAGCCTCCATCGGGCCAGACTTAGCCGACAGCCGACGCTAGGTAGGACGAGAGTTGTGTAGGGAGAGATCGACTTTCACCCTTTTCATCTTCACTCCTTGTCGGCTTTGCGACTATTGCTAACTCTACTTTTATTGTTGACATGTGGAAAAATGAAGTCGAATAGGGCTGTTCTCTTAGCGCAGTTGACGCAGAGGAGAGCGGTCCGGATCGTGGAGCAGGCACAACAAGAACCGAGGAAACAGGCGGCAGAACCAGTGCCTGAAAGGCCAAAGAAGCAACGGATGGCGGAGTCGTCCGTTCCGGTGGTGTTGATCGACCTAGGGGACGACATGCCCCTGACTGAATGTTAAAAGATAATTGCATCCGAGTGGTCATCTTTAGCGGGACAGTCGGCCGCCCAAGTAGAAGGGAGGCACTCCTCATCGGTAAGGATGATGGCGACTTCTGTGCCTCTACCGTCAGAGATGACCATGACGGTCCCCCCGACGACTCAAAGAGCCCCTGCGGGCGAAGGGCCGTCGGCTGTAGGCGAGAGGGCCGCCTGGGCCCTCGAGGAGGAAGAAGAGCGCATGCTGTGGCGCATGGCTGAGGAGGCAAGGGAGCAGCTTCAACAGGCTATCCCCGACACTAACGGGCGGTCCGTGAGTGAGGCGGCCAACAGTTTACTCCGCCATCTCTTGGGGGTAAGATTTTCTCTTCCTGCTTTCACCTTAAGTTTTACACTGCAAATTTCTTACTGTATTTGTTTATTGGCAGCTCATCAGGGATAGCCTTCTGATGGACCAAGGGCTGGGCGAGCTGCTACACACAAAAGAGCAGCTATCCCAGAGGGCCGAGGCGGCCGAACTGGCGAGGGACACTGCCTGGGCGGTGCTGATGGCCTCTAGGGAAGAGGTGACCGGCATGAAGGCTGCGGTAGCCAAGGTGTCCACCTTGCGGGCTGAGCTGGAGGCCAAAAAGAAGAAGGCGGAGGACCTGGTCACCCAAAAAGCTGATCAGGAGGCCAGGCTGAAGGGGAAGAAGAAAAAGATCAAATCCCCGGCACGTTGGCTGAAGGTTGAGGAAGGTCGCCTGGTCGATCTCGACATCTGCACGGAGGGTTACCAGACTTCAGCGGAAAGGCACAAGGGCCTGCTAAAGTCAGCCCAAGACTTGCTGAAGACGGCTGGTGCGAAGGCCGTCGCGGAATATAAGGCCTCCAAGGACTTCGAGGATGAAATGAATGAAGCCGGGACAATCGACTTCGACTATGGATACGACGAGTGCCTGGGGAAGGTTAGCGCTGCCTTCCTAGGGCTCGACCTCGCCTTCCTTCAACTGCCAAAGCCAGCAGAGGCATGAACTCTTGAAGGGACGAACTCGACTGCCGAAGTAGCTGAAGTCCCAGCGAGAACCATTATGGAGGTAGCTGGAGTAGACGTCCCAGCTAGTGCCAAGGCTGAGGCGGCCGAAGGGGCCGATGTGGTTGCTATTGTACCCTCTGAAGGTCAGGCCTAGGTGGTTGTAAAGGTCTGACCTTCAGCCTATGTAAAAGTCTTTTTGAATTAATGAAGAAAATGTTTTCCTCACTATCTTGCCTTCTTTTCATACTGTTCTCTGCTTTGCTTTCTGAAATTTTGCTAAGTATGGGCCAATCGGTGATTTAGAGCGAGTGGTCGGACCTTCTGGGTAAGTGCTAAGTAGGAACCCAAGCCGAATTAGATCTTCTTAGGATTTCCATCCTTAGCACTAGTATGCCGGCCTTTCGAGCTGAGAATAGATTAGGACGGTTGAGGCACTGATCAGATGTCAGCTCAGGCCGGAGCAACCAGCTTAGGAAATTTATCCTAAGTGTTAGTCCATCGACTTCCTGGACTCTGAAGTAGTTGGGGCAGTGACCGGATGTCAGCTCAGGCCAGAGCAACTAGCTTAAGAAATTTATCCTATGTGTTAGTCCATCGGCTTCCTAGACTCTGAAGAAGTTGGGGCAGCGATCGGATGTCAGTTCAGGCCGGAGCAACTAGCTTAGGAAATTTATCCTAAGTGTTAGTCCGTCGGCTTTCCGGATTGGGCTGCCCTAGAGCCTTTGCCGACCGAAGTTGGATTGTCGGAAGTGGGCTGCCCTAGAGCCTTTGCCGACCAGAATCGAACTTTCGAAAGTGGGCTGCCCTAGAGCCTTTGCCGACCGGAGTCAGACTTTCAGAAGTGGGCTGCCCTAGAGCCTTTGCCGACCGGAGTCGGACTTTCGGAAGTGGGCTGCCCTAGAGCCTTGCCGACTAGAGTCAGACTTTTGGAAGTGGGCTGCCCTAGAGCCTTTGCTGACCGGAGTTGGACTTTCGGAAGTGGGCTGCCCTAGAGCCTTTGCCGACCAGAGTCAGAATTTTGGAAGTGGGCTGCCCTAGTGCCTTTGCCGACCAGAGTCGGACTTTTGGATGTGGTTCGTAGAACAAATGTGAACTTCATTGATAATATTTACGGAGATTGTCAACATTCCATGGACGTGCCAATTGTCGTCCATCCAAAAACTCCAGCTGATAAGTGCCAACTCGAACCACTTCGGAGACCCGATATGGTCCTTCCCAATTTGGGGAATGCTTGCCTTGCTCTGTCGGCCTCGAGATTTCAGCCCTCCGCAAGACCAAATCGCCGACTTGAAAATCTCACGCCTTGACTCGCAAGTTGTAGTACTTTGCAATCTTTTGGTGGCATGCCGCCATCTTCATGCTTGCCCAAAATCTTGTTTCCTCAAGCAAGTCCAGGTCAGCCCTTCATTGCTCTAAGTTGGCTGGCTCAGTATAGTGGTCGATCCGGAGGGATTGGAGAGAAGTTTCAATAGGGATGACAGCTTCACTTACGTAAGTGAGGTTGAATGGAGTTTCACCGGTCGATGATCTGGCGGTCGTCCGATACGCCCATAACACAAAATGGAGTTCTTCCACCCAAAGTCCCTTTACTTCATTGAGCCGTGTCTTCAGCCCATGTAAAATTGTTTTGTTGGTCACTTCAGCCTCTCCATTGCACTGTGGATGACCGATCGACGTAAGTCAGTGAGAGACTCGGTATTGCTGACAAAAATCCTGAAATTTAGAATTGTCAAAATGTCTTCCATTATCAATAATGATGGCCCGGGGGATGTCGAATTGAAAGATGATATTATTTCGGACGAAGTTCTCCACCTTAGCCTCCATTATCTGTGCTAGTGGTCCTAGCATGAGAAGCTTAGGTAAAGTCATGTCTAATGCTAATCTTGTAAAAAAAATTCTCAGGTCACTTCCAACTTTATGGGATCCAAAGGTGGCTGCCAAACAAGAAGCTAAAGATATTGACAAATTATCCTTGGAGCAACTAGTGGGATCGCTCATGACTTATGAGCTAAATCTGAAGCAGAAATCTATGGACTTGGACAAAAAGAAAAGGGGATAGCCTTCAAGTCTGCAATTCAAGAAGAATCCACAAATGAAGAATAAGAAGAAGAAGAAGAGGATGAGAGTGAGGAGGCTCTTCTAGCAAGGAAGTTCAGAAGATTTATGAAAAGAAGAAAATTCCCTTACAAGAAAAGGTTCCAAACAAGTAAAGACAAGGGAAAAGAAAAGGAGAAAGAAAAAGACAAGAAGAAGAAGGTTCCAACATGCTTTAAATGCAAGAAGCCTGGACATTACAAGTTTGACTGCCCTCTCCTAAAGAAATCAAGAAAGAAGCTTAGAAAGAAAGCTATGATGGTGACCTGGAGTGACAGCGAGGACTCCAGCTCAAATGAAGAACCAATTGAAGTCACCAATCTATGTTTCATGGCATAACAAGAATAATAAAAAGTAATTTCTGACTCTAAAGTAGATTTTACTTTTGATTAATTAAAAAATATATTTGATAAATTGATGCATGATTATAAATTGATTTTATCTAAAAATAGAAAATTGAAAAAGCATGTAAATAATTTTTCACATGAAAATAATTCTCTTTTAAATGAAATTAGTGAATTGAAAAGTAAACTTGATGTTTTAGAAAAGAAAAACAAAGCTTTAAAAATGGAAAATGAAGTTTTAAAAAGATCTAAAGCTATTATTTCAAATGGTGATCTTTTAAAGAAAAACAAAGATCTAGAGATAGAAAACAAAAATTATAAAAACAAACTTGATAAAATAAAACACTTTGTTGAAAAGTTCACTTTTAGTTATGAAAAATTAAAGCTTCTTTTAAATAATCAAAGAACAATTTTTAACAAAGAAAAATTAGGATACAAACCTCAAAAATAGCAAGGTATTTCAAAAAAGATTTTGTACCTGCAACATCAAGCTTACATGTTGTTCATACAAAAAATTAGGTCATAAAGCTTTTCAATACAATTTAAGAAAAATCAATAATTTTGAAAATATTTGGATTCCAAAAGGAACCAATTTAAGTACTAACCCTAAAGGACCCAAGTTGGCTTGGGTACCTAAAAACAAAACTTTATTTGTTTTATAGGTGTGTCTTGCAACCAAGGAAAACAAAAGGTTATGGTATCTTGATAGTAGTTGTTCAAGACACATGACATGAGATGTGAAGCAAATCACTTCTCTTGAGGCAATAAATGGAGGGAGTGTGACCTTCGATAATAATGGTAAAGGAAAAATCATTGGTATTGGTAAGGTTCATATCTCCCCTTCTACTTGCATCAATAATGTACTTTTAGTTAAATGTTTAAAGCATAATCTTCTTAGCATTAGCCAATTTTATGATAAAGGTTTTCAAGTTATTTTTGAATCATCTTATTGCATGATTGCTAGTCCTCATAAAAATGGAGTAAAATTCATTGAAAAAAGGCATGGTAATATTTATCTAGTAGATTTGGATAATCTATCTTTGCCTAATTGAGAATGCCTAGTTGCAATGAGTTCTACTATAAATAAGACTAGTTGGCTTTGGCATTGTAGACTAGGTCATGCTAGCATGTATTTACTTTCAAAACTTTTTAAAAAGGATTTAGTAAGAGATTTGCCAAAACTTGGTTTTGAAAAGGATAAAGTTTGTGAAGCATGCCAATTTGAAAAACAAATTAAAACATCTTTTAAACCTAAAGGTTTTGTTACAACTACTAGGCCATTAGAACTACTCCATATTAATCTTTTTGGACCAACTAGGATATCTAGCCTAGGAGATAAAAGATATGGATTAGTATAGTGGATGACTTTTGGATGACTTTTCATTTTCAGTATTTATAAAGTTTTATCAAAAGATTTTAATAAAAAAGGTACTTCGGTTATTTGTATACATAGTGATCATGGTTCTGAATTTGAAAAATAAGATTTCAAAAATTTTGCAATGAAAAAGTATTGAACACAATTTTTTGCACCTAGGACACCTCAGCAGAAGTATTTATAGAAGTTTTATGCATTTACCAAGATATTTTGGGCTAAAGCAATTAATACTGCTTGTTATATTTTGAATCACATTTTAATTCATCCTATTTTAAAGAAAACTCCTTATGAACTTTGGAATCAAAGCAAACTAACTTTAAAATATTTTCGAGTTTTTGGTTGTCAATGTTTCATTTTGAATAATGGTAAAGAAAATCTTGGAAAATTTGATACCAAGTTTGATGAAGGTATCTTTTTAGGATATTTTACATCGAGCAGGGCATACAAAATTTTAATAAAAGAACCCTAATTGTAGAGGAGTCTGTACATGTAGTTTTTGAAGAGTCTGCTAACAAATCCTCTAGAAAAGAAGATACTTCTGATGCATGTTATGACAAGTTAAACAAGCTGACTTTGGATGATCAACCCTCTCAACAGAATGGGGATCAAGATAAGAATGAAATGGAAGAAGATACAATCGACACCAAAGCATCAAGATCTACTATGCTCATGGACATCCTAAAGTTAATTGTAGGTGCATCTATCGATCTTTAATTAGAAAATATAATTATTTTGCTTTTGTTTCTCAAATAGAGCCAAATATTTTTGAAGATGCTGAAAAAGGCCCTAACTAGATAAATGCTATGCAAGATGAACTAATTCAGTTTAAAGAAATATGTTTGGACATTAATAGAAAGACCATTTAATGTTTCTATTATGCATGAAATGGGTATTTAGGAATAAATTGGATGAAAATGGAATTATAACTAGAAATAAAGCCAGGCTAGTTGCCAAAGGCTATAATCGAGGAAGGGATTGATTTTGATGAAACCTTTGCTCCTGTTGCTAGACTTGAGGCAATTGGACTACTATTAACATTTGCTTATTTTATGAACTTCAAACTTTTTCAAATGGATGTTAAAAGTACTTTTTTGAATGGTTATATAGTAGAAGAAGTATTTGTTGAACAACCACCTGGTTTTGAAAATCATGGACATCCTGATTATGCTTTTAAACTATACAAAGCACTTTATGGTTTAAAGCAAGCACCCTGAGCATGGTATGAAAGACTCAGCAAGTTTTTATTGAAAATGATTTCTCTAGAGGCCATGTTGATAACTTTATTTCTAAAGAACAAAAATGATAATTTATTAGTAGTACAAATTTATGTTGATGATATTATATTCGGTACTACTAATGAGATTCTTTGTCAAGAGTTTGCCAAGCTTATGTAGAGAGAGTTCGAAATAAGCATGATGGGAGAACTCAACTTTTTTCTCAGACTCCAAATCAAGCAAACTAAGGAAGGAATCTTCATCAACCAAGGTAAGTGTACAAGAAAAATCTTGAAGAAGTTTGGGATAGAGTCTACTAAGTCAATAAATACACCTATGAGACCCTCTTGTAAACTTGATAAAGATAAACATGGTAAATCCATTGATCAAAAATTATATAGAGGAATGATTGGTTATTTATTATATTTGACTGCTAGTAGACCAGATATAATGTTCAGTATATGTATGTGTGCTAGATATCAATCTGATCCTAAAGAGTTTCATTTGTTGGCTGTTAAGCACATATTTAGATACTTATCTCGTATAATTGATATTGGTTTGTGGTATTCTAGAGATTTATCTATTGATTTAATTAGATTTTCTGATGCTGATTTTACGAGGTATAAACTTGATAGAAAAAGTACTAGTGGAACTTGCTAATTTCTTGGAGTTAACTTAATCTCCTGGTTTAGCAAGAAACAAACTTCAGTTGCATTATCCACAGCTAAGACTGAGTATATTGCAATAGAAAGTTGTTGTGCTCAAATCTTATGGATTAAGCAACAACTTGAAGATTTTAGAATCAAACTAACTAAGACACCTATAAAATATGATAATACTAGTATAATATGCTTAATTAAAAATCTTGTTCAGCACTCAAGAAGTAAATATATTGAAATTAGGCATCATTTCATTAGAAATCATGTTGTACTTGAATTTATTAGTACTGAAATGTAATTAGCTGATATATTGACTAAACCACTCCAAGAAGATCGGTTCTGTATGATTAGAAGAGAACTTGGGATTATCAACCCTTTTGATTGAACACTTCTATCTGTTCATATTCATTGACTCTTGAATGATCAAATTTGCTATCAACTATGTTTAATTTCCTTGAATTCTATTGAAATTATATTCTTTTTGGGCAAAGCTTCATTTCCTATTTTTTCTTTGATTTTGAGTCAAACTGTCGATACATGGAAGTGTCGACACCTGGAAGTGTTGACACTTGACTCTATGTCATGAGTCGACACTTGAATGGTGATAGACCGAGATAAAAATAGGAAAACAAAGTGTTTTCTTCATATCTTTCTTTATAAATCGAGCTGACTCATCCCTTATTCCATTCCAACAACATCTTCCCTCCAAATCCCAACTCCAAACCTCTCAAATCTTTGTTTGGGATAGTTTTTCCTTTGTTTTATACTATTTCCCCCTTCCTTTTTTATTTTGCACCTTAGAAACCCTAAGTTTCTTCCCCTCTTGTATTTCAATCTTGTATCTTTAGAATGGGGCCTAGGAAGCAAGTTGTCTGGAATCCAAGACCATCTAATCAAGAAGAAGAAAGGAGAACCAAGGCAAGCATGAAGCCAGAGCAGTAGATGCACCTGATGTTCCTGCTAGACCTCTCTTTCCTGTAGCTAGTCGGATGGGATCGAAGACCATCATCGGAGGATGTCATGTGGACTTTGAGTTCATTGATCAGCAGCAGTTTAGGATAGGTCAGTGGCTCAGGGATTCAAGTTTGGTATCTTTTTCTCCTTGATAAAGAGATTCTATCCAAGTTTCATTCGAGAGTTCTATGGTTCACTCGCCCAAGGTAGTGATGGATGGGTTGCTTAGGTGCGAGGTAGAGATGTCCCAGTGACAGCAGAGATTCTAAGCAGAGTATGGGATATACCCATGAGAGGATCAGTTATGGATAGCTTAGTGGATAGATTCAGTGGTCTCCATTGTATTTTCGAGATAGATGATTTACTTGAAGGAGCCATTATTGTTGCTTTGAGATTATCTGCTGAGAGAGGTTGCTGCATCATAGAGCGGGAGCTGTTAGTGATGGTTTCTCTGGTACAGCACACTCTTGTATGCCTACTGGTACGCATGGTACATCAACTGATGGAGGCATCTATTAGCCAGAGATTATGTCTTCCCTACGGGATGGGCTTTACTTTACTATTTAGAGCTTATGGAGTAGTGATGGATGATGAGCTCTACTGGCAACTACTGCACACTAATGTCTATGACATCAGATCTCTTCACCGGATGGGGTACTAGCTTGTCAGAGGCTAGTGGAGATAGTGCATATCTGGTCAGGTCACTGATAGAGATGAGGATATAGTAGAGAAGGAGCACATCTTTTTAGGTGAAGCAGGGCCCTCAAAGCCACACACTAATATACCTAAGGTATAGTCCGAGCCTTTATCATAGCCAGAGCTAGCTCCTCAGCCTGAGCTAGCATGATCAGATATCCCTGGAGTTTCAGAGAGTCTAGAGGACAGGGTCGCTCACATTGAGACTGAGGTGATGATCATTCGTCAGCGAGTCGACCGTTCCATAAAGAGATGAGAGAGAGCCATCAAGGACTGAGAGATGGGATCTCTACCATTCTATCCACCTTGAGTAGACCCTCTTCTCAGAGTGCTCCTGATACTTCTGCTCCAGCTGGTCCAGCTCCAACACCACCTACTCCTGGACCAGATTTGGATGATGATGAGACTAACTCTGATGAGTTTGACATTCCATATTTGATGGCAGAGCTAGTGCTGGAGACAACAGTTGACCCTCCTAGGAGTTTCATTCATTATCCATCTAGTTCATCCTTCCAGACTCCTATTCTACCCACTCCTCTTTCTAGACCTGATGATCACACTTCCATTCCTGCACCTACTCCTGTCATACCTTCAGTTTCTAATACTCCTATTATTCATTCTCCCCCATTGCATACAACTTTCCTTATCAGGGAACTAGGACTTTATACTCTTGGTTTCCATCGTCTTGATTCAGGTCCTATCTTTGATCATACACCGATTCATACTAAATTTGATACCGCCATTCCTGTCAGTGCTGTTCCTGCTGCTAACATAGCTTCTACCTTTTCTGCACTAGCTTGAGGCAAGACTTATATTAGACACAGAGGACGAGGCCATCATGTTCCATCGAGACCGACCAGGACCTGTCTTCATGATCTTCAATCCATGTGGCCTCGATCTCATGCTTTTACTAATATAGGACCGATTGAGATTGGATCCTCAAATGATGAGGACAGTGCTTAGGATAGTCTTTATGTTTAGCTAGTTTATATTTTTGTGCTACCTGTATGCTTTTATGTTTACTTACTTTTATGTATCAAATTTATATCAATGTATAAAATATTATGAATGATTGAAATGTTCATTTTTCATACTATGTCTGTTGGATGTTATCTCCTCTGAATGAATGAATTGCCTTACTTAATTTCAGTGTTGTAAATTCACTTTTTTCTCTTTTCCTTTTTAATATTGACAAAAAGGGGGAGAGGTAAGTATAAAAGTTAAAGGGGAGAGATAAGATGAAAGGCAGGTAAGTATAAAAGATAAAAGATATATTTTTGTGCAATGAAAATATATATTTATGTACAATGAAAATATATATTTATGTACAATGAAAATATATATTTTTGTGCAATGAAAATAAGTTTTGAAATGAAGATGAAATGAAAAATCTATTTTTGTTCAAGAAAAATGTTTTGAGCATTAAGTAAGGGAGAGTAATCCCTCCTTTGGATTGCAAAATCTGTTCTACTAAAATTTCATGCAAAATTCTTAATTTTAGATATTTAATTTCAGCTTTTTATCTTTGAAAGATCCTTGAAAATTATTTTTTTTGAATCACCACTTGAGGGGGAGTATATATACTCTTCAATCTATTGTTCAAAATTCTTCTTAGATTACTTTCATCTTGTTTCATTGCTGAATTTATTATTCTTGAGCATGTTCTCTTTAGAGTATCATGATACATGAATTTCTTTTTTAGCTCGATACTCTAAGTTCAAATCCAATTCAAATGAGCTTTTAAACTTCCTTTCTCTATTTGAATACATACTGCAATAAGCCTTATGCATATTGAAAATTTCTTTTAAGAGCTTATTATGTGATTTATACTTAAAGATTTTGTCATCATCAAAAAGGGGGAGATTGCTGACTCCGTTATTGATTTTGATGATAAACAAAATACTTATGTATAAGTTGAGTACTAACTGTTTATTTAAAGTATGCTTTTATAGAAAAATGTAATCATCAATTCAACAAGTCTTGATTGCTTGTCAAAAATGAAGAAGTCCCTTCCATGAATGAAAAATCAATTTTAAATGGACTTAAGTACTTGAAGATTGCTTGAAAGGATTTAGATAGTCCAGCACAAATTGGTTTCAGTAGAGGTTCAATGGTTTTTGAAGAAATCTCGACAAGTGTCGACTTAAAGTATTGACTCATAACTAAAGTATCGATTCATGACAGTGGAAGTGTCGACTCAAGCTGGCACGTAGAAAGAGTTTCGGATGACATGGTCGAAGTGTCGACTCATGCCAGTCAAGTGTCGACTCAAGATGTCTGTTGACCCCACAAGTGATTTTGATGATAACTAAACAGTGGATATGTACATCTATTTCTGACAACTCTTCAAGTGTTTGACATGTTTATGTAGGATGTATAACATGTTCAAACTTCAACTCCTACATTTCTACTTTCTTGTTTGAGTTGTGTTGTAAATGTTTTTGTAAAGAAGAACCCATTGAAAATGCTAAGAAAAATCAAGTAAAAAGGGTTACTTATGTGAGTATGTGTGTGTCATGAATTTTAGTTTGAGTTGGTTTATGTAAAATTATAAAAGAGTTGGTGAGAGTTTTCTTTAAGTTCAATTGTAAAGATCTTGAAGAAGACACTCGAGCCGACCCAAGTGAAGAAGAGCCGACTCTACTTACTAGCATGTAGCAAGGATTCTGGAATGTAGCAATCCGAGCTGACTCGATGGAAAGCGAGCCGACTCTAGTGAATCCGAGTCGATTGGAATCAGTCCGAGCTGACTCCTCCAGAGTCCATTTCCTGAAGTTTTCTCAGAATAGCCAAGCAAGCCGACCTGACCTAGAAAGAGTCAACTCTGCTAGATCTAATTTCGAAAGCCCAAGAAAGCAAGCCAACCCAAACTGCATCGAGCCGACTCTTCTAGAGTAAGGTTTTTCCGAACTTGAGAAGAAGAGACGACCCAAGCTGAAAAGAGCCGACTCCTCGAGTTCAAGTTTTTCAAGTTTCAAGTTTGAGCTGACCCGAGCTATCAAGAGCTGACTCGTCCAGAATGACATTCTATGCCTTGAGACACAAAGCTGACTGCATTGAAGATTTGGCGACTCGACCTATCGACTCGAAGGAATCCGAGCTGACTCGAACATCATTTTCAGGTATCTAATGGCTAGTTCTAGAATTTATTTTTGAATGCTAAAAGGTGCTCCAACGGTCACAAATCATTCCCCAATGGTCTATAATGGCTAGAACTATCTTGGAAAGATGGAAGACTTTAAATTTGAAGGATTTGAACTACCTCAAAGCAATCAAAAAGAGAGTTCTTCAAAGAAAAGAGAGCTTCATTGAATATCCTACCAACCAACAGCACAAGAGCGCAAGAGCATTCAAGTCAAGCTTTCAAGTCTTCACCAACTTTAAATTTGAAGCTTGAAGCAATTTTAGGAAGAAGCCACTGAAGTCATTAAAGCTTATTCAAGTGCATTAAGTGGACATCCAACAAGTTACACCGGCAACTATCCAAAAACTTGAGTTTGTTATTTCTTGTTGCATTTATTTTCAATTCAATATTTGAATTGTTGGGTTATTGGTGAACCCGGTTGAAAAACTAAATAGGTACTTAGTGAGCCTTGTTAAAACCAAGGGTTAGGTTCTTGGTGATTCTGTGAAAATCAAGTTGGGTTTCTTTGATGAGCCTGTTAAAACCAAAGGGTGTTGGGTTTTTTTTGTTGATCCCGTAAAACCAAAGTGTAGAGGTTTTGGATTATGATCTTGTAAAACAATCATACTGTATTCAGGTGTGAATGTAGTGGAAATCCCATGTGGTATCTTGGGTAGTGGACGTAGGAGCTGGGTTGCTCCGAACCACTATAAATTTGGTATGTTTGTGTTGTGCTTTCTCTACTCTATTTAGCATCTGCATTTTATAACTCTA
This sequence comes from Areca catechu, assembly GCA_021397845.1. Classification (NCBI taxonomy): domain Eukaryota; kingdom Viridiplantae; phylum Streptophyta; class Magnoliopsida; order Arecales; family Arecaceae; genus Areca; species Areca catechu. Next base: position 74,205,552 of record CM038043.1, read on the forward strand.
TCACAGCACCTACCACTTGCAAAGGATTTTGAATTGCACATTACTTGCTTTAAATTTTTTAAATTCCCAATTCACCCCCCTCTTGGATAGCCAACTAGGCAACAACTAGTATCAGAGCAGTGTCTCTGAATACATTAAAGTAAAGATTGATGGCTCTTCCAATGAGTATGTCCTTGGCAGAAGGCCAATCAACTAATAGACCTCCACTCTTCACGGGTACAAATTATGCATACTGGAAAGCTAGAATGAAGATATATATTCAAGCAGTTGATTTTCAGTTATGGAAGGTCATTCTAAAGGGTCCTTATATACTCATGGTTAAAATTGATGGAGTGGACGTCCCTGAATCCAAAGAGGATTGGGACGAATACGACATGAAGATAGGAGAGATAAATGCCAAAGCCATGAACTTGTTATATTGTACTTTGGATAGTAATGAACTTAATTGAATTTCAATTTGCTCTTTGGCAAAAAAAATTTAGGATAAACTCGAAGTGACCCATGAAGGAACTTCACAAGTGAAATATTCTAAGATTAATCTTCTTGTTCATAGTTATGAATTATTTAAGATGGAACCAAATGAAACAATCTCTACCATGTTTTCACATTTCACTGACATTATTAACGGCTTAACAAGTCTTGGCAGGATATATACTAATGCAGATCTAGTGCAGAAGATTCTAAGATCTCTTCCACACAAATGGGATCCGAAAGTGACTGCCATCCAGGAAGCAAAAGATTTGAATACACTATTGCTGGATGAACTGCTAGGATCTCTCATCACGCATGAACTGACCATGCAGCACGGAACTGAAGATGATCAAAAGAAGAGAAAGTCAATTGCCTTCAAAGCTGCTATGGATTCTAGAAAAGATGAAGAATCGAAAGAAGAAAGCTCCTCTACTGAAAGCGACATGGAAGACGAAGATGTTGCTATGATCGTCAAAAAATTTAGAAAGTTCTTGGAAAGAAGAGAAGGAAGTTATTTTAGAAAGTTCCACAAGAACAAAGAGTTCAGTAAGGAGAAAGACAAAGAAAAGGAGAAGGAAAAAGAAGTGCCCACCTGTTATGAATGTAAAAAACTAGGGCGCATCTGACCTGATTGTCCTTTTTTGAAAAAGAGATTCAAGAAGAAGAAAAAGAAAGCTATGGTAGCGATGTGGAGCGATAACGAAACATCCTCATCAAATGAAGAAGAAGAGATCACAAAATTAGCGAATCTATGTTTAATGGGTCTTGAAAATAAGGTATCATCCCCTGAGCTTCAAACTGAATTTACATATGATGAACTGAATTCTGCATTTCATGATTTACTTATCAAATTCAAGAAAGCTGGGGTTAAAATTAAGTCCTTAAAGAAACAAAACGATATTTTATTGAAACACAAGGATGAAATTTTTGAAAAGAATAACATTTTGCAAAGAAAATTGACTAATCTTTCTGAAAATGTTATTGTCTTGAATAATGAAAAAAACTATTTTGAATAAGACAAACAATATTTTAGTTGCTGAAAATACTGATTTGAAAAAGGAGGTTGAAAAGCTTAAGCCTTTGATAGAAAAACTGACTTTGAGTTCCAATAAGCTTAAACTTATTTTGAAAGAACAAAAGGATTCTAAAAGTAAAGCTAGAATTAGATTCAATGCATTAAATGCTAAAGAAATTTCAGCAACAAAATTTGTATCTTCAAAACCTTTAGCTATAAATGCTAAATTTGAAAAAGGTTTTCCATCAAAATTAATTTCAAATAGCTTGAAATATGTTCCTAAGAACTCCATGCAAAAATCTTTCAAACCAAATATTTCTAATTCTGCATCTTTTATAGCTTCAAAGCTTGTATCCTTCAAAAATGATAAAGTTTTTTGCTACGCATGTTATGAACTTGGACATAAATCTTATCAATGCAATTCCTTGAAAGATTCCATGATTAATGCATTGAAATATAGAACCATTTGGATTCCAAAGGGAACTAATATTGCTAACCCGAAAGGACCCAAGTTAGCTTGGGTACCTAAAATCACTCCTTGATTATTTTGCAGGATTGTCTTGCAGCCCAAAAATTAAAGAAAAGATGGTATCTTGATAGTGCCTGTTCAAGGCATATGATGGGTGACAAGGATCAATTTATCACCCTACAAATGAAAGGAGGATCGGTTACTTTTGGAGATAATGGCAAGGAGAGAATAATTGAAATCGGTAAGATTAAAATAACCCCCTGTACTTTTATTGAAGATGTGCTGCTAGTAGATAAATTGAAGCATAATTTATTGAGTATTAGTCATTTATATGATAAAGGCTTCAAAGTTATCTTCGAATCATCTATGTGTATAGTAACCAACTCCTTTGACTCTAGCAACAAATTCATTGGTCATAGAATTGGAAATATCTATGTGGTAGATCTAAATGATCTAGCCATGACAAGTAGTTCCAGCCTAGTAGCAATGAATGCTAAGACCAAGGAGTCATGTTTATTATGGCATAGAAGATTGGGTCATGCTAGCATGCATACTATTGCCAAATTAATCTTAAAGAATCTAGTTAGAGGTTTGCCACATTTTAAAGTAGATCTTGATCATGTATGTGATGCTTGTCAATTAGGCAAACAAACTAGGGGGAGTTTTAAATTGAAAAATGTCATTATAATAACCAGACCCCTTGAGGTACTTCACATAGACTTATTTCAACCAACTAGGACTACAAACCTAAGAGGTATGAAATATGGTCTTGTGATTGTAGATGACTTTTCCAGATTCACATGGGTATTATTTATTGCACATAAAGATGAAACTCTTGATGTAGTTTGAAAATTTTGATGTATTTCTAAAATTTCATAAAAAGGTTTCAAATGAGAAAAATCTCTCTATTATTTCTAATAGAAGTGATCATGGAACTGAATTTCAAAATCAATTATTTGATGAATATTGCACTGAGCACGGCATTGATCACAACTTCTTCGCTCCTAGAACACCACAACAAAATGGTGTTGTAGAGAGGAAGAATAGGACTTTGGAAGAGATGGCCAGAATAATGTTATGTGAAGGTAATCTTCTAAGATACTTTTTGGCAGAAGCGGTGAACACTTCCTGTTATATACTAAACTAAGTTTTGATACGACCAATTTCAATGAAAACCCCCTATAAGCTTTGGAATGGAAGAAAACCAAATATTAACTATTTTCATGTTTTTGGGTATAAATGCTTTGTGTTAAATAATGGTAAAGATAACCTAGGAAAATTTGACACAAAGTCTAATGAATCTATATTCCTTGGTTATTCATTACATAGCAAAGCATATAGAGTATTTAACAAGAGGACCCTTACTGTAGAAGAGTCAATTCATGTTGCTTTTGATGAAGCTAACCCCTCACCATCTAGAAAAGTTGAGTGTATAGACAATGATGCAGGTACTCTACAAAAGGGATTGGAAGATCTAAACATCCAGGACAAACTAACGCAAGATGGAAATGAAATGGTAAGTGAGGATCATACTAATCTACCAAGAGAATGGAGGTATGTAACTTTATATCCTAGAGATTTAATCATTAGTGATCCCTCTCATGGTATTAGGACTAGGTCAGCACATAGGACTGCACATGATTACCTAGCCTTCATATCTCAAATTGAATCGCAAAGTTTAGAAGAAGCTGAAAATGATTATAACCGGATGTTCGCCATGCATGACGAATTAAACCAGTTTGAAAAGGAATAATGTTTGGATACTAGTTAGTAGACCTACAGACCATCTAATAGTAGAAACCAAATGGATCTATAGGAACACACTAGATGAAAATGGAAAAGTAATAAGTAATAAAGCAAGGTTGGTAATAAATGAATTAAATCAAGAAGAGAATATCAATTTTGATGAAACTTATGCTCTGCTAGCAAAACCTAAGACTATTAGATTACTTCTTGCATTTGCTTGCTACATGAACTTTAAATTTTTTCAAATGAATATCAAAAATACTTCTCCAAATGAATTTATTCTGAACAAGTTTTTGTAGAACAATCATCAGGTTTTGAAAATTATGCTTTTCCAAATCATGTGTTTAAGTTAAACAGAGCTTTATATGGTTTGAAACAAGCATCTAGCACCTTGCATGATAAATTAAGCATGTTTCTACTTGAAAATGATTTCAAAAGAGGAAATGTTGACAAAACTCTTTTTATTAAAAACAAAGGAAATGATCTGATAGTTGTACAAATATACCTTGATGATATTATCTTTGGTACAACTAATGAAAGTTTTCATGAAGAATTTACCGAGCTAATGCAGGTTAAGTTTGAAATGAACTTTATGGGTGAACTCAATTACTTCCTTGGATTACAAGTCAAACAAATGAAGGAAGGAATCTTTATAAGCCAAGCCAAGTACATCAAGGAATCAATCAAGAAATTTGGCATGGAAACAAGCAAAGAGGCTAGCACACCCATGAGCCCCACTTGCAGGCTAGACAAAGATGAAAGTGGATCCAACGTTGACCAAAAGCTATATAAAGGTATGTTCGGATCCCTTTTATATTTGATAGCCAGTAGGCCTGATATCTTTTATAATGTATGTGTCTATGCTAGATTTCAAGGTAATCCTAAAGAAACACATATGCTTGCTGTTAAAAGAATTTTTAAATACTTGAAAGGTACAAGTAACTTAGGTCTTTGTTATTCTAAAAGAATCATCCCTGAATGTTCCAACTGAAAACCAACTTGCTGATATCTTTACCAAACCATTGAATTTAGATAGGTTTGCAATGATCAGAAATAAACTAGGATTATGTGATCCTATCTAGAAACATTCCCAAAATTCTAAGGACAATGTATATAGACAACCTTCTGATTCAAATCCCAAACTTTTTGGGGACTTGATTAAAACAAAAATATATTTTTGTGCTCCCTCTACTCGAGCCAACTCGAGTAGATGAACTATCGGTCGAATCGGCATGGATATCAAGCCGTCTCTTTTTAGTTCGAGCCATAGGGTTTTGTTTTTACCTTCCTAATTCCTAAACCCTATTCCATTCCCTTCAAGAAACTTTTCAAATTTCTCCAAACTTCCATAAATCTCTTCTAAGCTTAGTTTCTTTGCACAATGGCACCAAGAAGAGTAGTTGGGAAGAAGACTGGGAGAGTTGGGGATGCGGCTCCACAAGAACGAAGAACAAAGTTCTGTGAAGATAATGTCTCCAGAAATGAACCACAGGCTAAAGAAGAGGAAGCAAGTCCGGTTTCTCCTAGCCAATAAGTGTCATTAGGTATGAGACCAGTTACTACAGGCCGACGTATTTTATTCGAATACCTAAGGGAATTTGGTTTTGTGATTGGGGATTTAATTGAGAGTCAGGGTTGGAGGAATTTATGTTCATTGGATATTAAGACCTATCCAAACCTAGTTAGAATGTTCTATGAGAATCTGAGGTTTGGGGAGAATTTCATTGAGTCTACAGTTAAAGGAAGAAGAATAATTATTTCTACTGAGATTCTAGGAAGTGTCTTGGAAATGCCATTCGAAGGAATAGAGTATCTTGTACTGAAGGATAGATCCAAGGCTTTGCAGACTATTTTGGAAAAAGCTGAAGTAGATGAGGTTGGGATTCTCAAGGCAAATATGTTGTCAATTGAGATGAGAATCCTACACAACTTCATTAGTCAAATTTTCTTACCTAGAACTGGTCAGTTCGACTAGGTAAGTGAAAGGGATTTATGTTTTATGGAGCTCTTAATCAATGGAGAAAAGATCAATTTGCCTGCAATTATGATTAGCCAAATGAAAGAGGCAATTAGAAAAGTCAAGGCCTGCTTACCATATGGAATGGTTCTTACAATCTTTTTTCAAAGAGCAAATGTTGAGCTGACAGGAGAAAATAGCAAGGCTTTACTTCACACTGACACCTACATAGCTAAGACCTTTCAGAGAATGGGATACCTATTGACTGATGGTACATGGAAGAAGAAGTCTGACACTCCAGTAATTGAAGAGACTGAAGAAGTCCAAGAACAGAGAGAAGAAAAGGCTGATGAAAGCACTAACGTGCACATCCCTGAGCCATAACCACAGCAGGATTCTCCAATCCAAATGGAGTTTGATACTTCTTTCCTAGATATTTCTATCCCTGATTTGCCTGATATGCCTTACGGCACACCTACATTTGATCAAGCTACTAACATTCCAAGTCAAGGTCAAACTGCTACTACTCCTACTATGGATACTTCAATGATACAAGACTTTTTGGCACAACAAATGAACAGTATGATTGAATCCATCAAGTCTTCAATGGGTGAGATGTTTGGAGTGTTTCAAAAATCTGTTGATGACAAGCTAAATCATTTTGGAGAACAGATAAATGGTCTAAAAGAAAGAATAAATATAATTGAAGACTCCAAAACTGCAACAACTGATGCAACTGAAACTGGTGCAACCGGAATAGATCTTCAACCAATTCTTCAGTTAATTGCATCAAGCTCTGACACTAGAAAAAACTCAGTCACTCAAATCATTGAAGCCTATAGAATAGCAATGGATAACTTAAGGGTCAGAATGGGATCTCTCGAGGCAGGAAAGGAAATGGAAGAGGATTATACCAAGGGTATAGGTATAATCATAAGTGAATTTGGAAGGCTAAGAGGGTCTGCAGAAGCTTTTGCTAATGTCCAAGCTTTGGAAATGCTTGCTCTACAAAAAGAAGTGGCAGAAATCAAAGAAGGAATAGAAGACTTGGTTGCTTCTAGAAGTGTAAAGAAGGTTGAAGCTGAACTAAAATCAACAAACAATTTCTTATGGAAGTTAATGTCCAAAGTTGAAGAAATTCAAGCTTCTTTGAGTGTTCCTAGATCTTCTTTGACACCTTTTCATACTCCTTCTACTCATCCTAGGCAACCTACTCCTTATATTAGGGCACCCTTAGATCCAGACCCCATTTCTTCTTTGCCTCCGGGAATTCAAATCCCAGGCCATCCTCCACACTTCAAAGTAGACACTGATACTGATTAAATGTACTTTGTTTTCTTTTGTACTTTGTATTGAACTATTAAAATGGAATGAAAATACACCTTTTGTCTCATAAATTCTTCAATTTCTTTATAAATTAAATGTTTGATTGCTCTTACAATGACTAATCTTTTAATTAGAATTTCAAGATAAAATGAGAAAGTGAAATTATCTCAAATAATTTTAAATACTTTCTCTATCTATTTTAAAATCTAACCTTTTTTTTTTGCTCTACCTTTTTGATTGATTGATAAAAAGGGGGAGAATGGTATAATGTATTGCATGGAGAAAGTAATGGAGAAAGTACTACAAGAAAAAGATATACAACTTTGACACTTCAAAGCTTCGATACATATGTGCTACTTGTTGCTCTAATTGATATCTCAAGCTCTGATGCTTTAAGTTCCAATGTTTAAAGCTTTGAATTACATTTTCTTTACAAGTTCTGACATATGATGACTCTGATACAAAATGTTTTACACTTCAACACTTGTTAGATCTGTTGTTCAAATTTTTTCTTTTTTGAGCTTTGAAACGTAAAATTTGGTGAAAAGTTTGCCAAAACATGGAGTATTTTATTGAGGGGGAGATTATCTCACTAAGCACTAATTCTCCTCTCACTATTTGGCATGAATTGAAGTCAATTTGCTCTACTTGTTCATATACCCTCGCAAATACTATTATACAAGTAATTGTAAAGTTTTTTATCGATTTTTCATGCCTAGCATTTTGTCATCATCAAAAAGGGAGAGATTGTTGACCCCATAAGTGATTTTGATGATAACCAAACATTGGAGCATGTCCATCTATTTCTGACAACTCTTCAAGTGTTTGACAAGTTTTTGTAGGATGTATAACATGTTCAAACTTCAACTCCTACATTTCTAGTTTCTTGTTTGAGTTAAGTTGTAAATGTTTTTGTAAAGAAGAACCCATTGAAAATGCTAATAAAAATCAAGTAAAAAGGGTTACTTCTGTGAGTATGTGTGTGCCATGAATTTTAGTTTGAGTTGGTTTATGTAAAACTGTAAAAGAGTTGGTGAGAGTTTTCTTAAGTTCAATTATAAAGATCCGGAAGAAGACACTCGAGCCGACACATATGAAGAAGAGCCAACTCTGCTTACTGGCACGCAGCAAGGATTCTGGAATGCAGCAATCCGAGTCGACTCGATGGAAAGCGAGCCGACTCTAGTGAATCCCAGTCGATTTGAATCAGTCCGAGCCAACTCCTCCAGAGTCCATTTCCTGAAGTCTTTTTAGAATAGCCAGGCAAGACGACCCGACCTAGAAAGAGCCAACTCTACCAGATCTAATTTTGAAAGCCTAAGAAAGCGAGCCGACCCGAACTGCATCGAGCCGACTCTTCCAGAGTAAGGTTTTTTCGAACTTGAGAAGAAGAGCCGATCCAAGTTGAAAAGAGCCGACTCCTTGAGTTCAAGTTTTTCAAGTTTCAAGTTCGAGCCGACCTGAGCTATCAAGAGCTGACTCGTCCAGAGTGACATTCAATGCCCCGAGACACATAGCCGACTGCATTAATGATTTGGTGACTCGATCTATTGACTCGAAGGATCCGAGCCGACTCAAAGGAATCCGAGCCGACTCGAACATCATTTTCAGGTATCTAACGGCTACTTCCAGAATTTATTTTTGAATGCTAAAAGGTGCTTCAACGGTCACAAATCATTTCCCAATGGTCTACAACGGCTAGAACTACCTTGGGATGATGGAAGACTTTAAATTTGAAGGATTTGAACTACCTCAAAGCAATCAATAAGAGAGTTCTTCAAAGAAAAGAGAGCTTCATTAAATATCCTACCAAATAATAGCACAAGAGCACAAGAGCATTCAAGTCAAGCTTTCAAGTCTTCACCAACTTTAAATTTGAAGCTTGAAGCAATTTTAGGAAGAAGCCACTGAAGTCATTAAAGCTTATTTAAGTGCATTCAAGTGGATTTCTAACAAGTTGCATCGACAACTATCTGACAACTTGAGTTTGTCATTTCTTGTTGCATTTATTTTCAATTCAATCTTTGAATTATTGGGTTATTGGTGAACCCAGTTGAAAAACCAAATAGGTTCTTGGTGAGCCTTATTAAAACCAAGGGTTAGATTCTTGGTGATCCTGTGAAAACCAAGTTGGGTTTCTTTTTTAAGTCTGTCAAAACCAAAGGGTATTGGGTTTTCTTTGGTGATCCCATAAAATCAAAATGTAGAGGTTTTGGATTGTGATCCTATAAAACAATCCTATTATATTCGGGTGTGAATATAGTGAAAATCCCAAGTGGTATTTTGGGTAGTGGACGTAGGAGCTGGGTTGCTCTGAAATACTATAAATTTGGTTTGTTTATGTTGTACTTTCTCTACTCTATTTAGCTTCTGCATTTTATAACTCTATCACAGCACCTACCACTTGCAAAGGATTTTGAATTGCACATTACTTGCTTTAAATTTTTTAAATTCCCAATTCACCCCCTATTGGGTAGCCACCTAGGCAATAGTGTCGACTCAAGGATCGACTTAAGGCCTGAGAAAATTTTGATACAGAACTTGCTGAAATTGAAGACTTGCCTTAACTGTCGACTCATGGATGTCAAGTGTCATCTCAAGTATCGACTCACCAGAAGAAGTGTCGACTCACTTGAGAATTCGAGAGAGCTTCAATAAAAAAATTTAAACTTGGTGTCGACTCATGGGACTTAAGTATCGATCCTAAGTGTTGACTCATAGCTTGAAGTGTCGACACTTGGAGCTATAGGAATAGTATTGGCTAGTTTTTTAAACACAAAACTCGGCCCTCTTGGCTCCTAATGGCTAGTTTTTCATGTCTAATAGCCATAAACTAACTTTGAGGCCTTGCAAAGGTATTTAAGTGATTCAAATCAAAACTAAACACAAGATGATCAATAATAGAAAAAGAAAAGCAAGTGTATTCACTCCCATTCATTGTGAGCAACCACCTTCAAGCAAAAAGAAGTCTCAAAGCATTCAAAGCCTTCAAGAGCATTCAAGTCTAACATTCTTGAGCATTGATTGAGGCTTCATCAAGTTGAAGACAAGCAATTCCTCAAAGCTTTAAAGAGATATCCACTTTTGTTTAGAAAGCTTTTCAAATTTGCTTTACTTTAAAACATTATCCTTGTTGTAAAGGTTGTTGGTTAGCCTTGAAAATCAAGGAGGTTATTGGTTAGCCTTGAAAACCAAGGAGGTTATTGGTTAGCCTTGAAAACCTAAGAGGTTGTTGGTGAGCCTTAAAACTAATTAGGTTCTTGGTTAGCCCATAAAACCAAGGAAGGTTTTGACTTGTAAGCCTTATGAAAATAAGTCAGGTTTTGATTAGTGAGCCCAAAAAATTAATCAGCTGTAATCGGTGAAGATTATAATGAATTCGCAAGTGGATCTTGGGGAGTGGATGTAGGTGCATTGGAAAGCACCGAACCACTATACTTGGATTGTGTTTATGATTGTTTATCTCTCTCTCTCTTGCTCTTGCATTTACTGCTTTTAAATTTTTGCTGCATACACTTTAAGAGCACATTACTCTTGCATCTCATTGCACTTAAGTTGTTTATTGAATTGGTACATACACTTGCATTTTTTTTTGAAACCCAATTCACCCCCCCTCTTGGGTTGCTTACTGGGCAACACACCCCTCATTGTTCTAGAGAACAAAGGCAATAACGGGTCTCATACTCTGTCCCTCATGGAGGTCGATGTTCAAAGAACGAAGGCAAATAAAATAAGAGAAACTCTTAAATTTTTTTCAGTCATCAAGTTATGTTTATAAGAGGGAGAAGGGGTGGGTATTTATAGATTCACCCAGGTCCCTAGACTCCCTAATAGACTGGGATTACATGACTTGAGGGCCAAGAAAACTTAATTCCCTTGACTCTTAAATAAGAGAAACTCTTAGATTTTTTTCATTCATCAAGTTATGTTTATAAGAGGGGGAGGGGGTGGGTATTTATAGATTCACCCAGGTCCCTAGACTCCCTGATAGACTGGGATTACATGACTTAAGGGCCAAGAAAACTTAATTCCATTGGGCTTGGGCTGGGGTGCTAGGTTGGGGCAGCTTGGACTAGGGAACCATCTTCATGGGTTGGGGGGGTGCTCCCTTGTGGGCTTGGTGGCATGAAATGGCCCAGGCACCTGGTTGGGGGCTTGAGTAGAGGCCTAGGTGCATGAAGTCCAGCTCTGGTTAGGGGGGCTTGGTGAATCTCCTTATTTGGTGGCTCTTCTCTTAGTTCTAACTTGAATAAAAATTACATAGACTCGATTGGACTTGACTGGACTGAAAACAACTGGACTTGACTAAGTGGACTAAACTGGACTCAATTGTCTCACTTTATTACATGACTCAATTGGCTCACTTTAGTACAAGTGACTCAGTATTAATGGATTTTAATAGACTCTCGAGTCTCCAATATTCTCTAGGGCTTCAGGGCTGCATTTCAGGGCTTCAAGGCTTCGGGCTTGTCTCCCGGGCTTCTAATCTCTTCTCCCAGGCTTTTGATTTCTTCTCCTAGGCTTTCCATGATCCTCATAGCTTCAGTTGAGTTGGTCTTCACTTGGACTGGCTTGGTCTTCACTTGTATGAGTCATTACATGTACTGATCTCCAGAAAATAACTAGCTCAACATGAGCTGACTAGTACAGGACTCAAGTAAAAAAAATAACTTAGATGAACTAAGCTTTTTTACAGATGGACTGGAATTTGACTAAGTAATCCACAGAGGGTTGAGAAGCCTCTATCTTATTCTGGTGCCTCTGGTGTCCGCACCAATTCTCCCGGGATGGGAGGAACTTGACCCTATCGAGTGAAGATTAGGCTGGCTCACATATCTCTCGAGGAGGTCTAGGTCGAGGCATTGCAAGTCCTCTCAACAAATCCATGAATCATCCAACTCTGTCGGCCTTGCCATCGGATCGGGTAGCGTTGATAGCCACGGCCCTGGGTTATTATGGCTTGATCGTCCAAGATACGTTCGATCCATTCTCCTTTCTCAGGCTAAATTTATTAGTGGACACTCTTGGTTAAGGTCACTCACAATGAAAGGAGTAGGTCCGAAGGCCTCACTAGGTATCGCTGCCAGTTCCCTATACTCAACCAGGTCTGCGATATTGAAGGTAGAACTAATGCCCAAATCTGGAGGCAAATCTAACACATAGGCATTTGGTCCAACCTTCTCTATCACTTTAAAAAGTTCAGCTCTGCGAGCATGAAGCTTCTTTTAGTCCTAAGCCTAATCATGATAGAATCCACTACATTAAATTTTTTTCCTCTTCTTCGAGAATTAGCCAGTTTGTTTCAAAATTAGTGCAGATGGTGAACATGCTGGGCATATGTAGACTCCTAACAAGTGATGCAAAGGACTCATACCAACACCTAACATACTCGACTATGCATTCCTATCGAAAGAGGTTTATTAGGTCTTAACTACAACTTGGGTATGAGGCATGAGTTGTGGTTGATGGATGACATATAGAAGAAAATTTGCTAGTAACTCCTGATAAATGCCAGAGGGTCTGCCAAAAGTAAGTAGCAAATGGGATGGGCTCTATGGATTCTTGCAACCTAGTAACCTCAACAAAATATAACCCAATAGTTCTAGACACATGAGAAGACTCAAGAAATGGTAGGAAATAAGAAGGGGATTCAGGGACTGGTTCTGGGCTAAAGAGACTGGCCTTAATGTATGAATATGGAGTTATATCTATTATCAAGAAAAGGTCCATGCTATGCAAGGATGGGTCAACAATTTTTGGGAAGAGATCTTCAATAGGAATGGCAGGAAGGGAATCATCCTGAGGATAATGGGTTAAGTAAGCCAAATCGTTAATAAAGTCTTCTACTTCATGGAATTTAGGACTAGGCTCTGCAATTAAGCCCTTTTCTAGTGTTTCTTCAGGTAAAATCCTAGTATCAGAGTTCTCTTCCTCTAATTGGTCCTTTACTGCAGGTTCAATCTGGGCGTGGTCAGGGTTAGCTAACTATAGATTGGCTTCTACCTGGGTACCTACGAGGTCAACTAATTCTAGGTCTTCTAGAGGTGTCTCCTCCTCTCCCTCATACTCATCCACTAAGTTTACATCAGCTTCATACACTTCCGCTTTAATGTAAGCATTGTGAATCAAAGGGGTGGTAGGGGAAGGTCGGCTAAGAGAAAATTGGCTAGGTCCTGGTTTATGATTATGGGCACTACTCCTAGTAGGTTCAGATTGCCTAAGTGGTAGTGGCTTACTACTAGGCTCACATCAAGGGTACTAACCTTATGGGGTTCAGGTCTATGGCCTATGGGTTCAAAGGTCATGGGTTCAGTTCTATGGGTCTGAAGTGTAGGAGGATTATTCTTGTTGGACTCAGTTTGACTAAATATCAGTTCCCTCTAGTTTGACTCAAATTCCAAGGCTCTGTGATAGGCTTCCTCTAAGTCCTCAATCGGCCAACAACATAATTCCCAACTGATGTCCTCACATAGAATATACCTAAACCTCGATATGGTCATAAACATAGGTTCAACTGTGTTACATTTTCTAATAAACTCTTTAAATTAGTCAATGTATTTAGACACAGTTTTGTCACCTTTTCTCAAGTTGCACCGTTGGGTTGAAAGTTCATGCTCATAAAATGGACCTAGGTAGTCTTTTCTTAACTTACTCCTCATAGCTTTCCAGGTACTTATCTGTTCTCCTTTCTAATAAGATTCATCCTCGTTATGTTCCTAATGTTGCTTAGCATATCTGATTAACCCATGCGTAGCCAAACTAATCTTTTCTAACTCTGACATCCCAGTATACTCAAAGTACTGATCCATCATATCCTCCCATTCAGTATACACCTTAGGATCTGGTCTTCCATCAAATAGGGGTGCATAAGGTTGGGTGCTCCTATGTTAGGTTCTAAGGATGGATCATGATATGGAGTTCTCCTAGGGTTGGGCTCCCTATATGCGTCAAAGTATTGGGTTCTCCTAGGGTTGGACTCCCTATATGGGTCAGAGTATTGGATTCTCCTAGGGTTTGACTCTATGGTCACAGTAGTTGAATTGGATTAAGTCTACTGGCATTGGGTTCCTAATCTAATGGCCATGCAATCAAACACACACATCGACTCCTAAGCTAGTGCACATGCAAGACTCAACACTGACTCGACTATGGTTGCCTAGACCTAAAGCCCAATCAGAATGGGTTGACTTAACTTACACACAACTCAAATCCTAATCCTTCAATCTGGCCAGGTAAGATGTGGGATGGTGGGAGGCCCCCCTGCTCTTGCAGGGACCCAATTAAGGAACCACCGAACCGCTTAGGTCATTTGACATTGTACCTCTTGCCTAGACACTAGTATCCAGTAATAGGAAGTGAATTGGGTGCACTAGTCATCCCACAATGATTGAACCCGATCGATGGGTGTCCCTAGCCCACTAGGGAAAATTAAGTGTAGTTAATTTTAGATTAGGCTTGGGACTGGATGCAAGGGATGTAGTTTTGGGCTAAGGAGAGGTTATCAACTCCTCCCCTTATCTGACATACAGAAAGTGCCCTTAAGGTATTTTATGCAATGATTGCAAGCAGATGAGAATGCAAATTAGGGTTTAGGTGTTTTTGGTGTTTTTGGAGAATATGTAATTTTTTTTTTTGGAATTTTTATTAAACATAAAGAAAATTATAGATTATGATCTAATATGTAGGAAATATGCTAAAATTAAAGATATGCAAAGATTATACTAAACAAAACCCTGAACTTTTCGAAATTGGCTTTGCTGTCAAAATAGAGCAGAATTGTTCTTATGCAGTGTTTTAACTGGGAGAAAATCCACAGATCGAAATAATTTCTGATAAAATTCTAAAAAATACTTTGAATTATAAAAAATCCAGAAAAATAAATTTTAGAATTTTCTAAGTTCTACATAGATAGAAACAATTAAAATAATAGAATATATACTAAAAGGCCAAAAATGAAAAAATCCTAAAGGAACTCTTTGTGTTCTTCTTCAGGGGTCAATTCACAGCGGCACCCCTACCACCATAAGAGATGCCGTCAATTGGGAAAGAAGGTTTTGAAGCCCTACTAGTCTCCAATGACCAGATGGCCATGGTGAAGCACCCGATCCTAATATCCAAAGAGAACTGAGCCCAAAACAGGCTCTGATACCAAATAATGCAGAACCTATATATGCATGCAGGTATTTTTTTGTATTTTTAATGTTAAGTTGTATGGTTAATCCCAAAGAATAGACCAAGTAAAGATGTAAAGAGTTCTATATGAAAATAACACTACAGTGAAAGAGGGCTTTAGCGATGCATTTTTTGGCCTTTCCCGATACTTTTAAGCTTTGCCAAGAAACCTCCCGATGCTTCTTAAAGCATCGCAAAAGCATCGGCTATGTAAGCATGGGGATGCCACCTACCGATGCTTTAAAGCATCGCTAAATTAGAATTTCTCGATGCTTTAAAACATCACTAGGTTTAAAACCTAGTAATGCTTTTTAAAAGCGTCGATAGTTAGCAACGCTTTAAAGCGTCGCTAGGTTTTAAGCCTAGCGACGCTTTAAAGCATCACCAGATCCAAACCTAGTGATGCTTTAAAGCATCGCCAGGTTCAAACCTAGCGACGCTTTAAAGCATCGCCAGGTCAAAACCTAGTGACACTTTAAAGCATCGCAGTTCCAAACATAGCGACGCTTTAAAGAATCGACAAATTTAGGTAATTTTTTTAAAAAAATTATACAGTTATTCCTATATATATCAAATACATACATCAACCTGTATACATCAAATACTAAACATTCAAACCTGTATCACATCCAAAGACACACAAACACAAACACAAATATCAAGAATTTTTTATATACATATAAAAGTATCAAAAGATACTCAATATAGATCCAAGTTCAAATACATAAAAAGACATACAAAAATAATAAAAAAAAAATCCAACTAGCATCACTGATTCGTGGGAGGCTGGTCATCGTCCTATCTGCGACTGGCAGATGTACCAGGAACCTACAAGAGATATACATATACATATATAGTTACGATACATGCATTAGAAACATACAAAATATATATAGATATGTATGTAGTTATAAATAATTACTTACCTGAGATGACATGAACATATTCAGAACAGATGTAACATGCTCAAGCTGAGCCCTAATAGTCTGCACCTCTGCTCTATCTGCATCACGTGTCTATCTGAGGTCTACTATCTCATCCTAGAGTCGACGAACATGTGACTGATCATGACTCTCACTAGCTTCCCGAGTAAATTTACTCACCTCAGATAACTGGGTAGGGATAACTCCAATCCCATAACCCCTCACTTGTACAGGACGCTCTGGTCCCATCAACTCTGAGAATACCTCGGCCTCAATACGACCGCTCTGAGTAGATGATATACCCTTGCCAGCACGCTCGGAGATCATAGAGGGAGCCCTATCCTATATTTTAAGAAAAACTCATATATCAATACTTAATAAAAATAAAAATATAAATCATGATATAATATAAATAAAAAAAATACATATATATCTCTGGACTCCTCTCAAACAAAACTACCATCCTGGTGAATGTGAGTCATCTGATAGAACTCCACCTCACCAGGCTCCCTCCCCTGTTGATCAACCTATATAAAGAATAAATGTTACAAAAAAATCCAAAATAATACATCTTATACCCCCGTACCATGATATATGGCACATACATGATACATTATGAAACATGATATTAAAACTAAAGTGTACTAAAAGTATTATAGGATGAGAAACATACAAACTCATGCTTGAACCGTGCATAACTCTTGGACCCCGCTGTGTGAGGAACAGACTGAGCTGCTCATGCAGCTCTACCAATAGCAAAATATGTCTACAAAATAAAATTAAAACTATGTTATATATTGTATAAATATAATTATGACGAGTTAAAATTAATAAATTTTGAAGTGTTTGATGATGCTACATAACCTATGCCCTCTCGGAGAACCAATAGTGCACCAGCTCCCTCTACTGATGAGGGTGAACATCAGGAGGACAGGTAGCTGCAATCTGCTCCTCTGTCCTACCCTCTCGCTTGTAGTCTCCCTTCAACTTTTCCCTATATTCTTTCCACTTGTGATTGAGACTCAAGCACAAAATCAGAAGAATCTGGAGGGAGAACGAACTTGCTCTACAATTTAAATAAACAATAAAATTAGTATTAAATGAAATAAGCAATTCAATTGTTAAAAACCTAAGATATAAAATAATATATCAATTTTTTTACCTGTACAACTCGTAGCATCTCTATTTTATATGCAGGAAGCATGTCGTTCCACTTCGAATAATTTAGGAGACATAGCTGACCCCGGTGTGCTACTGTCCCCAGAAAACTAGTCAACAAGCTAGCAGCTTTCTTAATAGGCTGCCCTAGCTTGTTGCACTCTATGACTATCCTCGTGCCCTCAAGTAACTGCCACACATCACGAACTAGTGTGGGTCCTCGCCTCCGCCTAAGTCTCCCAGATCCATATACAAAAAAATATAGAAAATTATATATCGAAACTATTGCATATGTATGAATTGAAATGGGATGAAATTATTAAATTATCCTGTATCTGTATGTCATCAATGATAGGCTCGTCATCAGGATGATCCATAGGAGGATTGTGATGTACAGATTCGGAGGGAGTGGTGTCGTCCTGAGATGGAGAGATACTAGCCTTCGCCGAATGTGCAAAAATGGATGGACTGGCATCAAATCGATGTGAAACTAATCGACTCTCATCGGGCTACTGTGATGAAGTACCAGCCTCGATATGAGAAAATTGTACATCCGATAGGCGCTTCTTTCTAGACATGTTGTACCTAACAAGCATTATTTAAAAACAAGTCAGTTAACATTATAATCAAATTATAATGGAAATGAATTATAATTTAAAAGATAACATAATCATTCATGCAAAAATGTAAACCATCTTATAAACTACTTATTTGTCATAGTCAACCAGTGTACCTTCTTCGAAATCCAACCTGACCAAAATGGTTGTATCATTTATATGATCATCCGGCACAATATTATAAGGCATACACTGAGTGTAAGTATCATCATCATCTTCTTCCACCCTTTTTTCCATGTCATACAAGTCTCTGGGTTTTGTCTTAGTAACAGTAGCACATTCTTTATCTTTCGAGTCTTGTACATAAAAAACTTGTCGAGCTTGAGATGAAAAGATAAATGGATCATCCTTTAATAACACACCCGTATGTATCATTCTTGAAAAATTGACAAGTATGAATCCGTTTGAGTCCTTTTTTAAACTTCTTGGTATATTTATATGATGCGGAACGAGATCGATGTAACCTGGGTTATTTGGGAAAGGGAAACAACTAAACAAACTAGGACCGTGGAAGGGCTAAGAAGCCTCTCGAGACTAGGGTGACACTGAAAACTAAACTCTTAAAACAACTAATCTCTTTTGTTTTCAATTTTCTTGGTGGAGGTGGCGAAGGAAGGATGGAGATGGGGGACTGGGAACTGGAACTCATGGTCTGAGACTCACTCTAATGGGGAGACGCACACAGAAAGTCAGGGATCATAGCACATAGCTATCCTAAGCTCTCATCGAACCCATCATCCACATAGTAGGGCTCTCATAGAGGCCGCTAGGGTGACTCTCAAAGGACATGAGGGGATAAGAAGACGAGATAGGGGATAACTAGGGTGCTCATCGAATCCATAATGCACACAGCAGGGAACGCCTCACATCCCTCATCGAACTCATAATGCACACAGCAGGGAACGAAGGAAAATGGGCCGCAGCCCAGAACCAGAACCAGAACCAATGGAGAACCCAAAAATTTATATCAAAGTCTATTCATTATAGGGGGAGAGGAGGCTTTTATATAGAAAAACCAAAACCCTCAATTTCTTAGCCTCCAAGAAAACTAAAAAAAGAAAATAAATTACATTAAAATTTATGCTGCATCAAAAGTGGTGCTGATATGCTTTGAGAAATGTGTCGACTTGATGATCTACGCTGAAAAGCATGCTGCTCTGAAAACTTGGACTGCTTTGAAAGCCGTGCAAACTCGAACTCACGGCCTTGGAGGATTGATCTCCCGACTGAGCACCGGTAGATGGTCGGCGACCGGGAAGCAGGCGGCGGACAAGGCCGGCGGATGGCTAGCAGCATAAGGCGGCGGGCGACGGCATCACACGGACGGACGCGTCCGTCCATCTTCCCATGAGTCGTCGGGCCCTGGGCGCCGACAAGGGCCCCACCGGTGGCTGGGAGAGCCGAAGGGTAGTGGGAATGACGGCGGGCCATAGGACGGCTATGGCAGCGGTGCAGGGTGGCTCGGCCGCACGTGGGCGGATGGACGCCTCCCATGTCTGTTCATCTTCCCACGGGCGTGGACGGTGGCAGGCGGCTTTTTCGACGAGGGCAGGGCCACCGAGCACTAGTGGCGGGTTGGTGGGGCCGGTCGGGGGTCGGGCAGCCCGGATCAGGGGGGCAGTGGGGCGGTGGCTAGGGTTTGGTAGATTTTTTAAAACTCATGGGAGAAGATGGAATAACATAGGAATAAAGCAAGAATAAGATCGGGATAAAGATGGAATTGCGGGAATAAGTGGAATAGCGGGAATAGGAAAAATTAAAAAAATTCTAGAAAATAAGAAAAATAAAAAAAGAACCTGGACCTACCCTGGATCCCCATCATTATATCCACCCAATCGCATCAAAATAATCTAACTTCAAAATTTCCATAATAATCCAACTTAAAAATATCTTTAAGTATACCATAATAACATTTTTTATCTGTTTCTACCATAACACCACTGTTCTGAGTTTTTCTAAATTTCTCGCGCTCCTTGGTATGAAATGTAAAGCCATTTATAATAAAACCATTATATTTGTTCACAATATAATTTGGACCTCTGGCAAGTGCTATTAGTTCTGCTGAACAATTTTGCTCCATCAGTACCGGTACCTAGAAAATATAATATCAATTATCGATCACTTATTCAATGTTAAATGTATGTAAAAATATTATACGACTTATATATACTAACCTAATTGGCAAGCCAATTAGGGAATAACTTAACCAACCATCTTTGTTCAATCCTTGGATTAGGACGAGTGGAATGATTGGCTTGTCGTTGTACAGCTAAAAGTTCACTGCATGATAATCAAATATAAGTTTCACAACAACATGTCTAATATTTAGTATTATCTATATGTAGATAAACTAACCTGTGATAGTCAGATATTTGGTCACTATGTAGCAATACATAACGGTGTACTTGTGACAAGGATTTATGGTCAAGAACAATACTTTCAGCTTTTCCTATAAATCTTTTGGATGATGCAAATTTGTATAGATCTACATTCTCCATAGTATCACCATGACGTTGAGGTCGATTGAATACAGTCTCTACACCTTCGAGATATCTTGAACAAAATGTTAGATACTCTTCAGCGATATATCCCTCTGCTATTGAGCCCTCAGGATGGGCTTTGTTTCATACATAATCTTTCAAATGTACAAGATACCTTCAAAAAGTATGATATTTATATTACATTAAATAATGAAAAATATATCTAAATTATAAAATTTTAGTTTTACAGCATTACCTCTCGATAGGGTATATCCATCTGTACTGTACCTGTCCACCAAGTTTAGCTTCCGAAGCTAGGTGAATGAGTAGATGAACCATAATCGTAAAAAATCCAGGAAGAAAAATCTTTTCCATCTGACATAATGTAAGTATGACTTGAGACTGCAACTGATCAAGCTCCTGAGGATCAAGAACCTTAGAACATAATGCCTTGAAGAATGATGATAACTGAAAAATAACCATAATAACTTGTTTCAGCATTGACGACCTTAAAGCCAATGGAAGAATATCTTGCATTAGTATATGTCCATCATAACTTTTAAGATTTGAAACTTTTCGCTCTTTCAGATTCACACATCATGAAATATTTGATACATATCCATCAAGAACCTTGATATTCTTTAAAATTATCAGGAAGAGATCTTTTTCTCGACTAGACATTGTATAACATGTATAAGGGATATAAGTTCTATTATTTGCAAGCACTTGTGGATGAAGTTCATGTCGGATGCCCATTTCTTTTAAATCAAGACCCACCTTCATGTTATCTTTAGTCTTTCCATCAAGATTTAATATTGTTCCAATCAAATTATCACAAACATTCTTTTATATATGCATAACATCAAGATTATGCCAGAGTATATTATGCTCCCAATAAGGTAAGTCAAAGAATATGCTTCTTTTCTTCCATAATTATTTAGTATGCTGATGGGTAGATGCTATGATTATATCATCATCATTTTCAAATTCAAAGAAATTATCCGGATCCTCGAACACTGCTGTATCTAAGATGCAAGTATTGACTTCCTCCGATACTTCTTCTTGTGCTGAAGTCTCAACATCATCTCTTTCCTCGCTTTTTAGAGGACTTTGTCATCTTGACATAACTATGTCTAAAACCAAGCATTTGTCTACGAATATCAGAACCAGAAGGTAGAATTGGAGCAGATCCCAACTCTATAGTACCATCAAATAAATCCTTCTAAAATTGAAATGGATGATTTGCCTCCAACCATCGATGATGTTCCATATAACAGAACTTTCCTCCATGTTTTAACCAAATTGAATGGGTTGATTCACCACAAGAAGGACATGCAACTCGTCCCTTAGTGCACCAGCCAAATAAATTAGCATATGCAGGAAAATTGTTAATAGTCCACAATAGAGCTGCCCGTAGATTGAATATTTGGCCATTCAAAGCATAATTGCACTGATACCCTTCCATAGTTGTTTCAATTCATCTATTAAAGGTTGTAAGAAAATATCAATATCATTGCCTGGACCCTTGTCACCTGAAATGACATTGATAAAATAAGTGAAGACTATTTCATGCATATCCATGGTGGCAAATTATAAGAAATTAGAATAACTGGCCAGGTGCTATAGATAGAACTTAAAGTTCGAAATGGATTGAACCCATCACTGGCTAAACCTAGCCTGACATTACGAGCATCAGATGCAAAATCAGGATGTCTATCATCAAATACTTTCCAAGCTAAACTATCTGCTGGGTGTCTCAATATTCCATCTTTTGTATGTATTTAATCATGCCATCTCATTGACAAAGCTATCTTTGATGATGCATAGATCCTTTTTAATCTAGGTTCAAGAGGAAAATAACATAATACCTTCACCGATTTTTGTTTAATTTGTGTTGCATCCAATTCATCTAATCCCACACTCTTATTTTTCTTTTACTTCATCCATCGTGAACATCCACACACATGGCATGACTCTTGATCGGCATGTTCTACCTAATATAATATACAATCATTTGGACAGCTATGAATCTTTTTGTATCCAAGATCTAATTCCTTTACTAATTTTTTGGCTTCATAACAAGATGCTGGTAAACTAGTACTTTCAGGAAATGCATCCTTTAACAACTTTAGCAACATAGTAAAACTCTTGCTAGACTATCCATTCAAGTATTTTCTATGAAATAAAGGTATAAGAAAAGAAATTTTTGAAAAGTTCTTGCAACCAGCATATAAGTCTTGATCTGCATCTCTTATCAGCTTCTGATAATGATATGTTCCAACATTAGTTGGGGGTATTGGCTCCTCATTATGTATAGATTCAGTAAATATAGGACCATCAGGTAGCCCATCTGCTACTTGTCCTTCACTGAAATCTTCAGGATTTTGAGCACCATATTCAAAAGCATCTCTAAGTGAACCCCTGATATCATCATCTCTTACAAGATTTTTCTATTGATTACTGGATCCAAAATCAAGTATATGTTCGATGTTAGAGGTTTGGTTTCATGTAGATGGTAACCTTAACTCTCCATGAAAAAACCACTCTGTATAACCTCTTAAAAAATCATTCCATACTAAATGTTCTTCAGTAGTATTTGGATATAGAGAACTGGACTTTACACATTTTCGGCATGGACATAAAATCTTTCCATTAATACTACTTCTCTCCATACCAAATTTAATGAAATTTTGAACTCCATCCAGATATTCTTTGCTATTCCTCAGTTTAGTTATCCAACTTTTATCCATTGTAAGACAAAACTAACTGAAATAAATGAATATTTATAAGAATAGAATAATTTTAAAATAAGTTTATTCAATAGATCAATTACAGTATTATTAATGCACCCTATCACCAACTAATAGGTAATGAAGTCCTATCCCATTCAAGAATTGCATTAATTATATAGGTCATTTATAGTAACCAAAGGATATGCAATAGAAGTTTCAGAAAAATTTTGGCAGCATTTTTCCTTAGTTCTCCCCATACAAATAAATATATATGAGGAGAACTAAAAGGAAATGCTATCCAAAATATATCTAGAACTCTATCCATATCATTTGATTACTATAAACACCTATAAAATTATTTGCAATTCTCAAACTGTCCAAACTAGACAATCAATTGACCACTAAACATATTTCTCCCATCCGTACGAAAATAAAATAATTGTACGGATGCTGTAGAATATGTACTTTAATTAATTGATGGGTCTTTGTTTCTATGCAATGCAAGTTTTTTAAAAAATATTTAAAAAATCATAATTGATCATAACAAATCTATAAATGGTATTGAAATCAAAGATTTGTAATAATGAAACTAACCTTTAAGCATAACATGTTCAGTAAGATGCAGGTATATACCAATAAAATTATAAATAAATAAAAATAATCTACTAAGAAAAAGAATAATAAATAATAAAAAATAAGGAGGTTGCTCAGTTATATACTATTTAATCTGCAACTAAATCAAAATGACTATAATCGGTTGCCTACAAAAGAAGGCCATCCAAGATTGTTGCCATTAGAAATAGTTGAATCAACCAAACATATATCGCATAATCATCATAGCCTCCATATACAAACCTTAAACCAATTTTAAAATTGATTACAGAGCTTCTTTACTCTCCAATCTATCAAGCACATGATAAGAAAAGACAACAAAACAAGTAAAGCATATTTTTCTTAGTGGTGTGCAATTACCAAGTTATTTAAGCTTGAACCCTGGCTCCTGTACTTGGACTAGTATAATACTTATTATTTTCTTAAATGATGTATTATTCATGAAAAAACTTATACTTGATTCAAAAAGAAATATAAGTTTTACTTACCGAGCTATGTAGCTTGCATCTTTTTAGTTTTTTTCCTTTCCAGATGAATAAAGTCATTGGAAGTAAAGGATGGTTCAAGCTTGGAATTTATGCTTGCAAGCTTAGCAAATTTTATAGTGAATTTTAGTTCATTAGTTGCTTATGACTTTGTAGTTAGTGATTTCATGAATTTTAAGGATTATAGGTTTTGCTATTCAAATTTGGATTTAGACAATTTGAACCATCTTTTGTTTAATTATTTAATGATGTTGGATATGGATCCTTATTTTTATTTGATATTAAGATTGTTGGCTTTGTGTTATTGTGAACAACACCCTATTGTAGAATGGACATATTATATCCTGGATTTGGGACATGATAAAAATAAAATTAAATAAAATATAAAAGAGTCCAAAATTAGAAATACTATAAGCACAACTCTGAAATAATATATACAAAATGGGGGTATTTCTTTGTTTTCTTCTCCATGCAGATTTTTTATTTTTCTCCTTAAGTATTCACTATGCATGACAAATACCAAATACTAGTCATGTGCATTTGTCTAACATTCTGAACTCCTAGAAGATCATACTACAGCAAGCATAGGCAATTCTAAAATTGCATGAATATTTTGATTTTTATATAGAAAAGTCAGCATGTTGGAGCATCTAACCACCAATTAGAACCTATTTTATTGCCCATAACTGAACATCAGTATGGAGTTCTATAGAACTTCACTTCAAGCATTTGATTAATCCAAAATTCTTGATCATTATTATTCCAAGCCTCGAATGTCATATTCTTTGGGTTGGATAGGCCTGCCTGACCCATTGATAGTGTTTTCTCTACTTTAAGTTACTCTAGCGGCAGTAAATTGGTGCATATGATATGCAAGTATCTTTGTGATTGAGACTGGATATGTCACAATAAAGTCTGAATTTGTAAAGATTAGTGCCGGGCATGTATAGCATTCATGTTACACTAGTATGGGACCCCTGCTATGGAGTTAGTTTGATCCAAATATGAAAGAATGAGTGAAATCATTATAATTTTTTTATTAAAATAAAATAATATATCAATTTGCCTTAGAAAATTACATGGATATATAATTTGTAATTGAGATAATATTAGTTATTTTCAAAAAAATAATAGATATTAAATAATATATTCATAGTAAAAATGCAATACTTAATTGTACTAAATGGTATTTTTAGAGGAGTGATTTGATAAAAAAATAGGTATTTTAATTAAATCCATATCTACTATTACAATCAAGCATAAATAATAATTTTTCTTTGAATTAAACCCACACTGCTTCGAATTTTTCTTTCCTTGAATTGTTTTCGGTCTGTTGAACCACATGATCCCATATGGGTGGGTGTTCAATGGGACATGATCTCATGTCCGACACTCATTAATTTTTTTTGAACTTCATCAAAGAATTGCAGGAAGTATTTAATTTCGATGTTCCAAAACTAAATGTTGAGTAACAAAGAGAGTGTCAGCTTCAAGTTCAGAGAACTTTCAAATCTCCTCCACTGACCAAAACCCTCCTAAAAGCCTCTACTCTCAAATAAACAATCTTCCAAAACAAAGAGAGTGCCGAAAAGTTCAACTAAAAAAACTAAATCCTGCTTGAATAACAGACGAAGAAATTAAAAAAATACTGAACGAGCAAAGTTGGGTGGGATGCGATGGAGATGAAGGCATCGGAGAGCTTCGACGGCGACGAAGGGACCGAAGGAACGTGCTGGAGATGGAGGAGGGAGAGGGAGGAGGAAGAAAGAAAGTGTTAGGGGCGGCGGCCGATGAATCTAATGAAAACTAAGGCTCGACTAAGGGTAGAAGAGGGAAAGTCTGGCGATGCTTTCAACCGTCAGAAGATGCCGACGCTTTCTAAAAGCATCGGCGGGCTCTTGTAGTGCGGAGATGCTTTACAAATCCGGTGATGCTTAAAAGCATCGGATTTTTGGCGATACTTAAAAGCATCGGCAGGTTGAGGAGGATACCGATGCTTTTCAAAAGCGTCGGCGTGTCCCAGAAGGGTCGGGAGAAATGGGTCGGTAGTTCTCCTATTTACTGTAGTGTAAGAAACTAACAGCATGCATAACAGGACCTAAAAGCAATAGAAAAGAAGGACCGCCGAGTGAAAGAAGCCTTGGTTGGGCTAGTTCACCTATGAAATGGCTACTAGCGGTAGAGGGGGTGTACCTGGCAATGGTGGAAGTGCCTGGTGTAGATTGTACACAAAGAGATCTCTCTCACTCTAGATGCAGCCTGGAAAACCAAGCCAGAGATCCACGGATACCCGACTTTCTGCTCAGTGGTTCGATTGCGACCCGACTGGAGTCGTTGGATTTGTCAGAGTCGAGGGACCTGCAAACGACCTTCCAAGGGTTAGAAAATATAGTAGGGAAGAAGAAATAAAGGGAAAACAACAAAGGGAAGTTGTTGATTAGAGGGGGCGGCTAGGGTTTTGGAGAGCAAGATGGTGGCAGGAAGCAGTCGCAGGACACCGGGAAGAGGAAGGGCTCATACAGAATCCCTTCAAGCACACAGCAATTGGAGAATCAAATATTATTTCATATCAAAATTAATTCTTTATACAAGAGACTAGGGCCCTTTAAATAGACTCCTAGACTTGGCCCCCAAGTAAGGCTAAAAGAGACATTACATAGGAGTTTGAATCCCTATCCAACTCTAACTAAAAAATCAGGAAAAAAACTAGGTAGAAAATCCCTAATTTCCCTCTCCCTCCTCTTGCCTTGGTTGGCCAAGGGAGGTGACCCTAGTGGCCGACCAAGGGTGGTAAGAATAAAGTCTTGGCACCACTTATCTCCCCCCTTGGGCCTAGGCTGGTCCAGTTTGCTTCAGGCTGCGTTTTAGGGCTTCAGGATTTCATTTCAGGGCTTCATGGCTTCGGGCTTGTCTCCTGGGCTTTTGATTTCTTCTCCTAAGCTTTCCATGATCCTCATAGCTTCAGTTGGGTTAGTCTTCACTTGGAGTAGCTTGGTCTTCACTTATATAAGTCATTACATATACTGATCTCCGGAAAATAACTAGCTCAACAAGAGCTGACTAGTATAGGACTCAAGTAAAAAAATAATTTAGATGAACTAAGCTTTATTACAAATGGACTCGAATGTGACTAAGTAATCCATAGAGGATTGAGAAGCCTCTGTCTTATTCTGGTGCCTCTGGTGCCCGCACCATTTAATTAGGATGTGTTTGAGACGATCAAAGCCCTCATAAAAATTATATTTAGTCATAGTATAAGTTAATCATGATGCAAATCTATTTAGGGCTTGATTAGCCAATTGGTATCTAGGCAAGTGGTTCTAGGAAGGTAAAGGGAATGAGGTTTTTAATTGGTGACATTGTCTAACCTAGCCAACTCATTTGGTGTCTAAAGAAAGCAACGGGGGAACCCCCTCATCTCTCCCACTTACCTGGCTAATTTGGTTATATCTAGACCTTAAATTGGAAATTCTAATTGATTAAGCACACTACAAATTGCCTTCCTTCATGCTAAGCCAAATCCATGTCAAAAAACTATAGTAAGTTTGTTGTGATTAACACAAGGCCTACTCTAAGATTTGTTGTGATATTTGTCTTAGTACATTTTATGCTTTATGGCACGATTGGTGGTGTTGCTTTGTTGTGATTGATGAAAGGACAACATTTATCAAACATGGATGTATGGAAATGAAGGGTCTAACTAAACTAAAACATTATAGTTTATTGTAATTGACACAAGGCTATAAGTGTCTTAGAGGTAGGTGTTATGTTGAGAGTTGCATAGGTTGTAATTAGAAAGGAATTTTCCTACCCTTGAACTTATGGATGTTTGTTGTGATTAACACAAGGAATCTTGAGGAATTGGGATCTCAACCCCACTAAGAAAGCCTTGGGATGGTTTTTCTACTTACCGTAGTTAAGGGTTATGGTATTTTAAAAAAATAGGGAGAGACACAAAAGATGCAAAAGTCCTTGTCTAATCATAAATATCATCAAGAGTGGTTTGCTTATAGTTGTTCTTTAATTAATGTAAATTTTATATTATGGCTTCTACTATTTCACCGTGGGGCATCTTGGATGCCAACAAGTTGACTGGTCCAAATTATATGGATTGGATGAGGAACCTGAGGATTGGCTTAGGAAAAGCTTCCTTATATCCTCGATTCTCCTGACACTGATCTAGTAGGAGAGGATGCTATTGAGGAAAGAGCCATATACAAAATGTGGTAGAATGATAGCATGACTGTCAAGTGCATCATATTGGCCTCTATGAGCAATGAGTTGCAGAAGCAATTTGAGCAAATGGAACCTCAGTCCATATTGCTCAATCTTAAAGAGCTTTATAGAGATCATAGTTGGACTGCTCGATATGGGACATCAAAGTAGTTGTTCCGAGCATGCATGAGTGAGGGATCTTCCATTCAAGCACATGTCCTCAATATGATTGACCTAATCACTCGATTAGGTCAACTGAGATTTGTGATGGATGGAGAGCTTAATCAAGACTTGATCCTGTAGTCACTCCTGGATTTCTTCTCGTAGTTTGTCATGAATTACCACATGAATAAACTAAATTTGTCATTGCCTAAGCTGCTAAATATGCTCAAGACAGTAGAGAGCCACTTCAAAGGTGATAAGGCTCAGCTTCTTCTAGTTGATGGAAAGAAGCAGGCAATGAAGAAGGGCTCAAATAGAAAGAGGAACCCTATGATGGGGACATCAAAATCCATCCGAGTTTTGCTTTTCTTTTTTCAGATTTTTTTTTAGTTTAAGTTTTTATCCCCGCTATTCCACCTATTCATGTTATTTCATCTTTATTCTAGACTTATCCCCATTGTATCCCTCTGTTACTCTAATCATCTTCTTCCTCCCAGAATCATCCAGAACTCCATTTTTCTCCATTTTTTCATCCCATTCATCCGGGATCTGCCACACCGGACCACCGGTGCCCCCCCTAATGTCCATCCACCTTCCCCGGCAACAATCTTCTCATAGGAATGCCGGCAAGTCCTACAAACCCCCCCATGCGGCTCTGCCCATGCCGCGCCCCTCTCCGCCGCGCTGCCTACCGTTGCCCCTGTTGCTCCACCACTACCATGACGAGAGCACGCTCCAGATCTCCACCGTCGGCCCATTGAGTCTTCCCCTAGTTGTCACCCACATCGTCTCCAAGCTGGCATCTCTACATCGCCCGTTTTGCCTCCTAACCAGCCGCCCAGTTCCTCAATTCCTAGCCACCCAACCAGCCACCTAACCAGTTCTTCTCGGACTTGATCCCTTCTCTAAGATGGGCATCCAATTCTATGGCATCAAAGCTCAACCATGGTTCTGAAGCTGTATTCTGTATGGCCTCCCAACCGCCCGTGCCCCACCTCCGCTGCCAAGCACCGTCGCCCCGTGCCATCCACCGAGATCATCTTCCCGTGCCACCATCATCGCCTAGTGCCAGTCATTGGTGAAGCCCGCCGGAGTCTCTCTATTCCATCATGGTTCGGTCCATGAGGAAGAAAAGGGGACAACACGAACGTGAAAGTGCACGCTCCTCAAAGTGTACGGATCTCAAAGTAGCCTAAAGATGGTGAAGTGCGGATCTCAGAGCTGCAACAATTTCAATGCTTCATAGATTTTAGGGCAACCACTGATTTTGGTGAATTCAGATATGCCTAATTTATTTATTTTAAATCTGGATGTATGGACCAGTTGGGAAGTTTTTTTTAAATTAGTTTTAGATTTGGATTAGTTTTATTTTCCACCATATAGGGAGGATTGTGTTTAAATTTCTACCATGCTTTCAGGCTACAAACAAAGCAGGTTTGGGTTGTCACTTTTTTTGGGCTGCATGCCTTGTATTGTTTTCATGGGCCCCAAGTTTTGTAAGTCTATATAAAGGCACCTCCTCTCTTGAATAAAATATTTGATGATGAATATGAATTTTTGAAAAGTATGTTCTTGGTTCTGCCTCTGTCAGGAGTGGGCATGAGGCCCATTTTCCCTTCACCTGCAGGTGTCGAGGGGTGTGAGGCCCCAATTATCTTCTCCCTTGTTGAGTCCCCTCTATAATCTTGGAACTTCTCCTTCACGGCCCCAGGTAGCGATTTAGGTGGGATGCCCTAGGATTTGCATGTAGTGAGATGGGTGGGACACCCTAGACTACATGTAGTGGGGTGGGTGAGATGCCCTAAAGGTGCGACATCTCTCCATGAAGGTAAGTCCCAAGTCCATATAGTATCCATCTTTCTTGCCCCCACATATTTTTTTTCACCTTTTTGACCTTGATCATAGGAGACTTCTCAGCTCTCCATCAATCCTCCTAGCTAGCCCCCCCTTTGTCCCTCATCAATTTTGGCATCAGAGCAGGAGAGTATTAGGGTTGGAAAAAAAAAGAAAGCAAAAAAAAAAAGAAAGAAGAGAAAAAAAAAATTGCAGCGAGCCTGACTCGACGGAGTTGAGTTTTCCCCACCCCAGGGGAATGATGGGGACATCAAAACCCATCTGGGTTTTGCTTTTCTTTTTTCAAAATTTTTATTTTAGTTTAAGTTTTTATCCCTGCTATTCCATCTATTCATGTTATTCCATCTTTATTCTAGACTTATCCCCGTTTTATCCCTCTATTATTCCAATCATCTTCTTCCTCCTAGAATCGCCCAGAACTCCATTTTTCTCCATTTTTTCTTCCTATTCATCCGGGATCCCCCACACCGGACCACCGGCGCCCTCCCCGACATCCATCCACCTTCCCCGGCTACAATCTTCTCGTGGGAATGCCGGAGAATCCCATGAACTGCCCACGACCGTTTCCCCCCATGCGGCTCTGCCCATGCTGCACCCCTCTCCACTGCATCGCCGACCGCCACCCTTGCTGCTCCATCGCTGCCATGCCGAAAGCGCGATCTAGATCTCCACCGTTGGCCCGTTGGGTCATCCCCTTGCCGTCACCCGCATCGTCTCCGAGCCAGCATCTCTATGTCGCCCGTTTTGCCTCCCAACCAACCACCCAGCACCTCTGTTCCCAGCCACCCAACCAACCGCCCAACCAATTATTCTCGGACTTGATCCCTTCTCTAAGATGGGTGTTGCCTAGAGAGCAACCCAAAAGGGGGGGGTGAATTGGGTCTCTAAAATATTTAAAGCTAAGCTTGATAATACAAGTAGCAAACTTCACAAGACAAGATATGCAATTCAATTCAACAAGGTACTAAAATTTAAGTGCAATGCTCTAAAGTAGTAGTGCAGTGGAAATTAAAAGCAATAAGCAAAATGTAAAGAGCAAGGAGGGAGAGAACAAGCAATCACAAACACAATAATCTATAGTGATTCGGTGCCAACAATGCACCTACATCCACTCCCCAAGATCTCCTTGGGAATTCACTATAATCCAACGATTACAACCAATTAGTTTTCCGGGCTCACTAATCAAAACCCGACTTGTTTTACAAGGCTTACAAGTCATAACCTCACTTAGTTTTATGGGCTAACCAAGAATCTAATTGGTTTTCACAAGGCTAACCAAAAACCTCCCTTGGTTTTCCAGGCTTACCAAGAACCTTAGTGGTTTTGCGGCCTAACCATCAACCTAATTGGTTTTCAAGGCTTACCAATAACTTCACTTGGTTTTCCAATAGGCTAACCAATAACCTTTACAAGATATAAGATGGAGAAATAAAGAACTAATGTAAGCTTTCAATAATAAAGCAAATAAGTCGATGTAGCTCGATGTAGTGTTGCTTTGCTCATGTTAAAGCCTTTTGAATCCCAAGAATGATCTTCAATGCAGTTGATAGCTTTGAATGCTTGGAAGGCTTCCTTTTGCTTAAGAGTGGTTGAGCTTTGAATGAATAGGAGTTAAGGCTCTTCTCTCTTCTTTTCTCTCTAAACTCTTTAAGGATATTCAATACTTTTTTGAATAGCTGAATAGTTATTGTCTTGATTTGATTTTGAGCCTTTATATACCTTCTCAAGCCCCCAAAACTGAAATATAGCCGTTATACTTGAAAAACTAGCCGTTGGAGGGCATTTGGGCAAGTTCTGCGCTTGAAAAAACTAGCCATTACTGTTGTCATAACTCCATGTGCTGACACTTCCTCTTCATGTGTCGACATATTGGGTTGACACATGTTCTTCTTGAGTTGACACAAGTTCAAAGTGTTCCACTTAGATTCTTTGAAAAAATCAGCTGAGTCGACACATTCTCAGTTGAGTCAATACATTGAGTTGACATCTTGCATCCATGTGTCGACACATCAACTGTTCCTTTAACTTCTGCAAGTTCTGTGGCTTGAAAGTCTCAAGCGATGTGTTGATCCATGTGTTGACACCTTGAGTCAACACATAAGGTCCATGTATCGACACATCATCTGTGCCATTTGAAACATTGCTGC
This sequence comes from Areca catechu, assembly GCA_021397845.1. Classification (NCBI taxonomy): domain Eukaryota; kingdom Viridiplantae; phylum Streptophyta; class Magnoliopsida; order Arecales; family Arecaceae; genus Areca; species Areca catechu. The sequence goes on from CM038043.1 coordinate 74,238,093, forward strand.
GTACCGGCCTGAGTCGACATATCATTGAAAAAGTGCAGAAAATGCTGAACATGTGCTGGAACATGTTTTCATTTGCCTTAGTCATCCATTCAACCATTTCATTGAGTGTCCAAGTCTTGTTTTGAGTAGTCATTCCATTCAAACTTGGTTCTTCAACACAATTGGGCTTCTTCAAATTTTGTGAGCATCCTTTTAATAAAGACACACTTAAAGCAAACCATTAGTCCTCAATTTATACTTAACTGTTTTGCTTATCATCAAAATTAATTAATAGAGTCAACAATCTCCCCCTTTTTGATGATGACAAAATCCTTAAGTATAAATTGCTTTAAAAGTAAAGCTTTAAGAGAATTGATCAAGATGCACAATATTGAAAGCATTAAGTATATCAATCATTACTTAAAGATATAATCATTCAAAACACAAGTAATAAAATTTGAGCTTGTTTCTAAGATAGAGAGTATCAAAGCTTTATCAGAACTTCGATATTTATTTAAATGCATTAAGAACATGTATCATGATACTCTTACAATGAAAATTTTAGCAATTATAAAATTTCAGCAATTAACAAAGCTCCCCCTGAATTAGTGATTCATAACAAAATTTGTGAGAATCTTTTCAAAAACATTGAAAGAGGGATTTTGAGAATCAAATTTACTTTGACAAAAGGTAAAGCTCCCCCTTTCATAAATTCAGGTTTTCAAAAATTAAAAGTTACTCCCCCTTTAGTTTGGAGAAGTAAACATATTTATACTTAAATAACTTCATGAATTACTCCCCCTTTTTGTTATCATTAAAAAAGTAGATAAAGGGAATGCATTTGTTTTTGGAATATTTTCTTTAGGAAGCACATTCATGAAAGCAATTCAAGATATAGCATTCATATCTATCAAAGATATAGGAATGAGTAATCAAAAAGTTTTTCATATATGTATTATCAAGTATACAACAAAGGTAAAAGTACATGTAAGCATGAAAGTAAACTATCTAGAAATATAAAACTATCCAGAAATACATCAATGTCCTAATCCTCATCCTTCAAGTCATCAAAAGATGAATCAATCTCGATCAGTCCGGTATCAGTAAAAGATCAAGCTCGTGGCCATCATGATCGAAGATCTCAAAGTCTGGTCCTGGTCGGCTGAGGAGGGGTACGGTGTCCACATCCTCTGTGATGAATATAAGTCTGACCTTTGGTTGAAGAAGTAGAGGTAGGAGCTACGTCCTCTGCAGGAAATGAATTGATAGGGTGAATCATCTCAGCAATAGCTAGAGCAGGAGTACAATCAAAAGTAGGGCCTGAATCGAGATGCTAAAGGCCGAGTGTATAAAACCCAAGCTCTCGATTGACGAATGAAGTATGAAGGGTAGGACTATCTAAAGTAGGTGTAATAGCTAATGATAAAGGCGTATCAACAATAAAAATATCAGTTATGGAAGGTATCGATGTATCTACAATAGATGTGTCAAAAGAGGGTGTCTCAATGATAGGTGTATGAATGACAGGAGAATCAACAGTAGGTGAATCAATAACAGGTATATCAATAATTGGACTAAAAATAGGAATAGGAACGATAGATCAACAACAGGACTCGCAGGCACATCATCCGTCACCTCCGCAACTGGCTCTGATGTAAGATCAACAATATCAAAACGGTCTGAGTCAATCTCCACGTCTCCATCAATATCTCCAATAGTAGTCTCAACACCAGTGTCGATATCAGCAATGTCATCAGCTGGTGCTGGAGCAAGAACATCAACAGAAGCAAGAACTGTGTCTGCAGCAGGAGCACTCATCGAAGATCTGGATAGTGCTGAGAGAATAGCCGAAATACCATCACTAAGACCAATGTGGCTCTCTCTCGTCTTAGCAATAAAAACATCTAGACGCTGCCTCATGATGAAAACATCGATCTCTATGCATCTGACTCTGTCCTCTAAAGTATCTGAAACATAAAGAGTCTCCATCTGCGCTGGCTATGGCTGGGTAGATGTAGAAGGATCAGGCTGAGCTGGCTGTGCTGCCATCTCAGGCTGTGTCTCGCTCGATCCAGTCTTACCTGAAAGAATCTGCTCCTCCTCTACAAAGTCCTCATCAATGTCAGCTCTATCCTCAACCTGTCCTGATGTCCTTCGTGTCCACTGGCCTCGAACTAAATGATAACCCATGTGATGTAGTGACCTGATGTCATATACATCGGTATGGATCAAAGTACGATAAGGCTCATCCTGGAAGCTGACTCCATACTCTCGAAATAGTACAGTCAATCCCATGCCATACGACAAGCAGAGCCGCTGACTAGATGCCGCCTCTGTAATCTGATGAACCATAAGAACAGGAAGATAAATCGGTGTCCGCTGAATCAATTGAGACCATCACCAGCAACTCTCGCTCGGCAATGTAGTCGAAATGACCGGTCTTTGGCAGAAGAATCCGGGCGATAATATGATGTAGTAGTCTCATCTCCATAGATAGTCTCGATGCTAGAACAGTGGCTCCCTCTAGTAAGATATCGGACTCAAAAATATACTGGATGACACTAACTCTGTCCATTGGACTGTCAATAACTGATCCAGCCATGGATATATCCCATACTCTGCTCATAACCACTACTGAAATGGGAATATCCCATCCTCTATCCTAAGCAATCCATCCTTCTGATCAGCGGGCAAGTGTTCCATAGAACTCTCTCATCAACCCGAGATAGTATCTCTCACTGAGCGAAATAAAAGAGGCCAAAACCAGCATGTCTAATCCAATCTCCAATACTGAAATGCTATTGGTCTACGAAGAAGAAGTCCACTCGGCGTCCTCCAACCACTATCTTGGAGCACATCTGGCTAGAAGGAGTAAATAACGGTCGTGCAGGCAGATCCGGAGCTCTAGACTCGTGTCGGGCATTCATTCTCCGCTCTTCTTCATGCTGCGACTGATGCAGTCGGCGAACGACTTGTTTGCGAGGATCCATTATCAACAATCAAATATTTGGCAAGGTTTTTGGTGGTAATAAGGAGTTTCTAGGATTTAGGAACTAAAACCTAGGAGGAAATCCAACAAAAAATGACCACCAAACCTTCAAATCTGAGAAAACAGCGGGTAAAAGCAAGGAAACGAGAGGATGAACAGGATGGATACCTGGAATCGAAGTGTCGACTCGGAGGAGAATGAAATTTAGGGGAAAAACAGTTCGAAAACCCTTAAAATCTTAGTTTGCCGTCGGGCATGTGTCGACTCACGCATGTGTCAACACATTTTGGTGTCGACACATCGACTTAAAAACTGAAAAATCAGGGATTTCATAGAATGATCAAAATCAATTGAAATAACAGGTTTTTGGAGTCAAATCAATAATGATTAATCATGATTTATCATAAATAAGGTTGAATTGATCTAATTTGAGTCAAATTAAGGGAAAGATTTAATCAAATGGATTGATGATCCCGAGCTCTCTTCTAATCATATAGAATAGATCTTCCAAGAGAGGTTTAGTTAAAATATCAGCTAATTAAAATTCAGTACATATAAATTCAAGCAAAATATCATTGTTTTCTACATGATCTTTAATAAAGTGATGTCTAATTTCAATGTGCTTGCTCCTAGAGTGTTGAACAGGATTTTTAGTCAAGCAAATAGCACTGGTATTATCACATTTAATAGGAGTTCTAGCCAACTTATTCCAAAGTCTTGAAGTAGTTGCTTAATCCACAAGATTTGAGCACAACAACTTCCTACTGCAATATACTCGGCCTCAATTGTAGATAGTGCAACTGAAGTTTGTTTCTTGCTAAACCATGAGATTAAGTTAACCCCAAGAAATTGGCAAGTTCCACCAGTACTCTTTCTATCTAATCTACAACCAGCAAAGTCTGCATCAGAATATCCAATCAATTCAGCAGAAGAATTTCTAGCATACCACAAACCAATACTAATAGTACCAGACAGATATCTAATAATACGCTTAACAGCCATGAGATGTGATTCCTTAGGTTCAAACTGATATCTAGCACACATGCAAACACTGAACATAATATCTGGTCTACTAGCAGTCAGATACAGTAAAGAGCCTATCATGCCTCTATATAATTTCTAATCTACAGATTTACCATTTTCATCTTTATCTAGTTTACATGAGGGGCTCATAGGTGTACTTATTGGCTTAGCAGTCTCCATCCCAAACTTTTTGATAATTTCTCTTGTGTACTTTGCTTGGTTGATGAAGATACCATCTGAAGTTTGCTTGATCTGGAGTCCGAGAAAGAAGTTTAGTTCATCCATCATACTCATCTCGAACTCATCCTGCATAAGCTTAGCAAACTCTTGATAAAGAATTTCATTAGTAACACCGAAAATGATGTCATCAACATATATTTGTACTACTAATAAATCATTATCTTTTCTTTTCAAAAATAGTGTTTTGTCAACATTTCCTCTAAAAAATTTATTTTCAATAAGAAATTTGCTTAACCTTTCATACTATGCTCTAGGTGCTTGCTTCAATCCATAAAGTATTTTATACAGTTTGAAAACATGATCAGGATGTGCATGATTTTCAAAACCAGGTGGTTGTTCAACAAAGACCTTTTCATTTATAAAACCATTTAAGAAAGCACTCTTAACATCCATTTGAAATAATTTGAAGTTCATAAAATAGGCAAATGCTAACAATAGTCTAATTGCTTCAAGTCTAGTAACAGGAGCAAAAGTTTCATCAAAGTCAATCCCTTCCTCCTGATTGTAGCCTTTAGCAATTAGCCTAGCTTTATTTCTAATGACAATACCATTTTTATCTAATTTATTCCAAATACCCATTTAGTGCCAATAATTGAAACATTAGATAGTCTTTCTACAAGTGTCCAAACATTATTTCTGTCAAATTATATTAGTTCTTCTTGCATAGCATTAATCCAATTAGAGTCTTTTTCAACTTCTTCAAAATATTTAGGTTCTACTTGAGATACAAAAGCAATATAATCACATTCATTTCTAATAGAAGCTCGAGTTCTTATCCCTTTAGATAGATCACCTAAGATTAATTTCTTAGGGTGTCCATGAGCATACCTCCACTCCTTAGGTTGATCTTGATGCATTGGAGTGTCATCTTCTTTCTCATCCTTGTCCTAATTTTCTTCATTTGGTTGAGCTTGATCATCCAATGTCAGCTTCTGAAGTTTGTCAGCACCTGCACATTCATCAGATGTATCCTCTTTTCTTGAGGATTTGTTAGTAGATTCTTCAAATACAACATATACTGATTCTTCTACAACTAAAGTTCGTTTGTTAAATACTCTGTATGCCCTGCTTGATGTAGAGTATCCTAAGAAGATACCTTCATCAGACTTGGCATCAAACTTTCCTAGATGACCTTTTTCATTGTTCAAAATAAAATATTTACAACCAAAAACTCAAAAATATTTCAAAGTTGGTTTTCTTTGGTTCCAAAGCTCATATGGAGTATTCTTTAAAATAGGGCGTATCAAAACTCGATTCAAAACATAACAAGCTGTATTTATAGCTTCAGCCTAAAAATACCTTGGCAAATCATTTTCACAAAGCATAGTGCATGCCATTTCTTCTAAAGTGCGATTTTTCCTTTCTACTATCCCATTATACTGAGGTGTCCTAGGTGCAGAGAAATTATGTTCTATGCCTTTTTTATTACAAAAGTTTTCAAAATCTTGATTTTTAAATTCGGTTCCATGATCACTACGAATACAAATGACTAAAACACCTTTTTCGTTTGAAACTTTTCTATAAAACTTTACGAATACAGAAAATGACTCATCTTTTTGTGCTAAAAAGAAAACCCAAGTAAATCTCGAAAAATCATTCATAATAACTAATCCATATCTCTTGCCTCCTAGACTTGATGTTCTAGTTGGTCCAAAGAGATTCATATGGAGTAGTTCAAGTGGTCTACTAGTAGTTACAGATCCTTTTGGTTTAAAAGAAGTTTTGACTTGTTTTCCAGATTGACATGCTTGGCAAATTCTATCTTTTTCAAAACTGATTTCAGGTAAATCTCTAACTAAATAATTTTTGCAAATTTTGAAATAAGGTACATACTAGCATGCCCTAACCTTCTATGCCATAACCAACTAGTCTCTTCCTTGGTAGAATTTATTGCAACAAGGCATTCTCCATTAGGCAAAGATAGATCATCAAGATCTACAAGATAAATATTTCTATGCATTTTTCCAATGAATTATACTCCATTTAAATCATGATTAGAAATCATGCAATATGATAATTTGAAAACTACTTGAAAACCTTGATCGCAAAACTGACTAATACTCAAAAGATTATGCTTTAAACCATCTACTAAAAGTACATTACTGATATTATTGGAAGGAGTTATGTGAACCTTACCAATTCCAATGATTTTACCTTTATCATTATCACTGAAGGTCACACTCCCTCCATTCAAATCTTCAAGAGAAGTGAATTGCTTCACATCTCTAGTCATGTGCCTTGAGCAACCACTATCAAGATACCAAATTCGTTTGTTTTCTTTGGTTGCAAGACACACCTGCAATAAGATCAAGCTTTGTTTTTAGGTACCCAAGCTAACTTGGGTCCTTTCGGGTTAGCATTCAAAATGGTTCCTTTTGGAACCCACACTTTACCAAAAGACATGATTTTTTCTGAAATTACATTGATATGATTTATGACCTAATTTTATACAAGTAAAACAGGTAATACTGGATGATTCAGGTACAAAAAAGTTTTTAAAATACTTTTGTTGCTTTTGTGGTTTATATCCTAAACCTTCCTTGTTGAAAACTACTCTTTAATTATTTTAAAATAAATTCAGCTTTTCTGAACTATAAGTAAACTTATCAACAAAAGGTTTGATTTTCTCATGTTCATTTTTGTGTTTAGCATTTTCAAGTTCTAAATCCTTGTTTTTCTTGAAAAGCTCATTGTTAGAAACAATTTATTTAAGCCTTTTTAAAACTTCATTTTCCATAACTAAAGCATTTTTTTTTTTCAAAACATCTAGTTTAGTTTTCAAAGAACTAATATCATTAAGTAAAGAATTGTTTTCTAAAAAAAAATAGTTTGCATGCTTTTTTAATTTCTTATTTTCAGATAATACTAACTTATAATCATGCATAAGCTCTTCGAAAGCATTTCTATGTTCATCGAAAGTAAAATCAACTTCAGATTCGGAACATACCTCTTCATTATCCTGATGTGCCATGAAGCAGAGATTTGCAATTTCAGTCTACTCTTCTTCTAAACTGGAGTCTTCGCTATCACTCCACGTGGCCATCATTGCTTTCTTCCTTAGTTTCTTCCTTGATTTCTTGAGGAGAGGACAATCAAATTTATAGTGTCCGAGCTTCTTGCACTCGAAGCATATAAGTACTTCCTTCTCCTTTTCCTTTTCTTTCTCTTTTTCTTTTTCCTTTCCCTTTTCCTTGGATTGAAATTTCTTCTTGTAGGGAAACTTCCTTCTCTTCATAAATCTTCTAAATTTTCGGGCAAGAATGGCTTCTTCATCTTCTACTTCTTCATCATCATCGGACTCATCAATCAAGGATTCTTCTTGAACACTTGATTTAAAAGCTATCCCCTTCTTCTTTTTATCCAAGTCCATTGATTTCTGTTTCAAGTTGAGCTCATAGGTCATGAGCGATCCTACTAGCCGCTCAAGTGGAAGCTTGTCTACATCCTTTGCCTCTTGAATTGCGGTCACCTTTGGATCCCACGATGTCGGTAGTGACCTAAGAATTTTATTCACAAGATCAGCATTAGATATGACTTTACCAAGACTTCTCATAGCATTTACAATATTTGTAAAATGTGTATACATATCAGTAATAGATTCATTTGGTTCCATCCGGAACATCTCATATGTGTGCACTAACATATTGATCTTAGTGTTCTTCACTTGATCGGTACCCTCATGGGTAACTTTAAGTATGTCCCATATTTTTTTGGCAAACATGCATGTAGATATCCTATTGAACTCACTAGGATCTAATGCACAATACAAGAGATTCATTACCTTAGCATTAATCTCGGATTGTTTAATGTCATTTTCATCCCAATCCTCTTCAAGTTTTGGGATGGAAACACCATTAACCACCACCGAAGGAATATGAGGAACCTTGTCAACTACTTTCCACAAATTATAATCTATAGAATGCATATAAATTCTCATCCTAGTTTTTCAATAAGTATAATTTGTTCCATTAAAAAATGGAGGTCTATTTGAGGCTTGTCCCTTAACTACACTAGTACCAATTGGAGTTGCCATGATCTTTACTCAAGGCGGTAAAGCCTATATACTAAGAACAAGGCTCTAATAGCACTTGTTGCCCAGAGAGCAACCCAAGAGGGGGGGTGAATTGGGTCTCTAAAAAATTTAAAGCTAAGCTTGATAATACAAGTAGTAAACTTCACAAGACAAGATATGCAATTCAATTCAACAAGGTACTAAAATTTAAGTGCAATGCTCTAAAGTAGTAGTGCAGCAGAAATTAAAAGCAATAAGCAAAATGTAAAGAACAAGGAGGGAGAGAACAAGCAATCACAAACACAACAATTTATAGTGGTTCGATGCCAACAATGCACCTACATCCACTCCCCAAGATCTTCTTGGAAATTTACTATAATCTAATGATTATAGCCGATTAGTTTTTCGGACTCACTAATCAAAACCTAACTTGATTTATAAGGCTTACAAGTCACAACCTCATACTTGGTTTTACGGGCTAACTAAGAACCTAATTAATTTTCACAAGGCTAACCAAAAACCTTCCTTGGTTTTCTGGGCTTACCAAGAACCTTAGTGGTTTTGCGGCCTAACCACCAACCTAATTGGTTTTCAAGGCTTACCAATAACCACACTTGATTTTTCAATAGGCTAACCAATAACCTTTACAAGATATATGATGAAGAAATAAAGAACAAATGTAAGCTTTCAATAATAAAGCAAAAAGTCGATGTAGCTCGACGTAGTGTTGCTTTGCTCTTGTTGAAGCCTTTTGACTCCCATGTAAGAATGATCTTCAATGCACTTGATAGCGTTGAATGCTTGAAAGGCTTCCTTTTGCTTGAGAGTGGTTGAGCTTTGAATGAATAGGAGTTAAGGCTCTTCTCTCTTTTTTCTCTCTAAACTCTTTAAGGATATTCAATACTTTTTTGAATAGTTGAATAGTTATTGACTTGATTTGATTTGGAGCCTTTATATACCTTTCCAAGCCCCCAAAATCAAAATCTAGCTATTATACTTGAAAAACTAGCCGTTGGAGGGCATTTGGGCGAGTTCTGCGCTTGAAAAAACTAGCCATTATTGTTGTCAGAACTCCATGTGTCGACACTTCCTCTTCATGTGTTGACACATTGGGTTGACACATGTTCTTCTTGAGTCGACACAAGTTCAAAGTGTTCCATTTAGATTCTCTGAAAAAATCAGCTGAGTCGACATATTCTTAGTTGAGTCGACATATTGAGTCTACACGATGCAGTCATGTGTCGACACATCAACTGTTCCTTCAACTTCTGCAAGTTCTGTGGCTTGAAAGTCTCAGGCGATGTGTTGATCCATGTGTTGACACCTTGAGTCTACACATAAGTTCTATGTGTCGACACATCATCTGTGCCATTTGAAACATTGCTGCGTACCGGCCTGAGTCGACACATCATCTTCATGTGTCAACACATTGTGTCATATGTCGACACCTTGAGTCGACACATCATTGAAAAAGTGCAGAAATTGCTGCACTTGTGCTGGAACATGTTTCCATTTGCCTTAATCATCCATTCAATCATTTCTTTGAGTGTCTAAGTCTTATTTTGAGCAGTCATTCCATTCAAACTTGGTTCTTCAACACAATTGGGCTTCTTCAAATTTTGTGAGCATCCTTTCAATAAAGACACACTTAAAGCAAACCATTAGTCCTCAATTTATACTTAACTATTTTGCTTATCATCAAAATCAATTAGTGGAGTCAATAATGGGCATCCAGTTCTATGGCATCAAAGCTCAACCATGGTGTTGAAGCTATATTTCATATAGCCTCCCAGCCGCCCATGCCCCACCTTCACCACAGAGCGCCATCACCCCGTGTCATCCATCGGGATCATCTTCCCGTGTCGCCATCGCCGCCCAATGCTAGTCATCGGTGAAGCCCGCCCGAGTCTCTGTTCCATCATGGTTCGGTTCGTAAGGAAGAAAAGAGGACAGCATGAACATGAAAGTGCATGCTCCTTAAAGTGCATGGATCTCAAAGCGGCACAAAGATGGTGAAGCACGAATCTCAGAGTTGCACCAATTTCAAAGCTTCACAGATTTCAGGGCAAGCACTGATTTTGGTGAATTCAAATTATGCCTAATTTATTTATTTTAAATCTAGATGTATGGACCAGTTGGGAAATTTTTTTAAAATTAGTTTTAGATTAGGATTAGTTTTATTTTCCACCATATAGGGAGGATTGTGTTTAATTTTCTACCATGTTTTCAGGCTACAAACAAAGCAGGTTTGGGTTGTCACTTTTTTTGGGATGCATGCCTTGTATTGTTTTCTTAGGCCCCAAGTTTTGTAAGCCTATATAAAGGCACCTCCTATCTTGAATAAAATATATGATGATGAATATGAATTTTTGAAAAGTGTGTTCTTGGTTCCTCCTCCATCAGAAGTGGGCATGAGGCCCATTTTTCCTTCACCAGTGGGTGTCGAGAGGTGTGAGGCCCCAGTTATCTTTTCCCTTGCTGAGTCCCCTCTATGATCTTGGAGCTTCTCCTTCACGGCCCCAGGTAGCGATTTGGATGGGATGCCATAGGCTCCATATATAGTGAGATGGGTGGGATGCCCTAGACTACATGTAGTGGGGTGGGTGAGATGCCCTAGAGGTGTAACGTCTCTCCATGAAGGTAAGTCCCAAGTCCATAGAGTATCCATCTTTTTTGCCCCAACATATTTTTTCCATCTTTTTGACCCTAATCACAGGAGACTTCTCAGCTCTCCATCGATCCTCCTAGCTAGCCCCCCCCTTTGTCCCTCATCACCCTAAAAGTAGCTTGTAGAAGAGGAAGAAGGAGAGGAAGCCCTCTACTGATGGAACCTCCTATCAGTATGAAAAGCAAGGGCACTGGAAGAAGAATTGCAAGTTGTATCTTGCAAATTTGAAGCATGATGCTGGTGGAGCATCTAAACATTTGTACATGATACAAGCAAACTTGTCATTGAGTTCTTCATTTTCTGATACATGGGTATTGGATAACACATGTGGGTATCATATCTGCAAGCCATTGTAGGGGTTATAGAGACCTAGAAGCTTGAAGAAGGGTGACTTCAAGTTTTTTTATGCAAGTGATGAACCCATTCAGGCTGAAGCTATTAGTACCTATATGTTGTTATTACCATTGGACAATATTCTTGAATTAAAAGATTATTATTATGTATCCATCATTATAAGAAATATTATTTTTGTACCTTTGTTATTGAAACAAGGTTATGAAATAAATTTGATAAGCCATGGGTGCTTGATTTTCTTTTCAAAGAAATTCTTTGGTTGTAGTACATTCTCTAATAGTCTTTTGATTCTGTCACTCAATGATGAGGTTATGCTTATTGAGAACAAGAAAAAAAAGAGAGATGATGTGAATGTCACTTATCTTTAGCATTGCCATTTGGGTCATATCAGTAAGTATAGGATAAACAAGTTGTACAAAGATTATTTCTTTTAACCTTTTGATTATGAATCATTAGGAACTTGTGAGTCCTGTCTTATGGGTAAGATGACCAAGTCTCCATTCACTAGACATGGAGAAAGGGCAACTGAGTTATTAGGTCTAGTACACATAGATGTGTGTGGTTCTATGACAACCAAAGCCAGAGGAGGATACTCTTATTTTATCAGTTTTACTGATGATTTGCCATGGTTCGGATATGTATTCTTATGAAACACAAGTCCGAAGCCTTTGATAAATTTAAAAAGTATCAAAGTGAGGTTGGGAAATAAACTGGGCATAGTATTAAAATCCTTCAATTTGATTGAGGAGAATACTTGTCTAGTGAATTTCTTGATCATCTTGAAGATAAAGGCATTCTCTTTAAATGGACACCTCCATACACACCACAGTTAAATGGTGTAGCAGAAAGGAGGAATCATACCTTATTGGACATTGTACGATCCATGATGTACTTCATGAATCTTCCAGTATCCTTCTGTGGTTATGCCCTAAAGATTGCTACATACATACTAAGCAAGGTGCCATTAAAGGCAGTTAAAAGCACTCCATATCAATTATGGAAAGGGAAAAGGCCAAGTCTTAAGTATTTTAAGATTGTGGTTGCCCTGCTTATATTAGGAATTCTTTTGGACATAGCTAAGTGCTAGGATTGATAAGTGCAGGTTTGTAGGATATCCTAAAGAAAGTATGGTATACCTTTTTTAATACCCTACCGAGCAAAAGGTTTTTGTCAGTAGGCATGCTACATTCTTGGAAAAGGAGTTTATCCAAGAAGGGAGCAGTGGGAGGATATTTGAACTTGAAGAAGTTCAACCTACGCTTGAACCAATTCCTCAACCAAATGTTCCTAAGGTTCAAGAACAACCACAACACACAGCTCCTCTCCATAGGTCAAGAGAGTGTGAAGTGCACCTCTCATATATGGCTTTGTCATTGAAAATGACAATGAAGCTAGTATCATATAGGATGATGATCTTGTGACCTATATGGAAGCTGTCATGAGTAAAGACTTTGACAAATAGCTAGAAGCAATGAAATATGAGATGTACTCCATGTACTATAATCAGGTTTGGACATTAGTTGATTCACCTGAGGGAGTAAACCTAATTGGGTGAAATGGGTCTTCAAGAAGAAGATAGGTGCAGATGGTCAAGTAGAAACCTACAAAGCTAGGTTGGTGGCAAAAGGTTTTAGACAAAGACATGGTATTGACTATGATGAAACTTTTTTACCAGTAGCAATGCTCAAGTCCATTAAGATATTGCTTGCCATAGCTATATACTATGACTATGAGATATGGCAGATGGATGTAAAGATTGCTTTTCTTAATTGATATCTTAAGAAAGAAGTCTATATGTCACAACCAGAGGGGTTTGTCTCAAGTGAGAGAGCAAGCCAAGTATGTAGGCTTAAGAAATCCATTTATGGATTGAAGCAAGCATCAAAAAGTTGGAATATTTTCTTTGATGAGATGATCAAAGAGTTTGGTTTCATTAAGAATGTGGATGAACCATGCGTATATAAGAAGACAAGTAGGAGTGTCCTAGTTTTCTTGGTTTTGTATGTTGATGGCATACTCATCATTGGAAATGATATACCAATGTTGCAATCGATCAAGTCTTGGCTATCAAAGCAATTTTCCATGAAGGATTTAGGAGAGACATCCAATATACTGGGTGGTGCGGACACTAGAGGCACCAGAATAAGATAGAGGCTTCTCAATCCTCTATGGATTAATTAGTAGTATTTGAGTCCATTTATAATAAGGACTTAGTCCAGTTGAGTTGTTATTTTATTATTTGAGTCCTGTACTAGTCAACTCATGTTGAGCTAGTCATCTTCCAGAATTTAGTACATGTCAGTCCAAGTACAAATGAAGACATGTCAGCCAAAGTACAAGTGAAGACCAACCAGTCCATGTGAAGTCCAACCCAACTGAAGCTATGAAGACCATGGAAGGCCTAGGAGAAGAAATCAGAAGCCCGGAAGACAAAACCAAAGCCTTGAAGCCTTAGACCGCAGCCTAAAGCAAATTAGGCTAGCCAGGGCCCAAAAGGAGAGCCCAGGAGGAGAACCATGGGGCACCAAGCTTATGGTCACCTTCCCCTTGGTCGGCCACTTAAAGTCACCCCTCTTGGCTGACCAAGGCTAGTGAGAGAGGGAGAGTTTGAGTGAAAGAGGGAGTGTGGGTTTCCATGTATCCTAGCTAGGGTTTGGGTGGGACTCCAATTCCTTTGTAAAGTCTTTTTTAACCTTACTTGGGGGCCAAGTCTAAGAGTCTATTTAAGAGACACTACTCTCTTGTATCAAGAAAACTTTTCATGAAATAATATTGAGTTTATAACTTTACTGTGTGCTACTAGTTGTGTGCAAAAAAGGGATCTGTGTGAGCCCTTCTTCTTCCCGGTGTCCAACGCCGGCCTCTAGTCTCCATCTGCCTCTCCAAGCCCTAGCCACCCTCTTCAAACACCTTCTTCTCTTTGCTGGTTTTTCAATTAACTCTCTATCTATGCTTTGTTTTCTAACCCTAGAATGGTTGTTTGCAGGTCCCTCGGCTTCTACGAATCCAACGACTCCAACCGGGCTGCAATCGGGTCACCAAGCAGAAAGCCGAGAATCTGTAGGTCTCTGGCTTGATTTTCCAAGCTGCATCTAGGAGTGAGAGTGACCCCTTCACATACGATCGGCATCGAACGCATCAACCATTATCAGGTACACCCCCTCTACCTATCAGATGCTTTGTTGAAGATGAACTAGCCTAACTGAGACTTCTCAGCCTCAGCGGTCCACTTTCCATTGCTTTTTAGGTCCTATTATGCATGCTTTTGCTTATTAAATTTCATATAGAACTCTTTACATACTTCCTTGGTCTGATCTTTGGGATTCAAACATCTAACTTAATATATAAAAATACAAAAATAATCTACATGCATATATAGTTTCACATCACTAGGTATATAGATCTAAGAGGATGCTTGGCTTATTCCAATCTAAGTACATTGACTTAGTGTTGAAGAGATTCAACATGGAGAGAAATAAGAGAGGATACTTGCCTATGAGTCAAGGCATACATTTCTTTAAGAAGTTGTCTCCTAAGACACCAGAAGAAAGAGAGGACAATGTTGCTTATGTACTAGGATCAATTATATATGCCATATTATGTATTTGGCTTGATGTTGCTTATGCCTTGGGCATAATAAGTAGGTTCCAGGCTGATCCTAGGGAGGATCATTGGAAAGCTATAAAAAATATTCTTAAGTACCTGAGAAGGACTAAAGATATTTTTCTAATATATGGTGGATCAGAGTTGAAACTAAAAGGGTATACGGTTCTAGTTTCAAATTAGATCCAGATGATAGCAAATCCATATCAGGGTATGTCTTCACCCTATATGGTGATGCAGTGAGTTGGAAGAGTACAAAGCAGCAAACTGTAGTTGAATCAATCATTGAGGTAGAGTACATAGCTATAAATGAAGCCATAAAAAAAGCTGTGTATGAAAAAATTTATCATGGAATTGGGCATGGTTCCTGCTATACAACAACTGGTGCAACTTTATTATGATAACACTGAAGTTGTTGTGCAAGCTAGGGAACCAAGATCTCATCAAAAGACCAAACACATCCTAGGATGCTTCCAACTCATTCGAGAGATCATGAAAGACAAGATGTTGTCATCGAATGAGTAGATATAAAGAATAACATAGTAGACCCATTTACTAAAGCACTACCATAGCTGTAGTTTGATCGCCACTTAGATTGTATGGGTGTAAGATAAAGGGCAATTAGCTTTAGTGCAAGTGAGAGATTGATAGAGTTGTGTCCTCAAAGCCAATCTTTGTATGAGTATTTTTATAATCTTTCAACTCATGTATGATATTATTTATTAATAAAAGATAATTATTGATTCATCATACTGCTGCATCTTATCAAGATTATGATGAACCCCATATGTTAGGGCAATGGGTTAGGGTTATGATGGAGATCATAATGGTGAGACCTAAGTTCTTATAAACCATAATCTAAAATGTTCCTAGTCAATGGTTCATCGATTCGGGGATCAATATTTCCTGAAAGACTAGCACATCCTATGTATGCTCAATGGAGGGTGGTTGGTCTCACAGCTACTTACGTAGGGACACTAATACAAGAATGTAGGTGATCATTAGGGTATGAGTTCACTGAACTGATCTACCTTGAGAACATCTTATGGAGGTCTTACTATTTGTCAAAAGATGGTTCTCATAGTGGGAGTTGTACAAGTGATCCTTAGACCTGAGATCACCATGGTTCCTTATGCACAAAAAGCCATGTTTTGGTTCATACTCACTCATGACAAAGAATCATGTATGGGGTGTTCTCAGATTTGGTGGATTATGCATGAAGGATATGAGTGGATCAACAAGAAATTGATTATTCCTGGTAAAAGGAGGACTTATCCCATGTAATCTCTTCAATTTTTGACTTAGAAAGTCTCTGATCAAAGCAGGATGAGATTAGATAAGGTTTCTAATCTTTCATCAATTGAGTCTTGATTATCAAATTGAGATTTGAAAGGATTAAGTACTAGGGTTTGACAATTCTCCATACCCATCACTTGTTTGGGATAAAGGTAGATTGAAGGATTGAATTGCACGGTAACTTTTTCCTGAAGGATATTTTGATAATTTCTACTAAATTTTTCATCTTTCGAGTAGGCATGATATGTTGCTTGATATCAATCATGTCTTATAGGTTTTTATGAATCAAATTGGAAGAATTCACGAGTCAATTTGGAAACTGGTTCTAATTAGCTAACTTGGGTTAGCTCAATTTGACCTAATTAGGTCAATCGATTTTGATTGAATTGAAATAGCTTGGACCTGGACCTACTGCTGGCTAGATGTGGAGCTCAAAGGGTCACACATGCTAGGAAATTGGCCAAGGAAGTCAATTAGATTTTATTTAGAGTCATAGGATCCTAATTAGCTAGCTAATTACCTAACCCAATTGGATTGGATCAATTAGCTTGCTATTTGGGCTAACCAATTTAAGTAAAACTTAGATTGGGTTGAGTCCTAATTGGGACAGTAATTATCTATATTTATCTAAAATTGTTTGGATCGTTATTCTTGAATTATGGAAGAGTCCAAGTGGGATTAGACTCTTGAATTTTGGAAGAGCCCAAGATTAAGGTGCATAGAAGGAGCAAGAGTCTTTCTGCCACTTAATTACCTATTTTTGATAAATAGAAGGACCCTCTCCCTTATCTCCATGCCCATTTGGGTTGGGCTTGATTGGTCAAAAGAAGTATTTGGCATGGAATTGGATGACTCGCACAATGATGAGACTCGTCCCTTAATATTTGGCATAGATTTAAAATCTAGATGCGGGACTACTTATGCATGCAAACTATTTTTCTATTATAAAATAGAAAATTAAGAGTTTATATCCCAAAATTTGAGCCAAGACTCTAAGCAAGAAATTCTATAGAAAAACAAGAAGCACATGCACACAAAAATAGACCTTAAATAGTGAAAAGAAAGGATTGCCAAGGCTAAGAAACCCTGGTAAGGCTAGCTCTTCTGCAACACCATAACTTGTGAGTCAATGGGGTGTACTTGGTAGTGATTTGAAGATGAATCCATGACGGGGTCGCTCTACGCTCCTGGATACGTCCTGGAAAATCAAGCAAGAGACCTCGCAGATCCACGGCTTTTGGCCCGCTGACCTGAAAGCTGGTCGGATGGAATCCTGGATTCGTGAACTCTGATAGACCTGCAAAATATCTATCAAGGGTTAGAAAACAAAAAAGAAATAAGGTAGAAGACTGAAGGAAGAAAGGGAAGAAGAGGGTTGGATGTGGGTAGCCAAGTGATGGGGGCATCCAAGGTTGAAGCAGGGTTGGCGGCTAAGGTTTCGTTGGAGATTTGGTGGTAGGGTGCAGGAAGCTTGTAGTAGTGATGGGTCTCACATAGATTCCATTAGGAGGACAAAGCACGCAATAATGTTGGAGAAAATTCAAGAAATTTCATTAAAAGTTATCAAAATACATGAGAGGGGGCCTCTTATATAGGCTTACAAGACTTGGGCCCTAAGGGCATACAAGTAACTTTCTTTGTGTCCTCCCTCACAAACCCTACCTAGAATACATGGAAACTCCTCTCCCAATTAGGCTCACAATCTCTCTCACTCTCCTTGTTATGGTCGGCCAAGGGGTGACCCTAAGGTGGCCGACCACATAGTGGTGACCATAAGGATGGGGTGCCGAATTAGGGTTAGGGCTTCATGCTTCTAGGTTTTCTTCGGTTATCCTTCTTCCTGGTAAGTATTGTAGACATTTGATTCACCAGGGTCTTCAAGGGTGGCTCCATGACTCCTTCCATGCTTTCCAAGTGGCATAATTGTATGGATGACTGGATTCCATGCAGTGGTTGGAGTGTCATGCTCGCTGGATCCAATGACTTGCATCTTCTTCTTACAAAATTGGACTGGACTCAATGTAAGTCTTACAGGATTTATAAGACTCAAAGTGACAAAACTTATAATGAGCTTCCCAAAACTTGACTCAATACCCTAATGGTATGAGTGGCTCTAAATATAGGACTCAATTATGGAAAGGCCCAAAACAAGACTCAAGGGCTAAAGTAGGGACTCAAATGAGCTAATCCCTTATTACAAAATTGGACTCAAACACTGAAAACACTACTCAGATAACCATAGAGGGTTGAGAAGCCTCTGACTAAGTCTGGTGCCTCTGGTGTCCGCACCATTTCTCCCAGGATGGGAGGAACTTAACCCCATCGAGTACGATTGCTCTGGCTCTGGTATCACTCAAGGAGGTCTGGGTCGAGGTGCTGCAAGTCCTCTTGAGTAATCCACGAATCGTCAGATTCTGGTTGACCTTGCCATCAGACAAGGTAGCATTGATAGCCGTGGCCCCGGGTCATGATAACTTGATCATCTAGGATACGCTCGATCCATTCTCCTCTCTTTGGCCAATTTATAGGTGGACATTCTGGATTAGGTTCGCTCTCAAAAGATGGGGTAGGTCCAAAGGCCTCACTAGGAATCGCTGCCGGTTCCTTTACTCAACCAAGCCCGCGATATTGAAGGTAGAGCTAATGCCAAAATTTGGGGGTAGATCTAGCATATAGGCATTAGGTCTGACCTTCTCTATCACTCTAAAGGATCCAGCTCCATGAGCATGAAGCTTCTTAATGGTCCCTGGTGGGAACCACTCAGGCCTAAGCCTGGTCATAACAGAATCCCCGACATTAAATTCCTTGGCTCTCTTTCGGGAATTAGCTAGATTCTTATATGTTTCATTACTGAGATTAATCTTTTGGCTAATTGTAGGGGTTCCGGTGCAACGCAGCGGAACGATAATTTCAAAAATTAAAATTAATATGCACCAAAATCCTAAAACAGGAACTCCTTAATAAGACTAGAATGTATGAAGACAAACATTTCTATGCAAATTGAATTAGAATACCAACCTGTAATCGCTAATTCCAATTTATGAAGACTTAAAACTTGAAGATCAACGGGCTATTTGAATTCACCAGGCGTCCAAGTGTCCGCCCTCCGATGGTGATCCACATAGAGCAATGATCAAGAACACTATCTTCTTGTCCAATGGTTCCTCCTATTGAGTTCTTCTTCCTAGAACTCAATTCTTCGGATTATGGCTGGAATTCTTCCACACAAGAGGTTGCCTTCCTTTCTTTTATCTCTTCTCCTCCTTCTACTAAGACCTTGACCCTCTAAGACACTCTTGTCTTGAAGATAAGACTTTGTCCTAAGGGGATTTAGGCTTGTCTTAAATTGGAGGAGAAATTAAGACAAGAATGTCTTAATGTAAGAAGGAAAGAACAAAATCAGAACTCCTTCTTTCCTTTACCGTCGGAGACTTTTGCTCTTGTTCTTGTTCAATAGCAGAGTTTCGACAGAGGTGTACTCTGTAAAGGAAATAGTGCAAGAACAAGAAAAGAGAGAAAGAGTCTTTAGGAAAGGAAGAAGGATTAAAAACATTACCGAGTTCTGATTTTCCTGACCCCTTAAATAGATCTCAGAGAGGCGCCCACACATCTCTTCGTGAAAAACTTCTCACGCCCTTTCTCATTTTCTCACGCCCCATCCTTCCGTCTCACGGCCTTATGGATAAATCCCAAGGCTTTTCTTAAATGAAAAATCACGATATTTTTTTTTAAAGAAAGGAGTCGCGACTTTTAATCTCCGAAGAGATGTTATTTCGCGCAACCGGGAAGCAACGAATGCTTTTTGCCTTTCTCAAAAAAAACATCAACCCTTGGATTCCAATCCAAGGGGGGATAATTGAGGTGCTAAAAGAGAGAAGGAAAAGCTGACCCATATAAAACACCAGAGTTTTTTTTTTTTTCTTTTTTTTTTTTTACGGAGCGCACCAAGAGTCCATGCGCCATGGACTCTTCCAATTGGCGTGCCAAGAGTCCATTAGCGCATGGACTCTTGGCATTTTTGGCGTGAAAATGCTAAGGGGCAGGTGGGGGGCTAGCCTAGATACATGGTTAGCCAATAGGGTTAGCCATAATCCCTATAACCTCAATTAGGCTCTAATTAGATCCAATTAGAACCCAAATTGAACCAATCCAGAACCTTAATTCGAATCTAATTCGAATAGAAGCTAGGATTTGCAACACCTGCTAGAGTGTCATCATGCAAAGATGATTTAATTACAAATTTAAACCCTTGATCAATTCTCTTAAGTGTGTGACCCATTGGGTTCCACATCTAGCCAGCAGTGGGTTCAAATACAAGTTGACCTAATTTGATTAGAACTCTTTCTAATCGATTTAGGTCAAACCGGGCTTACCCGATTATGATCAATTAGGACTCTTCCTAATAAGTGATCATTCAATTTAATCAACCCACAAGACAAGATTGACGTCTAGCAACGTGTCATGTCTGCTCGGAAGATATGGAAATTCTGGTAAAATACCAAATCTACCCTTCAGTAGAAAGTTACCGTATAATTAAATCCTTCGATCAGCTTGTACCCAAAATATAATTATGGATATGGATATATGTCAAATCCAATATTATAATTGTTTCTAGCTCAATCTTATATTGATGATTCAATTATCTTGATATTAGAAACCATCTCTAATATCTTTACTTTGATCAAAGATTCCCTGAATCATCATCCGATTGATAACTAGCTAGATGCAATCTCCTCTTACTAAGAGTGATCGATTCCTTGTTGACCTACTCATTACCTTCATATCCAATTCACCATTCCCAGTATCAATCCTGTGCATGTCTCAGTGTCATGATTAGGATTGAACCAAAGCATGGGTTCATGTGCATAAGGTACTTATGGCAGTCTCAGGTCAAAGGATTACTTGTATCACTCCCACTATGAGAACCTTCTATTGACATGTAGCTAAGACTCCATTAGATGTTCTCAAGTTGGATCATATCAGTGAACTCATTCTCTAATGAGCACCCACATCCTAGTATCAGTGTCATATACAAGTGACTGTGAGAGCAGTCACCCTCTCCAGTATACATGGGATGTGCTAGTCATACCAGAAAAATCCTGATCCCCTACTCAGGGTTCCTTTGACTAGGAATATTTTAGATTAAGGTTTTAAGACTTTAGGTCTCACTGGTATGATCTCATCATAACCCTAAAATCATAGCCCTAATCTATGGGGTTCATCATATAATAATAAGAACAGCGTATGATGAAAAATAATGCCTTTATTAGAATATTGTCAAATACAATGGTTTGGGAGATACAACATAGATTGGCTTGTAGGGCATATCCCTTTAAATCTCCCACTTGCATTAAATCCAATCACCTTTAAATCTTAATCCCATACTCTCGAGGTGGCGATCAAACTCTCGCTATGGTAGAGCCTTAGTGAACGGGTCTGCTACGTTGTTCTTTGTATCAACTCTATTTATGTAGACATCTTGTCTTTCTACTATTTCTCGTACGAGATGGAAGCGTCTCAGAATGTGCTTGGACTTATGATGAGCTCTTAGTTCCTTAGCTTGAGCAACAGCTCCAATGTTGTCACAGTAAAGTGGCACTGGGTTTTCAATCTCAGGAACAACACCTAACTCTGTGATGAACTTCTTCATCTAGACTGCTTCCTTGGCGGCTTCACTGACAGCTATGTATTCTGCCTCTGTGGTTGAGTCATCTACAGTCTGCTACTTGGTACTCTTCCAACTCACTGCTCCACCTTTTAGGGTAAAAACTTATCCTGAAAAGGATTTGCTATCATCAGGGTCTGATTGAAAACTAGAATCAGAATAAGCTTCTAGTTTAAGATCAGAACCACCATAAACCAGGAAAATATCCTTAGTCCTTCTCAGGTACTTAAGAAAATTTTTAACTGCTTTCCAATGATCCTCTCCTGGATCAGCCTGAAACCTACTGACAATGCCTAAAGCATATGCCACAACAGGCCTGGTACATAACATGGCATACATTATGGACCCTATTGCCGAAGCATAAGGTATAGAATTCATTCTATTTCTTTCTTCAGGTGTCTTAGGAGACATCCTTTTGGAAAGATGTATGCCTTGACTCATAGGAAGATACCCTCTTTTACTTCCATCCATGTTGAATCTTTTCAGCACTAAGTTAATGTACCTAGACTGGGATAAACCTAGCAACCTCTTAGACATATCTCTATAGATCTTAATACCTAGTATATAGGATGCTTCTCCCAAATCTTTCATGGAAAACTGGTTTGATTGCCAAACCTTGACTGATTGTAATATTGGGATATCATTCCCAATAAGGAGTATGTCATCTACATACAGAACCAAGAAGACTATGGCACTCCCACTAGTCTTCTTATAAACACAGGGTTCATCCACATTTTTGATAAAACCAAACCTTTTAATAGTTTCATCAAAGCGGATGTTCCAACTCCTTGAAGCTTGCTTTAATCCATAAATGGATTTCTTTAGCTTGCATACTTGATTAGGTTTATTCTTTGAAATAAAACCTTCTGGCTGTGACATGTAGACTTCTTCCTCAAGGAAACCATTGAGGAATGCAGTCTTCACATCCATCTGCCAGATCTCATAATCGTAGTATGCTGCTATAGCAAGTAAAATCTGAATTGATTTGAGCATGGTAATAGGTGAGAATGTTTCATCATAATCAATTCCCTGTTTTTGTCAAAAAGCTTTTGCCACTAATCTAGCTTTATAGGTTTAAACTTGGCCATCAGCCCCAATCTTCTTCTTATAGACCCATTTGCACCCAATAGGATTAACACCCTCTGTGCATCGACCAAAGACCATACTTGGTTGACATACATAGAGTCTATGTCGGATTCCATGGCTTCTTGCCATCTATCTGAATCAGTACTCAAGATAGCTTCCGTATAGGTCAGAGGTTCATCATTTTGAATGACTTGGGCTTCATTATTTTCAATAATAAACCCATACCTCTCAGGTGCCCGTGACACTCTATCAGACCTACGAGGAAGAGTTTTGTGTTATGGTTCTGATCTAACTATACGTTCTATTGATTGAGAATTATCTATCTGTGTTTCTTGTACTTCTCCAAGTTCAATAGTTCTACCATTGCCCTTTTCTAAAATAAACTCTTTTTCTAGAAAAGTGGCATGTCTGCTGAAAAAATCTTTTGTTCAGCTGGATGGTAAAACAGATATCCTCTACCCTCTCTAGGATATCCTACAAATAGACATTTATCCGCTCTAGGTTCCAACTTATGTCCAAAATTTCTTTTAACATAAGCTGGACATCCCCATACCTTAAAATATTTAAGATATGGTTTCTTTCCACTCCAAATTTCATATGGAGTACTAACAACGGATTTAGAATGTACTTTGTTAAAAATGTAAATAGCAGTTTCTAGGGCATGACCCCAGAAGGAAATGGGTAAATTTGTGAAGCACATCATGGATCGTACCATATCTAATAAGGTACGATTCCTCCTTTCAGCTATACCATTTAGCTGTGGTGTATAAGGAGGGGTCCATTCAGAAAGAATTCCATTAACTTTAAGATAGTCTAAAAACTCCGTGGATAAGTATTCTCCTCCTCGATCAGACCGAAGAACTTTAATACTTTTCCCGATTTGTTTTTCGACCATACTTTGATACTCCTTAAATTTATCAAAGGCTTCAGATTTATGTTTCATAAGATACACATATCCGAACCTAGATAAATCATCTATAAAAGTGATAAAATATGAGTATCCACCTCTGGCCTGAGTTGTCATTGGACCACATACATCAGTATGTATAAGTCCTAATAACTCAGTTGACCTTTCTCCATGTCTAGTAAATGGAGTCTTGGTCATCTTACCCATGAGACATGATTCGCAAGTTCCTAATGATTCATACTCATAAGGATCAAGGAATTTTTCCTTGTATAACTTGCTTATCCTAGACTCGTTAACATGACCAAGTCGATGATGCCAAAGTAAAGATCATTAAAGTCTTCTCTTTTTCTTTTATTATTGACATGAAAAACACTATCATTGGAAGAAAGAGTTAAGAGCCCATTGCTAAATATGCCAGAACAAACAATTTTATTAAACAACATTATCGAGCAACCAGTGCTCGCTACATCCATTACATATCCTTGTTTTAATATCAAGGGAACAGATACAATGTTCCTAATAATCTTAGGCATATAATAACAATTTTTTAACTCCAAGATCTTCCATGAAGGCAACTTCAGAATATAGGTCCCTACAGCTTCTGCTTGGATGATATCACCACTAGCACCGTAGAGATTGAAGTCACCTTCCTTCAATACTTTAAGCTTGTGGAGGCCCTGCAAAGATTTGCATATATGGTAACCACAAGCGGTATCCAATATCCAAGTATTTGAAACTGAAGAATTTAATGTCAATATAGCATGTATCTCATACATACCTTTTGGCGCATCTGATGCACCAGGCTTCATAGTTGCAAGGTAAGCCTTGCAATTCCTTTTCCAATGTCCCGCTTTGCCGCAAAAGAAACAGGTTGACTGTTTGGAGGCCTTCTTTCCTTTCTTATTCTTATTGATGCTACTCTTAGGGTTTAGCCTCCTATTAAAACCCTTTTTGCCTGATTTCTTCTTATTGGTCTTATCAACAAGAAGAAGTGGAGCCTTTTCTTTCTTAATGTGGCTCTCCGCTGTTTTTAACATATTTAACAGCTCAAGCAAGGAAGTGTTCAGTTTGTTCATGTGATAATTCAAGACAAACTGAGAAAATGACTCTGGGAGTGATTGCAGGATTAAATCCTGATTCAACTCCCCATCTATGATAAAACCTAATTGACCCAATCTAGTGATCAAGTCAATTATCTTCAGAACATGATCCTGAATGGATGTTCCCTCTATCATCCTAGCACGGAATAACTGCTTAGATATTTCATATCTAGCAGTTTTGCTATGTTCTCCATAAAGCTCTTTTAAATTGAGCATTATGGATTGAGTATCCATGCTTTCATGCTGTCTCTGTAACTCATTAGTTATAGAGGCTAGTATGATACACTTGACAGTAAGGGAGTCATTCTGCCACATTTTGTATGTGGCCATATCTTCCTCTGTGGCATCATCCCCTAGTGGATTAAGACTAGGGGTATCTAGAATATAAGAAAGTTTTTCTGAACTCAGCACAATCTTTAAATTTCTCAACCAGTCCACATAGTTTGGACCAGTCAGTTTGTTGGTATCTAAGATACTTCGCAGTGACAATGAAGATGCCATTTATCTATATTTAACAAAGAACAATACATGAGCAAACAACCATGAAATGACTTACATAATTAAATTAGGTCTTCAATTTAATTATGTCTCCCACTATTTTATCAAAAATCATAGCCCTCACTATGATAATCGAGAAGAACCCTGATCAGTTTTTCTTAGTGAGATTGAGAACCTAATAACTTATAAAAGATCTTGCAGAAAACACAACAAATCTTTTATAAGCTCAAAGGTAGGAAACTCTTCCAATTATATCTCATATAATTCTCAAAAAGTAACTTGGCCTCTAGAACATTATTAGTCTTGCAGAAAACACAACAAACCATAATGTTCTAGTTAAGTCAAGACCCTTTCATTTCTATACAGTCAATACTCAAATATAATGCCCTTGCAGATAACACAACAAAGCATTATACTGAATATACTGTAAGCATATCTGTGCACTAGACTAGTATTATGTTAATCACCATATTAGGTCTTGCAGATAACACAACAAACCTAATGTGGTTCATATCACAATAATGATCCAGCATGAAGGAAGGCCAATATATAGTATTTTTAACACTAAGCTTTTTAGTCAAGATTTAAATTTAATCAAATCGGCCAGATAAGTGGAAGAGATGTGGGAGTCCCCCCGTTGCTTTCCTAGACACCAATAAAAATTGGCCAGGTCAGTCAACGGAACCAATTAAAAACCACAATTCTCTTTACCTTCCCAGAACCACCTTTCTAGACACCGAATGATCAATTGTACATCATGACTAGTGATGCTTATTAGTTAAATATACTAAGACTTAATATAATTTTTAAGATGAGGGATTTATAAATTGCCAGCACATCCTTATTGAATGTATCACAATCAACATATCACTCTTATAAACAAATATGTGCTAAGTGTGTCATCATAATAGGACAACCATTTATCACATAATGGATCCACCATTATGCCAGGGCAACCTTATTTCAGTATGATGACTTAAAAACTAAACATATCTCTATAATAATTAGGGTTTGAGTGAAAGACCCTAACTAGTGGCATACATCAAAACATATATGCAATCAAAGATATGCTAAGTGTAGTAACATATTAGGATTTAAAAATCCTAAGATGTGACATACAAACTATCATAAATTATAGTCCTAATTAAGGTGGCTCTGATACCACTGTAGGGGTTCCGGTGCAATGCAGCGGAAGGGTAATTCAAAAATTGAAATTAATGCCCCAAAATCCTAAAACAGGAACTCCTTAATAAGACTAGAATGTATGAAGACAAACATTTCTATGCAAATTGAATTAGAATACCAACCTATAATCGCTAATTCCAATTTATGAAGACTTAAAACTTGAAGATCAACAGGCTATTTGAATTCACCAGGCATCCAAGTGTTCGCCCTCCGATGGTGATCCACACAGAGCAATGATCAAGAACACTATCTTCTTATCCAATGGTTCCTCCTATTGAGTTCTTCTTCCTAGAACTCAATTCTTCGAATTATGGCTGGAATTCTTCCACACAAGAGGTTGCCTTCCTTTCTTTTATTTCTTCTCCTCCTTCCACTAAGACCTTGACCCTCTAAGACACTCTTGTCTTGAAGATAAGACTTTGTCCTAAGGGGATTTAGGCTTGTCTTAAATTGGAGGAGAAATTAAGACAAGAATGTCTTAATGTAAGAAGGAAAGAACAAAATCAGAACTCCTTCTTTCCTTTACCGTCGGAGACTTTCGCTCTTGTTCTTGTTTAGTAGCAGAGTTTCGACAGAGGTGTACTCTGTAAAGGAAACGGTGCAAGAACAAGAAAAGAGAGAAAGAGTCTTTAGGAGAGGAAGAAGGATTAAAAACATTACCGAGTTCTGATTTTTCTGACCCCTTAAATAGATCTCAAAGAGGCGCCCACACATCTCTTTGTGAAAAACTTCTCACGCCCTTTCTCATTTTCTCATGCCCCATCCTTCCTTCTCACGGCCTTCCAGATAAATCCCACGACTTTTCTTAAATGAAAAATCATGATGTTTTTTTTTAAAAGAAAGGAGTCGTGACTTTTAATCTCCGAAGAGATGTTATTTCGCGCAACCGGGAAGCAACAAATGCTTTCTGCCTTTCTCAAAAAAAACATCAACCCTTGGATTCCAATCCAAGGGGGGACAATTGAGGCGCTAAAAGAGAGAAGGAAAAGCCGCCCCATATAAAACACCAGAGTTTTTTTTTTTTTTTTTTTTTTTTTTTTTTTTATACAGAGCGCACCAAGAGTCCATGCGCCATGGACTCTTCCAATTGGCATGCCAAGAGTCCATTAGCGCATGGACTCTTGGCATTTTTGGCGTGAAAATGCTAAAGGGCGGGTGGGGGGCTAGCCTAGATACATGGTTAGCCAATAGGGTTTGCCATAATCCCTATAACCTCAATTAGGCTCTAATTAGATCCAATTAGAACCCAAAATGAACCAATCCGGAACCCTAATTCGAATCTAATTCAAATAGAAGCTAGGATTTGCAACACCTGCTAGAGTGTCATCATGCAAAGATGATTTAATTACAAATTTAAATCCTTGATCAATTCTTTTAAGTGTGTGACCCATTGGGTTCCACATCTAGCCAGCAGTGGGTTCGAATACAAGTTGACCTAATTTGATTAGAACTCTTTCTAATCGATTTAGGTCAAACCAGGCTTACCCGATTATGATCAATTAGGACTCTTCCTAATAAGTGATCATTCAATTTAATCAACCAACAAGACAAGATTGATGTCTAGCAACGTGTCATGTCTACCTGGAAGATATGAAAATTCTGGTGAAATACCAAAACTACCCTTCAGTAGAAAGTTACCATACAATTAAATCCTTCGATCAGCCTGCACCCAAAATATAATTATGGATATGGATATATGTCAAATCCAATATTATATTTGTTTCCAGCTCAATCTTATATTGATGATTCAATTATCTTGATATTAGAAACCATCTCTAATATCTTTACTTTGATCAAAGATTCCCTGAATCATCATCCGATTGATAACTAGCTAGATGCAATCTCCTCTTACTAAGAGTGATCGATTCCTTGTTGACCTACTCATTACCTTCATATCCAATTCACCATTCCCAGTATCAATCCTATGCATGTCTCAGTGTCATGATTAGGATTGAACCAAAGCATGGGTTCATGTGCATAAGGTACTTATGGCAGTCTCAAGTCATAGGATTACTTGTACCACTCCCACTATGAGAACCTTCTATTGACATGTAGCTAAGACTCCATTAGCTGTTCTCAAGTTGGATCATATCAGTGAACTCATTCTCTAATGAGCACCCACATCCTAATATTAGTGTCATACACATATGACTGTGAGAGCAGTCACCCTCTCCAGTATACATGGGATGTGCTAGTCTTATCGAAAAAACCCTGATCCCCTACTCAGGGTTCCTTTGACTAGGAATATTTTAGATTAAGGTTTTAAGACTTTAGGTCTCACTGGTATGATCTCATCATAACCCTAAAATCATAGCCCTAATCTATGGGGTTCATCATATAATAATAAACATAGTGTATGATGAAAAATAATGCCTTTATTAGAATATTGTCAAATACAATGGTTTGGGAGATACAACATAGATTGGCTTGTAGGGCATATCCCTTTCACTAATGTCCTTATGCAGGTCTCTAATATGCTGTGCGAATGACTCTGCAAACTCTGAGACTCGTGCATGGATGGGTAAGAGAATCAAGTCGATGGGGCGATTAGGCTTATACCCATGGACTATCTCAAAAGGACTCTTGCCTGTGGATCTATTCACTAAGCTATTATAGGCAAACTCTACTTGGGGCCTAACATCCCTACCAGATAACTGGTGAATCTAACATCCCTATCAGAAATAACTAGTGAACCTAACATCCCTATCATATACGATGGTCTTGGGTAGGCCATGGAGTTAACCATGTTGTCTAGGAAAATGTTGGCTACTCTAGATGCATCGAAGGTTTGAGAGCATGGGATGAAGTGAGCCATCTTAGAGAACCTATCGACCACTACAAAGATGGAATCGTGTCACTTCTGGGTCTTAGGTAATCCTAATACGAAGTCCATACTAAGATCTTGCCAAGGGTGATCAGGCACTGGCAAAGGTGTATATATACCAATGTTTTGCTTCTGCTATTTTGCAATGGCATAAGTTTTATATCTGGCCACTATCTAGGCAACATGCCTTTTCAATCCCGGCTAATAAAATTTCTCTTCTATCGCTAAGATTGTCTTATTCCTACCAAATTAACTAGCTAATCCTCTAGCATGGGTCTCCCAAATCAGGAATTCTCTAAGTGAAGTTTTGGGGATACAGAGCCTATTGTTCTTGAATAGGTAGCCATCTTGAATGGTATACTCGCTTTGGATATTGGATGGTCCTAGCCTAATGGTTTAGTAAATGTCACCAAAGTCAGGGTAGGCTTCATACTCATCCTTTAATCGATCAAACCCTATGACTTTAGTACTGACTAAACTCAAAAGCAAAGACCTATGGCTAAGGGCATCTGCTAACTTGTTCTATATCCCGGCATGGTGTTTTAGGACAAAGATGTAAGCCTGGATATACTCGACCCATTTACCATGCCTAAGGTTGAGCTTCTTTTGGGAGTTTAGGAACCGGAGTGCCTTATGGTCAGAATATAAGACAAACTCCTACGGCAGTAAGTAGTGTCTCCAATATCTGAGGGTCTAGACTACTGCATAGAATTTTTTTATCATAAGTAGAGTACTTAATTTAGCCTCATTCAGATTCTCACCAAACAAAGCTATTGGGTGATTTTCTTGACTCAGCACCCCACCTATTCCTACTCCCAATGCATCGCATGCAACCTCAAACACCTTCGAGAAGTCTGGTAACCTAATGATGGGTGCGTGGGTCATCTTATGGGTGCGATGATAGTGCTAAAACTCCTAATGAATCTCTTGTAAAAGGTTGTTAGGCCATGGAAGCTACGAACTTCATGGACACTAGAGGGTACAGGCCACTCGACAATAGATCTAACATTTTTAGGGTCTACGGAAACTCCATCTAGGGTGACAATGAAACCTAGGAAGATAACCCTATGTATCATGAACTCACATTTCTTGAAGTTGGCATAGAGGCTATTCTCCCTAAGGGTCTGACACACTAACCTGAGATGACTAAGGTGGTCCTCTTTAGGCCTGCTATAGATCAGTATATCATCAAAATAGATCATAACAAATTTTCTAGTGTATTCCTTCAAGACTTGGGTCATGATCCTCATGAATGTACTTGGTGCATTCGAAAGTCCAAAAGGCATCACAACCCACTCAAATAGGCCATCCTTAGTTTTGAACATGATTTTCCACTCATCCCCAGGTCTAATCCTAACTTGATGATAGCCACTCTTAAGATTGATCTTTAAGAAAATTATAGCACCAACCATCATATCTAGCATGTCATCCAATCGGGGGATAGGAAACCTATACTTCACCATAATCTTGTTGATGGCTCTACTATCTATGCACATCCTCCAGGAACCATTTTTCTTAGGGGTCAGTAGAGCAGGGACCGCACATGGACTTAAGCTCTCCCTAATGAAACCCTTCCTAAGCAATTCTCCCACTTGTTTTTATAACTCTTGATGCTCAGTGGGGTTCATCCTATAGTGAGGAAGGTTTGGTAAATTAACTCCTGGGACCAAGTCTATGGCATGCTGGATGTCTTTAAGGGGTGGTAATTGATCAGGTAATCCATCAAGAAAGATATCCTTAAACTCTTTTAGAGCCTCAACTACTTCTGGAGGGTGTTCCTTTTGGGTTGGCTCATGAATTTCTTTAGTGGTCAAGATCCAAATAGGGTTACCCTCAGTAATTTCCTTCTCAAATTCTTTAGCCTTAATCAGATTAACTCCTGGTTTCTTTTCCTTAAGGATGCTAGAACCTCTCTTAACTGGATCTCTGGGTGGAGTCGCATGGATCACAAACTTGTTCCCATGGTGACTAAAAGCACAGATGTTGGTTGACCAAATAGGGTTGCATCATGATCATAAAGCCATGGTTGACCTAAGATGACACTACTGACTCCCATGGGAAGGACATCACACCAAATCTTCTCCTCATATGATTGCAGTTTAATCAAGATTTGGCACCTAGACTTGATCGGGATGGAGGTAGAATATACCCAAGAGACCTTATAAGGGCTAGGATGGGGCACTGTGGTCAATCCTAAAGATTTGACTGTACTAGCAGAGATGGCATTGATACAACTCCCACTATCTATTATAATCTTGAACACCTTATCTCCTAACTTGACTAAGGTTTGTAGGATTTTAGTCCTTTGCCAGTCTTCCTTAGTTTGGGTTTGGGTCAAGATGCACCTAACCACTCCTAACAGGTCTTCAGGCTCAAGCACTTCTTCCTCTCTATCATACTCATCTAGCAATTGGTTCTTAGCCTCGTAAACTTCTCCCTTAGGCTCAACTATGGGTTCAGACTCATCTTCATCTAGCTCACCTAGGTGAAGGGTGTTGATTGGGCACCGGTTAACATAATGTCCTGGTATGCAACATCTAAAGCACACCCTCTGGGGATTGGGACTCCTCTGAACCTCTATAGACTTACCTTTATCTTCTCTGTGAGCCATAAGGGTACTGGGCTGGGGTCGACTCGGGTCGGGGTGGCTCGGACGGGGATAGCTTGGGCTAGGTCGGCTTGAGCTGGGTTGATTCGGGTAGGCCTAGCTAGCTCGTGGGTACTGACTAGGGCTTCTAGCAGGCTCAGGTCTACGATAGATGGGCCCTCTCTTGAAACGTTCATAATCCCTAGAAATTTGGTAGGCCTACTCTAAGTCACCAACCTCTCTTAAGAAAATCTCCCTCCGAATGTCATCCCTAAAGCCAGCTCTAAACCTAGATAGGGTGACTGACTCGAATTCGACTATGTCGCACCGCATGGCATACTCATCAAATTTTGTGATGTACTTAGCCACACTGTTGTTGCCCTGACTCAATCTTTGACACTGGTCCAATAACCCCTGGTGGTATGACTCTGGGAGGTATTTTGATCTAAGCCTAGCTTTTATGGCACTCCAGGTAACTATGGGTTCACGGCCTTCTTTCCTAAGTACTCTCTCAACATTAGCCCAATATAACATGGCCTGGTGGACTAACTTAAGCTTGGCAAACCTAAACTTGCGCTCCTCTAACATATCGTACCACTCAAAATACTGGTCCACTTCTCCTTCCCAATCTATATAAACCTTTAGGTCAAGACAGCCATCGAAAGTGGGTGCTTCATGTTTAATGCTCTTGAAGGCTCTCTCTTCCTGGTCCATGAAATCCTAATTGGGTCTTCTTAGGTGAACCTCTGGGATTGGGTCATGACGTGGAGTTCTCCTAGGTTCAGCCTCGAAGTAGGGATCATGGCATGGGGTTCTCCTAGGATGGGGAGGTGACTCAAGGTTTGGCTCTATGCGAGGCCCATGTGCCTCCTTTAGGGTTCATAGCCTAGTCTCCACCTAATCGAATCTCTGGTTTATATGGGTGAAAGATTGGACCATCTGATCAGCGAGGGCTCTAATTTGGGCTTCCAGATCATCCATGGGTTCAGCCGACTGTGGATGTGGTGGATGATATGAGACCCCCGACCTAGTGCACATGCAAGACTCAAAGATGAATTGACTACGGCTTCCTAGACCTAGAGCCCAAACAGAATGGATCAACTCAAATTACATACAACATAACCCCTAGTCCTTCCACTAGCCAGGTAAGAGGTGGGATGGTGGGAGGCCCCCTGTTTTCACACGGACCCAATTAAGGAACCATCGATCTACTTAGGGCATTTAGCACTGGACCTCTAGCCTAGACACCAGCTTCCAGTAATAGGAGAGGTATTGGGTGCACTAGTCTTTCCACAAAGGTTGGACCCGACCTGTTGGTGTCCCTAGCTCACTAGATCAAAGCAAATTAGGTCTAATTGATTTTAATTAGGTTGGGCTCGAATGCAAGGGTTTTTGTTTAGGGCTAAGGAGAGGCGATAAGATCCTCCCATGATCTGGCATAGTAAAATTGCCCTTAATATAGCTTATGCATATGATGGCACACATATGAAAACTAGGGTTTCTGATTTTTTTTGTATTTTATGTATATATTTTGTATTTTCTTTTTGCAGAAATATAATTTGTAGGAAAGTACCTAATATGCAGGACTCTGAGGGACCTACAAAATACCTATCAAGGGTTAGAAAACAAAGGAGAAATGAGGTAGAGGACTGAAGAAAGAAAGGGAAGAAGAGGTTGGATGTGGGCGGCCAAGTGGTGGGGGCATCCAAGGTTGAAGCAGGGTTGGTGGCTAGGGTTTCATTGGAGATTTGGGGGCTGGGCACAAAAGCTTGTAGTAGCGATGGGTCTCACACAGATTCCCTTAGGAGGACAAAACAAATAGCAAAGTTGGAGAAAACTCAAGAAATTTTATTAAAAGTTATCAAAATACATGAGAGGGGGGCCTCTTATATAGGCTTACAAGACTTGAGTTCTAAGTAAGGATATACAAGTAACTTTCTTTGTGTCCTTTCCCTCACAAACCCTACCTAGAATACATGAAAACTCCTCTCCCAATTAGGCTCACAATCTCTCTCACTCTCCTTGTTATGGTCGGCCAAGGGGTGACCCTAAGGTGGCCGACCACATGGTGGCGACCATAAGGATGGGGCGCCGAATTAGAGTTAGGGCTTCATGCTTCTGGGTTTTCTTCGGTTGTCCTTCTTCTTGGTAAGTGTTGTAGACATTTGATTCACCAAGGTCTTCAAAGGTGGCTCCATGATTCCTTCCATGCTTTCCAAGTGGCACAATTGTGTGGGTGATTGGATTTCATGCAGTGGTTGGAGTGTCATACTGGCTGGATCCATAAGTGACTTGAGTCTTCTTCTTACAAAATTGGACAGGACTTAATGTAAGACTTACAGGATTTATAAGACTCAAAGTGACATAACTTACAATGAGCATCCCAAAACTTGACTCAATACCCTAATGATATGAGTGACTCTAAATACAGGACTCAAATGTTAAAAGGCCCAAAGCAAGGACTCAGGGGCCAAAGTAGGGACTCAAGTGGGCTATGCCCTTATTACTGGACTCAAACACCGAAAACACTACTCAAATAACCATAGAGGGTTGAGAAGCCTCTACCTTAGTCTGGTGCCTCTAGTGTCTGTACCACAAGGACCATCTCCCTTATCTCCATGCCCATTTGGATTGGGCTTGATTGATCAAAAAAAGGATTTGGCATGGAATTGGATGACGCGGACAATGAAGGGACTCGTCCCTTCATATTTGGCACAGATTTAAAATCTAGAAGTCCTTCTGTTTGAATGCTTTTATTTTTTTTGATACATCCCTTAGAATCTCACAGCCCTTGGTGCATGATATGACATGTCAAGATAAGTCTTTTCACCCAAGGGACTCCTTCTGCTTGAAGGGTTTTATCAAGGGATGAAGAAAAGATTTATTATGCACCCCCTCACTCTTATAAATAGGTATTAGTAATCTAATGCCAAAGTATCCCAAAACATCTGAAAGAAGTCCTCTTCATTTTCTCTTCCTTGTCTTAGGTCAAAGGTCTCTTTTAAGACAAGGCTTGTCCTTTTAAGACAAGATTTGTCAATTTAAGACAAGATCCTAGAAAGAGATATTGGAGAGATAATTAGATTCTGAGAGAGGATTCAGATAGGCCTCTAGGTGCCCTACAGGAGGGTAAGGGTTCCAGTAAAGGGAAAGGAAGAAAGGCTACTGGGGAGTCTTAGTCAAATAAGCAATCTTGATAGGAGTACTTCCTTGATCCGATTCCTATGTAGATCACCTTTAAAGGCCATACACTTGTGTACCTTATAGAAATTAAGGAGTATAGCTTTCCAGGTATTCCTCTATAATCCTAAATTTATGATTTATTAATTATCATAGTCAAGCGGTCCTAGGATTTAGGGTTCTGGCCAATTAGGGATTCAATGATGATAATTTTGAAACCCAGTTTTCGCTACATCAACCCAAACCCAACAAGGTTTCTATGGTATAAGAGCACATGAACATGGTCCCTAGCCATTTAGAATATTATGGTATTTGTTGGCTATAATAGCTTCACTATAGGAGTAGGGAGTATACTTATAGAGGATCTATCAATTTTAGTTGTTAAGGTATAGTCCTATATGACCTAATAGGTTGAGTCCATAAATCTGTAGCCATAATAGCATGATAATATAAAAAAATTTCATAGAAATCAAGATTGGACTTAAGCTAAATAAGTCTAGTATAAACAGATGGTTTGGGATTGGCGAGTTTCCCTGACCTGCATCTTATTAGAACTTTTGATAAAGGGACTTGATCACATAGTAACTATATATAAGGATTCATTTTCTATTCAACTAGGTTGCCATTACATACTGCTAAGTGTTACTAGTGGATAGTTAGTGCTTTTTAGGATCATTTTCCGATCAATGATCCAAGTTAGGATTGAGCTGAAATTATTTTAGTCCATGAAAAAGTTTTGATGATACTATGATAGAGATCATGGTATATCTTACTACCTGATAGAATAGAATATGATGGGTCACACACAAATGGAGCCTTCCTAACTAAATCACCAAGACCCCCGAACTGCTAGATCTTTGCAAGTCTTTCTTCAAACATGAAGATGAACCTTCTTCTAGTCAAAGATCTAAAATCCTAGCAACCTTCTCTCCTTCCCTCAGTACTCTACTTCTTACCAAACCCTATATTGAAGTACAAATGTGAGCACTTGAAACAAAGTATAATACCCAGCTAGAAGTAGAAAATACTATAAGGTTTGATTCAATAACAAGCATAAACATACCTTCTGATGGTACATCCACCTTTTATTTCTTCACGCTCTTTAGGTACAATGGACAATTTCTCTTCTAGTGCCCATCTGTATTATAGTGAAAACATTTTCATTTTCTTATAGCAAGCTTCTTCTAAGCATCCTTCTTCTTCAGCTTGTTATCCTTCTTTTGCTTCTTTGTAAGCTTCTTTTTCTTCTAAGCAGACTTTTTCTTAGAGGAAGTGCCTACTTCATAGCTAGAATAAAGTCCCTTGAACTCTTCAAGGTCCCCTCGTTACTCACCAACATGTTTAATAACTCAGGAAAAGTATAACCTAGCTTGTTCATATTGTAGTTCATGATGAATTAAGCAAATAAACTAGTTAGGGACTAAAGGATCAAATCGACTTGCAGTTTCCTATGAATCGGTATGCCCAGTTCTTCAAGCTATTTAATGCCTTTGATCATTGTCAAGCAATAATCATGGATTGATTGCCCTTCATGTATTTTGGTATTAAAAAGTATTTTAGAGACCTCAAACCTTGCAGTGCGACTCTGCTCATCATATAGCTCTTGTAGGTGAGTTATTATAGCCTTGGTAGTTGGTATATCCTCATGCTAGCTTTACAACTCAATTGACATTAAGGCCAGCATGTAGCACTTTATCTTATTATCATCTTCCATCCACTTCTCATGTGATGTTGTTTGATGAGCAGAAGGATGGTTAGGTAAGATGGGGTTTCCTGGTCAAGGCATATCCCAACTTCTCCTAACTCAAAATAATTTTGAGGTTCTTGAACTAGTCTTTATAGTTTAGGCCAACAAGTTGATTAGACTCAAGGATGCTGGCTTATGGCCTAGCAACTGACATGAATTAGCTATGAGGGTAAAAGATTAAGTTAGACTTTTATACTCAATTATAAAAATTATTCTAGGAACTTTAAGAAAAAATTTAGACTTCCACTATTTTTATGGATCTCTAATACTCCCCAGTGGAGATGTGGAAATCCCTACATGACCAAGCTTTCTTGTAGGTCCTACGGTCCCACCGATATGCGGTACCTTACCATGCTCAATTTTGGTAACTCGCTATACTGATGAGTAGATAACTATTGTCCAATGCAATTCATGCATGTTGCAATGACTCGGTCTCTAAGTCATGAAGGCTTATCATGCCTAGTAATCGGTTCAATCCTTAATTAAGTTAGAACCATTGTTATTGCCTAGGAAAAGTAGTTATTGGGTCCCGTATCATGCCTAGTTATTAGGCCCAACCCCATGTATACCTAGCAACAACTCATATTTATAGGATGGTCGTATCTTCCTGGTGCAACTAAATCACAATAACCTACCAAAACAATTTAACACTAGTACGAAACCCGCACACCTATAATGGTGGAAGACCTAAGACTTAATATTAATGGAGAGGTTTGGATTTAGGTTTCATCTAAATTAGTTAGCCCATTCTCATGTCTAAGTAACTAGGTCTAGGTCAGCATAATCTCATGTCTGACAAACCTAATTGGTATGGGTGAACTTGAATCAAAAGCAACCTAATCGAAAGCTTAATCAACCAGGTTGGCCAAGTAAGTTAAATCCATGGGAGGGTTCCACTATTTAAACCACTTTTCTTAGACACCAATTGAGTTGGCCAGTAAGAGTTAGCCTCAATTAAGAACCATGATCAAGACTTTCCCTAGACACCAATTGATTAATAAGAATCGATTAGGTCAACTTAATGACTCGGGCTCGCTGCTGAGCTAAATTATATCTTAATCGATCAATTCATTTCAAGTATGAATTAATATAACCAAACTACATCTAAGATCAATTTTGAGCCCTTTTGACCTAACCTTAATCAATCATTGATTAGGTTCGATCAACTGCTCAAAGTTGAAGCAAGGTTCTAGCCTGATCTAATCATTAGACCTAATTTTAGCACCCACACCCATATCCATGAAATGAAAAATCAAAACCTAAAATTGATTTTACATTAGATTTAATCTCATGGAATTACTAGTTAATGATCATGAATTAAATTTTTAGATCTAAACCTTAGTTCATGTATCTCATACTATTTGTTTTAGATCAAATCAATTAAGTTGCATCTTATGTAATTAATTTTAAACCTAAAACATGGACTAAATTTAAAAAAGTTGTTGACCCAATTCAATTAGGTCTAGAATTAAGTCCAACTTGAATTATCAATCCAATTAACTTGAAATTAAGTTAAATTTATTAATCTTATTTAATTAAGTCAAATAATAAAGTCATTCTAATCTGATTATATTTGAATTAGGATGAAATTTATATCTTTTAGGCATGGATTATCTAGATTTTTGGCAAGGATTATCTAGATTTTTGAATTAGGATAAAATTTATATCTTTTAGGCATGGATTATCTAGATTTTTGGTGACAAACACCATATTAAAAGGAGAAGAGCTGGAGTGTGTGAATCTGAGTTTTTCTTCTCCATTCTTATTGCAAGTTCTGATTTTCCATCTCTCTTCTCCCTTTGTTCCATGACTAAAAATCTTGAAAATCAAAGAAATAGAAGGACAATCAAGAGAAGATTAAGAAAAAAAGATTTAGATATTTTCTCTAAATATTCTAAGAGAAATCCCTTATGCAATGCGAAGTGTTCGATGTCAGCCTTCTAGTTTTGTTCTAGAAGAGGGCTACAAATCCAAGCCAGAAGAGGGGCTGTGAAGGAACTAGCACTCTAAGGGCCTCGAGGACTCAATCAAGACCTCATCCTATGTTGATACCAGTAAAGGTCATGTATTTTTGTAGCTCCAATAGAAATCCTAGGATTCAGTTAGATTTGGATCCGAATAGAAGAAGAAAAGAGATTTATGCTTCAAGTAAGTATTTTTTGATGCGGGACTAATATGCATGCAATTCTTTTCGTATATTTTATATGTGGGGTTAGGTGATTAATTTCCAAGTTTCAGATCAAAATTAGTTGTAAAAAATTTTGTATGAATTTTTGAAGCCAAGCATGCAGATTAGAACCTAGAAAAGTACTAAAGAAGGATCGCCGGGGCTAAGAAGCCTCGGTTAGGGCAAGTTCTCCTACAATATAAAGACTGGAAGTAGAGGGGGTGTACCTGACAATGTCTGAAGCACTCGGTGAAGATCGCAATGAAGGGATCTCTCGTTCCTCGATGGATGCGGCCTGGAAAATCAAGCCAAAGACCCGAGGATACCCGGTTTTCTACTCGGTGGTCCGATTGAGGCTTGGTTGGAGTCGTTGGATTTGTAGAAACTTGGGGACCTGCAAACGACCTGTCAGGGATTAGAAAACTCAAAGAAGATCAAGAAAATAAAGGAAAATAGCAAAGGGAAGAAAGTTTTGGAGGGGGCTGGAAGGATGGTTGGCGGCAGGAAGATGGTTGCAAACACCGAGAAGAAGAACTCTCAAACCCCTTTATGCACACAAAGCAATAGAAGAACTCAAGGTTTATTTCATATATCAAGATCTCCCTTCATACAAGAGGCTAGGGTCCTTTAAATAGACCCTTAACCTAGGGCTCCAAGTAAGGGTACAATTGACATTACATAAGAATCCTTTTTCCTCTCAAACCCTAGCTAGAAAATAAGGAAACATTAGGTAGAAAATCCCTAAAAATTCTCTTGACTTGGCCAACACTCCAAGGATGCCTAGGGGAGTGTGTTGGGCTTCTAGGAGAAGCAAGAGGCCGGCCCAAAGGGGCTCAGGTGCATGGGTTTGGGCCTCTGGAAGCTGGGGTGGCCTGGTAGCCAGTTTGCAGGAATATTCCCTAGTATCTTGCTTCTTAGGGGCTTGGGCTTGGTGCCTGGGCTTGATTTCTTTGGGCTAGGATGCAGATGGACCTCTAAAATCATGGATGCCTTGGTATATAAATATATTTTGGCATCTGGAAGGAAATCTGGGCATCTGGAGGGCATCTGCAAGGAATCAGGGTTTTCTGAATTTTTTCTCCTGGGGTTTCAAATCTTCAAGCGGGGTTGGACTTGGGCTATACTTCCTTGTCTTCAATCTGGTTGGACTTGGTCTTCACTTGTATGATGTGGTCTTGAGTCTTCAATATGGTTGAATAGGACTCAAAAAAATAAAATTAGCTCGACATGAGCTGACTAACACTGGACTGAACTAGCTCAACATGAGCTGACTAGTACAGAACTGAAATAACAACTCAAAAGACTCAAATAACAACTAAAATAGACTCAGATGGGCTAAGCCCTTATTACAGATGGACTTATAATTTATTAATCAATCCATAGAGGTTTGAAAAGCCTCTGTCTTATTTTGGTGCCTTTAGTGTCCCCACCAATTCTCCCGGGGTGGGAGGAACTCGACCCTGTCGAGTGAAGATCAAGCTAGCTCACATATCTCTCGAGGAGGTCTGGGTTGAGGTGCTGCAAGTCCTCTCGAGAAATTCATGAATCGTCCGACTCTGGCCGGCCTTGCCATCGGACCAGGAAGCATTGATAGTCACAGCCCCGGGTCGTGATGGCTTGATCGTCCAGGATATGCTCGATCCGTTCTCCTCTCTCAGGCTAATTTGTTAGTGGACACTCTGATTTAAGGTCACTCACAATGAAAAGGAACAGGTCCAAAGGCCTCACTAGGTATCGCTGCCGGTTCCCTATACTCAACTAGGTCTGTAATATTGAAGGTAGAACTAATACCCAAATCTGAAAGCAAGTCTAACACCTAGGCATTTGATCCAACCTTCTCTATCACTTTAAAAGGTCCGGCTCTGCGAGCATGAAGCTTCTTTTAGGCCTAAGCCTAACCAAGATAGAATCCACTGCATCAAATTTTTTGATCCATCTTTGGAATTAGCTAGTTTGTTTAAAATTAGTGTAGGTGGTGAACATGCTGGGCACATGCAGACTCCTAACAAATGATTCAAAGGACTTATACTAACACCTAACAGACTTGACTATACATTCCTATAGAAGGAAATCTTATTGAACTCTTAGGATCTAAACCTAACAGATTATAGGTTCCCTAGGTTTGATCCTAGCTTGACATGCACATGAAAATTTATAGTGAACTCCTAGCAAATTCCAAAGAGTATGCCAGAAGTAAGATGCAAACCTAACATGCGTGATGAATGCATGCAGTATGCTAATCTCAGTTAAATGCAATCTAATAATCCTAGAAATGCTGGAGGTGTTAGGAAAGGGTAGAAAATAGGAAGTGGGTTCAGAATTAGTTTGGTAGGGTAGGGAAAAAGGTTCAAGGTTAGTTGGGTAAAGTTCGATATAAGAAGGCATGTCAGGGACTAATCCTAGACTAATGAGGCTAACCTTACGAGGTTGCGGTATATCTATGGGGTTTGCATAATGGAAGGATTGGTTACTAATCTCAGGGAAGAGTTCCTTAGGAACTATAGGAGGAGGCTCATCCTGAGGGTACTGATTCAAAGAGATCAGGTCCTTAATAAATTCTTCAGGTTCTTGTATTTTAGGACTAGACTCTATAATTTGGCTCTCCTCTATGGTTTCCTCAGGTAAGGCTCTAGTAACAGTACCTAGGTTCTCTTCCTCTATTTGTTCTTCCACTATAGCTTTAGGTTGGATGTGGTCAAGGTCAATTAGCTCTGGGTTGGTTTCTACCTGGGTATCTACTGGGTCAGCTAATTCGAGGTCTACTAAAGGTGTCTCCTCTTCTCCCTCATACTCATCCACTAGGCTCACATCAGCTTCATACACTTCTGTGTTAATGTAAGCCTTGTGAATCTCAGGAATGGTTGGAGAAGGTCGGCTAGCGGGAAATTGGTTAGGTTCTGGTCTCTGATTATGGGTACTACTCTTAGTAGGTTCAGGTTGTATAAGAGGTAGTGGCTCACTACTGGGTTCATATTTAGGGATACTAATCCTACGGGGTTCAAGTTGACTAGGGGAAGCATGACTAGTACTAGGCTGATACTTAGGGGTTATGGGTTCTCTAGGCTCATAGGACAAGGGTGCAGATCTATGGGTCATGGGATTATAGGATCTGGGGTCATAGGATTTTGGGTCAGCTCTATGATCAGGTTCTAAGGATGGATCATGGTATGGGGTCCTCCTAAGGTTGGGCTCCCTATATGGGTCAGGATATTGGGTTCTCCTAGGGTTGGACTCCCTATATGGGTCAGAATATTGGGTTCTCCTAGGGTTGGGCTCCCTATATGGGTCAGAGTATTGGGTTCTCCTAGGATTGGACTCCATATATAGGTCAGAGTATTGGGTTCTCCTAGGATTGGACTCCCTATATGGGTCAGAGTATTGGGTTCTCCTTGGTTCAGTATCATAATAAGGGTCATAGTAAGGGGTTCTTCTAGGTTCAGTATCATAATAAGGGTCATGGTAAGGGGTTCTTTTAGGTTCAGTATTATAGTATGGGTCAGGATGAGGGGCTCTCCTAGGTTCAACCTCTCGGTATGGATCAGGGTTTGGGGTCCTCCTAGGTTGAGGATTGTAGTACGGGTCAAAATAAGGGGCTCTCCTAGGTTCGACCTCATGGTATAGATCAGGATTTGGGGTCCTCCTAGGTTGAGGGGACTCGGGATCTGGCTCAGACTATGACCCATGGATTCTTTGTATGGTCCCTACACGGCCTTCTAACTGGTCAAACCTATTGGCAAGATGATCAATTATATTGTTGGTTTGGGTACCATACTGAGTTAACTGGGTCATCTGGGTAGTCATCTGGGTAGCCATCTGGGCCATTTGGTCTATAAGGGCTTGAATCCTAGCTT
Source organism: Areca catechu (assembly GCA_021397845.1). Taxonomy (NCBI): domain Eukaryota; kingdom Viridiplantae; phylum Streptophyta; class Magnoliopsida; order Arecales; family Arecaceae; genus Areca; species Areca catechu. Next base: position 74,281,054 of record CM038043.1, read on the forward strand.
CCTGCTTATCCATGGGTTCAGGGAGATGGTGGATGAGATGGGACTCCTGATCTAATGCTCATACAAGACTCGATCAAACCGACTACAGCTAACTAGACCTAGAGTCCAAAACTAAGGACTCAATCAGGGTGGCAAACTAGCCTATAGTAACCCTGTACTCAGCCAGGTAGGTGTAAGGGGAGTGTTAGGTCCCTGATTGACAATCCTAGACACCAATCAGAGATTGGCCAGGTAGGCGGACCAGCACACAAGCCCTTCGGGATTGAATCCCTAAACCACCATTCTAGACACCGACCACAAAGCACACACAGGTTAGCTTGACACAATGATCTGATACTTAGCCCGGACTCGACCAGTTGGTGTCCCTAGCCCACTAGGGCAAATTAAGTCTAGTTAATTTTAGGTTAAGGCTTGGGACCGAATGCAAGGGATGTGGTTTTGGGATAAGGAGAGGCGATCAAATCCTTCCCCCATCTGATATAGCAAGAGTGCCCTTAAAAGTAAATTATGTAATGATGGCAGGCAGATGAGGATGCAAATTAGGGTTTAGATATTTTTGGTATTTTTGGAGAATATGTTTTTTTTTTTTTGATATTTTCTTAAATAGAAGAAAACTTGCAAATTATGGCCTAATATGCAGGAAATAAACTAAAATTAAAAGATATACAAAAAATGCTAAACAAAATCCTAAAACTTCCAAACTTGTCTTGCTGAAAAAAAAACAAAGCAAAAAATTTGCAGGTTGTATTTTGGCTTGCAGAAAATTCACAGGACATAATAAAATCTAAAAAACTTCTTAGAATTACTGAGAATTATGATGAATCCAACAAAATAAATTTCAGAATTCTTGGAGTTTTTATCAGGGAGAAATAATTTAAAGAACAGAGTATATACAGACTGAAAAATTGTAGAAAACAAGCCCTAATCTAAGCTCTGATACCAAATGATGCGGGACTAATATGCATGCAATTCTTTTTATATATTTATATGTGGGGTTAGGTGATTAATTCCTAATTTTAGATAAAAATTAATTGTAGAGAATTTTGTATGAATTTTTGAAGCCAACCATGCAGATTAGAACCTAGAAAAGTACTAAAGAAGGATCGCCGGGGCTGAGAAGCCTCGGTTAGGGCAAGTTCTCCTACAATATAAAGACTGGAAGTAGAGGGGGTGTATCTGACAACGTCTGAAGCACCCGATGAAGATTGCAGCGAAGGAATCTCTCATTCCTTGATGGATGCGGCCTGGAAAATCAAGCCAAAGACCCGCGGATACCCGGCTTTCTGCTCGGTGGTCCGATTGAGGCTTGATTGGAGTCGTTGGATTCGTAGGAACTCAGGGACCTACAAACAACCTGTCAGGGGTTAGAAAACTCAAAGAAGATCAAGAAAATAAAGGAAAATAGCAAAGGGAAGAAAGTTTTGGAGGGGGCTGGAAGGATGGTTGGCGGCAGGAAGATGGTTGCAAACACCAGGAAGAAGAACTCTCAAACCCCTTTATGCACACAAAGCAATAGAAGAACTCAAGGTTTATTTCATATATCAAAATCTCCCTTCATACAAGAGGCTAGGGTCCTTTAAATAGACCCTTAACCTTGGGCTCCAAGTAAGGGTACAATTGACATTACATAAGAATCCATTTCCCTCTCAAACCCTAGCTAGAAAATAAGGAAACATTAGGTAGAAAAAATTCCTAAAAATTCTCTTGACTTGGCCAACACTCCAAGGATGCCTAGGGGGGTGTGTTGGTCTTCTAGAAGCAGCAAGAGGCCAGCCCAAAGGGGCTCGGGTGCATGGGTTTGGGCCTCTAGAAGCTGGGGCGGCCTGGTAGCCAGGTAGCAGGAATATTTCCTGGTATCTTGCTTCTTAGGGGCTTGGGCTTGGCACCTGGGCTTGATTTCTTTAGGCTAGGATGCAGATGGACCTCTAAAATTATGGATGCCTTGGTATATGAATATATTTTGGCATTTGGAAGGGAATCTGGGCATCTGGAGGGCATCTGCAAGGAATCAGGGTTTTCTAAATTTTTTCTCCTGGGGTCTTCAAATCTTCAAGCTGGGTTGGACTTGGGCTATACTTCCATGTCTTCAATCTGGTTGGACTTGGTCTTCACTTGTATGATGTGGTCTTGAGTCTTCAATATGTTTGAATAGGACTCAAAAAAATAAAATTAGCTCGACATGAGCTGACTAACACTGGACTAAACTAGCTCAACATGAGCTGACTAGTACAGAACTGAAATAACAACTCGAAAGACTCAAATAACAACTAAAATGGACTCAGATGGGCTAAGCCCTTATTACAGATGGACTTATAAATTATTAATCAATCCACAGAGGGTTGAAAAGCCTCTATCTTATTCTGGTGTCTTTGGTGTCCCCACCATTTTTCTTCTTATTTAATTTTTGTAAATTTAGATCTAGTTTTTTATATGATTCTAAGCATGTTAGTTTATAATTTAGATGAATATTTAAGTAATTTTAAATATGCATGCTCACATGAATAAGATTTTTCATAATTATACTTTCATGACTAGGTTTTTTATGAACTAGTTTCAGCATGCTTTTATCTAATGATCCAACATCTCTATCCTATTAGTGGCTTATCTTTTAGCAAAAAGTATTTTTAGATGAATTTCCTAGATTTCATTCGACCTAAGGGAATCATTCTTAGGGGACTTATGTCAAAGGACCCTTTTACCATAGACATTAATAGGAAAAGGAACTTTTATTTAACAAAAGGGGCACATTACTGATGATAGATCTATAGATTTATTGAGTTCTATGGTCGGAGTAAAGGAGTTCTATCTAGCTACTTCAATCGATATGTCCCAAGCTTGATGATTTCCTCCACCTAGTTGGGCCCCTTCCAATTTGGTTAGAGCTTGCCTCTTTGGCCAAGTTAAAAAACTTTTGCTCATCGTATTACCAGATCACCAACTTTTAAAACCTTTCACTGGACCTTGGTATTGAAATAATGAGTAGCCTTGTATTGGTATGCCACCATCTTGATGTGTGCTCTTTCCCAAACTTCATCTATTAGGTCGAGGTCCACGAGCCATTCTTTCGAGTTGGTTTGCTTATTATAATTTGTGACCCATGCTGAGGGTACTCCAATTTTGATAGAGATCATTGCTTTAGTTTCAAAAGACAAGCTGAAGGGTGTTTCTCCTGTTGGGACCCTTAATATTATTCAATATGCCCAAAGCACATGATGGAGCTCTTCGACCCATGATCCTTTAGTCTTGCTGAGCCTCTTTTTAATCCCTTAAAGGATGGCTCGATTTATAACTTCAGCTTCTTCTTAGCTTAGGGATGCACCACTGAAGTGAAGTCATGTAAAATTTCTTGGTCTTCATAGAATTCTTCAAACTAAGTACTAATGAACTATCATCCATTATTGGTGATCAGTACTCTAGGGACATCGAATCGATAGAAAATATCCCTCCACATGAAATCTATTATTTTCGACTTGGTGATATGTGATACTAGTTTGGCTTCCATGCATCTATAAAATAGTCAACAGTTACTAGCAAGAACTTTCATTGCCTTGAAGCTGGAGGGAATGGTCCAAGAATATCCATCCCCTATTATGCAAAAGGCCATGGGGTATATATGGGAGTGATCAGCATGGCCAGGAGATGATGAATGTTGGCATTCCTTTAATAGGCATCACATTTCATTATAAACCTTTTGTTATCCTATTGCATGGTCAGCCAATAATAGTCTTGTCAGAGCAGCTTATATGCAAGGGTTCTCTTTCTCAATGATCTCCACAAATCTCTTCATGAATTTTTTTCAATGCAAATTCTACCTATGATGACCGTAGGCATCTGAGGGGCAAAGAAAATGATCACTTATAGAGTTATCCTCATGCACCAAGTACTTGGAAGATCTATACTTGATCTTGTAGTGACTTTCGGTCTATAGGGAGTTGACAATCTCTTAGGAAGTTTATTAGTGGGTCGATCCAGCATGGCTCATCATCAAGTTACAAGATTTCTAGTGAATCTATTTGATCTCAAAGCTACGAAGGCCACTGGTTAGTTTCTTGACCCTTTGGAAATATTTGATCATATTTCCCTCCTGAGCCTCGAAGTTTCCTTTAACATGTTTGACAACTAGTTGAAAGTCATTGTAGACTCTCAAATCTTGCACTCCTATTTCTGTGGTAATGCCGAGGCTGGCTATCAGGATCTTGTACTCAGCTTCATTGTTAGTTGTCAGGAACTCAAGGCATAGACCATGCTCGATGATAACTCCTTTAGGGCTAATGATGACTGCTCCTATCCCTGACCCTTCAAGATTTGACGATCTATCCATATATATCTCCCAGGTATTATTTGGGCTTGGAAGGGTATTCATTGTAGGCCTCGGTGGTTCCACTGCTTCTGGCTCAATCAGATCATTAGGAATGGTGCATTAAGCTAGGAAGTTGGATAGCATCTAGGTTTTGATCGATGGTTGGGGGTGATATTTGATATCAAACTTCAAGAGCTCAATCACCCATTTGGCAATACATCCAGTTGTGTCAGGTCAATGAAAAATATTCTTTATGGACTAATCAGTCGACAAGGTGATGGTGTGAGCCTGGAATATGAGCAAAACTTTCGAGCGATGATAAGGAGAGTATACACCCACTTTGAATACCAGGTCTCTGCATCTCTTAAAATTTTATTGACATAGTAGATGAGTTTCTAGACCCTATCCTTCTCTTGAATTAGTACTACACTCATGGCCGAAGGAGAGGTTGCCAGATATAGGAATAAGTCTTCATCAAGATCCAGCCTCCCTAATAGCAAAGGAGAGCTAAGATAACTATTGACTCCTATATTGATTTTGATGATTAATAAAATATTTAATTATATTTGAGTACTAACCGATTATTGAAGTGTGTTTTATCATAAAAGGTACTCATCAAGTTAGTAATTTGGATTGCTTATCAAATAGTTTGAGAAGCCCTCTTTATGGTTGAAACACACAAGATTAATGGACTTAAGTATATAAGGATGGCTTGAAAGGATTTAAGAGTCAAGTTTAAAATGGATTCAGTAGAGTTTCGGTTGAATTTTAAAAAGTTTCGGTAAGTGTCGACTCACAGTGGAAGTGTTGACTCATGAAAAGTGATGTCGACTCAAACTGATACATAGAAGAAGTTTCAGTTAGTATGCTTGAAGTGTCGACTCATGTAGATGAAGTGTCAACTCATGTGTCAACTCATGAATCGACTCAAAGCATGAGATAGAATCTATACAGAACATATTGAATTTCAAAACTTCTCTCAAGTGTCGACTCATGAAAGCCAAGTGTCAACTCAAGTGTCGACTCACCAAATGAAGTGTCGACTCACCTGAGATTTCCAAAGAGCTTCAAAAAACTCTTTTGAACTAAGTGTCGACTTATGGAAGCCAAGTATCAACTCAAGTATCGACTCATGACCTGAAGTGCTACACTTGAAGTTCTGATGAACAGCAATAGCTAGTTTTTTCAAATGCAAAACTTGTCCTTTTCATCCTTCAATGGCTAGTTCACCTCTCCAACGATCATAAACTACCATTTGGGGTTTGCAAAAGTATTTAAGGTGATCTTAAATGAAGGAAAAAAAAGAGAGAAGTTTACATTGAATATTCATCAAGAGTTCATCTACTTTCAAGTCAAGTTAAGCCTTCAAGATTTCAAAGCATTCAAGAGCATTCAAGTTCAACCATTCAAGCTTCAACAACTTGAAGACAAGCATCTAGAGCAACTCTACAAGAGCTTCAAAGAGATACTTGCTTTTATCGAAAGCTTTTTGTATTCTTAACAATATTATTGAATCCTTTCTTTTGTTTTTAGTTTCAAAAGAATTAAAACTAGAAGTGAAGGTTTGTTAGTGAGCCTTTGTGTTAAAACCAACTGAGGTTTTTGGTTAGCCTAAGTCACAAAACCAAGGAGGTTATTGGTGAGCCTAAGTTACAAAACCAACCAGGTCTTTGGTTATCCTATAAAACCAAATAGGTTTTGACTTATGTTCCTGGTAAAAACAAGTTGGGTTTTGATTAGTAAGCCCAGAAAACTAATCGACTATAATCAAGAAAGATTATAGTAAAAATCTTTAGTGGATCTTGGGGAGTGGTCGTAAGTGCTTTGGTGTGCACCGAACCACTATAAAATTTTGTGTGTTTGTATTATTTACTCTTTCTTACTTGTTTTTACTTACCTTGCATTTACTTTTTAAATTCACTACACACTCATGAGCCTCACAAACACTAGCAATACACAAGGACTTTAATTATTTTTGAATTGGAATTCATTAGCTATTATTTTCTTTTTGAAATCCAATTCATCCCCCTCTTGGGTTGCTTGCTGGGCAACAAGTGGTATCAGAGCCTTGTTCTCAGTGTATAGGTATAACCACCTTGAGTAAAGATCTATGGCAGCCCCACTTAGTACTAGTATAATTGAGGGACAAGCCTCAAATAAACCTCCTTATTTTAATGGCACCAATTACACTCATTGGAAAACATGAATGAGAATTTATATGCATTCTGTATATTATAATTTATGAAAAGTAGTGGATAAAGATCCTCATATTCCTTCGATTGTTGTTAATGGTGTTTCCATTCCAAAACTTGAAGAGGATTGGGATGAAAATGACATTAAACAATCTGAGATCAATGCTAAGGTAGTGAATCTCCTTTACAATGCATTGGATCCTAGTGAATTCAATAGGACCTCCACATGCACCTTAGCTAAAGAAATATGGGACATTCTTGAGGTCACTCTTGAGGGTACTAGTCAAGTGAAAAATACTAAAGTCAATATGCTTGTGCATACTTATGAAATGTTTCAAATGGAACCTAATGAATCCATTACTGACATGTACACTAGATTTACGAATATTGTTAATGGCATGAGAAGTCTTGGTAAAACTATGTCTAATGCCGATCTTGTGAATAAAATTTTTAGATCGCTACCAACATCTTGGGATCATAAAGTAACCACTATCCAAGAAGCCAAAGATATTGAGAAACTTTCATTGGAGCAACTAGTAGGTTCACTCATGACTTATAAGTTAAGCTTGAAGCAAAAAGAATGGATATGGATAAAAAGAAGAATATAGCCTTCAAATCCACAATACAAGAAGAGTCTTCAAATGAGGAATCAGAAGAAGAAGAAAATAAGGATGAAGAAGCACTCATAACAAGGAAATTTAGAAGATTTATGAAGAAAAAGAAATTTTCCTACAAAAAGATGGCTCAACCAAGCAAGGAAAAGGGAAAAAAGAAAGAAAAAGAAAAGGACAAGGAGATACCAATATGCTTCAAGTGTAAGAAGCTTGGACATTACAAATATGATTATCCTCTCCTAAAGAAGTCCAAAAGAAGATTTAGAAAGAAGGCAATGATGGCAACATGGAGTGACAGTGAGAACTCCAACTCAGAAAAAGAACAAACTAAAGTTGCCAATCTTTGCTTCATGGCATAACAAGATGAAGAGGTGCATTCTAAATTTAAAGTTGATTATACTTTTGATGAATTAAGAAATACTTTTGATGAATTAATGCATGATTACAAATTGGCAATGGTTGAAAATAAAAAATTGAAGAAGCATGCAAACTCTTTCTCTCATTAAAATACAAATCTTATAAATGAAGTTAGTGATTTAAAGAATAAAATTGATATTTTAGAAAAATAAAGAAATTCTTTATCCATGAAAATGAAGTTATGAAAAGACCCAAAGTTAATATTTCAAACAATGAACTTTTAAAGAAAAATTAAGATCTTGAGATTGAAAATCTGAAATTCAAAAATAAGCTTGGAAAGATAAAACCTTTTACTGAAAAATTTACTTTTAGTTTTGAAAAGTTATATCTTTTATTAAACAATCCAAGAGCCGGTTTAGGTTTCAGACCTCAAAAATAGTAAAAATATTTCAAAAGTTTTTCATATCTGCATCATCTGGTATTATATGTCATTCTAGAGCATCAATTAGAATAAAGGTGATTACATAGCTTTTGTTTCTCAAATTAAACCTAAATATATTGAACAAGCAGAAAAAGATCCTAATTGGATTATTGCTATGCAAGAAGAACTAAATCAATTTGAAAGAAATAAAGTTTGGACTCTAATAGAAAGATCATCTAATATTTCAATTATTGGCACAAAATGGGTATATAAGAATAAACTAGATGAAAATGGTGTTGTTACTAGAAACAAGGCTAGGCTTGTAGCTAAAAGTTATAATCAAGAAGAAGGTATTGATTTTGATGAAACCTTTACTCCTGTAGCTAGACTTGAAGCCATTAGATTACTTTTAGCATTTTCATTTTTATGAATTTTAAACTATTTCAAATAGATGTTAAATGTGCTTTTTTAAATGGTTATATTGGTGAAAAAGTGTTTATTGAACAACTACCTGGTTTTGAAAATCATGCATATCCTGAACATGTTTTCAAACTTCATAAAATACTTTATGGATTAAAACAAGCACCTCGAGCATGGTATGAAAGACTCAGCAAATTTTTGATTGAAAATGATTTCTCTAGAGGCTATATTGATACTACCTTATTTCTGAAAAGGAAAGATAATGATCTATTAGTAGTACAAATCTATATTAATGATATTATATTCGGTGCTATTAATAAGTCTCATTGTCAAGAGTTTGCCAAGCTTATGCAGGGAGAGTTCGAGATGAGTTTGATGGGTGAATTAAATTTCTTCCTCGGACTCCAAATCAAGCAAACCAAAGAAGGGATCTTCATCGACCAAGCTAAGTATACAAGAGAAATCTTAAAGAAGTTTGGGATGGAGACAACCAAGCAAATGATACACCTATGAGCGCTTCTTTTAAACTTGATAAAGATGAATGTGGTAAAGTGTTGATTAGAAATTGTATAAGGGTATCATTGGGTCACTACTATATTTAACTGCTAGTAGACCATATATCATTTTAGTATTTGCATGTGTGTTAGATATCAGTCTGATCCTAAGAAATCTCATTTATTTTCTATTAAGTGCATTATTACATATTTATCTGGTACTATTGATATTAGACTATGGTATTCTAGAGACTCTTCTATTGAATTAATTGGTTATTCAGATGCTGGCTTTATTGGGTGTAAATTAGATAGAAAAACTACAAGTGAATCTTGCCAATTTCTTGAAGTTAACTTAATCTCATGGTTTAGCAAGAAACAAATTTCAGTTGCACTATCTATAGCTAAAGCAAAATATATTACAACTGGAAGTTGTTGTGCTCAAATCTTGTGGATTAAGCAATAACTTGAAAATTTTGGAATCAAATTAACTAAGACACCTATAAGATGTAATAACACTAGTGCTATAAATTTAACCCAAAATCTTGTTCAGCATTCTAGAAGTAAACACATTAAAATTAAATATTTTTTTATTAGAGATCATGTTAAAAATAATGATGTTGTGTTATAATTCATGTGTACTGAAATATAATTGGCTGACATTTTGACCAAACCACTTCATGAAGGTCGATTCTATATGATTAGAAGAGCATTAGGAATCATCAACCCTTTTGACTAAATTTCCATCTCTTTACAATCTTTAAAACTCTCTTTGAAATTTGTTGATCAAATAGCTTGAAGATCATGTTTTTCTCATACAAACCTTTTGAAATCATGTTCTAATCTGTTCAATGATCCTTTTCCCATTTTTCTTGGATTTTTAGTCGAAGTGTCGACACTTTGATGTGTCGACACTTGCAAGTGTCGACACTTGACCCACAGTCATGAGTTGACACTTTACCGATGGTAAACCGAGATAAAATAGGGAAAACAAAGTGTTTTCCTCAAATTTCTTCTTCCAATCTGAGCTGACTCACCCTAGAACAGTAATCTAGCACTCCATTCCCTCCAATCTAAGTTTCAACTACCTGATTCTTTATTCAGAATAGTTTCTTTTGGTTCCCTCACTATTCTTCATCCATTCTCACCATTCCTTTTATGAAAAACCCTAGATTTCTTCCTACATTCCCTCTTTACCTTGTTTCGTTGAATGGGTCCTAGAAAGCAAGTAGTCTAAAGACCTAGACCATCTATTCAAGAGGTAGAGTGATGGATGATGGCTAGGCATAAGGATCGAGCAGTAGTTGAGCCCGAGGACTAGCCTGATATTCTTGTCAGACCACTTTTTTCTATAGCAAATAGGATGAGCTCGAAGACTATTGTTGGTGGTCATTGAGTGAATTTTGATTTCTTAGACCAGCAGCACTTCAGATTGGTCAGTGGTTAAGAGATGCTAGTCTAGCTCACTTATGCATGCTATCTGAGAGATTCTATCCTGGCATGATGAGAGAATTCTACAGATCACTTGCTAGAGGCACTGATGGATGGGTAGCATAGGTACATGGGAGAGAGGTTCCACTGACAGCTGAGATTCTGAGTCAGGCATGGGAGATTCCTATGAGAGGTTCAGTGGTGGATGCCCTAGTGGACAGGATCAGTGGACTCCAGTGTATCTTCGAGATAGACAATCTTCTATAGGAAGCCACTACTATTGCATCGAGACTCTTGGCAGAGATGAGGCTACTGCACCACATTATCACCCGGATCTTGCTATCGAAGGCCAGACGATTCGACTTTATTACTGAGCGAGAGATTCTAGTCATGGTGTCATTGATTCAGCACACTCCGGTATGCCTCCCCATCTTTCTGGTTCATCAGATGATAGAGGCATCAACCAGCCGAAGGCTCTGCTTGCCCTATGGTATGGGATTGACTATATTATTCAGGGCATACAGAGTAGTCGTAGATGGAGAGCCATACAGGTAGCTTCTGCACACAAATGTCTACGATGAGAGATCCCTTCATAGGATGGGATATCATCTGGTCAGAGGTCAATAAAGATGACACATATCAGGTTAGACCACTGATGCAGATGATGAGGCTATAGAGGAGGAGCACATTTTTAGAGATGAGACCGGCCCTCAGAGATACCTAGAGAGATTCTAGAGGCACAACCCGAGCCTTCTACACAGCTTGAGCCATCTGCTCCACCACACTCAGAGATGCTAGCCCCTGGAGATTCTATAGAGGATAGAATCACCCATCTGGAGTCAGATACCATGATCATCAGACAGAGGGTTTATCAGATACATCTGGAGATAAGAGAGAGCTACCAGGGCTTGAGAGAGGGTATTCTACTATTTTAGCCACATTAGAGAGACCTTCATCGAGCAGAGTACCTCCCTCTACTCATTTAGATTCACCTCTAGCACCAGCAACATCCCCAGCACCAGAGACAGTAGATGATCAGACCGACTCCGTAGATTTCGATGTTGCAGACTTCATGGTGGAGCCGGAGGCAGATATGGTTGCTGATGTGTCTAGGACACCCATTCCTGATCCTTCCAGATTTTCCTTCTAGACTCCCATCTTACCTAGCTCTTCCACTATTCCTGACCCTTTTGTCACTTCCATTCCCCCTTCTACTCCTATTATTCATTCTACTGATATACATGTGATTCAATCTACTTCTCTACACACATCCTCCCTGATCCGGGAACTAGGCTTTTACACTCCTAGTTTCCACCGTCTTGATTCAGGTCCCATCTTTGATCATACCCCTCTTCCACTGATGCTTTTGCCACTTCAGTCAGTACTGCTCCTGCTATTGATATAGCCTCTTCCTCTTCAGCACCAACCAAAGGTAGAGCATATGTTAGACGTAGAGGCCCAGGCCATCGTGATGTATCGAGACCTACCCAAACCAGACTCTTTGATCTCCGACTGATGTGGTCGTGATCCCGACCTTCTAGAGATACTGGACTGATTGAGATTGGGTCCTCCTCTAATGAGGAGGGTACTCCTTAGGGTGGTCTCTATGTTAGCTAGTTTACATTTTAGCACTTTTTGTATCGTTATTTGTTTGTTTGTTTGTTTGTATCAAACTTGATATATCAAATTCTGAAATTTATTTATATATATATTAACTCTTTCATATTCTAATGCTATTATTAACTCTTCTGCTTTCTTACTTCAATTCTATGATATATATCTTGTCTTTCTTCCCACCTTTTTTAATGATGACAAAAAGGGAAAGAAATAAGTTAATGATGGCAGAAATAAGATAATGGTATAATTACACTAAAATGTTTTATGCTACAATGGCATTATCTAAAATGGTTTTATGAAAACATAATTTATGAGTAAAAAAGAAATTCCTTTTAAGTTAAAAATTCTTAAAATCTCTTTGAAAATCAATTTTTCGGATCACTTTTTGAGGGGGATTATTTATACCCTTCAATCTCTTGTTCTGACACTTTTGCTCTTTTGTCATATCTTAACACTCCTTATGATCTGATACTTTTTCTTTGGCATATATTTCAAGTAAAAATATTTTCATATTTTCACTCAGATATTTTTCATACTGAAATTTCTTTTCTATAAATATGCTTTAACTCTAATACACCCTTGAGTATCATGGTACATGTAATCTTAGCTTTGATATTTTTTTATTTATAGCTCTAACACAATGCAAATGAGTCTTAGTTCTCAATGGTATATTTTTAGACTCTAGCTTCTATTTATCATTTGCTCTGATACTTATAGCATAAGGCTTTATATCTATTGAAAATCTTTTAAACTTTTTATATGATTATACTTAAAGATTTTGTCATCATCAAAAAGGGAGAGATTGTTGACTCCTGTATTAATTTTGATGATTAATAAAATACTTAAGTATATTTGAATACTAACCAATTGTTGAAGTGTGTTTTATCAAAAAAGGTACTCATCAAGTTAGTAATTTGGATTGCTTGTCAAATAGTTTGAGAAGCCCTCTTTATGGTTGAAACACTCAAGATTAATGGACTTAAGAATATAAGGATGGCTTGAAAGGACTTAAGAGTCAAGTTTAAAAAGGATTCAACAGAGTTTCGATTGAATTTTAGAAAGTTTCAGCAAGTGTCGACTCAAAGTGTCAACTCATGAAAAGTGAAGTATCAACTCAAGCTGATACACAGAAGAAGTTTTAATTGGCATGCTTGAAGTGTCGACTCATACAGATGAAGTGTCAACTCATGTGTCGACTCATGGATCGACTCAAAGCCTGAGATATAATATATACAGAACATGCTAAATTTCAAGACTTCTCTCAAGTGTCGACTCATGGAAGCCAAGTGTTGACTCAAGATCGACTTACCAAATGAAGTGTCGACTCACCTGAGATTTCTAAAGAGCTTCAAAGAACTCTTTTGAACTTGGTGTTGACTCACGGAAGCCAAGTATCGACTTAAGTGTCGACTCATGACCTGAAGTGTCAACACTTGAAATTCTGATGAACAGTAATGGCTAGTTTTTTCAAATGCAGAATTTGTCCTTTTCATCCTTCAATGGCTAGTTCACCTCTCCAATGGTCATAAACTTCCATTTGGGATTTGAAAAAGTATTTAAGGTGATCTTAAATGAAGGAAAAAAAGAGAAAAGTTTACATTGAATATTCATCAAGAGTTCATCCACTTTTAAGTCAAGTTAAGCCTTCAAGATTTCAAAGCATTCAAGAGGATTCAAGTTCAACCATTCAAGCTGTATTTAAGGCTTCAACAACTTGAAGACAAGCATCTAGAGCAACTCTACAAGAGCTTCAAAGAGATACTTGTTTTTATTAAAAGCTTTTTGTATTCTTAACAATATTATTGAACCCTTTCTTTTGTTTCTAGTTTCAAAGGGATTGGAACTAGAAGAGGAGGTTTGTTGGTGATCCTTTGTGTTAAAACCAATGGAGGTTTTTGGTTAGCATAAGTCACAAAACCAAAGAGATTGTTGGTGAGCCTAAGTTACGAAACTAACTAGGTTTTTTGTTATCCCGCAAAACCAAATGGGTTTTGACTTGTGTTCCCGGTGAAAACAAGTTGTGTTTTGATTAGTAAGCCTGAAAAACTAATTGACTGTAATCAAGAAAGATTATAGTGGAAATCCCAAGTGGACCTTGGAGAGTGGATGTAGGTGCTTTGGTGTGCACCGAACCACTATAAAATTTTGTGTGTTTGTATTACTTGCTCTTTCTTACTTGTCTTTACTTACCTTGCATTTACTTTTTAAATCTGTTGTACACTCTTGAGCACTCACAAACACTAGCAATATACAAAGACTTTAATTATTTTTGAATTGGAATTTATTAGCTATTATTTTTTTTAAAACCCAATTCATCCCCCCCTCTTGGGTTGCTTACTAGGCAACAATAACACTTGAGGTCATAAAAGCTTTCTGACATTCTTCCATCCACTGGAAATCCTTTGGGCACTTCAGAGTTTGGAAAAATGAAAGGCAATGCTCGACCAACTTGGAGATGAATCTGTTGAGGGCTTCTATCCTTCAGTGAGCTGCTGGATATTTTTGACCATCTTTAGCAGGCTTATATCGTAGATGGATTTAATTTTCTCTAGATTAGCCTCCATCCTCCTGTTGGAGACCATGAATTCCAAGAATTTGCTCGAGACCACTTCGAAGGTGAATTTGATGGGGTTCATTTTTATTTGGATTTTTTGGAGGGTGTCAAAGGTCTCCTGGAGGTCTTCAACATGGGTTATGGCAATTTTGCTTTTGATGAGCATGTCGTCCACATATACCTCCATGTTTTGCTTGATTTGGTCTTTGAAGACCTTATTTACTAGGTGTTGGTAAGTAGCACCTGTATTCTTTAGTCCAAATGGTATAATCCTATAATAAAAAAGACCTTAATCAGTAATAAAAGCAACTTTATCCTCATCTTCTAGGGCTATTTAGATTTGGTTATATCTAGAGATGATGTCATGAAATTGACAAGATCATAGCCCGAAGTAGCATCAACCATCTGAACAATTCATGGTAGTGGGTAGTCTTCTTTTGGGCATGCTCTATTGAGATCCATGAAGTCTATGCAAATTCATCACTTGCCATTCACCTTTTTCACCATAATTGGGTTAGTGATCTATTTTGGATAGGTAGTTTTTTAGATGAAACTAGCATCAAGCAACTCGTCGACCTCCTTAGTGATAACTTTTTGGTGCTTGAGTATAAAGCTCTATTTCTTTTGCTTGACAGGTTAGCATTTGGGGCCCAACTTCAACTAGTGTACCATCATCGAGGGATCGATGCATGGCATATCTATGGGTGCCCAGGTGAAGATATCGGCATTCTCTTGCAAAAATGAAGTCAACTAGTCTTTTGTTACCTGATCCAAGTTGGAGCCGATCCTAACTGTATGCTCTATATTTCCATCAGTCAAAGATATGGAAATGAGGTACTCACCAAGCTCTCCTCATTGTTTGGTCAGGTCATCCCAAGCATCAAACCTTCAACTTGATAGTCTTTAGCAACTCTTTTTTCCTAGAGCTCGATGCGGTAATAGCATCGTGTTAGGTTCTGATCTCCGTGGATCTCACCAACCCCATATATGGTTGGGAACTTCACTTTTAGACAATAAGTGGAGATGATGTCTTGAAAGCCTTTAAGACCCGTTATCTGAGAATGGTATTGTAGGTTGAGGGCATCCGAATGATCAAGAAGTCTACTGGAGCAATAGATCATATAGGGTAGTGTTCCATTTTTATGGTCAAGGCAATCATCCCCTTTACTTGGATGCATCTCCTATAAATCTCATTAATGGAGAATTAACTTGAACCAAACATTCGAAAGATATTCCCATTCTCAAGAGTGCATTATAGTATAAAACATTTGCTAAACTCCTTATTGATAACGATATGGTGTATATCATAATTTTCAATGTTTAAAGTTACCACCATAGCATCATTGTGGAGAAACTGAATTCCATCATCATCCTCTTAAGAAAAAAACTACTAGCATTACTCATCTTTTCTCTAGTTACTTGGGGTGCCCACCCCACTAGTTATTATTCCTACTTATCCCGATAGCATGGGATCACCTTCCTTGGGAGGTGGAAGTGGCTGTGGTTGTTCAATTGGTGGTGGTGATCTTGGACATTCTTTCAACCTTCTTTGTTATTAAATGAATCAATTAAGATGACCCCACCTAATCAACTCTTCATCTCATCTTATAGCTGGATGCACACTTCAATATCATGGGTATGGTCTCGATGATATAAGCAAAATTTATTTTGATTACTCCTCACCAGCAGTGTTCACATCTTTCGAGGCTTCAAAATATGCCTTCTAATCTCTATTAGGACCTTTGTTCTTGGTGAATTTAGAGGAGCATAGGTGTAGAACTTCCTAGAAGCAGTGCTTAAGGGGCTTCCCTAGGTTGGCAATCTTTGAAGAATCTATTCCTCTCTCACGGGGATCTGGAGCAAGGCTCAATTCTCTCCCATGCCTTAGAGAGAGTTTGCATCTTCACGTTTCCTTACCACCCCCTGGTGTAAAGTGGATGAATCCTCTTCCAACATGAAAACTTCTTCCATCCAAGTATATTTTTTAGCTCAGGCTAGTATTCTTGCAAAATCTTTAGAATAGGTCTTGGCCAATGACTTTTTAAGATCAGTTTTTAGCAATTCTTTTGCTAGAATAGACATGGCAGCCAACTGGTCCAAATTGCATATCTCCAAAATATCCATGTTGAAGCAACTCATGAAGGTTCGGATTTTCTCTCCTTCCTCCTATTTGAGTGTATGGAGATAGTGTGAATGTTGCTGTAACCTCTGACTACTAATAAAGTGGTCAGTAAATGCTCATCTTAGCTATTCAAAGGAGTATACTAATCCCGGCTTTAGGCTTGAATACAATTGTTAAGTCGCTCCCTTTAAAGTGGAGGGGAAGGCTCAATAGAGAATGGGATCAAGAGCCGTATGGAGGAGCATCGTTGCTCTAAAACTCACTAGGTAATCGTCGGGGGTGGTGGTCCCGTCATAGCTTTCAAGTTGTGGGATTTTGAAATACTGGGGAAGCAATGCTTGCATGATCTTGTCATCTAATGGTAGCTTGTTACTGACCCCATTGTTTGGTGTTGAAGAAAGATTATGGATCACCTTGATTCACCGATCTATCTCCTTGAGCCTTCGATCGATTTCAAGGTCTCGATCGATTGAGGCTTTTAATTGCTACAGAGATCGACGATCAGGAGTGGAGTTATGCTCTGATTGAGGACTTTTAGGACATTGTCTCTTTGCCCCTGGACTTTTAGGATGTGATGATAGTAGTGAGTGGTCCCTCCAAGATTTTTTAAAGAAATATGTGATTCCTCCGGTGGTGGAGGTGCTGCTCCGGCTATCGAATGTTGCAACACCGATGGTGGCACAAGTGTGGATAGTGCCAGAGGTTAAGAGGCTATGCATGGTGCAGTCGATGGGAGTGGCATCATTGGAGGCAATGCAGGGGCAGGCTAGGGCTTGGGCATCTATCACTAGGTTCTGAACTTGTTCGACAAGCAGGTTAAATTGATCCAGGCCCACCACTACTTCTTACGGTGGTGGTGAGACTCCTACTAATGCAAGGAGAGATAGATCATTCACTTGGCTCTCTACCATCCTTTCCACCAATCAAGAAGCCATGATATTGGTGTGGCAAAAGGTGGTCTTCTTGGGTGGCATGGCTTTCCCATTTCATGGGTTACACCCTCTGCGAATATTCAGGACCTTCCTCTAATTTGTTGGTGCCAAAGTTCATCAAGCACTAGAACGAGGGCTGCAGATACTAGAGTGAATGATGTAGGCCAGGCTCCAGGAGTGGTATATGCAAAAAAGTCCCACCAAGGGTGGCCAAGTAATGGCACTCTGATGCTCAAGTCAATATTGGTACTAATAGTGGGGAGTGTAATTAGGAAGGCTTGCGCGTACCTCTAGGAGCTCACATGGAGCCTTTTTTATATATGGATTATCCGAGGTGTTTTAGGCAGGATCAAGATCCTATCGAGTCTGGTGAAAAGTAGCTGGACCTCCCACGTATCACCTAGGGCCTTTTTGTTGGAAAAGAGGTGTCTTGTCTCCTTAAATACATCCTTGTCATTAGTCTAAGATAAGCTATGCATCATTGAATAGTAGCTTAAGTTACGAGGCATATAGACATGCTCATTGCTCTTGTAGAGATCCTGCCATGATTTGCTAAATTTAGGATGTGTTGGAGAGCCCTGCCAAGTGGTGCTATGTAGTGGTGGTGAGCATCAGAGTGCTGCACTATGGGGGCTTAGAATATGTTGTCAAAGTGGTACTGGCTAGCATTCTTGGTATGGTTCAGCCATGTTGACACTCATTGTTAAGAGCCTCTTAATCAATGCATACCAGAGAGCTTCTGACCAAGCACCTTGGGGGTAGTTAGAAGGGCTTGTCGATGCCTTAGGACACAAGAATTGGTCTCTACTATCCTCTACTTGAGGGCTTCTAACCAAGCACCTCAGGGGTGGTCGATAGGACTCGTTGATATCTTGGGACAAAGGGATTGGCCTCTACCATTGTCTACTTGTGGGCTTCTAGTTGAGTACCTCAGGGGTAGTTAGTAGGGCTTGCTGATGCAATGGTGCATGGGAATTGGCCTTTGCCATCATCTGCTCGAGGACTTCTAGACAAATACTTTAGAGGTAGTCAATAGGGCTTGCTGATGCCTTGGGCTATAGGAATTGGCATCTACCATTATCTGCTCGAGGGCTTCTAGTCAAGAACCTCAGAATAGTCGGTAGGGCTCACCGATATTTTGGAATATAAGAATTGGCCTTTGCCATCATCCACTCATGGGCTTTTGGCCGACTACCTTAAGGGTGGTCGGCAGGGCTCACTAATGCCTTGAGGCACAGGAATGGGCCTCTTCCATCATCTACTCGAGGACTTTTGGCTGAATGACTTAGAAAGGTAAGGCTCGCTAATACCTTAGGGCATAGGAATTGGCCTCCGCCATCCTTTACTTAAGGGCTTCAGGTCAAGCACCTTAGAGCGGTCAGTAGGGCTCACTAATGCTTTCGTGGCCTTTGTCATCATCTGCTCAAGGGCTTCTAGCTGAACACTTCAAGGATGATCGATAGGGCTTGCTAATGCTTAGGGCATAGGAATGGGCCTATGCCATCATCTACTTGGGAGCTTCTAGCCGAATGCCTCAAGGTGATCGACAGGGCTTGCTGATATCTTAGGGTATAGGAATTGACCTTTGCCATTGTCCACTTGAGGGCTTTTGGCCAAGAACCTCAGGGATAGTCGGTAGGACTTACTGATACCTTGGGATACAAGAATTATCCTCTGCTATCATCCACTCAAAGGCTTCTAGCCGAGCACCTCCGGGGTGGTTAGCAAGGCTCACTGATGCTTTTGAAAATAGGAATTGACCTCTGCCATCATTTGCTTGAGGGCTTCTAAGCAAGTACCTCAGGGATGATTCGTAGGGCTTACTAATGCCTTAGCTGGTCAGAGCGCATCATGTCCATCCACACCTGTCTTAACTAGTGTCTTCTATTCAAGTGCATGTTGCTCAACCAATAGAGTGCTTATACCATCATGGATCCCATGTGCTTGATTCGACCATATTGTTCATCAATAGATATAAAGCAAGTTCAAGTTAATAATAGAAGCTCTATAGATATCTTATTTCATGATACCTTTAACAGGATGAACCTATTAAGAAATTGCCCGCTAAAGATGAGTTCCCCTTTAGTAAGATTATTAGGAGATGTCATTCTCATGGAAGCAAGAGTGCTCTACCCATAACCATGGGTCAAACAACAAAGCAAGCTATAGTCATGCTGAACTTCTTAGCGGTGAAGGTCCCCTTAGCCTACAATGTTATCCTGGGGAGATCAAGCTTGAACATCCTCTATGCCACCATCTCCACCTATCTATATTAAGGAGGTTTCCCATCATCCAAGGAGTGGGTGAGGCTTGAGGTGATCAAGCCTTGGCCAGGCAGTGCTATGTAACCACTCTTAGAGGCAAAAAGCTCTAGGAGATGCTATCCATCGATAGCCTCAATCTTAGAGATCAACAGGATTGACAGCGGGGCTAACCAGTAGATGGCTCCTTTTGTTGGCTTCCCAAGACGAGTTTGATCCAACCCAAAAGATAAAGATCGAGATTCAACTAAGCGAGACCTCGCATGACCATCTCCTTGCATTTTTAAAGCAAATGCTAATGTCTTTGCATGGACCACCTTAGATATGCCTAGCATCAACCCAGAGGTTATGGTGCAAAGACTGAATTGTTGATCCTTTGCACAAGCCGGTGAAGCAAAAAAAGTGAAGTTTTGCCCTCAAGCAGTAGCAAGCCAACAAGTAGGAGGTGGAAAAGTTGTGGGAAGCTAGCTTTGTTCATGAGGTTAGCTATCCAGAATGGCTAGTGAATGTGGTGCTCATCAAGAAGGCAAGTGCCAGGTATGTATCAATTTCACCAATTTGAATAAAGCCTATCCAAAGGATTACTTTCCTTTGTCCCGGTAGACCAGTTAGTTAATTCTACATCAAAGCACAAGCTACTAAGCTTCATGGAGGCCTTTTCTAGATGTAACCTAATCCAATGGCCCCTCGGGGTGAGGAAAAGACATCCTTCATCATAGAGCAAGGGCTTTACTATTATGAAGTGATGCCCTTTCACTTGAAGAATATGAAAGCCACCTACTAGCATCTTGTCAACAAGGTTTTTAAATATTAGATTTGCCACAACATTGAGGTATACTTTGATGACACACAATGAAGAGCTGGTAGGTGGAGCACCACTTAGCAAACCTTGAGAAAACTTTCTACACCTTAAGAAAGTACTACATGCACCTTTGGCATATTCTCTAGAATGTTCTTGGGTTTCATGGTCTCACATTGTGGAATTGAAGCCAACCCAAAAAAACTCTAAACTATCTTGGAAATGTTACTACCAAGGACCTAGAAGGAAGTGCAATGCTTAGCAAGGTAGATAGCCATGCTGAGCAAGTTCATTGCTAGATTAGGCAACAAGTGCCTGCCCTTCTTCAAAGCTCTAAGGCAGGTCAAGAACTTCCACTAGATAGAAAAGTGACAGGCTATCTTTGAGCAGTTTTGCACATACTTAGCCACTACCTCCCTCTTGATAATGTAGGCAAAAGGAGAGATGCTGTCTCTATAGCTGGAGATCTCTATAGCTGGAGATATCCCCTATCATGATAAGCTCTATCTTTATTTGGAAGGAAAAAGGCATGCAAAAGCTCATGTACATACTAGCAAGGTACTAAAGGACATGGAAATCCAATACCCACGAATGGAAAAGGTCACCTATGCTCTCATGATCTTAGCATAATGACTCCAGCCCTCCTTCTAGGTGCACCCATCACTATCCTAATGGACCAGCCCCTAAGGTTAATCTTGCAAAGGCTAGACACCTCTAAAAGGATCACAAGATATAGGTGGTGCTTGGAGAGTTTGACATCCACTACTATCTATGACCTTCTATCAAAGCCCAAGCACTGGCCAACTTTCTTATGGAGTGCACACTCCCTGTAGAAGTTGAAGCATATACAAAAGCAGCAGCCTCTTTCCTAGCAAGCGATATTTGGACACTTTCTGTCTATGGAGCATCCAATGAGAGAGGCTCTGGGGCATGAATGATTCTTGCCAGTCCAAACAACATCATCATGGAGCAAGCCCTCCATTTTATCTTTAGAACCTCCAATAATAAGATGGATTATGAAGTACTCTTAGTGGGGCTAAGATTGGCCCGAGAAATTGGAGCATAGCACCTCAAAAGACTCCCAACTAGTTATCGGCCAGGTTCATGGAGAGTATGAGGCCAAAGCCCCTATCATGAAAAAGTATCTAAGAAAGGTAAAATAAATAATCCCTTCTTTTCTCTCTTTTAAGATTGTGCAGATTCCTAGGACAAAAAAATCTCAAGTGGACCTTCTATCAAGACTAGCTATTATGAAGAATCCAGAGATCCATAAAAGAGCATATATGAAGAATCTAGAGAAGTGCAGCAACAAGGGCAAACTATCCCCTGTGATGCAAGTGGACCGTAAGCCAAGCTAGATGGACCCCTTGATGTGGTACTTGAATGATGAATAGTTATCCGAAGACTAGGTCGATGCTCGAAGAATAAAGTGTAGCTTGACTTAGTATGTGATGATCGAGGAGAAGCTATACATGCAATCCTACTTGATGCCACTTCTTTGCTACCTTTGATTCCTAGAGACTAATTATGCCTTGCATGAGGTCCATGAAGGCATCTATAAAAGTCACCTTGGAGGCCAGTCCTGCAAAAGTCACCTTGGAGGCCAAGCCCTAGCATACAAGATCCTTCAACAAGGATACTACTGGCCAAGTGTACATAAGGATTCTATTGAGTTTGTGCGATGTTGTGACCACTACCAATGGCATGCTAATGTTCTACATCAGCCATTAGCACCCCTCACTCCCATTAGCTCAGCTTGGCCATTTGCTTAGTAGGGAATATATATCATTTGCTTGTTCCCTCTACCCACCAGGCAAAGAAAGTTCTGTATCATTACTATCAATTACTTCACCAAATAGTTGGAGGTAAAACCTTTGGCTCGGATCACTAAGAATGATGCCCACAACTTCATCTAGAAGTTTATCGTCTATTGATTTGGCTTGTCTTGGATGATTATCACTAACAACAATCAATGGTTTGACAATGCATCCTTCCAACATTTCTACGAGGACTTGTAGATCATCCATCGATTGACTTCTATCACACATTCACAAACAAATGGAGAAGAAAAAGTCACAAACCGGACCATCTTATAAGGTTTGAAAAATCAACTAGACAAAGCCAAGGGACTCTAAGTATATGAACTATACAATATTCTTTGGGCATACTAAATGATGTACAGGCTTCTAACGGATAAGACTCCATGTAACCTAGCTTTCAAAATCAAGGCAATCATCCCTTTAGAAGGCTACCATCATACTGGGTTGAAGCCTATGATGAGCATTAAAACTCGAAAGATCTCAGGGCGAACCTCGACCTACTTGAAGAAGTCCAAGAGAAGGCCCAAATCCAAATGGCAATGCATGAACAATATAGCAGCTCATTACTTTAACTCCAGAATCAAGGAGAAGTAATTTTAGCTAGGAGATTTGGTACTTAGGAAGGTAGCAATCAGCCAACCAACAAAATGAGGAAAGCAATTGCCCAATTAGGAAGGACCATACCATGTCATTGAGGTAGTGTGCTTCAACACCAATTACTTAAAGTAGCTGGACAGGACATCCATCCCATGCACTTAAAATCCTGACAATCTTTGACCTTATTATTAATAAGATGCACCTCCTTAAGTCATGAATCAATCCATTTTGCAATGAAAGACCTTTCTCTTTCACATGAAATGACCATCAAGTGTCTAGCTCATGAAATGAAGATGCATGTGAAAAAGCCCTAGGTGAGCTACATGCCCCAGGTAGGGCTACCATGCCCTTATTCAAAATCATGGTCAATCAGCTTCTTAGGTAGGGTCACCATACCCTTATTCTAAATCCTAGTTTACCAGCTTCTTAAGTAGAGTTTTAAATCCTAGTTGACCAACATCCCAGGTAGGGTTACCATGCCCTTATTCTAAATCATGGTTGACTAGCTGGTGTAGATACTAGAGCACATCGAAATCATCATCCAGTCCTGGAACATTTACATTGATGGCAGTCCTTCATTTAAACTATGAAAACTACAAATTAGGGTTTAATTGATGTTAGTAGCTATTAAGTCCAATTGTACTTAATTTTACTAGTCTAATTGAGTTTATAAGGGTTTGACCTAAATCAGATCCAAGTGAGTTTGTTTTAGATTTTGTTGGGTTCAAATTGTTTGCAATTTGGACTTAGTTTGGTTAGGTCAAGGAGTCCTAATTCTTTTGGACTTCTAAGTTTTCAAAGTTAAGAACTATTAATTACTTTCCTTTTTAGCATGATTTTGTTAGGATTTTGCGTCTATAAAAAGGCCTTGTAATTAGGTTATTGAAAAAAAAAGATGAAAATATTGAGTTGCAATCATCCTCTTTTGAGTTCCTCTTCTTTTTCCTTGTGAATCTTCTTCCTCTAAAGTAATTTTCTCCCTCCTATGCATCTTGTTTCTGTATCCCTACACTAGCAATCTTCCAAATTCTACAACTCTCAAACTCCATATCCAAATCTCTTCCTATTTTTTTTTTCTTGAAAGTCAATGTCTATAATATTCTTCATTAATTTATAGATCCTCAAATTTATTTTTTGAGATTTTTTTATGTTCTATTGAATTAGCCCCTTCCACGTAGAAATCTGTACCCATAATTTTTTAGTGCTGGCTCTTCCAAAATTTTTCCACCTGCACAAATTACTTCCAAACCACCATTAACTGCCTAACCCTATTCTCCACATCCTCCAGCACCTTCATAAATTTTCTAAATTTTTTTTACAAGGAGTTTTGAGGGCCCAAGCATTCCTAGAGATCTTTAATAGATGGCAATAATCAAAGAATTTATAGCTTCCAACAGCTGCCCTTCTTCCTTGTGCATCAATTCAACATACCAGGTTTCAATCCCAATAGGAAATCAATCACTTTTCTAGCATATCTGTTGATCATTGCATGGTGAGACCCTTCCATAAATAATCTGAAATCATTATTGGATGCTTGTGAGGATTTTATTCTTATTATTTTAGATTTACTTATTAAATAGGAATTACCCTAATCTGAGATGACTTCTTAGCTACCTATGATCCTTATTACTTGTATTTTAGTTTGCAAGTTTTTTAAAATTAATTTGATTATATTTTGTACAATCAACTCAGCATCACTTTGACTTATTTTTACATCATTTTTGTTTGTTTTTTTGCTTGATTCTATGATAATTAGTTGCTGATCTTTATTTTATCCTACCTCCACAACATATATAGATTTAGGTCACATCTATTTGCATCGGTTTGGTATCAGAGCATTGGTTAGATTTGGATATTAATAAAAAAAATTGGTAGATGGAGTGCCTATTATGGAATCCTGTCAGCATAGTTCCTACAGCATGTTGCTTGAGAAAAATTTAAGATTTCTACTACTAGAACAACTCTAAAATTCATGAAATTTGGTAAATAGAGTCCTGGCTCATATGAAAACTTGAAGTTAATATTTTATTAAAAAATAAAAATTTCTAGGTTAGTGAAATTACAGTCATAATCTGGTTCTATTTCTGTATTGAGCATCCTGCATATAGGATCTCAGAGCTATGTTTGAATTTGTCACTGAAAACCCTACCAATTGATTTCATAAAATTATAAAACTTGGTAGTAAGAAACTAGACTCACCTGATAATCTAGGGCTAAAATTTTATTTCCAAAAAAAAACTCTAGGGTTCTAGAATTATACCTGCAACCTAAGCATAGTGCTGAAAATTCTATAAATAAAAATTTTTGGGTAGCACCAAATTTCTCTGCCAAGAAACTTGACCAAACAAACTCAGAGATTCATAAAAAATTGTAGGCAAATTCTAGACTTAGCCCATAATCTGTGGTTTAAATTTCACTGAGATCAGAGCTCCGTAGGATCCCAAAATTAGATCTAAGATCAGACTGCTTGATATAATCCTGCAGCAGAAATTACATCAGCCCTTAGATCTCTATAACTAAGACTCTAGGTTGATCTTTGCATGCATACCTGTTAGGGAATGGAGTACCGGAGATCTTGATTCCCCACCCTTCATAGATCATGATCAAAATATCAGTCTAAAGGCCAATATGGAAGGAATTACGAACCTAAATACTAAGTTAGAATGTTAGAATAAAAGGTTTGGTCATCTAGAAGGAGAAGTAAAAGATTGTATAGAAGCTTTAGAAGAGACTCGAAAAGTCGTGTTAGAAGTAAATCACCTTGAGCATCTATGGGACCTAGAGGATGACAATTTGAGCCTGACCAAGTTTTTGACCACCATGAGATTGAGTCACCTAGAGCACCTATAGGTCATAGAGGGCAAAGATTTGGTCTAGACTTTAACCCAGGGCATACATAGGAGGCCATCCCCATCGAGAGTATGATGATCAGGATGAATGAGCCCTTAGGAGCATTAGGGTTGAAGCTCCTAGCTTTGATGATTGCCTTGACCTGTAAGAGTATCTAGATTGGAAGACTAACATGGACCACTATTTTATGTGGTATGACATGTCAAAAGAGAGAAAGGTAAGATTTGTAAATATGAAGTTAATTCGACAAGCCAAATTTTATTGGTATAATATGAAGCAACTCCTAGTCCAAAGAGGACAACCACCTATTAGGACATAGGATAAAATGAAAGGAAATCTACGAGAGAAGTACCTATCTGCATCCTATAAGCAATGCCTTTTAAATCAATGGTAAAAGTTAAGGTATGGAAATGGAACTGTGAAAGATTACATAGCCAAATTTGATGAGTATCTCAAAAGATGTGATGCCACTAAAGAGCGAGAGATCACCCTTTCAAGATTTAAGGCTGGGTTTTGAGAGGAGATCCAATGTGAGCTATTCATGAACGAGATCACTATCCTAGAGCATGCATACCAACTTATGATAGATTTTGAGCATTTTTATAGGTACCCAGCTATCTATCGATTCGACCCGAATAGAAGTGTCCCTCTTAGTTCAAAATTTATGGTTAGCTAGATTGCTACTTGTCAAACACCTCCTACACACCCTCCACTTAGAAAAGATGACCAAGGAAAGAAAATTTTAGGTATCTAAGGCTACTAGCTCTAAACCCCAATGTTTCACTTACCATGAAATTGGCCACCTTGCGCCACAATGTCCTACTAGATCTCTACATATTGTAGATTCTAAGGAGAGTTAAACTGAGATTACTGAGCAAGAAGTAGAGGAACAAAAAAAAGTGTATGAGACTAGTCTTGAGATGGCTGATGAGTATGAACGAACTAGTGGATGTTTAGGAGTCATTAGGATAGAGCTGGAAGAAGAGAATCACAAAGATCTACAACTTTAGGAAGCTAGGTGCACCCTGACTGAGCCTACATAAGTCGTTGATTGGTGTAGAACAACTACTTCGTACACCTTGTTCAAGTCAACAATAAGGAGTGTAAGCTTGTTGTGGATAGTGGGAGTTGCATTAATGTAATCTCTACTGAAGTGGTCAAGTGCCTAGGTTTAATCCTAGCAGACTACCCTAGTCCGTATAGTGTGTCATGGGTAGATATGATAATAATTCCCATCAACTCTAGATGCCATGTCCCTATACAATTATAGTCCTATGATGACCAGGTGTGGTGCGAGGTCTTATCTATGGATGTCGGTAGTCTCATATTAGGTAGGCCTTGGTTATATGATAAGGATGTCACAATTCATGGTCAATCAAATACATATTCTTTAAACATCAAGATAAGAGGATAAAGTTATATTCTTCTTCACCAAGAAAATCTAGCAGACCCGAGGATAGAAAAATAAAAGATGATAAGTTAATAAAGAACCTCCATATAATTAATACCAGGAAATCTAATAAGGTAGTTAGGGTTGTGTCTTATAAGAGTTACATCCCAAGAACCATATAGCATATGTTTGCATCTATTTTTGTTAGATCTATTAGCATAAAAGCATTCATGGGTGTTCATGATCATAAATCATTAAGGTCGATAGGTCTCATCTTTATACTTGGTTTTGATAGTGCATCATATTTATTTGAGTCATTTGAATTGCATCACAAAGATCTACATGATGAGATCAACAATAAAATTATCATAAAAAAGGTACTAGAACAACCAGCAGATTCACAAACATATACTCAAGATAATGTTGGCATTATTTATGTGAGAATCCTGATCAATTTTGACCATGAAACTGCATGACTAGACTGTCAAATAAAACTAGATTGTCTATACTATTTGAGTCACTTGATTTAGGACTAAGCTCTATATTTAACAATCTAGATCTAATTTATAAAAAATTAACAATGAACCCTAGTGAGTGTTTTGAGCATATATCCTTCTTTGCGAGTAAAGCCCTATCTAAGTGTCCAAAAGCCAAACTTATGAGAGAGCATGATCAAAATAAGTATATTCTAGAGAAGTAGATTTTTTCTAATAGGAGTCAAAGCCATTGGTACTACTTAGTTAGGTGGCAAGGAAGACCAAAGCCCAAGAAGTTGCCGATACTTCGAGTGGAGCTATTATTGATTGAGCCAGAGCTGCAGTTGATTGACTTCAACCTAATTGAGTTGATCAAGCCAAAGCTTACTTATACTCGCGGGATCGAGTTCTCCCAATCGCAAGGAAATTGGTGCAGATACCAAAGCATATTGAAATCATCATCCAATCCTAGAATATCTACATCAATGATGATCCTTCATTCAAACAGTAGAAGACTATCAATTAGGGTTCAATTTATATTAGTAACTATTGAGTCTAATTGTATTTGTTTATGCTATTCCAATTGAGTCTATGATGGTTTGATCTAAATCAAATCCAAGTGAGTTTATTTTGGGTTCAATTGGGTTCATATTACTTGTGATTTGGACTTAATTTGGTTAGGTCAAGGAGTCCTAATTTTTTTAGACTTCTAAGTTTTCCAAGTTAAGGACTATTAATTAAATTCCCTTTTAACATGATTTTGTTAGGATTTTGAGTCTATAAAAGAGCCTTTTAATCAGGTTAATAAATTAAAAAAATATGAGAATATTAAGTTGCAATCATCCTCAATCGAGTTTCACTTCTTTTCTCTTGTGAATCTTCTTCCTTCTAAAGTGTTTTTCTCTTTTTTTTCACATCCTATTTTTGTGTGCCTATGCCAGCAACCTTCTAACCTCCGCAACTCTCAAACCCTACATCTAAATCTCTTTCCATTTTTTTCCTGGAAGCTCAACGTCCAGAATATTCTTCTCCAATTTATAGATCCTCAAAATTATGGTCTAAAGCTGAGTCAGCAAGTAAGGTGATGAGTCACATGGTGTCCACATAGGAGCCATCATTTTTGGATGCATCAATAAGTGATATCACTCTTAGCGATGGTTAATTAGCCATCACTAATAGTATATTTTCTTGTAATGAAAACTTTAGTAGCTAAACTTAATTTACTTACAAAGCATTGCATGTCTAATAGTTATACTATATATAAAATTTTCTTTTATGCTGCTGAATCCTTGATCGTAAATTTCTCCTTACAGTTCAATCCATTTCCGTTATATATACTTACATGGTCACAGCTTATCCACCCCCATTATACATACATATATATATATACATAGTCACAACCATTTGGCAGAATCATCAA
Source organism: Areca catechu (assembly GCA_021397845.1). Classification (NCBI taxonomy): domain Eukaryota; kingdom Viridiplantae; phylum Streptophyta; class Magnoliopsida; order Arecales; family Arecaceae; genus Areca; species Areca catechu. The sequence goes on from CM038043.1 coordinate 74,310,118, forward strand.
CTAATTAATAACTAAAAATTAATATTAACCAATCCAAGCATATCTGACCTTTGCAAGAAACACTTACCTACCAAACCTAAAGGCATTTTACAAAGCATACGAAAAAAATTCAGCAGAAAAAAACCTTCATCCCTTTTTATGTCCACGGTATCGACAACGATACCCGCAACATTCTTGAAAGTGGTTGGCGTCTGACAATAGATTCAGTCCTGTAAGCACCGGAAGAGATATCACGTAGAAGAAAAAAATTTTATTCAAGGAACTGCCCTCTTTTTTACATGGCAACCATAACTTATATAGCCCTAAAGGCCTATTCAAACCAAAACAAAACACTAGAGTCCTAAGACGGCAAGACTAAAAAACATGAAGACTTTGATCCTGTTTAAAAAAGAACTCTATGTTATTTGAGTTTATCACTAACAAATTCCTCCCTTAAACTCAAATGTCTTCCATCCTTTATTCCAATCATCATTTTGCACTTTTCAAATAACTCTTTTGGTAGCGGCTTTGTAAAGATATCCGCCACTTGGTCACGACTTGCAACGTGACTCATTCGCACATTTCCTTCCTTCACATATTTCCGAATAAAATGAAAATGAACATCTATGTATTTTCTTCTCTCATGGTGCATTGGATTCTTTGCCAACTCAATTTCTGATTTATTATCTACTCTGATTTTGGTTGCCTCATGTTGCTGAACTTTTAGCTCATAAAGTAGATTTCTTAGCCATATTGCATGGCATACACACAAAGATGCTGCTACATACTCTGCCTCGCATGTTGACAATGTCACTATTGGTTGCTTCTTTGAAAGCCAAGTGAAAGCCGTATCTCCCATATAGAACACATATCCTGATATGCTTTTTCGATCATCTACATCTCCGCACCAATCACTGTCGGAGTAACCCACCAGTTTGTAATCATTTGTCTTCGAGTAGAATAATCCGAGTGAATCTGTTCCTTTGATATATCGAAGAATTCTCTTGACAGCCTTCAAATGCGAATATTTTGGTTCCTCCATGAATCGACTTGCTATGCTGACACTATATGCAATATCCGGCCTTGTGTATGTGAGATACCATAGGCTCCCAATTAAACTTCAATATTTGCTTGCATCTACTTGATCTCCTCCCTCAAACTTAGAGAGTTTCAAACCAAGTTCCATCGATGTTGCAACAGGATTGCATTTCTCCATCTTGTTTTTCTTTAAAATATATTTTGCATACGCCTATTGTGACACAAATATTCCCAATTTTTCTTGTCTAATTTCAAGACCAAGGAAGAATTTCATCAACCCCATATCTATCATCTTGAAATCTCGAGTCATAACCTTTTTAAAATCTTTTATTATCTTCTCATCATTTTCCATGAATATAAGATCATCAACGTAAAGAGCAACAAATAACAAGTTACTTTTATCTTTCTTTATGTACAATGCATTCTCATATAGACACTGGATAAACCCATTCTTCTTGAAGTAGGTGTCGATACGGGTGTTCTATGCTCGAGGTGCTTGCTTCAGCCCATATAGTGCCTTAACTTCAACACCTTTCGTTCTTTCCCAGCTTTCATGTATCTGGGTGGTTGCTCCACATATACTTCTTCTTCAAGTATACCATTTAAAAATATTGATTTTACATCCATTTGATAGATTGGCCACCTGAATTGGGTTGCTTGGGATATAAGAAGCCAGATTGTTTCCTTTCTTGCAACTGGAGCAAAGACTTCATCATAGTCATTTCCTGCGTTTTGTCTATAGTCCTTTGCAACTAGCTGGGCCTTATACCTTTCTATCTCGCCTTGGGGATTTATCTTTTTTTTATATACCCATTTCACTCCTATAGGCTGATGTCCTTTTGGCAACTCTACCAGATCCCAAGTTCCATTTCTTTCAATTGCATTTATCTCTTCATCCATTGCATCTTGCCATTTCTTATCTCTTACTGCTTCTTCAAAACAAATATCCTCGATACCTGCTAGAAGACATACCAAGTGAATTTCACTTGTTGATTCGTATAAATCTTGCAGGCTTCGCATCCTTGATTATCTTGGTTCTCTATCATCATCAGATGTTGGTGGGCTTGACAGTATGATTATTGGTGCAATAGTTGAGGATTCTCCTTTTTCTTCCTCTTGCGCTACCTCCTTTTAGTTCCAATCCCATGCATCTTCTTCATTCACTTGTACATTTCGAGTTATCACCACCTTCTTTTCAATTGGGTCAAATAATTTGAAAGCTTTTATCTTCTCATCATACCCGATGAACATGTACTTCTTGCTCTTATCATCCAGCTTGGTTCTTCTTTGATCTGGTACATGTGTGTAGGCCACACTACCAAATACTTTAAAGTATGATACAGTAGGTTTCAATCCACTCCAAGCTTCCGGTGGTGTTTGATCCATTAGTTTTGCATGTGGGCATCGGTTTTGCACATACACAGCACATTTTACAGCTTCTGTCCAAAAATTTTTTGGCATGTCTTTGGTCTTCAACATTGATCGAACCATGTCAAGAATGGTCCGATTTTTTCTCTTGGCCACACCATTTTGCTGAGGTGAGTAAGGTGCGGTTAAGAATCTCTTGATCCCATGTTCCTCGCAATAGCTTGTGAAAGCATTTGACGTATACTCTCCACCTCTATCGATCGTAGAGCCTTGATATAAAAGCCCGTCATCTTCTCTACTAACACCTTGAATTTCTTGAATATCTCGAGTGCCTCGGACTTCTCTTTCAGAAAATAAACCCGTCCTTTTTCTTGTAAAATCATCAATGAACGTGAGAAAGTATCTCTTCTCATTGATTGACTTTGGTATGATCGGGCCATATATATCGGTGTGTACTAACTCGAGAGGATGCCTTGCACGATATTGCGCACCTTTAGAAAAAATGCTCCTTGCTTGCTTGCTAATTACACATCCCTCGCAAAATTTTCTGGTGTAGTCTATGTCTGGTAGCCTATAGACAATATTCTTCTTTGCTATCTTTCTCAGGCCATCGTAATGTAAGTGTCCGAGTCATAAGTGCCACAGTAAAGCTTTATCTTCTATGTTGACTTGCAAACATTTTTCTCGGATGTTCCTTAAGTTAAGTTTGAACATTCGATTCTCGATCATCTTCACATGTGCAAGCAACCAGCCTCTTTTGTCCTTCAAGTCCAACATCCGATCTTTCATGAGAACTGAATATCCCTTCTCTAACAATTGCCCCATGCTAAGGATATTACTCTTCATATTGGACACATAATAAACATCTTCAATAGACCCTTCTTTACCATTTTTTTCAGAAAAACAAATTTTACTTCGGCCCTTGACTTGAACCTTCGATGCATCGCCGAATGATACGTGCCCATATTCTACTTCTTGTATCTCCACAAAGAGGTGTTTGTGCCCGCTCATGTGATTATTAGTGCCAGTATCAAGATACCAACCGCATCACTGTTAGGAGTAGTATCTTTATGGGTCATCATGAGAATACCGTCATCTCTTGTCTCCTCTTCCGTGACTAGATTCTTATTTTCTTCCACTATTCTTTTGGAATAGCACTCCTTTGCATAGTGTCTATACTTGTCGCAGTTGTAGCATTCAACATTTTGACAATATGACCGGCCGCCTCTCCCACGACCGCGTCCTCGGCCATGCCAATTCTGTTGGCTTAGCTGGTCCTTTTCTTCGAAGTTGTCTCCACGTCCACGACCTCTACTGCGATCAACACCAAGACCACCATGGCCGTGACCTCTTCCTTGATTTTGATGTGCGTACATCACCTTGTCCTCTTTGATAGTTGCCTTAGTTTGTAAAGCTTCTCGAGCAGCTCTTGTTTCTTTTTTTTCTTCGTTGTTCATGCACTTCAAGTGAACCCGCGAGATCATCGATGGTCATCTCTTCCAAATTTCTTTATTCCTCGATAGCGCATACAACATTCTCAAAATTTTCGGTCAATGATCGCAAAATCTTTTCAACAACCCTTGCATTAGTTAGGATTTCTCCATTGCGTTTGAGTTGATTTACCACCATCTGCACACGCGTGATATAGTCAGACACTCATTCTGACTCTTTCATCTTTATGGACTCCAACTCACCTCGTAAAGTTTAAAGTCGTACTTGTTTAACTGGTCGGTGCCTTTGAAGACCTTTTGTAGAATCTTCCACGCCTCCTTTAAAGTAGTTGCTCCGGCAATCTTCTTGAAACCCGATTCATCCACCGCTTGGAATAAGAAATAGAGAGCGGTCTTGTCTTTCATACGCGTTTCTTTCAACGTCTTTAATTAAGTTACCATCATACTATCAGTATATGCCAGCTCTATGTAGTCATTCTCGACTACATTCCATGCATCTTGTGCACCGAGCAACGCACGCATCTGGATACTCCAATTATCGTAGTTCGACTTCGTGAGTTGTGGCAGCGACATCTGCCCCAGTGATGTACTCTTGGACATCATCATTGCTCAAGAAATAGTATCACCTGGGCTGCTCTCCAACACCGGCTACAACTCCACCTTGAGCACACACTAAAAAAACCAAAACTAGGGAAGGTAAAACACGAGATGTACCATGAATATCTGCCCTCAGATATTCATCCAAAGTCCCTTTAACAGATCGCTCTTCGCTCTCTGCTCCTCTCTTATATGAGAACTATTCTGCCCCTCTTACATGCCCTACTTCACCTCTCGACCAAGATCAATAACCAGTGAGAAATCTCGATATAAAACCAGCGAGACAACCTGTGAAGGAAAAGGGACCGAGAGAAAAAGAAGATGCGTGGGCTCTATTCGTCTCTCTCATAGATTAATATAAATTGCAAGCCCCTGTTTCTTTCACTCGCACGCCCTGTAGCTACCTTCTCGAAGTCGTGGGAATAAATCACCGTGAGAGCGAGGGCGACCGCCTCCTTCCCCTGTTATTTGCTCTCTCTCGCTACCTGCGGCTTGGAACCAAGATTTAATATATCCGGCTTTCCTCCGATCAACAGCGAACAATGGAAAAAATAAAAGGCTTTGATACCAATTTGTTAGCACCGGAAGAAATATCACGCGGAAGAAAAAATTTTTATTCAAGAAACTGCCCTCTTTTTTACACGATAATCATAACTTATATTATCCCAAAGGCCTATTCAAATCAAAATGAAATACTAGAGTCCTAAGACGGCAAGACTAAAAGACCCAAAACTTTGATCCTGTTTAAAAGAGAACTCCCTGTTATTTGAGTTTATCGATAACAGGTCCACCCAAACAATGACTAAAGCAGCATGGGCTAATTAAATTTTCTAGATCATGATCAGTTTAACCTATGATCACCTCTGGCTAAGTGATATGCCCAATTATGCACTCAAAATAAACAGGAACTTTACTTTGGGTTTCATGTGCATAGGATTATCGCCAGACGGGCTTAGGAAAATCTCCATCATTATATATCAAGTCAATGAAGTCTAGAAAAAAATTGTAAAGCTAATTTTAATGATCTTTATTAGGGTGTTGAGTGGGGATAGTGACCTGTATAGGTGGATCATGATAAATAAAAAAGACACATATAGTCCATGGCAAGTCTAAAGTGTTGTGATTCCTATATATAATGATGTAATGATGAAAAATACGCTGATACCATCCATCACATGATAAATGAATGCACATTAGCATGCACACTATTGGGATACACACAGCGGATTGAACCAGTTTAGATTTTCAATTAATTCCTGTTTACTCGCTTTAGCAATTTACCAATCACACAGGCAGATATCAAATCAGAAGGAAAGATGAGATTTAACGTGGTTCGACAAATTTGCCTACATCCACACAGAGGAAGGAGCAATCCACTATAATCTACCCCCAAAATTGGGCACAAAAGAAATACAAATATCCCAATAACAATTACAGATTAATCACAAAGATGCAAACAAATCGAAAGGTAAGAAGAAAACATGAGATATCACAGAATACCAGGCCTCTAGTCTCACCAAATCCTATCGTGGATTCTCTATTTTTTTATTTGCTTTCTAGATCGTCTTCAATATTTTTCTGGATCTTCTACAGCTCTCTGTTGCATCTCAGAAAAATATTTCGGCATCTAGTATCGCAGGGCATCTCTATTTTTTTTAAAAAAATATCGGAAACTGTATCAAAAGAAACTTAAAACAAGTTTAATGCCTTCCAAAAATATCCCAGGCCATAAGATAAAAAATCAATGGCTCAAATTGAGCCACAATCCATGCAAAACACTACCTTAATGCCAAATCAAACCGTGGCCGTCCGATCGCGCGATCGATGGCCGAGAACTTGCCATGATGTAAACCAAAGGGAAGAAACTATACGCCATGCGAAATATGCACGAAAACGCTCCATGCGACTACCGCAACATGCTGGGCCGAGCCTACGCACGTTCGCGCGCGTGCGTCATGGGCTGGGCTAGCAGAAGCGCTCTCCTGCGCGTGGATCAAAAGGGACGTAGAAGACTTTTATCGGTTGTGGCTGTGGGCATTTGGGAGGAAAACAATGATAACAATTCTCCTCCTTGCGACAAAAAAAAGATCTCTATTAAATATGGATTGTAAAGCCTCCTCCTCATCACAAGCCCCGAAGGGGCATCACCAGTGCTCAAACCAATCAAGTTCAGGAATGTCCTGAACTTGACCACTGGAATTGGTTTAGTGAGCATATTAGCCAGATTAATAGTAGTGCTAATTTTCTGAAGTTGAATATCACCATCCCCTACCAAATCTTTGATAAAGTGATACCTGACATCCACATACTTAGTACGTTCATGATACATCTGATCTCTGGCAACATGTAAAGCACTCTGACTATCACAGTGAATAACCAAACAATTCTGCTTGAAACCCAAATCTTGTACTAACCCTCTTAGCCAGATAGCTTCCTTTGCTGCCTCTGTTAATGTCATATACTCTACCTTTGTAGTAGACAAAACAACTGTAGATTGCAAAGTAGCCTTCAAACTAATTGCACAACCTGAGAGAGTAAATCCATATCCGGTCAATGACCTCCTCCTATCCTAGTCACAAGTATAATCTGAATCACAAAATCCTGTAACAGTACAACCACTCTATCCAGAGAATACCAATCCCAAATCAGAAGTGCCTTTCAAGTATCTAAGAATCAATTTCATAGCTGACCAGTGAGCTTTTCTAGGCTTGTCCATATATCTGCTCACTACACTGACTACCTGTGAAATATCAGGATGAGTGCAGACCATTGCATACATGATACTGCCAACTGCACTCGCATAAGGCACTTTAAACATATACTTATCCTCATCCTTAGTCTGAGGAGAATCCCTGGTAGATAACCGAAAATGACTGGCAAAAGGAATAGTGACTGGCTTAGCTGTAGCATACCATATCTGTCCAAGACTTTCTCAATATAATCATGCTGAGTAACAAATATTCTGCATAATTGCCTGTCACGAATGATCTCCATCCCAAGTATCTTTTTTGCCAGTTGAAGGTGCTTCATCTCAAATGCAGTACTAAGCTCAGCTTTCAGCTTCTAAATGACTGACATATCCCTGGCTGTAATCATCATGTCATCCACATAAAATAATAAGTAACAAAAGGACATGTTTGAAAACTGTTGATGATACACGCAACTATCATATGGAGATCTTTTAAAGTCATGGTCGACCATAAACCTATCAAATTTGCAGTACCATTATCTTGGAGACTGCTTCAAACCATACAAAGAACTTTTGAGCAAGCATATATGATCTTCTTTATCTGGAGCCTCAAAACCAGGTGGCTATTGCATATAAATCTGCTCCTCCAAATCACCATGTAGAAAAGCTATCTTGACATCTAGCTGTTCTAACTCCAAATTCTGGGAAGCAACTAAAGCAAGGAACACACGAATAGAAGAGTGTTTAACCATAAGAGAAAATACCTCCTTATAATCAATACCCTCTTGATGCGCCCCTTCGGCTAGCCCTCGGTCGGACCGACCCCGGCGTCCGGTCTGCTGGTCCCCATGCGGAGTCCGACTCCCCGATCGGCTTTCCCAAAGAGCCAGCCCGGGGGCTTTGGGAGCTGACAAGTACCTCGCCGCTCGTGCGGCGCCCCTTTGATCGCTATGGTCGGCCCCCTTTGACCCACTGAATGCCCCGGTCAGCTTCGTGGAAGCCAGCCGATCCGCCGCTAAAGGAATCATCGAATCTTCCAGGAACCCTTCCTCTCCGACTGTTCTGACATTCTGTTATAACAAACTCCACCGCATGGCCACTACTCTGACATACCTATCACGCCGCCACCCACGATCTCGCCGCCACGCCTATTCTCTTGGGGGCATTTCTGGGCTTTCTCAGCCTGCCCCTCCAACAGAATTTGGCAGCGCTCCATGCCTATAAAAGGCACCCGGGGGACCTTCACGAGGAGTAACATTCTTCTTCCCCATTCTGATTCCTCTTCCCGAGTTCTTCTCGTCCTGTTGCTCCAATCCTCCTCTAACTTAAGCATCGGAGTATCCCCCGCCGGAGCCCCCTCCGGCACTTAGGGACTTCTTGCAGGTTGCACGGTCGAGGAGCCCTCCAGCATGTCCGTCGAGCTCGGTTCAGGAGAAAGAGCGGCAACACCTCTCTTTGACTATAACCCTTAGCCACCAATCTTGCCTTATATTTCAAATCATGAGGAGTAGCTCCTTCCTTCTTCCTGAAGATCCATTTGCAGCCAATTTTCTTCTTGCCCTTAGATAATCTGACTAATTCCCAAGTTTGATTCTTTTTCAAAGATTGAAGCTCTTTCTACCCTAGCCATGGTCCATTGCTCAGCCTGTGAACTACCAATTACTTCTTGAAATATGGTTAGCTCATTACCTATAGTGTCTGCAATATTCAGAGCATAATATACTAACTTCAGCACAAGCAGAATCCTCAAAACCATACCTTTGAGGTGCTCTGATATGTCGCTTGGTTCTTCGAGTGGAAATACTATCATCTTGAACTTGACCACATACAATAACCTTCTCCTGAGTCTGTAACTCTGGATCTGTTTGCTGATACTGTTCATTCTGAATATCACCTGTAGGCTACAACTGCTATGATCTAACAGTCTGATTAATATCAACGACAGTCCTATCTTAAACCTGATCTCCCGGTGAAGAACTTGACTGTAGTTACCGTGAAGGAGTGGCGACTCATCAAAAGTCACATACCTGCTGACTAGAAAACCCTGGGATCTGGGCTCTGTGCACCATAATCTGTAGCCCTTCACCCCACATGCATATCTAAGAAATATGCATTTCTTAGCCCTAAGATTCAGCTTTCCATCTTTGACATGTGCATATGCTGAACACCCAAATACTCTAAGAACCAAATAGTCTGCAAGTCTACCTATCCACATTTCTTTCAGAGTCTTCATATTCAATGCAGATGCTGGATATTGATTTATAATAAAGCAGACTGTATGTGCAGCCTCTGCCCAGAAATCTCTACTCAATCCAGAACTTGATAGCATAGATCTGACTCTTTCTAGTAGTGTGCGATTCATGCGTTCTGCCACACCATTTTGCTAAGTATACACAGTGGTCCTATGCCTGACAATGCTCTCTGACTTGCAAAAGTCATTAAACTCTGTAGAACAGAATTCCAATCCATTGTCAGTCCGGAAGGTTTTCATCTTCCTATCAGTTTGCCTCTCAACCATAGCCTTCCGCCTTTTAAAAGTATGAAATACATCACTTTTATTTTTGACAGTATAAATTAGACTTTGCGGGAGTAGTCATCAATCAAAGTGAGCAAATATCTAGATTCACCCTTGGATGTAACTGGGGCAGGTCCCCATAGGTCAGAATGAATGCAATCCAATATACTTGATGTCCTGTGCACGCCTGAAGTAAAGCTGACTCTGTGTTGTTTTCCAAATATGCAATGCTCACAGAATCCAAGTGCACCAACTTTCTGACCTCTTAGCAGACCACGTCTGCTCAGCTCCTGTAAACCTTTATCTGACATGTGGCCCAATCTTTGATGCCATAACTGTGTCAATTGAACAATAGAGGAATGTGCTAAAGAAGCCTCATCAACCACTGTAGTGCCATCCAAATAATAAATAGTGCCACTCAATTTATCTCTTAACAAAGTCAATACACCTTTACTAATTGTAATAGATCCTCTACCCCATTTGCCCTCAAAACCTGCAATATCAAGAGCATTTATCGAGAGAAGATTTCTTTTCAATTGGGGAACATATCTGACATCATCCAAAGTCACCACAATATTTGCATGAGATTTGATCTGAACTGTACCAATTCCTTCTACTTTATAGATGGCGTCATCCCCAAGAAGAGCAGAGCCTCCATCACAGGATCTAAAAGAAGTGAACCATTCTTTATGGGGTGTCATGTGGAAAGATGCTCCAGAGTTCACGAACCAGGTATCAACCTGACTGACACTGTATGCAGCTGTAAATACTGCATCATCTGCAACACTGCTGTGATCTGCTGAAGTAACTGTAACTGATACCGAATCTGAGATTATTCCTTTTTCTTTCTGTTCCTTCTCTTTCTTGGACTGTAGAAGTCTACACTCATTTTTCCAGTGGCCTGGCTTCTTGCAGTAATGGCAAACTCCGGGTCTTTTAGACCTAGACTTTGATCTTGTCTTGGACTTGTTTCTACCTTGTCCACCTGTTCTTTTCTCATCTCTATCTCTGACAGTAAGTCCTTGTGCCAGATTTGGAGCCTGATGCTCCAACTATACTTTTAACCTGAGCTCATTGGATAATAAAGTGGCTTCAACCTCATCGAGACTTATAGTCTCTCTTCCATAAGCATGGTAGTAGTAATATTTTCATAGGACTTAGACAAAGAATAAATTAAGATCAAAGCCTTATCTTCCTCATCAGCATTAACACCATATTCGCCAAATCGAGCAGGAGCTTATTATAATCATCCAAGTGATCCTTGAGTGAGGTCCCTTCCGTCATACGGAATGTGTGTAGCTTGCCCCTCAAATACAGTCTATTTGTAAGAGATTTTGGCATATACAAAGTATCTAATTTTTTCCATACACTTTTAGCTATAACAAGATCCACCACATTGCGGAGAACTTTATCACTCAGTCCCGAAAACAGAGTCCTAAGTGCTCTCTCATTCATCTCCTCTTTTATAGCCTCTGTATCACCTGGAATTGTATCCATACCTTTAAGGGCTATTTACATGCCCTCCTTGACCAGCAGATATTTCATTCTCACCTTATATAGTGTAAAATCACCCGTGCCATCAAATATCGCCTCCTCATGCCAGAGGTAGAAGAATGAAAAATAATTGCCTCAGGAGCCGTAGAAGAACTTGGTTGCCCGTCAGATGCCATCTCAGTGCTCTGATACCAATTGTTGGGATGCGCATAGCGGATTGAACCGGTTTAGGCTTCCAATTAATTCTTGTTTACTCATTTTAGCAATTTACCAATCACATAGGTAGATATGAAATCAGAAGGAAAGACGAGATTTAACATGGTTCGGCAAATATCCCAATAACAAGTGCAGATTAATCATAGAGAGGCAAACAAATCGAAAGGGAAGAAGAAAATAGGAGAAATCACAGAATACCAGGCCTCTAGCCTCGCCAAATCCTATCGTGGATTCTCTGTTATTTTATTTTCTCTCTGGATCGTCTTCAATATTTTCCTGGACCTTCTGCAGCTCTCTGTTGCATCTCAGAAAAATATTTCGTCGTCTAGTGTCGCAGGACGTCTCTATTTTTTTAAAAAAAATATCGGAAACTGCGTCAAAAGAGACCTAAAACAAGTCCAATGCCTTCCAAAAATATTCCAGGCCATCAGATAAAAAATCAACGGCTCAAATCAAGCCACAATCCATGTAAAACACTGCCTCAATGCCAGATCAAATCGTGGCCATCCGATCGTGCGATCGGACGGCCGAGAATTCGCCATGTTGTGGACCAAAGGGAAGAAACTATGCGCCGTGCGAAATGTGCGCGGAAACGCTCCATGTGACTGCCGCAACGCGCTGGGCCGAGCCCACGTGCGTTCGTGCGCATGCGTCATGGGCTGGGCTAGTGGAAGCACTCTCCTGTGCGTGGATCAAAAGGGATGCGAAAGATTTTTGCCGATTATAGCTGTGGACGTTTGGAAACAATTGTGGCTGTCGACGTTTGGAAGCAAAACAACAGTAACACACACGATGTGCATTATACCGCCAACTTTCATTTATGACGGTCCATCGTATATACAGTGCACCATTGCAAGGATTCGTGCACTTTTATTTTATTAGCTCCTCTAATATGGTAAATATTTTCTCTTAGACATTGAATGCAATAAAGTTCAACCTAGATTTGGAATAATATCATTCCGATGAAACCACCGATGATAAGTAGTTGTATTTATTTCTGGTACCTGTCCACATGTTGATCAACTACCACCATACCTAATTTATCTTTAAAAATTATTTTTTTAAAGAAAAGTACAGCAATCGCATGGATTCACCCTGCCGATGCAAAATAGGTAAAATCAATAAGAGTAAACCGAGCACAAGAGTAGCAAGGTTGCCCCCGACACCCAGTAAATTTGTAGAAGAGGAAGCTTACAATCGGCTCCGAGCAAGGCCAGCGTTCACTGTAGGTATGAATGGACCTTGTGGCAACCAATTCAACAAAGCCTACCAACTCATCTATATTTATAGCCACCCTTCCCTTTGAATATGACTTCTGCTCTCTTTCGTGCACGCCAGCTCTCTTTCTTTCTCGTGCCTTATCACCACCATATATACTCACACGAAACGTTCCTCTAGCATCAGAATTCTTGCTCCCTCCCTCCCTCACTCTCTCTCTCTCTCTCTGATCTCTCCCTTTGTCTCCACGCAGACGCATACACACAACACACAAAACCTAGCTCGACACTCTCTAATATGGAAGCTGGTGGAATTCTAGAGCGTTTGAAAGATAAGAACATCCTGGTTACTGGATGTACTGGCTTCTTAGCAAAGAGTAAGGATCTTAACTTTATTATTCCTTGTATGGTGGTTTCGATCAGAAAGTTCCTTGCATATAGTGACTTTTATGAAGCTTTATCATCTTCCTTTTCTCCTGTTCTGTGATTGAAGTATTTGTGGAGAAGGTGCTTCGGGTTCAACCCAATGTTAAGAAGCTATTCCTATTAGTGAGAGCCATGGATACCACGTCAGCCATGCATCGTGTACAGACTGAGGTGCACCCTCTCCTCCTCCTCCTCCTCCTCCGTCAGCTCTGCTCATCGAAGATGCTTCAAGTTTTGCTGATTTTTCACTGCGTTATTATATATATAATTTTTTTTGTCATTCAAGCAGTTGCATGTCCCAGTCTATGTGATTAAGCTTTACTATAACACTCCAAGACAAGTGGATTTATTTATATGATCAGGTTATACTAGCATAAACTCTAGCAGAAGTTAATATTAATTTATGACATAGCGGGCCCTAGACTTTGACATCTCATCTATATCAGGTGTCTATGGGTAGAGAATTTTGTATTGTAATCACTTGGACAGAAATCCTTTCCATTCCTTCATTAATCATTGCCTAGAGAAAAAATAATTAATATCTCAGAGGTATGTATTTAGTAGTGATCCCTGTTAAACTTCTACGATAGGTAATAAAATGATGAAAATGGAGGAAACTCAAGATGGTAGCTGGTTTGTTCAGACACTGCCATAAATGTAAATATAGAGATAATATGGGAGGAAAACAAGAAGGGACGTATTAACAGACATAGAAAGGCAGTTATTGCTGGAGAGTAGGCTGCAACCAAAAAATTAGGTAAGTTTCCAAACTCAAGCCACATGTTCAAATTTGGAGTAAAACAAAAGGAGCCAGAAGTGGGGATTTTGTGTTTGTATGTCTAAAAGTTTATATAATGGTCAGTATATGCTAAGAGAAGTTATATGATGCTTAAAACTTCAACAAGAACTATTGGTATGATGTTCATTTTGTATTAGGCTATATGTCTTTTTTAAATCATGTTTTTGTTTTAAGAATGCACTCGACCAAAATCAAGTGCATAAAGTTCCAATTAATTACTTGGTTTAGCAAATATACTTGGATATATACTTCATTATTTTCCGCTTCTAAGATCCTGCAACTTGTCAGAATAAATCCTATTAAAGTTCCGATTAATAATCTGTTCTATAGGCCTTCCTCTTCTTTCAGAGAAATATATTATTTTCAGAAGAGCATGTGAGAATCAGATCCCTGTTTTTATGTTCTGCTGCAGAATAATGAAAAGGAATGCACCAAATAATTAAATATTGCTCATTTTTCATTATTGTCTTAAAGGTCATTAATCTTATCTGCCTCATTCTCCAGGTGATAGGGAAGGAGTTATTTAAGAGTTTGAAAGAAAGCCGTGGAAATGGTTTTCATTCATTTATTGAAGAGAAGGTGTTTCCTATAGCAGGAGACATCATTCATGAGAACCTAGGGATAAAGGACTATGATCTCATAGAAAAACTCTGGAAGAAAATTGACATCGTCGTCAATGTTGCTGCAACCACTGCCTTTGATGAGAGGTTAAACAATTCATTTTGTTTGCTTAAACTAATGAAAGGCAACAGACTTTATATATCAAGAAATTGACTTGGTTATGCTAGGAGCACCAAAGATTACATGCGAGTGTATAATTATGTTAACTTTAATCTCTTGCAGATATGATGTGGCTTTGGATATCAACGTCATTGGGGCTAAGCACGTTTTGGAATTTGCAAAGAAATGTGTAAGAGTTGAAATGCTCCTCCATGTTTCCTCTGGTATGTCTTACCAACAAATTAGGAGCAATGCATTGTCGGTATCGAAGGTTGAATAAATTTGAGCTTGACAATTTATTATGGATAACCAATATAAGAAAATTAAAAACATTTACATCAAATGATATGATATTGTGCCAAGAAACATCCATGTACAAACAAAATGTACAGATAAAAATCCTACCCAAGATAAAAGGATACTTAACGGAATACTAAACGTTTAAGGCATTTATGTGTTGCATTACTTGACATATGCCACAAAATCACTACAATGTTAATTTCTAAGAACTAGCTCAGCTGTTGTCAGCCTCACCACTATGTTGTTTGATTTCAGCTTTTGTAGCTGGCATGAAAGAAGGACTAATATTGGAGAAGGCATTCCATATGGGTGAAACACTTAAAGAGAACTCCTACTTGGACATCGAAGCAGAGCTAATGTTAGTAGAAGAAAAAAAGAGGGAACTCCATGCCAACAAATCAATGGAGAATGATGAAGCTATAGCCATGAAGGAAATGGGCATGAGGAGGTTCTGTAATTCATCCTTAATCCAACTAATAGTTTCTAAGATATTTTAGATCCATAAAAAGAAAGGAAGTACAGTGCACGAGACTCCCGCCACACCAAGATTTGCAGAGGGTGAAATAAAAACAGTCTTACCCTGACATGCAAAGAGGCTGTTTCTATATATAGAACTTGTAACATTCAAGTCATAATGGAGCAATCTTGCAATTGCACAAAAGCTCTCACTTTAAAATATCTTAAATCAATATGTACCTTCCTTTTCCAAAACAAATTGTTTAGGTCTTTCCATTTATCTCAAAAAAATAAAATAAAATAAACAAAGATTTTTTTCTTTTGGAGAAAGAGTAAGGAAATCCTCCCCTTTATTCACTGGTGTACTTTATTTGATAAAGCTATGGTCTTTTCTCATTTCTTCATTCTTATCTTACAGGGCTAATTTTTTTGGATGGCCAAACACCTATGTTTACACAAAGGCAATGGGGGAGATGTTGCTTGGGCGCTTGAGAGGAGACTTGCCTCTCATTATACTGCGCCCAACGATTATAACAAGCATTTACAAGGAACCACTACCTGGTTGGATTGAGGGATCAAGGTAGACATATTTTATATATATGGAGAGCACATGATTGGACCTTGCATGGAGATTATTGTATCACCATAATTATAATCTGACCACAGAGTGCAGCAATAGAATAGGATTGATCGATATCGATTTAACAGTATTTTAAATTTGGGTGCAGGACCATTGATATCATGATCATTGGTTATGCAAAGGGAAAGCTCTCATGCTTCTTTGGAGAGCCTGAATTGGTTGTGGACGTGGTAAGTTCCAAATTATGTTTCTCGTTGTCATTATCTAGCTTCTAATTTTTGGCTTAAAGAGGAATCTAGCTTCATGTGAAACTTCGTATTCGTTTCTTCCTGCCAAACTTAATCTCTTACCCTAAACCATCTTTTCCTATTATTGGGCACCAATTTACAAAGGATTAACATCAATTGAGATTTGATCATAAAATTTCTCATATTCTAATGGATCCTTCTTTGACTGGAATCCCATCCATCTAGATGGGAAACTGCTTGTTTCATGAAAAGAAGAAAGGAATGAAATATGGGATAGGACTTGTTGGTTCTAGTTTCTAGCTGTGTATTCTCTAGACTTCCAGGGAAAATTATAACTACAAGAGAATAAATTACTAACACTGCTTGGAATAAAATGGCTGTCTCTTCAGAGTCAAGGTTGAGAACTTGGAAGGCCTTCATACCAAGACATGCTATCTTTTGATGGACTTCATACTATGACAAGGTTAAGCAGTTATGGATTTTCTTCAAGATCACTCAGCTGTAATATTTGGTTCTTGACACCTTAATGTGAACTTCGTCCTTTTTCTTCTTCCTCCTCTCTTCAGTCCCTTCCCCCCTGCTTTTAGAGGATGTAAAATGTCACATTAAATTTGGTCTATAGGTCCATTCCCCCCTCCACGCCCCCCACTCCTCTCTCTCTCTCTCTCTCTCTCTCTCGCTCTTTCTCTCTCACACAACCCCCCCCACCCACCCCAAGAATAAAAAAGCCTAGCACTGCAGTTTGTATTCTGCATGCCAATCAACTGCAAGCAAGGTTGCAATACTAAATGCGGAGCACTGGATTCTAATGCAGGTCCCTGGAGACATGGTGGTGAATGCTATGATTGTGACCATGGCAGCTCACCTAAACCAGCGATCGGAATTCATCTACCATGTAAGCTCTGGGGTGAGAAATCCAGTCACATACGCCGCTATAGAGCAGTGTGGGTGGCGTTACTTCCTCGAGAACCCTCGGGTAGGAAAAGATGGAAAAATCATGAAGACAAAGAGGATCACCGTCTTCAGGACATTGTACGGCTTCCATGCATACGTGACCCTACGATACAGGCTGCCATTGGAAGTCAGTACATGATATATGATACTCTCTCTTTAGGATTCTGCATAAATTTGTTTTGCATTCTGTTCACAGATTGTGGTAATTGAATTATTTCTATTCAACCTATTCTTTAGATTCAATTTGTAGTGGCATCATAAGATCTTAGTGCTTGATTCATGGAGCTTATGTTTAACATCAATATCCTCATGTACCTTTGTCTCCTCCTGTTTAGGGACTGCACCTGGTTAATCTGGTATTCTGCCGGTTGTTCGACAAACGTTACAAGGAGCTAAGCCGGAAGTTTAAGTTTGTGATGCATCTAGTTGATCTTTATACTCCATACGCCTACTTCAGGGGATGGTATACTTCGTGGCTCCCTATTTTTATTCTTCTTTTTATACACTTTCTTATGATAGAGTATAATGCTTCGAACAGAATATTTACGCAGTTTATTTCTATCAGATTATGACATTATCATCCATTTTCACAAGGATTATTAATCTTTTTCTGTGTAATGTGTTGTGTCTTGCAATGTCTGCAATACTTCCATTTTTTCTTTTCTTTTCTTTTCTTTTTTTTTTTGGATGGAGAGAGAAGACAGAAGAAAAAATCATTTAACCTCCTACTAATTATTTTTTCAAGCGAGATAAAGAAACTGCAAGTACGAATACATAAATAGCGAAAACGTTAAATCTCCGACCATCACAATATTAGCACAACAATGCTATTCTCCAACATTGATACTTATAGTCTCATGATAATTTATGTAACCAATAGCTTGAACTGATCTGCACTTTGTTTGCTGGTGAAGCTTCGATGACATTAACTCGGAAAGGCTAAGGATGACCATGATGAAGGACAATGTTGTGGCTACTTTGCTGAATTTCGATCCCAAGAGCATCGACTGGAAGGACTACTTCTATCGCATTCACATCCCAGGTGTGCTGAAGTATGTGTGCAAGTAAACTGCCATCAAAATACAAAATTACATTGCAAAAGCTAAGCTCTATATCTTCGATCATTCCTTTTCTCCCTTTGTAATCAATTGAAACAATAAATTTTCATGTTTTGGAAATGTTTGTTAATCATCTTCTCCACTCTAACCGGAGAAGAAGATACTGTTGTATTGTTATTTAATGATACATGCCAAGCCATTTGATGTACATGATATTTGTAGAACGTGTTAACAGATAATTCGTCCCAAGCAAAAATATGAACAAATGAAGGATTCATAAAGCTCAACATATGCATACATACATATATACCAGTTTCCATGGAATTAACGAGTTTGGTTGACAGCTTAAAGCTTAAGATTTGAGGTTGTTAATTGGAACATGAAGAGCAAAGAAGCTTGTACAACGGCTTCAAGGACTCGAAAATTTTTGACTTGACATTGGAGTGATTTTGACGATGACACCGGGAAAAACATCGTCGGGGTCTTCGATGTGGGGATTCTCTTCCAAAATAAAAGGATCACCACATTTGTCACTAATTGTGTGAAACGTCTCTCCTTCACTAACCACATAAATCTCATCGCAAGGCCGGTCATTTATCTTCTGATATCTCCATACTAGTGGGTCTTCTTCACCTGGATCACAGCAGCCCATGAGTAGCAGGAGAGACAGGAACAGAGTACAGTACCAGGAGACCTTCTCGCCCACCACCCATGTCGTAGAGAGACAACCTGCCATGATTCATGGGAAGAGGAACAATGCACGTTACTTGGTGAGAATGGTTATTTAAGTAGTTGGATTGGAGTTCAGGGTGGGTTTGAAGCATCCTCTGGTGGTTGGGGGAGGAGTTGATGGGAGGGTGGGAGATCTTTTAGTCTCGAGTTGTTTGGAGTGGGTGCAAGTAAACGTTGTGGCGGGAGTCCAAACGGCCGCCTCGGTGTAGTAGTTGGTCGATTTGGTCGACGGAAAGAAATTTGAGGACCTTTTTCTCCTTTGCAAGTCTCCACCGGTTCGTTATGGTTAAAAACGGCACCAAAGTCCGCAACTTCCCTTCGGCCGAAGAGACCAAGCTTGCTCCAAAAAAAGTAAAAAAAATAAAATTAAATTAAAAATGAGAGAGAGAGTTGAGGGTCTTTATCACCATTATCAAGATAATACACGAGAGATGAGGATAAAATGCCATGGCTGTGTTACTTTCCTTCGCATACCCATCTGCCATAAATACCACCAGTGATTATATGTCTACTGCCGATGATATCAAGAACAGTGAAGAATATTAAGACGGAAAATATCTGTGTCGATGAAGTTCAAAATATGGTTGTAAAGCTAAATATAACGAAGAAAATCTTTAACAAGATACCGAGAGGGAGAAATTATTTTCTACACGGCGTGCATCATGTGGCCATCCTACTACCGCAGGAACAAGTAGCTATAATTGCTGGCATGCCCAGCCACTTGGTGCATGTTTTATAGGTTTTTATTTCTTGTTGAGAGAGGGGATAGGGACTTGTGCAGGTGGATCAAGATACAGAAAGGGACAATACTTATTTGGGGTAATCTTAGTCAATTGCAGGACTGCCTATCTATTATTTTATTGTTTACAATATATTTAGACCCCGAAATACGGAGGACAATAAATCCTGATTGTGCCTATCAATGACAACTTCTTGGTCACAATTTTAATGAGAACAACAACATACAACTGTGTAGAAGAGATGCAAACCTCAACCACCGGGATGTTGATGTGTAGACCTTAGAAACTCTACCATTTAATTAATTTCCATAAACGTTCAACCCACTGGTCCCACTCGCTTGGAAGCAGAGATCAGGGATTTGAATATTAAGGGATGTTATCCCTCAAGATTTTAATCCTAAACTAAATATTAAAATTAATATAATAATAATAAAACAATATCTAGTAGTAATAATTATATAATAAAAATGACAACATCAGTAATATTTCAAGAGGACATAAATATGGGTTAAGGCCCATTCTTTGGAAGGTAAATAACTTAATTACCTAGATATCTTTATTTTCTTAGGTAAGCATTTCTCAGGTAATATTTCAACAGAAAAATAATTTATTCATATTTTTTATATATTAGAAATTGACTCCGAAATCTATTATCTATATTCTTTTGCAGTACTATTTTTTCATGTAAATTACTAAGATCTATCCATATTTTCTATAATACCCTTTATATATACATATATATTATATAATTTATAATTTATTTTATATTATATATAATTTAATATATCATAATATATAATATAATACAAAATTTATTTTAGTGTAATATTATATATTATATACTATATTATATTATATATCATATTATATATTATATAATAATGATAAATACTATTCTATTATAAACTATATTATTATTATATAGTTATATTATTATTAAATGGTTAAGGGTATATTGGAAATAAAATAAAAAGTTTATTTTCCTGGTTCATGAAAAAAAGATTTATCTATTTCATAAATGAATATAACTTTTTTTTTAGTGGATAAATACCATCCATTGAAAAATAAATAATTTACCTATCTACATAAGTATAAAAATATGGATAAGTTGGTCAAGAAAAAATTGACCAAATTTTTCATGATATTTATCTATCAAAGAATAGATCCTTAAGATTTTTCTCCAATAAGAATTTTTCTTACATTTTGTAAAATGCTCCTAGAATAGATTGGTACGTGGATACAGCAAAGATCAGATAAGGTATGGATTGGTTATTAGTTTTTAGGTATTATTTGATGATTCTGCTGAATAGTTGTGGCTACGCGTGTATGATGGAAGTGGATTAGTTGTGACCATGTAAATATATGTAATGGAAGTGGATGTCACTGTAAGGAGAATTTTACGGTCTTGGATTCAAAAGCTCCTAAGAAAATTTTGAAGCATAACTGTTAGACATGTCATGCTTTGTAAATTTAATTTAGCTACTAAAGATTTATGTACTTATATGCACAACCCAAATACAGGATATAATACAGCCTTGCAAAAAAAAAATACAACAAACCGTAGCACGAAGCCAATCTAAAAAGTCCTTCATTCATTAAGTAATTAAGTAAATAATGATCCAAAATATCTAAATCCAAATAAATATACCAAAATCCATAATCTTAAAATTTGGAAAGTTGCATACTACAAATTCTTCATCAATTTAAGAGCTAAAATTTTTGCTGCAAAATCTCCAAGCGTGCTGGCACTAATTTCAAGTCTGGATCATTTTTCATTTCTAACCTTATTCATTTGTGAAGGAAAAATAAATAAATAGCTATGAAACAGCATAGCAAGTAAAACCTATATTTCTTTACTGGATTAAGCATAAATTTTTTCACATAAACAATGCATTATTTAGAGAAAATAATATCTATCACAAGTAACGTTGTTTATAGTATAATATAATAAAATATGTCATAAAGCCATTCATACATGTATAAATCATGAATATTTTATAAATAGGATTGTAAATAAAATTATAAACCATTCTTTGTTATATATTTATATTATAGTTTAAAATATTGTTCACAGGTATTTGTGCTATAATCACTTTATTTTCATGATAGGGCCTACGTGCATAATTAGCAAAATTTCATGTATTGTATACCAACTTTATACTTGTTGGTAGGGCTTGTCTTCATATGGATGCCAACTCCAGATGCCGATAATTCCTAATTCTATAGATCATACATATCTATTTAAAAGCCTTAAAAATATTTATATTTATCTTAAAACATACACATAAGTAGATGGAAAAACTTTAAATAGTATAAATAAGATTCATGCTTCATAAAAATGCCATTTTTATTAAAAATATTTATGAAACCAAATTTTCATAATAAAGCATATTTTTTCGTGTCATATATATATATATATATGATGATACTTTATTTTAAGAAAATATAATTTTGTCATTGGCAAACAATATGCATAAAAAATATGATAATTTGAAAATTAATAGGGTGTATGATGAACTTATAGTTCAAAATTAGTAAGCAGTATAAGATTTGCTTACAATTCAAAAATTAGTAATCAGTTAAGGTCTTTTCCAGTTTGGAAATTAGTAAGAGTGCAAAATCTTATTACCTCATCCATCTTAGATTTTCAAACTTCACTAAGCAAATCTATTAATCATATTTAAAAGATTAAAAAAACTCTATTTGATGACTTTATTAAATTAAAAAATAAGAAAAAAATCGTTGACCATGTGAAAGGTTTGACAGATCAGCAAACACTAAAGCAATTTAAGGCCTCCTTGTAGAATTAACTTAGGTCACTAAAATAAGAAGACAAGACTTGATACTGGGATGCATAGATCTTCTTAGAAAAATTAAGAAAAAGAGGAAGAGTGAGAGTCTTTGTTTCTCCTAAAAGAAGAAACCAAAATTGAGATCACCAGGGATCACTCCAAGGACTTGGTTGGCAACCAGCAACCATGGACAACCATCGATGATAACCGGCTAGTGGGAAAAAATAGGAAAGGGCTCAGAAAAATAATGGAACTAAGCCTTTTTTCTTCTTGTTGACCATTGGCTACTCACCGGCAATTATGGCTTCATCGAAAAGCATCACAGGGAGATCGAGGGGCTCAACCAGAGGCTCATCGATGGTGAATAAGGGTGGCAGTGATCAAAAAGAAGAAGAAAACTTTGGCCAAACTAGGGGGTTTTTCAATCAGTTTCCAACCGATTTCTTTGGCTAATAATAGTGATTTGAGGCCATGGAAGCAAAAGGAAATAAAGGGAAGTAAGGCCAGGGCTTTACCTAATTGGCTTTAATGGTATCCTCTGACCTTAATCTCCAATGATTATGGTACCAGGGAAACAAAATTTTAAGGAGAAAGAGGAAGAAAGAGAGAGGAAGGAGGACAACTCTTGATTGTGAAGTGTCATAAAAGAGAGAGTCCACTTTTAAGAGGATTTCCTAAGATTTTGGTAGCCTTTTGAGGCTATTTCTTGCTCGATGGAGAAGAAGACTCCCATTCCTCCTAGCTTTTTTTTCTTTCCTTTTTTTCTTGTACGTGGACTTGGCTAGTTTTGAGATAGGCCACATAGAGAAAACCATTATATTCTCTCCCCCTTAAGAGTTTTATCATTGAAACTTAATGTATTCTCCTCTCAAATGATTAAAAATACTTAGTCTTCAACTAGTACTACACCATACTATTGCTCCACAACTCTAATCTAAGCAAACTTTTTTGCACTTATCCTAAACCTAGTCCTAAATATCATAAACCTAGGTTTAATTTTTTACCAAAATCAAACATATTGATCTGATACCAAAATATATTACATCTCAAATTAAAAATATAATATAGCCATGCTCCTAAAGGATACAACTACAACCCATGATTATACAAAGTCAATCAATCATATTTAGCTAAATTCATCATAAATAAGATATAATAAAGAGGTTCCTTTTTTTTCTTTCCTTTTTTTATTGTATGTGGGCTTGGCTAGTTTTGAGATGGGCCAGATAGAGCAAACCATTATATTCTCTCCCCCTTAAAAGAGTTTTATCATTAAAAATTAATGTATTCTCACTCTCAAATGATTAAAAATACTTAGTATTCAACTAGTACTACACCATACTATTGCTCCACAACTCTAATCTAAACTAAATTTTTTGCACTTGTCCTAAGCCTAGTCCTATGAATCATAAACCTAGGCTTAATTTTTTATCAATAATCAAACATATTGATCTGATACCAAAATATATTACATCTCAAATTAAAAATATAATATAGCCATGCTCCCAAGGATACAACTACAACCCATGATTATACAAAACCAATCAATCATATCCAGCTAAATTCATCATAAATAAAATATAATAAAGAGGTTTGATTCCATTATTCATTAAGTAATTAAACAAATACTAATTCAAAATATTTAACTCCAAATAAAGATACCAAAATCCAAAACCTTAAAATTCAAAAAGTCTCAAATTACAAATTCTTAATCAATTTAAGAGGTAAAATTTTTGCTATGAAATCTCCATAGGTGCCAACATGAACTCCAAGTCCAAATAATCTATCATTCCAAATCTTATTTATTCAAAAAGAAAAAAGAAAATAAAGAGATGTAAATTGTATAGCTCAGTAAGTAAAACTTACACTTCTTTACTAGGTCAAACATATGTTTTTTTGCATGAACAATGCAACATTCAAGGAAAATAACAGATATCACAAATAAAGCTTTTCATAGTATAAGATAATAATCAAATCATAAAGCCAATTATGCATGCATGAATCATAAATATGATTATAAATAAAATCATAAATCATTCTTTGTCATATATTTATATCATAGTTCAAAATATTATTTATAAATATTCATGCTATGGTCATTTTATATGCATGACAAGACTTGTGTTCATAATCAACAAAGTTTTATACCATGAATACCAACTTTGCACTCACTAGCAAGGCTGTATATGTATGAATGATAGCTCTAAATGTCGATCTTCCCCTATTCTAGAGATCATATGTAGCTACCTAAGAACCTAACATATATTTATTTTTTTAAAAAAACATAAGCATTAGTAGGTGAAAAAACTTTAAATGTCATGAATATGATTCGTGCTTCATAAATATGTTATTTTCATTACAAATTTTGTTGAAACCAAATTTTCATAATAAAACAAGATTTTTATATCACATATGTTGATTCTTTATTTTAACAAAAATATAATTTCATCATTAATAAATCATATGTATGAAAAATATGATAATTTAAAAATTAATAAAGAATGCAAGGTCTACTTATAGTTCGAAAATCAATAAGGAGTGTAAGATCTACTTATACTTTGAAAATTACTACACCATACTATTGCTCCACAACTCTAATCTAAACTAACTTTTTTGCACTCATCCTAAGCCTAGTCCTAAATATCATAAACCTAGGCTTAATTTTTTACCAATAATCAAACATATTGATTTGATACCAAAATATATTACATCTCAAATTAAAATATAATATAGCCATGCTCCCAAAGGATACAACTACAACCTATGATTATACAAACCAATCAATCATATTCAGCTAAATTCATCATAAATAAAATATAATAAAGAGGTTTGATTCCATTATTCATTAAGTAATTAAACAAATACTAATTCAAAATATTTAACTCCAAATAAAGATACCAAAATTCAAAACCTTAAAATTCAAAAAGTCTCTAACTACAAATTCTTAATCAATTTAAGAGGTAAAATTTTTGCTATGAAATCTCCAAGGGTGCCAACATGAACTCCAAGTCCAAATAATCTATCATTCCAAATCTTATTTATTCGGAAAGAAAAAAGAAAATAAAGATATGTAAACTGCATAGCTCAGTAAGTAAAACTTACACTTCTTTACTAGGTCAAACATAAGTTTTTTTTGCATGAACAATGCAACATTCAAAGAAAATAACATATATCACAAATAGAGCTTTTCATAGTAAAAGATAATAATCAAATCATAAAGCCAATTATGCATGCTTAAATCATAAATATGATTATAAATAAAATCATAAATCATTCTTTGTCGTATATTTATATCATAGATCAAAATATTATTTATAAATATTCATGCTATGGTCATTTTATATGCATGACAAGACTTGTGTTCATAATCAGCAAAGTTTTATATTATGAATACCAACTTTACACTCACTAGCAAGGCTGTATATGTATGAATGCTAGCTCTAAATGTCGATCTTCTCCTATTCTAGAGATCATATGTCGCTACCTAAGAACCTTACATATATTTATATTTTTTAAAGAACATAAGCATTAGTTGGTGAAAAAATGTAAATGGCATGAATATGATTCGTTCTTCATAAATATGCTATTTTCATTATAAACTTTTATGAAACCAAATTTTCATAATAAAACATGATTTTTTATATCACAGATGTTGATCCTTTATTTTAACAAAAACATAATTTCATCATTAATAAATCATATGTATGGAAAATGTGATATTTTAAAAATTAATAAAGAATGCAAGGTCTACTTGTAGTTCAAAAATCAGTAAGGAGTGTAAGATCTACGTAGACTTTGAAAATTAGTAAGAAGTGTAAAGTCTACTTCCAATTCAAAAATTAATAAAGAGTGTACGATCTACTTACCTAGTTTGATTTAGCCTTCAAACTTTACAAAAAAAATCTACTAAATATATTTAAAATATTAAAAGTGAAATAAATCTTTATTTGATGACTTTAATAGAATTAAATAATAAGAAGATGAGACTGTTGACCATGTGATAGGTCTTATAGACTGTTAAGGCATTAGAGTGGTTTAAGACTTCCTTGCAAGGTTAACTTGAGTCTCTAGAACAAGAAGACGAGACTCAATATAGCTAGGATGAATAGATTTTTAGAGAGAGAAAGAGAAAGAAGAGGGGAGAAAATAAGAAAGAGAGGCTTCATCTCTCCTAAAAGAATAAAGCAAGGTCGGGATCATCAAAGATTATGCTAGAGGGTGATGATTGGTTAATGGGAAAACATGGAAAATGGCTTAAAAAAGCAAGAGAACTAGGATTATTTTTTCTTGTTGAATATTGGCTGCTTATTTGGTGACCATGGATTCATTAGGAAGCATTGTAAGGAGGTCAAGGGCCTTAGCTAGAGGCTCATCGACAAAGAGTAAGGGTGGTGATGAATGGAAAAAGGAAGAAAAATTTTATCGAAATAGGGGATTTTCTTGTCAATTTCCAACTAATTTCTTTTGCCAACAATGGTAATTTAAGGCTATGGAAGCAAAAAAAAGTAAATGGAAATAAGGTCAGGGCTTTACCTCAGCTTTGGTGGTGTTTTGGGTCATAATCTCTAGCATCCATAGTATTAGGGAACAACAAATTTGAAGGAGAAAGAGAAAGAAAGAGAGAGAAGAAAGAGAGAGGAAGGAGGACAACTCTTAATGGTGGAGTGTTATCAAGGGGAGGGGCTATTGTGGTACCACCTGCTCTAATACCACTTGTAGGAAGATTTCTCAGATTATAGAATATGAATCCCTGACTAAGATCACATCTCTATTGGTGAAGTTGATATTTGCAAGAAGAAAGAAAAAGAAAATAGATATCAACATAATTTAATTAGGCATACAGGACTTCACTATAAAAAAAAATATATATTTACAAAAGAAAAACTCCCACTCTCAATCCCATACAATAATCTCTCAACAAGAAGTTCCTTAATATTGACCTAGGAATAATTTTAATGATTACAAAATATTGGAGTATGAATACCATACTAATGCTTTTCAAATTATTAAGAACATTTTGTAGAGAGCTTTTTAATGGACAATTTTCAATTGAAAACTTTATAGATCATTGGAATAGTTTATGAGTCTATATGTATCATTGTGTTGCCCAGAAAGCAACCCAAGAGGGGGGGGGGATGAATTGGGTCTCTAAAAATGATTAAGCTAATCACAAGTTACAAACTTAATAAAAGCAAAACAATCCAATTCAATGAATATATTGCAAGGTGCTATGATTCAATGCAATGCTTTATATGTATAAGTGCAGCGAAAATTAAAAGCAATAAATAAGCTCTCCTTGGGAATTCACTATAATCAAACCGATTATAGCCGATTAGTTTTCTGGGCTCACTAATCAAAACCCGATTATTTTTACAAGGTTTACAAGTCAAACCTCACTTGGTTTTACGGGCTAACCAAGAACCTAAATAGTTTTCACAAGGCTAACCAACAACCTTACTTGGTTTTCCGGGCTAACAAAGAACCTTAGTGATTTTGCGGGCTAACCACCAACCTAATTGGTTTTCCAAGACTTACCAATAACCTCCCTTGATTTTACAATAGGCTAACCAAGAACCCTTATAAGATATAATGTTTAAAACAAAGAACCAATGTAAGCTTTCAATAATAAAGCAAATAATTCGATAAAGCTCGATGTAATGTTGCTTTTCTCTTGTTGAAGCCTTTTGAATGCCCAAGTAGGAAAGATCTTCAATGCTCTTAATGGCCTTGAATGCTTGGAGGCTTCCTTTAGCTTGAAAGTGGTTGAACCTTGAATGAATAGGAGTTAAGGCTCTTCTCTCTTATTTTCTTTCTAAACTCTTTAGGATATTTAATAATAATGAATAGTTGTTGTCTTGATTTGATTTGGAGCCTATTTATACATTCCCAAGGTCTCAAAACCAAAATATAGTCGTTACACTCGAAAAACTAGCCATTGGGGGCATTTGGGACAAGTTCTGCATTTAAAAAAACTAGCTATTACTATTGCCAGAACTCCATATGTCGACACTTCCTCAGTTGAGTTGACACATAAGGTCAACACATGTTCTTCTTGAGTCGACACATAGTTTAAAAAGCTCCATTCAAAATCTCTGGAAATCTCAGTTAACACATTCTCAGTTGAGTCAATACCTTGAGTGACACCTTGCATCCATGTATCTACACATCAACTGTTGCTTCAACTTCTGCAAGTTCTGTAGCTTGAAAGTATCAGGTGATGTGTTGATCCATGTTGATACTTTGAGTTGACACATAAGGTCATGTGTCAACACATCATCTATGCCATTTGAAACTTTGCAGCGTACTGGCCTGAGTCGACACTTCATCTTCATGTGTCGACACATCATGTCATGTGTCGACACCTTGAGTCGACATATCACTAAAAAAATCATAGAAGATGCTGATTTTGAGTTGCAACAAGATTCCACTTGCCTTAGCTATCCATTCAACCATCTTTTAAGTGTCCAAGTATTGTATTGTGCAATCATTCCATTCAAACTTAGTTCTTCAATACAATTGGGCTTCTTCAAATTTTGTGAGCATCATTTCAATAAAAACAAACTTAAAGCAAATTATTAGTCCTCAATTTATACTTAACTATTTTGCTTATCATCAAAATCAATTAGTGGAGTCAACAATCTCTCCCTTTTTGATGATGACAAAACCCTTAAGTATAATTGCTTTAAAGAATAGGGCTTTAGAGGATTGAACAAGGTGCATAATGTTTAAAGCATTTTAGAACATCAACATTACTTGCATCAAAGATATGACAATTTAGAACACAAGTAAAATTGCTATAGCTTGTTATTAAGATAGAGAGTATCAGATTTATGGAATTCATCTGAAACAAGAAAATATGTATCATGATACTCATCAAGAAAATTTTAGCAAAGCTCCCCCTGAATCAGTGATTAAAATAAAATTTGCAATAATATTTTTAAACAAATAGTGAGGGGTTTTTAAGATGAAGCTCATTTTGAAATGATTTTCAAAAGAGGGTAAGGTAAGGTAAAGCTCCCCTTAAAGAATTTTGTAAATCAAAGTTTCTCAACATTTTCAAAATTACTCAACATTTATACTTAAATCTCATAAATTACTCCCCCTTTTAGTTATCATTAAAAAGGTAGATAAAGGGAATAAAAAAAAACAACTCAAGATTATTCATTTTCGAAACTCTTTACTCTTTTTTGTTAGGAAGTGCATTCAATAAAGAGTGAAGACATAGAATCATAAAAGCAATTCAAGATATAGCATTCATGTCAATCAAAGATATAGGAATGAGTAACAAAAGGATTTTTCATATAAACTCAGATCTAGTACAACAGAAAGTGATACATAATAAAGATAAAAAGTACATATAAGCATAAAACAAACTATCTATCTAGAAGTACATTAAAATCCTAATCCTCATCCATCGAGTCATCAGAAGATGAACCGATCTCGATCAGTCCAGTATCAGTGAAGGAGCGAGCTCTCAGCCATCTCGATCGAAGATCTCAAAGTCTGGTCCTAGTCGGTTGAGGAGGGGTGCGGTGTCCATATCCTCTGCGATGAATATAAGTCCGACCTCTGGCTGAAGCGGTAGAGGTAGGAGCTACGTCCTTCGCAGGAACTGAATGATCGGGTCAATCATCTCAGCAACAGCTGGAAGAGGAGTGCAATCAAAAGTAGGACCTAAATCAAGATACTAAAAGCAGGGTGTATAAAACCCAAGCTCTCGAGTAACTGATGAAGTATGAATGTCTTGATTTGATTTGGAGCCTATTTATACATTCCCAAGGTCTCAAAACCAAAATATAGTCGTTACACTCGAAAAAACTAGCCATTGGGGGCATTTGGGACAAGTTCTGCATTTAAAAAAACTAGCTATTACTATTGCCAGAACTCCATATGTCGACACTTCCTCAGTTGAGTTGACACATAAGGTCAACACATGTTCTTCTTGAGTCGACACATAGTTTAAAAAGCTCCATTCAAAATCTCTGGAAATCTCAGTTAACACATTCTCAGTTGAGTCAATACCTTGAGTGACACCTTGCATCCATGTATCTACACATCAACTGTTGCTTCAACTTCTGCAAGTTCTGTAGCTTGAAAGTATCAGGTGATGTGTTGATCCATATGTTGATACTTTGAGTTGACACATAAGGTCATGTGTCAACACATCATCTATGCCATTTGAAACTTTGCAGCGTACTGGCCTGAGTCGACACTTCATCTTCATGTGTCGACACATCATGTCATGTGTCGACACCTTGAGTCGACATATCACTAAAAAAATCATAGAAGATGCTGATTTTGAGTTGCAACAAGATTCCACTTGCCTTAGCTATCCATTCAACCATCTTTTAAGTGTCCAAGTATTGTATTGTGCAATCATTCCATTCAAACTTAGTTCTTCAATACAATGGGCTTCTTCAAATTTTGTGAGCATCATTTCAATAAAAAAAAACTTAAAGCAAATTATTAGTCCTCAATTTATACTTAACTATTTTGCTTATCATCAAAATCAATTAGTGGAGTCAACAATCTCTCCCTTTTTGATGATGACAAAACCCTTAAGTATAAATTGCTTAAAGAATAGGGCTTTAAGAGGATTGAACAAGGTGCATAATGTTTAAAGCATTTTAGAACATCAACATTACTTGCATCAAAGATATGACAATTTAGAACACAAGTAAAATTGCTATAGCTTGTTATTAAGATAGAGAGTATCAGATTTATGGAATTCATCTGAAACAAGAAAATATGTATCATGATACTCATCAAGAAAATTTTAGCAAAGCTCCCCCTGAATCAGTGATTAAAAATAAAATTTGCAATAATATTTTTAAACAAATAGTGAGGGGTTTTAAGATGAAGCTCATTTTGAAATGATTTTCAAAAGAGGGTAAGGTAAGGTAAAGCTCCCCCTTAAAGAATTTTGTAAATCAAAGTTTCTCAACATTTTCAAAATTACTCAACATTTATACTTAAATCTCATAAATTACTCCCCCTTTTAGTTATCATTAAAAAGGTAGATAAAGGGAATAAAAAAAAACAACTCAAGATTATTCATTTCGAAACTCTTTACTCTTTTTGTTAGGAAGTGCATTCAATAAAGAGTGAAGACATAGAATCATAAAAGCAATTCAAGATATAGCATTCATGTCAATCAAGATATAGGAATGAGTAACAAAAGGATTTCATATAAAACTCAGATCTAGTACAACAGAAAGTGATACATAATAAAGATAAAAAGTACATATAAGCATAAAACAAACTATCTATCTAGAAGTACATTAAAATCCTAATCCTCATCCATCGAGTCATCAGAAGATGAACCGATCTCGATCAGTCCAGTATCAGTGAAGGAGCGAGCTCTCAGCCATCTCGATCGAAGATCTCAAAGTCTGGTCCTAGTCGGTTGAGGAGGGGTGCGGTGTCCATATCCTCTGCGATGAATATAAGTCCGACCTCTGGCTGAAGCGGTAGAGGTAGGAGCTACGTCCTTCGCAGGAACTGAACTGATCGGGTCAATCATCTCAGCAACAGCTGGAAGAGGAGTGCAATCAAAAGTAGGACCTAAATCAAGATACTAAAAGCAGGGTGTATAAAACCCAAGCTCTCGAGTAACTGATGAAGTATGAAGGGTAGGAGAATCAGAAATGTGAGAATCAAAAACAGGGATGACAGCTGATGATACAGGCATATCAAGAACAAACAGTATCAGCTGTAGGTGAATCTACAATGAGTGTATCAACAGTGGGGGTCTCAATGATAGGTGTATGAATATCAGGAGAATCAATATCAGGTAAGTCTATAATAGGTATATCAATAATAGGAGTGAGAATAGGAATAGGAGTGGGAACTGGAGTGTGATCATCCGATCTGAAAGGAGAAGGGATAGAGGTCTATGTAAGTGAGCAGGATGGGTCAACAACAAGGCTTGCAGGCACGTCATCCATCACCTCTGCAACTGGCTCTGACGTAAGATCAGCAATATCGAAGCGGTCTGAGTCAATCTCCTCATCTCCATCAATATCTCCAATAACAGTGTCTCCATCTCCATCTCCAACTGTAGTCTCAACACTAGTATCAATATCAGCAAAATCATCCACTGGTGCTGGAGCAGGTACATGAATAGAAGCAGGAATAGTTTCTGCAGTAGGAGCACTCGTAGAAGATCTGGACAGTGCTGAGAGAATAGCCGAAATGCCATCACTAAGACCAATATGGCTCTCTCTCATCTCAGCAATAAAAATATTTAGACACTGCCTCATGATGAAAACATCGATCTCTATGCATCTGACTCTGTCCTCTAGACTGTCTGGAGTACCAGGAGTCTCCGTGTGTGCTGGCTGAGGCTATGCTAATATAGAAGGATCAGATTGAGCTCGCTGTGCTGTCATCTCAGGCTGAGTCTCGCTAGGTCCAGCCTTACCTGAAAGAATCCACTCCTCCTCTGCTGTGTCCTCATCACCATCAGCTCTATCCTTGGCCTGACCTGATATCCTCCTGTCCACTGGCCTCGACTAAATGATAACCCATGCGATGCAATGACCTGATGTCATATACATCAGTATGGATTAAAGTATGATAGGGCTCATCCTGGAAGCTGACTCCATACTCCTGAAATAATACAGTCAATCCCATGCCATACGGTAAGCATAGCTACTGACTAGACGACGCCTCAGAAATCTGATGTACCATCAAAATAGGTAGACATATCGGCATGCATTGAATCAGTGAGACCATCACGAGCAACTCCCGCTTGGTGATGTAGTCGAAATGACCAGTCTTCGAACAGAAGAATCCGGGTGACTATATGGTGTAGTAGTCTCATCTCTGCAGATAATCTCGATGCTGGAACAATGGCTCCCTCTGTAAGATATCGGACTCAAAAATGCACTGAAGACCACTAACTCGATCCATCAGACTGTCAACAATAGATCCGGTCATGGGTATATCCCATACTCTGCTCAGAACATCTGAAGAAATGGGGATATCCCATCCTCTAACCTATGTAACTTAGCCATCAGTCCCTTGGGCAAGTGATCCGTAGAACTCTCTCATCAGCCCGGGATAGTATCTCTCACTGAGTGAACAAAAAGTGGCCAAACCAGCCTGTCTAATCCACTCTCATATCTGGAAATGTTGCTGGTCTATGAAAGAAAAGTCCACTCGGCATCCTCCAACCACTATCTTGGAGCTCATTCGGCTAGAAGGAACAAACAACGGTCGTACTGATGGATTTGGAGCTCTAGACTCACGTTGGGCCTTCGTTCTCCGCTCTTCTTCTTGCTGTGACTGACGCGATCGACGAACAACTTGTTTACGAGGACCCATTGTCAAGAATCAAAGTTTTGGCAAGGTTTTTGGTGGAAAATGGGGTTTCTAGGGTTTAGGAAGCTAAGCCTAGGAAGAAATTCAACAAAAAATGGCTACTAAGGCTTCAAATCCGAGAAATCCACGACCAAAAATAGTAAAATGGAATGATGAATAGTATAGGTACTTCAATTCCTAGTGTCGGGATCATCTAAGATTAATTCTTTAGGATGTCCATGAGCATACCCCCCTCCACTCCTTAGGTAGATCTTGATGCTTTCGAGTGTCATCTTCTTTCTCATCCTTGTCTTATTCTTCTTCATTTGGTTGAGCTTGATCATTCAGTGTCAGCTTCTGAAGTTTGTCAGCACTTGCACATTCAACAGATGTATCCTCTTTTCTCGAGGACTTGTTAGTAGATTCTTCAAATACAACATGTACTGACTCTTCAACAACCAAAGTTCGTTTATTAAATATTCTATATACCCTGCTAGATGTAGAGTATCCTAAGAAGATACTATCATTAGACTTGGCATCAAACTTTCCAAGATGATCCTTTCCATTGTTTAAAACAAAACATTTACAAACCAAAAATACAAAAATATTTCAAAGTTGTGGTTTTCTTTGGTTCCAAAGTTAATATGGAGTTTTCTTTAAAATAAGGCGTATCAAAACTCGATTTAAAATATAACAGGCAGTATTAATAGCTTCAGCCCAAAAATACCTTGGCAAATCATTTTCACAAAGCATAGTGCGTGTCATTTCTTCTAAAATATGATTTTCCTTTCTACTACCCCATTCTGCTGAGGTGTCTTAGGTGCAGAAAAATTATGTTCTATATCTTTTCATTACAGAAGTTTTCGAAATCTTGATTTTCAAATTCGGTTCCATAAACACTATGAATACAAATGACTAAAAACCTTTCTCATTTGAAACTTTTCTATAGAACTTTACAAATATAGAAAATGATTCATCTTTCTATGCTAAAAAGAAAATACAAGTAAATCTTGAAAAATCATCCACAATAACTAATCCATATCTCTTGCCTCCTAGACTTGATATTCTAGTTGGTCTAAAGAGATCCATACGAAGTAGTTCAAGTGGCCTACTAGTAGTAAACAAATCCTTTTGGTTTGAAAGAAGTTTTGACTTGCTTACCAAATTGACATGCTTGGCAAATTCTATCTTTTCAAAATAAATTCAAGTAAATCTCTAACTAATCTTTTTTACTAAGTTTTGAAATGAGATACATACTAGCATGCCCTAATCTTCTATGCCAACCAACTAGTCTCTTCCTTAGTAGAATTCATTGCAACAAGGCATCTCCATTATGTAAAGATAGATCATCTAGGTCTACCAAATAAATATTTCCATGCCTTTTTCTAATGAATTGTACTCCATTTATATCTGGACTAGTAATCATGCAATATGATGATTTGAAAACTACTTGAAAACCTTTATCTCAAAACTGACTAATGTTCAAAAGATTATGCTTTAAACTATCTACTAAAAGTATATTACTAATATTTAGAAGGAGTAATGTGAACTTACCAATACCTATGATTTTTCCTTTACCATTATCACCGAAGGTCACACTCCGTCCATTCAAAGCTTCAAGAGAAGTGAATTGCTTCACATCTTTAGTCATGTGCCTTGAGCAACTACTGTCAAGATACCAAACTCGTTTGTTTTTCTTGGTTGTAAGACACACCTGCAATAAGATCAAGCTTTGTTTTTAGGTACCCAAGCCAATTGGGTCCTTTAGGGTTAGCATTCAAAATGGTTCCTTTGGAACCCACACTTTGTCAAAAGATGATTTTTCTAAAATTACATTGATATGATTTATGACCTAATTTCTTGCAAGTAAAATAAGTAGTGCTGGATGATGCAGGTACAAAAAAGTTTTTGAAGTACTTTTGTTGCTTTTAAGGTTTATATCCTAAACCTGCCTTATTGAAAATTGCTTTTTGATTGTTTAAAAGTAAATTCAGCTTTTCTGAGCGATAAGTAAATTTATCAAAAAATAGTTTAATTTTTCAAGTTCATTTTTGTATTTATCATTTTCAAGTTCTAAATCCTTATTTTCTTTATAAGATCATTGTTAGAAACAACATTTTTAGATCTTTTTAAAACTTCATTTCCATAGCCAAAGCATTATTTTTCTTTTCAAAACATCTAGTTTAGGTTTCAAAGAACTAACATCATTAAGTAAAGAATTGTTTTCTAAGGAGGAACTATTTGCATGCTTTTTCAATTTCTTATTTTCTGATAAAACTATTTTATAATCATGCATAAGCTCTTCAAAAGCATTTCTAAGTTCATCGAAGTGAAATCAACTTCAGTGTCAGAACATACCTCTTCATTGTCTTGATGCACCATGAAGCAGAGATTTGCAACTTCAGTCTGCTCTTCTTCTGAACTGGAGTCTTCACTGCACTCCAAGTGGCCATCATTGCTTTCTTCCTTAGTTTCTTTCTTGATTTCTTGAGGAGAGGACAATCAAATTTATAGTGCCTGGGCTTCTTACACTCGAAGCATGTAGGTATTTCCTTTCCTTTTCCTTTTCTTTCTCTCTCTTTTTCTTACCTTTATCTTTGGATTGATATTTCTTCTTGTAGGGAAACTTCCCCTCTTCATAAATCTTCTAAACTTTCTTGCAAGGAGGGCTTCTTCACCTTCTTCTTCTTCTTCATTTTTGGACTCATCAATCGAGGATTCTTCTTGAATATTTGATTTAAAAGCAATCCCTCTTATTTTTGTCCATGTCCATTGATTCTGTTTCAAGTTGAGCTCATAGGTCATGAGCGATCTTACTAACAGATCAAGAGGTAGCTTGTCCATATCCTTTGCTTCTTGAATTACGGTCACCTTTAGATCCCATGATGTGGTAGTGATCTAAGAATCTTATTCACAAGATCAGCATTAGATATGACTTTACCAAGACTTCTCATAGCATTTACAATATTTGTAAAATGTGTATACATATCAGTGATAGATCATTTGGTTCCATCCGGAACATCTCATATGTGTGCACTAACATATTGACCTTAGTGTTCTTCACTTGATCGGTACCCTCATGGGTAACTTTAAGTGTGTCCCATATTTTTTTGGTGGACATGCATGTAGATATCCTATTAAATTCACTAGGATCTAATGCACAATAAAAGAGATTCATTGCCTTAGCATTGATCTCGGATTGTTTAATATCATTTTCATCCCATTCCTCTTCAAGTTTTGGGATGGAAACACTATTAACCACCACCGAAGGAATATGAGGACCCTTATCAACTACTCTCCATAAATTGTAATCTACAGAATGCATATAAATTATCATCCTAGTTTTTCAATAAATGTAATTTGCACCATTGAAAAATGGAGGTCTATTTGAGGCTTGTCCCTCAACTACACTAGTACCTATCGAGGCTGCCATAGATCATTACTTAAGGCGGTAAAGCCTATACATTAAGAAAGGGCTCTGATACCACTTATTACCTAGAAAGCAACCTAGGGGGGGGGGTGAATTGGGTCTCTAAAAATAATTTAAGCTAATCACAAGTTACAAACTTAATGAAAGCAAAAGAATCCAATTCAATGAATAAATATTGCAAGGTGCTATAATTCAAATGCAATGCTTTATA
This sequence comes from Areca catechu, assembly GCA_021397845.1. Classification (NCBI taxonomy): domain Eukaryota; kingdom Viridiplantae; phylum Streptophyta; class Magnoliopsida; order Arecales; family Arecaceae; genus Areca; species Areca catechu. Next base: position 74,347,432 of record CM038043.1, read on the forward strand.
TGTATAAGTGCAACAAAAATTAAGAGCAATAAATAAAGAGTAAGTAGAGAGAGAATAAGCAATCACAAACACCAAAAGCTATAGTGGTTTGGTGCTAATCAATGCACCTACATCCACTCCCCAAGCTCCCCTTGGAAATTCACTATAATCAAATCGATTACAGTCGATTAGTTTTCCAGGCTCACTAACCAAAACCTGACTTGTTTTCACAAGGTTCATAAGTCAAACCTCACTTGGTTTTATGGGCTAACTAAGAACCTAATTGGTTTTCACAAGGCAAACCAACAACCTCACTTGGTTTTTCAGGCTAACAAGAACCTTAGTGATTTTGTAGGCTACCTACCAACCTAATTGATTTTTCAAGGCTTACCAATAACCTCCCTTGGTTTACAATAGGCTAACCAAGAACCCTTATAAGATATAAGGTTTAAAACAAAGAACCAATGTAAGCTTTCAATAATAAAGCAAATAATTCGATGAAGCTCGATGTAGTGTTGCTTTGCTCTTGTTGAAGCCTTTTGAATGCCCAAGTAGGAAAGATCTTCAATGCTTTTGATGGTTTTGAATGCTTGGAGGCTTCTTTTAGCTTGAAAGTGGTTGAACCTTGAATGAATAGGAGTTAAGACTCTTCTCTCTTCTTTTATTTCTAAACTCTTTTAGAATATTCAATAATAATGAATAGTTATTGTCTTGATTTGATTTGGAGCCTATTTATACCTATCCAAGGTCTCAAAATCTAAATATAGCTATTACACTCGAAAAACTAGCTATTGGAGGCATTTGGGACGAGTTCTGCGTTTGAAAAAACTAGCCATTACTGTTGCCAGAACTCCATGTGTCGACACTTCCTCAGTTGAGTCGACACATAAGGTCGACACATGTTCTTCTTGAGTCGACACATAGTTCAAAAAGCTCCATTCAGAATCTTTGAAAATCTTAGTTGAGTCGACACATTTTCAGTTGAGTCGACACCTTAAGTCGACACCTTACATCCATGTATCGACAAATCAACTGTTGCTTCAACTTCTATAAGTTCTGTGGCTTGAAAGTCTTAGACGATGTGTTGACACTTTGAGTCGACACATAAGGTTCATGTGTCGACACATCATCTGTGCCATTTGAAACTATGCAGCGTGCTGGCCTGAGTCGACACTTCATCTTCATGTGTCGACACATCATGTCATGTGTCGACACCCTGAGTCGATACATCACTGAAAAAATCATAGAAAATGCTGATTTTGAGTTGCAACAAGATTCCACTTGCCTTAGCTATCCATTTAACCATCTTTTAAGTGTCCAAGTCTTGTATTGTGCAATCATTCCATTCAAACTTGGTACTTCAATACAATTAGGCTTCTTCAAATTTTGTGAGCATCTTTTCAATAAAAACACACTTAAAGCAAATCATTAGTCCTCAATTTATACTTAACTATTTTGCTTATCATCAAAATCAATTAGTGGAGTCAACACATTGAAAATTTCTTTAAGGACTCTTTATAATAATTAGAATGTGTGGTGAGCTTCTATGTATCTTTAGAAGTATTTTTGATGTGTAAAAAGTTTATTTGTATTCTTCAAGAATCCATTAGATGCATTAAAAGATAATTTGTATTAGGGAAAGAGTAAACAGTTCAGTTTTTGTATTTAAAATATTTAAATTGGTTAGAGAGTCCATATATATCCCTAGACGTTATTGGTAGACCTTTGAAAGCATTAAGGAGTTAAAATGCATCAAATTCCAAGTAAAAATGAAGTTTTGGCTGAAAGAGCCGACTCCTATCAAGAGAGCCAGCTCTAGCATGACATGCAGATTGGCATGGTTAAAGAAAGCTAACTCCCTTCAGGCGAGTCTTCTCTCTTAGATAGGCAAAGAACATGATTTTTGGATATAGTTTAGAAGAGCCTTCTCTTAGATTTAGTGCCTTTTCTCCCAATCAAGCAGAAAGAATACATTTTTGACCTAGTTCAAAAAAGCTAACTCCTGTCCAATGAGCCTTCTCTCTTAGAAATAATAGAGAAGTGGATTTCTGATCACTGATGATTAGAGCCAACTCCTCTAAAATGAGCCAACTCTCTTCCCATGAAAATCCACAGTAATGGATAGTTTTAGAACTTGCAAAATTTGACTTCTAAGGTTTCTAATGGTTATATTTTACTTCTCAATATCTCTAAATAGCTAGAAATGATTGAGAATTAATGAAAAAATACTTGGAGAAGTATAAAAGAAAAGATTAAAGTCAAAGAAATAATACTAGTGAGAATATTCTTCCAATCAATGCAAATAAGAGAACTCAAGAGCTATCACTTGAAAACTCAAGAGAAGCTTTACTTTTTTCTACCAACTCTCTTTAAGAATCAAGTGAAGATTTCAAAGAGCATTAAAGAGCAATCTTTGAAGACTTGAAGAGTCTATAAGAGGGGCTTTATCGATAACTTTCTACTCTTTTGAAAGTTTGTTTAGTTGCTTTGTTTATTATGTTTTGAGGTGTTATTTGTTTTAGTAGGGAGCTGAAACTTGGGATTGGATTTAAGTTTTAATTGATTGACCTTGGAAAACCAATCAAATTATTTGTAAGCTCGAAAAATAGATATTGTATTTAGATTTTGGTTTGTAAGCCCGAGATAAATAAACTGGCCATATTTTTATGGGAATATAGTAGAAATTCCAAGAGATCCTTGGATAGTGGGCATAGGAGCTGTGATTGCTATAAACCATTATAAATTTATTATGTTTGTATATTTGCTTGTCTCTTTATCTTTCTCTTATATTTCAATATTAGTACACATCAATTAATACAACACCTGGCCCATAATTGCATTTGCTTTAAAGGTACATACTTGTTTTGTTTTTCAAAAACCTATTTCACCCTCTCTCTTGGATTGTCGGTCTGAGCAACAAATGGTCTCAAAGCCATATCTCAGTGCTACTAATCCAATGATTAGGAGAAAAGATTATGGCAACCTACATGAACACTTCACTAGCCAAGGGAATTTATATCATGCACTATTGGAAGCAATAGACCTTCACTTTTCAATGGAAGCAATTATACTTATTGGAAGGCTAGAATATGAATTTATATTTAGGCCATAGATTTTCAATTATGAAGAGTAATTATCAAAGGTCCACATACACCCACAAAGATGGTTGATGGTATTGACATCCTAAAATCGGAAGATAAATGGGATGATCATGATGAACATTTTATATCATGCACTAAACCCAAATGAGTTTAACTAGATTTTTGCTTATAATTTTGTAAAGAAAATTTGGGATAGACTTCAAGTCACACACGAGGGCACTAAGTTAAAAATTCAAAAAATTAACCTGCTTATGCATAATTATGAATTATTCAAAATGGAACCCACTGAGATTATTTTTAAAATGTTTACAAGGTTTAATGATATTATTAATGATCTCAAAAGTCTTGGTAGGACCTACTCTAACAATAATTGGTAGATAAGATTCTTAGATCATTGCTGGATAAGTGGCATGCAAAGGTTAGTGCAATCAAGGAAGTAAAGGACCTCAACAATTTACTATTAGAAGAGCTCCTTGGATCCTTAATGACCTATGAATTAAACATAAAGTGCTACAGTGAAAAGAAAGGAAGAAAGAAGAAAACTATAGCTCTCAAGGTAGCAACTAAAGGAAAGAAAGAAGAAAGCCCATCATTCGAAGAAGTGTTAGGAGATAAGGATATGGCCCTTGTGATGAAAAGATTTAGAAGATTTATGAACAAGGGTAGGTCAAAATATAGAAGGAGATACTTGGTTAAGGGATAGTCAAGTAAGGAAAAAGAAAAGAAAAAGAACAAGGATCAATAGCCCATATATTATGAGTGTAAGAAATTGGAGCATTATCGATTTAACTATCCAAATCTAAAGAAAAGACATAAGAAGAGCAAGAAGAAGAAAGCCATGGTTACTATACAAAGTAACAGTGATGAGTCAAGCTCCAATGAAGAGGAAGAGATATCAAAATTAGCCAACCTATGCTTAATGGCTTTAGAAGACGAGGTATGAACTAAACCTAACATTGAATTCATATTTGATGAATTGCATACTACCTTTTATGACTTACTTGTAGAGTTTGAGAAAGTTGGCTTGAAAATTAAAACTCTTAAATATTCAAATGATTCTTTATAAAAAGAGAAAGATGATGCCCTAAGGAACAATGAATTAGTTAAAAGCAACAAAGAATTAAAAAAAAGGAAAGGTTGATGGTTTGCAAAAATTGAAGGTTTTGAAAATTGAAAATCAAAACTTATAAAAAGAAGAAAGACTTAATCCTTTACTTGACAAATTAATATTAAGTTCAAACAAAATTGAGTTGTCTCAAAAACTAAAGAGAAACTTTTGACATAACTAGAATATGTTACAATTCAAAATTCAATAATAGATTTTCAGCAACTAAATTTTTTGCAACTAAGATTTTTGTATCTAACAAAGTATAAAAACCAAACATAGTTTATTTTTATTGTAAAGGAATTGGGCATAAAACATTTGAATGCAGTTTAAGAAAGAAAAATAAAAGTATGGTTAAGAAAATTTAGATTTCCAAGGAAACCATGATGACTAACCCTAAAGGATCTAAGAAAGTTTGGATACCTAAAAACCTCACTTGAATTATTTTTAGGAATATCTAGCAATCCAAGGATCCAAGAGAAGATAGTACTTAGATAGTGGCTGTTTAAGGTATATGATAGGTGATAAGAAACAATTCTTCATCCTAGAAATGAAAGAATGTGGTATTGTAACCTTTGCTAATAATTGTAAGGGAAGAATTATTAGCATTGGTAAAATCAAAATTATCCGTTGAACATTCATTAAAAATGTACAGTTAGTAGATAAATTAAAGTATAATTTAGTGAGTATTAGTCAATTATATGACAAAGGCTTCAAGATTTTGTTTAAATCTTCAATATGCATAGTTACTAGTCTTTTTGATTCAAGCATTAAGTTTGTAGGATATAGACTTAAAAATATATACATGATATATTTGAATGATCTAACATGAAGAGTAGTACAAGTCTAGTAGCCATAAATGCTAAAATCAAGGAACTAGTTGGCTTTGGTATAGAAGACTTAGGCATGCTAGTATGCATACATTATCCAAATTAATCTCTAAAGACTTCGTTAAAGGTTTACCAAAATTGAATTTTGAAGATAATTATGTATGTGATGCTTGTCAATTTGGTAAACAAACTAGGAAGAGTTTTAAATCTACAAATATTGTTTCAATATCAAGACCTCTAGAATTACTATACATGGACTTATTTGGACCAACTAAGATCACAAGCCTAGGAGGTTAGAAATATGGACTTGTGATAGTAGATGACTTTTTTAGATTTACTTGGATATTATTTTTGGCACATAAAGATGAGGTATTTACTATTTTTCAAAAATTTTATAGAAAGATTTCAAATCAAAAAAATATTTCAATTGTTTCAATAAGAAGTGATCATGGTACAAATTTGAAAACCAGTATTCTGAAGAATTTTGTAATGAACATGGCATTGATCACAACTTCTCGATTCCAAAAATACCACAATAAAATGATGTTATAGAGAGAAAGAATAGAACATTAAAAGAGATGGCTGAATAATGTTATGTGACGGCAATCTTCCAAAGTATTTTTGGATTGAAGCTGTGAATACTGCATGCTACATTAATAATCATGTTCTTATTAGACATATTCTAAAGAAAACCACCTATGAGCTTTGGAATGATAAAGCCTAATATAATTTATTTTTATGTGTTTAGTTATAAATATTTTATCTTAAATAATAAAAAAGATAATCTTGAGAAATTTGATATAAAATTTGATGAAAGTATCGTTCTTAGTTATTCTACTTTATGTAAAGCCCATAGAGTTTTCAATAAATGAACCTTGATTGTAAAAAAATCTATTCATATTATTCTTGATGAATCTAATTCTTCACATTCTAGAAAAGAAGAATGCATAAATAATGATGCTGGTGCAATGAACAAAGAGATGAAGGATTTGAGCTTAAAAGATAAATAAAATGAAGAAGAGAATGAAGAGGTAAGCAAAGAGCATGGAGATTTACTTAAGGAATGGAGGTATAACTATTAGAAATTATGTCCTATAGCCAATCACCTGGATTGTAGATAGTTGAGCCCTTTATAATTTTTACATGACTTATTAATGAAATAAAAGTTATTTTTGGAAATTTATCTCATTTTGTATCTTTCTTTAAATTCTTTTGAGATGAAGTCCTTAGAACTACTTCAATTCAATAAAAAAAGATTTATCAAGTAGTTCTTAAATATGTTCGTGACCAAATGATACGTTACTACCTAGGGTGACAACGTTTATCCAGCATAGGTTGTTGTATGCCATATGAGTTGATTGTTCTCATAACTAAGGAGTGTGGAGATACTAGTATGGCATACAGGTGAGTATAAGTATACATTGCACCAAACATGACTAACTCTATTGTGTACTCTATTATCGAGAGTATCTCACAAAAGGATAAGGATATAAGTATCCCTCTGATTTGAGATCACCACGGTGACTTGCAAGCAACTCATTATACTTAGGTATCGAACTACCTGAATTTCTAATCTAGTGATGGAAGGTTACTGAGTGAGTCAAGTACTTGTTAAGTCAATGATGAGTCAAGATGGGATTGACCACTCCAAGGTATTAGAGAAAATACTTTACTATATTTCAATTTAGCAAGACCTTGGCTAGGACAATCCTTATGAGAGTCATAGGATTTGTTATGTTGAGACATATCTTGATGTATTATTCAGGAGTTGGTAGTTGACTCTGAAATTATCCTAAGCATTGGATTAAAGGGATAAATTATATAGAAATCATATGCCTGGATTCCTGAATGTTGCTTTGCAAACATTCGACCTATCCGGATGTCAGGCACCATTGCAAGATGGTTGCATCAAATAGTTAAAGAATTGGTTATTGGGCTACCAGTTTAATATTCAAACCTATGGGGTCACACACATCAAAAGGTTTGACCAATCAAGATGGCTATTAATATTTGAATCATTCAGTGGAAAAATTATAAATATAATGAATAATTAACCAGGCATAAATATTATAAATTAATATTTATTTATTTATTATATAAGAATTAATTAGTAATTTGATTGCTAATTGATTCAATTTGATTAAGAAAAGAGGTTTAGGTCAAGTCTAATTGAATTTGGTTCAATTGGCTTTGACTCAATTAAGTTATTCGATGATCTAATTACTAAAGATTTCTAATTACAGTTTAATTTAGACTTGGGCACAGTTAATTTAGATTTAATTGAAATTTTTTTAAGTCTAATTGGAACATGATGTAACAGGAAGCTGACGTATAATCCCTATCAGATGTCATGTCAGAAAAAGAAAAACCGCCATGGTGGACACTCCATTTTGGACTCCTTTGCTGGGCTGAGCTCTCCCAAGATGATGAGGTGGCCCGTCAAAGGAGAGTTCCGTCCTCCACCAGGTCAGCACCCGCAAGCCCGGGATGCCTAGGTCGGAGTCAAGCTCAGCCCTCCTCCACCAGGTCAAAACCATCCGAGGCCGAGCCCTTCGGGCTAGAGTCGCGTGCTTACCTCCTCCACTAGATCAAGCCCCTCCGAGGTCGAGCTCTTTGAGTAGGAGTCGAATCTTCCTCCACCAGGTCGAGCCCTTCCGAGGTTGAGCCCCTTGGATCGGAGTCGAGCCCAGCCCTCCTCTACCAGGTCAAGCCCCTTGGAGGTCGAGCCCCCCCAGGCCAGAGTCAACTCCCAGCTCTCCAGTTCGGCAACCACCTTGGACAATGCCATGGCCACCAAGGAGGTGGAGCTACCCTCCTGAGGCACCGGTGAGCCGCCCGAGGACTACGGGGAAGCACCCATCAAATCATCATAACTGCCTGCGACTGCCACTTACACTAGGAGAGGTAGAAGCTCCCTGACCAAGGCACCACGCTCTCCACCGACCACCTGCATCACCCGAAAGAGGAAGTCAACCAGGAGATTGGAATCTCGGGAGCAGCAACCCCCAATCAAGATGCTGTCAGAATGCATGGTAGCTTCCCTTATCACAAACCAGGAAAGAGTCCCGTCCATGGCACGGAACACCGCCGCACGCACTTGTCAGCACGTGGGAAATCCTGAGATAGGCATTCAACAACCACTTGGGCTTAAAAGAACCTTCGACACCCCCGGCGGGGAGGTATGCAAGCTAAACAACAAACACCCAAGCAAGTAGGGAAAGGAGGACACATAAGAGAACCATCAAGGAGACTGAGAATTCAAGAATCTCGAGGATCCACAAAAAAGATTGCTCGAACACAGCCATCCATCTTCAGTTCCCTTCGGCCACCACCTTTTCCAGCTTACTTGCACATTCACTTACATATCATTCACTCCTCCTAGCATGGAGTCCATCTCAGGGGCTCAACCAGGAGGATCTGTTCCCCTGGATCATCACTGACTTGACCATCGGAGTGCCCCACCGGAATCCCCAGACTGGGTCTCCAACCCTTGTTTTGCAGGTCCCAACGAGCAGGCCATCCCCGAGGAGATAAGGGATGATCCGACACCGACAGCAGCTACGGGCCATGACGATCTTGGCTGTAACAGATTAGCACACAAGGTAGGGAGGACTGACGTAGATCCTTTGTTCCAAAAGCCAGTCCCTATGCAAGTAGGTCCATCAAGAGGATGGTGATGATGCGAGCGAGAGAAGCTTCCACCAGTCATGCGGGAGACTCTCCTTCTCATGGGAACCCGCACAATCTAGAAGTGGAACCGCCCGCTCTAGCTCAACCACCTCCGGTGGAATCTCAGCTGGCTGCACTTACCCAGCAGATGCAAATCCTTGCTATGGTAGTGCACCAGCTCCAGCACCAGCAATAATCCTTGGCTACCCCTCAGCAACCAGGAACCCTCGTGGCTCATACCGTAGCACCCCGCGATAGCCTGCATTCCTTCCAAGGAAGGCCTTCACAGTCGTGGGCCATCACTGACCAATGGGGTAGCCAACAGACTCTGGCAAAAAGGCAACGGACCAGATCTCTCGATAAGGAGAGCTGGTTCCGAACCCTCGGGCGGGTAGCGACCAAATCCCACCAAGGTCGAAAAGGCAAGACCCCCCTTTAGGGACATCGTCCCACGTCACATTCTCCATCTCCTTCGGCCTCCACAGAAGGCTCCATCGATGAGGCCATCAGGCGCACAGCCGAGAAGCACCTAGAAGAGCACGACCGCAAGCTGGCGGAGCTAACCCGCCGGTTCGTGAACATGCAGGGCTCTACTGACGAGCCAGCGAGCTACGACACTCGTCCCCCCTTCTCTCGAGAGATCCAAGAGGAACCGATCTCTAGTCGGTTCTACATGCTGCAGGTGGATCCCTACGATGAGACCACTGACCCTTGGACCACCTGGAAAGCTACAAGGCCCTTATGAGGGTCCAGGGGGCCACCGACGTCCTTTTTTGCATTGCCTTCCCAGCAATCCTTCAGAAGGTGGCTTGGGTTTGATTCGCCCGCCTCGAGCCCGAATGATGCGGAACTAAAATGCATGCAATTTTTTTTGTATGTTTTACATGTTGAGTTAGGTGATTAATTCCCAAATTTTAGATCAAAATTATTTGTAGGGAATTTTGTATGAATTTTTGAAGATCAGCATGCAGATTAGGACCTAGAAAAGTAGCAAAGAAGGACCGCCGGGGCTGAGAAGCCTCGGTTAGGGCAAGTTCTCCTACAATAAAACTACTGGAGGTAGAGGGGTGTACCTGACAACGTCTGTGAAGATCGCAGCAAAAGGGTCTCTCGTTCCTCGACGGATGCGGCCTGGAAAATCGAGCCAAAGACCCGCGGATACCCGGCTTTCTGCTCGGTGATCCGATTGAGGCTTGGCTGGAGTCGTTGGATTCGTAGGAACTCGGGGACCTACAAACGATCTGTCAGGTGTTAGAAAACTCACAAAGGAACAAGAAAACAAAGGAAAAACAGCAAGGGAAGGCTTCTTTTGGAGTGGGCGTCCAGGGATCTGAGATGCTTGTTGGTAGCAGGAAGATGATTGCAGCACTGGGAAGAAGAACTCTCGCAAACCCCTTTATGCACACAGCAGGGTATCACACAACTCAATAGAAGAACTCAAGGTTTTCATTCATCAAAAATTCCCTCATACAAGAGGCTAGGGTCCCTTAAATAGACCCTTAACCTTGGGCTCCAAGTAAGGGTACATAAGTCTTTACATAAGAATCCTTTTCCCTCTCAAACCCTAGCTAGAAAATAAGGAAATATTAGGTAGAAAAATCCCTAAAAATTCTCTTGACTTGGTCAACACTCCAAGGACGCCTAGGGGGCGTGTTGGGCTTCTAGGAGAAGCAAGGGGCTGGCCCAAAGGGGCCCGGGTGCATGGGTTTGGGCCTCTGGAAGCTGGGGTGGCCTGGTAGCCAGGTAGCAGGAATATTCCCTGGTATCTTGCTTCTTAGGGGCTTGGGCTTGGCACCTGGGCTTGATTTCTTTGGGCTAGGATGTAGATGGACCTCTAAAATCATGGATGCCTTGGTATATGAATATATTTTGGCATCTGGAAGGGAATCTGGGCATCTGGAGGGCATCTGCAAGAAATCAGGGTTTTCTGAATTTTCCTCTTGGGGTCTTCAAATCTTCAAGCTGGGTTGGACTTGTGCTATACTTCTATGTCTTCAATATAGTTGGACTTGGTCTTCACTTGTATGATATAGTCTTGAGTCTTCAGTATGCTTGGACAGGACTCAAAAAAATAAAATTAGCTCAACATGAGCTGACTAGCATTGGACTGAACTAGCTCAACATGAGCTGACTAGTACAGAACTGAAATAACAACTAAAAATACTCAAATAACAACTAAAATGGACTCAGATGAGCTAAGCCCTTATTACAGATGGACTCATAAATTATTGATCAATTTACAGAGGGTTGAAAAAGCCTCTATCTTATTCTGGTGCCTCAGGTGTCCCCACCAATTCTCCCGGGGTGGGAGGAACTCGACCCTGTCGAGTGAAGGTTATACTGGCTCACATATCTCTCGAGAAGGTCTGGGTTGAGGCGTTGCAAGTCCTCTCGAGAAATCCACGAATCGTCCGACTCTGGCCGGCCTTGCCATCGGACCAGGAAGCGTTGATAGTCATGGCCCTGGGTCGTGATGGCTTGATTGTCCAGGATACGCTCGATCCGTTCTCCTCTCTCAGGCTAAATTTGTTTGTGGACACTCTAGGTTAGGGTCACTCACAATGAAAAGGAATAGGTCCAAAGGCCTCACTAGGTAGCGCTGCCGGTTCCCTATACTCAACCAGGTCTGTAATATTGAAGGTAGAACTAATGCCCAAATCCGAAGGCAAGTCTAACACCTAGGCATTTGATCCAACCTTCTCTATCACTTTAAAAGGTCCGGCTCTGCGAGCATGAAGCTTCTTTTAGTCCTAAGCCTAACCAAGATAAAATCCACTACATCAAATTTTTTTTTTTGATCCATCTTCGGGAATTAGCCAGTTGTTTTAATATTAGTGTGAGTGGTGAACATGCTAGGCACATGCAGACTCCTAACAAGATGATGCAAAGGACTCAAACCTACACCTAACAGACTTGACTATGCATTCTTATAGAAGGAAATCTTATTGAACTCTTTGGATCTAAACCTAAGAGATTATAGGTTCCCTAGGTTTGATCCTAGCTTGACATGCACATGAAAATTTACAGTGAACTCCTAGCAAATTCCAAAGAGTGTGCCAGAAGTAAGATGCAAACCTAACATGCGTGATGAATGCATGCAGTATGCTAATCTCAATTAAATGCAATCTAATAATCCTATAAATGCTGGAGGTGTCAGGAAAGGGCAGAAAATAGGAAGTGGGTTCAGAATTAGTTTGGTAAGGTAGAGAAAATGGTTCATGGTTAGTTGAATAAAGTAGGATAAAAGATGGGGTGTCAGGAACTAATCCTATACTAATGAGGTTAACCTTACGGGGTTGCGGTATATCTATGGGATTTGTATAATGGAAGGATGGGTTATTAATCTCAGGGAAGAGGTCCTTAATGGGAACTATAGGAGGAGGCTCATCTTGAAGGTATAGATTCAAAGAGATCAGGTCCTTAATAAAATCTTCAGGTTCTTGTATTTTAGGACAAGACTCTATAATTTGGCTCTCCTCTATGGTTTCCTCAGGTAAGGCTCTAGCAGTACCCAGGTTCTCTTCCTCTATTTGTTCTTCCACTATAGCTTTAGGTTGGATGTGGTCAAGGTCAACTACCTCTAGGTTGGCTTTTACCTGGGCATCTACTGGGTCAGCTAATTCTAGGTCTACTAAAGGTGTCTCCTCTTCTCCCTCATACTCATCCACTAGGCTCACATCAGCTTCATACACTTCCGCGTTAATGTAAGCCTTGTGAATCTCAGGAATGGTTGGAGAAGGTCGGCTAGCAGGAAATTGGTTAGGTTCTGGTCTCTGATTATGGGTACTATTCCTAGTAGGTTCAGGTTGTATAAGGGGTAGTGGCTCACTTCTGGGTTCATATTTAGGGATACTAATCCTATGGGGTTCAAGTTGACTAGGGGAAGCATGACTAGGCTGATACTTAGGGGTTATGGGTTCTCTGGGCTCATAGGACAAGGGTGCAGATCTATGGGTCATGGGATTATAGGATCTCGGGTCATAGGATTTTGGGTTAGCTCTATGGTCAGGTTCTAAGGATGGATCATGGTATGGGGTCCTTCTAAGGTTGGGCTCTCTATATGGGTCAGGATTTGGGTCCTCATAGGGTTGGACTCCCTATATGGGTCAGAATTCTGGGTTCTCCTAGGGTTGGGCTCCCTATATGGGTCAGAGTATTGGGTTCCTAGGGTTGGGCTCCCTATATGGGTCAGAGTATTGGGTTCTCCTAGGATTGGACTCCCTATATGGGTCAGAGTATTGGGTTCTCCTGGGTTCAGTATCATAATAATGGTCACGGTAAGGGGTTCTTCTAGGTTCAGTATCATAATAAGGGTCATGGTAAGGGGTTCTTCTAGGTTCAGTATTATTGTATGGGTCAGGCTGAGGGGCTCTCCTAGGTTCAATCTCTCGGTATGGATCAGGGTTTGGGGTCCTCCTAGGTTGAGGATTATAGTACGGGTCAGAATAAGGGGATCTCCTAGGTTCGACCTCATGGTATAGATCAGGGTTTGGGGTCCTCCTAGGTTGAGGGGAATCAGGATCTGGCTCAAACTGTGACCCATGGGTTTTTCTTGGGGTCCCTACCCGGACTTTTAACTGATCAAACCTATTGGCAAGATGGTCAATTCTATCATTGGTTTGAATACGAGACTGAGTTAACTGGGTCATCTAGGTAGTCATTTGGGCCATTTGATCAACTAGGGCTTTTATTTGGGCTTGTAAGTTTTCCATGGGTTCAGACATTTATGAAGGAGGTGGGTGATATGAAACTCCTGATCTAGTGCTCATGCAAGACTCGATCAGGCCGACTATAGCTGACTAGACCTAAAGTCCAAACTAGATGCTCAATCAGGGTGGCAAACTAGCCTATAGTAACCCTGTACTCAGCCAGGCAGGTGTAAGGGGAGTGTTAGGTCCCTGATTGCCAATCCTAGACACCAATCAGAGATTGGCCAGGTAGGCGGACCAGCACACAAGCCCTTCGGGATTGAATCCCTAAACCACCATTCTAGACACTGAGCACAAGGCACACACAGGTTAACTTGACACAGTGATCTAACACTACCCCGGACCCGACCAGTTGATGTCCCTAGCCCACTAGGGTAAATTAAGTCTAATTAATTTTAGGTTAAGGCTTGGGACTGAATGCAAGGGATGTGGTTTTGGGCTAAGGAGAGGTGATCAAATCCTCCCCCCATCTGATATAGCAAGAGTGCCCTTAAAAGTAAATTATGCAATGATGGCAGGCAGATGAGGATGCAAATTAAGGTTTAGATATTTTTTTTTTGGTATTTTTGGAAAATATGTATTTTTTTATTTTTGGTATTTTTTTTTTAAATAGAAGAAAACTTGCAAATCATGACCTAATATACTGAAAATATACTAAAATTAAGAAATATGCAAAAACTCCTAAACAAAACCCTAAAACTTCCAAACATGTCTTGCTAAAAAAAACAGAGCCGAAAATTTTCAGGCCCTATTTCGGCTTGCAGAAAATTCACATGCCATAATAAAATTTGGAAAAATTTTTAAAATTACTGTGAATTATAATAAATCCAGGAAAATAAATTTCAGAATTTTTTGAGTTTTTAACAGGGAGAAATAATTAAAATAATAGAGTATATACGGACTGAAAAATTGCAGAAAACAAGCCCTAATCTAAGCTCTGATACCAAATGATGCGGAACTAAAATGCATGCAATTTTTTTGTATGTTTTACATGTTGAGTTAGGTGATTAATTCCCAAATTTTAGATCAAAATTATTTGTAGGGAATTTTGTATGAATTTTTGAAGATCAGCATGCAGATTAGGACCTAGAAAAGTAGCAAAGAAGGACCGCCGGGGCTGAGAAGCCTCGGTTAGGGCAAGTTCTCCTACAATAAAACTACTGGAGGTAGAGGGGTGTACCTGACAACGTCTGTGAAGATCGCAGCAAAAGGGTCTCTCGTTCCTCGACGGATGCGGCCTGGAAAATCGAGCCAAAGACCCGCGGACACCCGGCTTTCTGCTCGGTGATCCGATTGAGGCTTGGCTGGAGTCGTTGGATTCGTAGGAACTCGGGGACCTACAAACGATCTGTCAGGGGTTAGAAAACTCACAAAGGAACAAGAAAACAAAGGAAAAACATCAAGGGAAGGCTTCTTTTGGAGTGGGCGTCCAGGGATCTGAGATGCTTGTTGGTAGCAGGAAGATGATTGCAGCACTGGGAAGAAGAACTCTCGCAAACCCCTTTATGCACACAGCAGGGTATCACACAACTCAATAGAAGAACTCAAGGTTTTCATTCATCAAAAATTCCCTCATACAAGAGGCTAGGGTCCCTTAAATAGACCCTTAACCTTGGGCTCCAAGTAAGGGTACATAAGTCTTTACATAAGAATCCTTTTCCCTCTCAAACCCTAGCTAGAAAATAAGGAAATATTAGGTAGAAAAATCCCTAAAAATTCTCTTGACTTGGTCAACACTCCAAGGATGCCTAGGGGGGCGTGTTGGGCTTCTAGGAGAAGCAAGGGGCTGGCCCAAAGGGGCCCGGGTGCATGGGTTTGGGCCTCTGGAAGCTGGGGTGGCCTGGTAGCCAGGTAGCAGGAATATTCCCTGGTATCTTGCTTCTTAGGGGCTTGGGCTTGGCACCTGGGCTTGATTTCTTTGGGCTAGGATGTAGATGGACCTCTAAAATCATGGATGCCTTGGTATATGAATATATTTTGGCATCTGGAAGGGAATCTGGGCATCTGGAGGGCATCTGCAAGAAATCAGGGTTTTCTGAATTTTCCTCTTGGGGTCTTCAAATCTTCAAGCTGGGTTGGACTTGTGCTATACTTCCATGTCTTCAATATAGTTGGACTTGGTCTTCACTTGTATGATATAGTCTTGAGTCTTCAGTATGCTTGGACAGGACTCAAAAAATAAAATTAGCTCAACATGAGCTGACTAGCATTGGACTGAACTAGCTCAACATGAGCTGACTAGTACAGAACTGAAATAACAACTAAAAATACTCAAATAACAACTAAAATGGACTCAGATGAGCTAAGCCCTTATTACAGATGGACTCATAAATTATTGATCAATTTACAGAGGGTTGAAAAAGCCTCTATCTTATTCTGGTGCCTCAGGTGTCCCCACCAATTCCGAAAGCATTAACTCTTTCACTCAGCTGGAGCAAAAGTTCATGGCCCACTTCGACGCCTGTTGAAAGGTGCCACGAGAGGCATGAAAGGAAAACCAGTGCATTGGATGCCTACCCTAGGCATGCTACACTAGGGAGTAGGTATTGCATAATTTAAATTTTTAAGCATGCATACAAAAAAACCTACTCATGCACAGGATCTAATATAAACATGATGCATGTAACAAATACACAGGCATGTATAAGCAAGTGCAATAATTATAAACAATGCTCAAGAAGACCTAGGGTTAGACTGCCAACCCTAACTGAGTCAATACATAATATGTCTCATCCATAATATGTCTCAACCTCACAAGTCCAGTGACTCCTCACTAGGACTACCCCGGTTGAGGATTTGCTAAATTGAGACACTACGAGACACTCAATCCAAATAATTTGGATAGGTTAATTCCATCTTGGTCAACCATTGCTCCACAAGTACTTGCCTGTACCTAGAAACCTTCCATCACCGGATTAGAAATCCGGGTAGTCCGGCACCAAAGCACAGGGAGTTGCTTGCAAGCTACCATGGTGATCTCAAGTTAGAGGGACACATATACCCATATCCAATCATGAGTAGTCTTTTGACAGAAAGGAGCTCCATGGAGTCACGTTCAATGAGATATCACACATCCCACTTGTAGATCATATCAGCGTCACCACACTCCTTTGGTTAAGAGGACAACCAAATGATATGAACCATAACAACCTATACTTGATACATTGTTGTCCTGTATAATGTATCCTTTGGTTGTGAATCTTTTTAAAGGACCACTCGATATATCCTCTCTATATCGAAGTTAGTGCAGTCATAAGGACTTCATCACATAAATAGAGTTCATTACAAAGAAATGAATAATGTGATGAGCTACCAAAATAAAGTTTTATTAATTTATATACAAAATTACAATACTGAGCACAACCTCCTATAACTTAAGCGATTGGCTTTGGAACACAATTCCCAACAACTTTCACTTGTACTCAAGCTAATCAGAACAGTATCTAATACCCATTTCCCTTTTATAATAGTCGAACTCTTTGATTCCGAGAGCTTTAGTGAAGAGGTCGGCCAGATTTTCCTTTCCATCAATCTTCATAAGATTGATGTCGCCTCGTTCCACGATCTCTCGCATGAGATGATAGCATCGCAGAATGTGCTTGGTGAGATGATGAGACTGGCTCCTTAGCTTGAGCAATGGCTCTTGTACTGTCACAATATACTAGAACAGGACCATCTAGGGAAGGTGGCACCCCTAGCTCTCCAAGAAACTTCCGCAACCACACGGCTTCCTTTGCTGCATCTGATGCTACAATGTACTCTGCTTCGTATACTGAGTCTGCAACTGTTGCCTGCTTGGAACACTTCCAACATATCACTTTTCCATTCAGGGTAAACACAAACCCAGACATACTCTTGCTATCATCTTTGTCTGACTAGAAACTGGAGTCAGTATATACTACAAGTTTCAAGTCAAGTTCTCCATAAAGCAGCCATTGGTCCTTAGTATTTCTCAAATACTTCAGGATGGTCTTAACCACCTTCCAATGTACCTCACCTGGGTTAGACTGGTATCTGCTCACCACTCCTAGTGAGTATGCCACGTCTAGTATAGTACAAGTCATAGCATACATGATAGAGCCCACTGTAGAAGCATAAGGAACTCTACTCATGTGCATTCTTTCCTCATGAGTTGTCGCACAATCCTTCTTGGAAAGAGTAATTCCAGAACCTATCGAGAGATAGCCTTTCTTAGAATTCTCCATGCAGAACCGTTTCAGCACGGTATCAATGTACATAACTGGTATAATCCCAGAAGCCTCTTAGATCTATCTCTATAGATCTTCATACCCAGTATGTAAGAAGCTTCACCCAAGTCCTTCATGAAGAACTAAGATGACAACCAGACCATTATTCCTTGCAATGTTGCGATGTCATTCCCGACTATGAGAATGTCATCAACATACAGTACAAGGAATACAATCTTAGAACCATTAACCCACTTATAGATGCAGGGTTCCTCTCCGTTCCTAACGAAGCCATACGATTTGATACACCTATCAAATCGTATGTTCCAACTTTGAGATGCTTGCTTGAGTCCATAAATGGACCTCTGCAATTTGCACACTTTTGACTCGTCTGTGGATGTGAACCCTTCAAACTATATCATATACACCTCCTCATCCAGCTCCCCATTCAGGAAAGTAGTTTGGACATCCATCTGCCAGATCTCATAGTCAAAATGTGCTGCCAAAGCAAGCATGATCCGAATGGACTTGAGCATTTCCACAGGGAAGAATGTCTTGTCATAATCGATACTATATCGCTAACGATACCCCTTGGCAACCAAGCGGGCTTTATAGGTCTCCACCTTCTCATCTGCGCTCCTTTTTCTCTTGAAAATCCACTTGCACCCGATGGGTTTTATGCCTTCAGGTGGATTAAACAATGTCCATACATTGTTGATCTCCATGGACTCCATCTCAGATCGCATGGCTTCAAGCAACGCCTCAGAGTCAGATCTCAAAAGTGCATCTATATAGGTGATCGGATCCACATCGTTCTCATCGAGCTCAATGGGATCACTGTCCCGGACCAAGAAACCATAATATCTGTTTGGCTGACACGGTACTCTCTGGATCTCCTATTAATGGGTTCCGGGTGTGACCCAATCACAGTCGATTCTATGATGTCCTTAGAGTGTGTAGGCTCTTCCACTGGTTGAACTTCACTAAGTTTGATGGGAAGAAGAAATGAAAAAAAATGCTTTATGAGATGAAGGAATGAGACTAAATATTCTAAAGGAGATTAGTTAAAGATCAATCTAATTAATTTCTTAAGCATATGGCTAATCGAACTATAATGACTAGGAATTTAATGAACACAACTCAATATGATTAAACGCAAATCTAGAGTGGACTAAACAGAATAATAATGATCTACCATAGTAAATTAACCATCTAAATTAAGCTAGTCCTACTTTTTTAATAATCCAAACCCTAAGAAGTTAGGGATTACCTGACCTTGATCAATCCAAAGGATTTCTCTCAAGGTAAGTTCTAGGATGACCAAAATACACCACTTGGTGGCTCACTCAGCATTCTGGGTTCTGGCAAGAAGTTCCTTCTTCTAAAGTCTGGATTCCGGAGGCCCTGTCACAAGAAACCTGGGATTAGAAACAAGCTAAAGAACTCAAATTAAAGAAGGGAAGAATGATGGGTTGAAGGATGGATGAAGGCTTCTTCTTCTTGAGGGAATCGACTCCTTTCTGATTCCTAGGGTTGGAGAACCGGCTCCTTGCTTGATCACTTGATTCTTGGCTTGATTTCTTCTTGAACTTTGATGCGAACTTGATCTTCTTTGAGAGATGCAATGGAAAGAAAGTGTTTGAAGTGGAGAAAAGAGGAGGAAGAGGAAGAGAGAAACAAGGTCACATAGACCTAAAAGAAACCTAGGCACAAAGCCAAAGAGGGGCACATAGCCAAGACCTTCACATAGAAGAAAGAGCTTTTTTTTTCATTCATTTATCAATCTCCCACATTTCTCATGCCCAAGGCTTTTTAAAGACTTACATTTGAATTCAAACTAACCTAATTTGGTGGAGGATATCATGGGGAAGTTACATGGAATAAGGAGAGAATTGTGGGAATAGGTTTGATATGATTTGGAGGAGTGGTCCCCCCTCACTTTGGCCGACCACCCTTGCTTTGGAGAGCTTTGGTCGGCCAAGCATGAATTTAAATTCAAATGACATGCTAAGGCTTGACTTGGTTGACCATCTTCAAAAACTTGGACTTGGTGATTTGACCTCCTTCTTGATTTGACAATTTGACCATCTCCATGACTTTGGACTTTGACTAATTGACTTTCTTCAAGAATTGGCTCCTTGGGACTTGATTAAGAGTCAGCTCCTTTAGTGGTGAGGTGTCTGATGAGGTGGCAAGAGTCGGCTCCAAGGTGGTGGTGATGTGCCTTCAAGAGTCGGCTCTAGGGTGGTGATGTGTCTTCAAGTGTGGGCTCCATTGGTGGTGAAGTGATGAAGTGGTACTTTGAAGCCCGAGTTGCTTCTTGATAAGTCTTCAAAAGTGAGTTGACTGGATTGACTGACCCAACAGCGGACTAACCTGTCCTTGATTACATTTATTTTGAAATAAAATATTGACATGATTTGTTACTCCAACCATAAGGACTTTTGGATGGGTTGAAGTCTTTTTGTTAACCTGGTGCCCACACCAAAGTTTAATCTTAGAGGCTACAATTCCTTTTCCAAGGAACTCCTTTTCCAAAAAGATAGACATAGAGCAATGAACACTTTCTGTTCATCCTCTAGGTAGAAGAAATATCCTTTTGTTTCCTTAGGGTACCCAAAAAACAAGCACCGATCAGACCTAGGACCAAATTTATATAAGTCTAAATGCTTTACATAAGCCAGACAACCCCATACCCGAAGGTATGAAATTGAGGGCTTACGTCCAGTCCATAACTCATATGGAGTGGAGACAACAGACTTTCTCGGAACATCATTTAGCAAGTAATAAGCTGTCTCAAGTGCATATCCCCAAAAGGACAGCGACAGAGTTGCAAAGCCCATCATGGATCGAACCATGTCCAACAGGGTTCGATTCCTCCTTTCGGACACACCATTCAATTGGGGTGTTCCTGGAGGAGTCCATTGAAAGAGAATCTCATTCTCCTCAAGATATGTCATGAACTCACCGGATAGGTATTCACCACCTCGTTCAGATCGAAGGGTTTTAATACTCTTTCCAGTTTGTTTCTCCACTTCATTACGATATCGTTTGAACATTTCAAATGACTCAGATTTATGTCTTATCGAGAAGACATAACCATACCTAGAAAGGTCATCTGTAAATGTAATGAAATACTGTATCCATCTCTGGCACTAACTGTCATGGGTCCGCATACATCAGTATGTATGAGACTCAGAAGTTTTGTAGCTCGTTCACCTTTTCTAGTAAAAGGTGACTTGGTCATTTTACCAAGCAAACAGGATTCACAAGTGGGCAATGAGTCAAAATCACTGACCTCAAGGAGGCCTTCTCCTCGCAACTTGTTTATCCTATTCTGGTTAACATGACCTAGCCTACAATGCCATAGATACAAGTCACTAATATTTTCTATCCTTGGGCGTTTGCTAGATGTGTACATTACATTAACAGGCCATGACAAAACATAAATGCCATTATTTAACTTAGCTTTTATTATCATAGAGTTATTCATAATAACTTGGCAAAAATCTCCTTTTATTGAAAGTTCATAACCATAATTGGCCAATAGGCCTACAAAGATAATGCTCATAATAAAACTAAAACAATAATGACAGTCCACTAATTCGACAGTACTAGACTCAAAAATAAGACTCAGAACTCCGACCGCCAGCACTGGAACACGATTTCCATTTCTGACGCTCAGGTACTGCCCCCATCCTCGAATCTCTTACTAACCTACAGTCCCTACAATGAATTGCAAACATGAATAGGACTACCATTATCCAATACCCAGTTAGCAGTGTTTGATGTGGAACCTATATATGCATGCAAGTATTTTTTTTATATTTTTAATATTAAGTTGTATGATTAATCTTGAAGAACAGACCAAGAATCTAAGCAGGGGAAACTATGCAAGATAAGAAACTAAAGCATGCAAGATAGGACCTAAAAGTAACAGAAAAAGAAGGACCGCCGAGGCTGAGAAGCCTCGATTGGGCTATTCACCTACAATAGAGCTGCTAAAGGTAGAGGGGGTGTACCTAGCAATGGTGAAAGTGCCTGATGCATATCGTATGCGATGAGATTGCTCTCACTCCAGATGCGGCCTGGAAAACCAAGCCAAAGACCCACGAATACCTGGCTTTCTGCTTGATGGTCCAATTGCGACCTGGCTAGAGTTGTTGGATTCGTCGGAGTCGAGGGACCTGCAAACAACCTTCCAAGGGTTAGAAAATACAATAGGGAAGAAGAAATTTAGGATTTATCTTTTATTTAAAATTTGAATTATGATTTGGTTGGTTAGGATTGAGATATGGATAGGCTTATCTTATCCTATCTTGTATTTGAATTTGAATCATTCATATCTTTTTATCTTGTATTCAAATTCAAATGAGGGTAGGACAGGTCTATAAATACCACCCTCAGTCCTTTGTAGAAAAAAAAAAGTTTAGTCAAGTCTTGGGAATGAAATGAGTTTTAGAAAAGAGTTTTTTTTTTATTTCACTCTGTGAGGAGAGGGTGTGAGGCCCAACCCCAGGACATGATGTGAGATTATGCCCACTTATCCCCCTTCCTATTCCATCTTCTCTTTCCCTTCGTGGCCTTTGAGATCCATCCTAGTGCCTCCAAGTATCGAGGAGGGTGTAATGCCCTAGAGGTGAGAGGTCTTTTCGTTAGGGTGAGTCCCAAAGTCCATGAGTTCCAAACCCTGTCTTCCAGCCCCACTATTCCTTCGCCACCCTTTATCTAAAAAAATTCCAAAAAAAAATTACGATACCCTAATTTAGGTGACTTCTAGGCTCACCAACGATCCTACCCCTTTGTCCCTCATCACTATTCTTCCATGTCTTCAATCTGATTAGACTTGGTCTTCACTTGTATGATGTGGTCTTGAGTCTTCAATGTGTTTGGATGGGACTCAGAAAAATAAAATTAGCTCAACATGAGCTGACTAGTATTGGACTGGACTAGCTCAATATGAGCTGACTAATACAGGACTCAAATAAAGACAACTTAGATGAACTAAGCTTTATTACAATGGTCTTGAAAGTAGCTAAGTGATCCATAGAGGGTTGAGAAGCTTCTATCTTATTCTGGTGCCTCTGGTGTCCCCACCAATTCTCCCGGGATGGGAGGAACTCGACCCTGTCGTGTGGGAATTAAGCTGGCTCACATATCTCTCGAGGAGGTCTGGGTTGAGACATTGTAAGTCCTCTCGAGAAATCTACAAATCATCCAACTCTGGCTGGCCTTGCCATCAGACCAGGAAACATTGATAACCGCGGCCTCGAGTCATAATGGCTTGATCATCCAGGATATGCTCGATCCGTTCTCCTCTCTCAGGCCAATTAATTGGTGGACACTCTAGGTTAGGGTCACTTACAATGGAAGGAGTATGTCCAAAGGCCTCACTAGGTATCGCTACCGGTTCCCTATACTCAACCAGGTCTACGATATTAAAGGTAGAACTAATGCCCGAATCTGGAGGCAAATCTAATACATAGGCATTTGGTCCAACCCTCTCTATCACTTTAAATGGTCCCGCTCTACAAGCATGAAGCTTACTTTAGGCCTAAGCCTAACCAAGATAGAATCCACTACATCAAATT
Organism: Areca catechu; assembly: GCA_021397845.1. Classification (NCBI taxonomy): domain Eukaryota; kingdom Viridiplantae; phylum Streptophyta; class Magnoliopsida; order Arecales; family Arecaceae; genus Areca; species Areca catechu. Next base: position 74,370,603 of record CM038043.1, read on the forward strand.
TCTTGGCCCTTCTTCAGGAATTAGCCAGTTTCTTTCAAAATTAGTGCAGGTGGTGAATATGCTAGGCACATGCAGACTCCTAACAAGTGATGCAAAGGACTTATACCTATACCTAACAGACTCAACTCTGCATTCCTGTGGAAGGAAATTTTATTGAACTCTTTGGATCTAAACCTAATATATTATAGGTTCTCTAGGTTTGATCCTAGCTTGACATGCACATGAAAATTTACAGTGAACTCCTAGCAAATTCCAAAGAGTATGCCAGAAGTAAGATGCAAACCTAACATGCGTGATGAATGCATGCAGTATGCTAATCTCAGCTAAATGCACTCTAATGATCCTAGAAATGCTGGAGGTGTTTGGAAAGGGCAGAAAATAAGAAGTGGGTTCAAAATTAGTCTGGTAGGGTAGGGAAAAAGGTTCAAGGTTAGTTGGATAAACTAGGATAAAAGAAGGGGCATCAGGGACTAATCCTAGACTAATGAGGCTAACCTTACGGGGTTGCGATATATCTATGGGTTTTGCGTAATGGAAGGATGGGTTATTAATCTCAGGGAAGAGATCCTTAATAGGAACTATAGGAGGAGGCTCATCTTGAGGGTACTGATTCAAAGAGATCAGGTCCTTAATAAATTCTTCAGGTTCTTGTATTTTTGAACTAGACTCTATAATTTGGCTTTCCTCTATGGTTTCCTCGGGTAAGGCTCTAGCAACAGTACCTAGGTTCTCTTCCTCTAATTGTTCTTCCATTATAGCTTTAGGCTGGGTATAGTCAAGGTCAACTAACTCTAGGTTGGCTTCTACCTGGTTATCTATTAGGTCAGCTAATTCTAGGTCATCTATAGGTATCTCCTCTTCTTCCTCATACTCATCCATTAAATTCACATCAGCTTCATACACTTCTATATTAATGTAAGCCTTGTCAATCAAAGGGGTGGTAGGGGAAGGTCGGCGGAGGAAAAATTGGCTAGGTCCTGATTTTTGATTATGGACACTACTCCTAGTAGGTTCAGGTTACCTAAGGGGTAGTGGCTCACTACTAGGCTCATATTTAAGGATACTAATCCTATTGGATTCAAGTTGACTAGGGGAAACCTGACTAATACTAGGCTGATACCTAGGGGTTATGGGCTCTCTGGGCTCATAGGACAAGGGTGCAGATCTATGGGTCATGGAATTATATGATCTGGGGTCATAGGATTGGGATTTAGCTCTATGGGTCTTGGGTCTATTGGACTCATGGGATATGGGCTCATAGGTTCTAGGTTCATAGGATTTATGATGGGGACATCTCAAGCACGGATCTTGAAGCAAGCATAATTCTTGGAGTGGCACAGATCTTGAAGCATTTTTGGAATAAGTTTATTTAGGATTTATCTTTTGTTTAAAATTTGAATTAGGATTTGGTTGGTTAGGATTGATATATGGATAGGCTTATCTTATCCTATCTTATATTTGAATTTGATTTAGGATTTGGTTGGTTAGGATTGATATATGGATAGGCTTATCTTATCCTATCTTATATTTGAATTTGATTCGTTCTTATCTTTTTATCTTGTATTCAAATTCAAATGAGGGTTGGAAAATCTATAAATACCACCCTCAGCCTTTTGTAACAGGAGGATGGATGAATAAAATTTTTATTGTTCTGTGTGAAGGATCTGTGTGCTCCTAGGATATCTGTATGATCCCTTCTCCATCTTCCCAGGGTTTCTGTGTGATCCCTGATTTTGGGCATCTGTGTGAGCCCAGGGCATCTATGTGAGCCCCTTTGCTATGTGCTTGTTCTTCTAGGGCATCTGTGTGAGCCCCTTTGCTATGTGCTTGTTCTTCTTGGGGAATCTATGTGAACCCCAGTATTTTATCTTAACCCTGCACCCTCTTCTTTCCTCCTTTGCAAATCCTAATCCCTGGTGACTTTCATGCTCACCAGCGATCCAGTCCAATCCCTGTCCCGCATCAAGTGGTATCAGAGCTAAAGGATTAGGATTTTTCTTCTTCATCACCGGCCCACTGTTCTCTTTCTTCCCTGTTTCAAATCTCGTCCACGGATCCTTCCCCAACATCGACGTCGGACCATTCTCCCCCCAGCCATCCTCAACCCCAGCTCCCAGCCGCTCCGTGAAAGACTGGTCCGCCGACCTCACCGGAGAGATCACCTCCGAGCCCACCGACAGTCATCTTCTTCTCTCCGTCAACGACATCTCCCCTACATACAGCCGGCGACCCCAACACCTGATTCATCGTCGCCCTCAAGCTTCAGATCGAATGCTCCACCAGATCACCTCAGTGCTCTCCGTTGGCTAGCCACATTCCTCCGCCATGGCCGCCACCGTCATCAACCTCGCTCAGCATCGGAGTCCTTTTTGATTGGTTTCAGTTCCATCAACCTCGCTCAGCCTGATTCGATGGAGTCGAGTTCACCCCACCGTAGGAGAATGATGGGGACATCTCAAGCACGGATCTTGAAGCAAGCATAATTCTTGGAGTGGCACAGATCTTGAAGCATTTTTGGAATAAGTTTATTTAGGATTTATCTTTTGTTTAAAATTTGAATTAGGATTTGGTTGGTTAGGATTGATATATGGATAGGCTTATCTTATCCTATCTTATATTTGAATTTGATTTAGGATTTGGTTGGTTAGGATTGATATATGGATAGGCTTATCTTATCCTATCTTATATTTGAATTTGATTCGTTCTTATCTTTTTATCTTGTATTCAAATTCAAATGAGGGTTGGAAAATCTATAAATACCACCCTCAGCCTTTTGTAACAGGAGGATGGATGAATAAAATTTTTATTGTTCTGTGTGAAGGATCTGTGTGCTCCTAGGATATCTGTATGATCCCTTCTCCATCTTCCCAGGGTTTCTGTGTGATCCCTGATTTTGGGCATCTGTGTGAGCCCAGGGCATCTATGTGAGCCCCTTTGCTATGTGCTTGTTCTTCTAGGGCATCTGTGTGAGCCCCTTTGCTATGTGCTTGTTCTTCTTGGGGAATCTATGTGAACCCCAGTATTTTATCTTAACCCTGCACCCTCTTCTTTCCTCCTTTGCAAATCCTAATCCCTGGTGACTTTCATGCTCACCAGCGATCCAGTCCAATCCCTGTCCCGCATCAATTTAGAGTCATAAGATCTATAGGTTGTGGGTCTCTTGGACTGATAGGACTTGGGTAGGTACTTTCTCCTTAGTTCAAGTTTCATATTACTCTAGGTAGTTATGGGTTCGCGGCCTTCTAGCCTAAGTATTCTCTCAACATTATCCCAGTCTAACCTGGCCTGGTGAACTAACTTAGCTTTAACAAACTTGAACTGGCATCTTTCATAATCGAAACCCATATTTTGTTCAAAATACAGGTCCTTATCTCTTTCCCAAGCAAGATAATCCTCACACTCAGGATCACAAAATTTAGGTGCTACCAACACAACATACCTAGTGGCTCTCCTAGGGTTGGGCTCCAAATAGGGGTCATGGTAAGGGGTTCTTCTAGGGTTGGGCTCCCTATATGGGTCAGAGTATTGGGTTCTCCTAGGATTGGACTCCCTATATGGGTCGGAGTATTTGGTTCTCCTCAGATTGGACTCCCTATATGGGTCAGAGTATTGGGTTCTCCTACGGTTGGGCTCCTTGGTTTCACTAGGTTGAGTTGGGTTGAGGCTATCGATCTAGGTCAAATGAGTCATCTGGGTAATTAACTAGGTGGTCATTTGGGCCATTTGATCAGCAAGGGCTTTAATCTGGGCTTCAAGATTGTCCATGGATTCAGGTAAAAGTGGAGATGGTGGATGATATGAAACCCCTGATCTAGTGCTCTGCAAGATTCGATCAGACCAACTACATCTCCCTAGACCTAGAGTCCAAACTAGATGCTCAATCAGGGCGGTAAACTAGCCTATAGTAATCCTGTACTCAACCAGGCGGGAGTAAGGGGAGTGTTAGGTCCCTGATTGCCAATCCTAGATACCAATCAGTGATTGGCCAGGTAGGCGGATCAGCACACAAGCCCTTCAGGAATGAATCGCTGAACCACCGTTCTAGACACTAAGCACAAGGCACACACAGGTTAGCTTGACACAATGATCTGACACTTAGCCCGGACCCGACCAGTTGGTGTCCCTAGCCCACTAGGGCAAAATTAAGTCTAATAGATTTTAAGTTAGGCTTGGGACCGAATGCAGGGGATGTGGTTTTGGGCTAAGGAGAGGTGATCAAGTCCTCCCCCTATCTGACATAGTAAGAGTTCCCTTAAAGGCAGTTTATGCAATGATGGCAAGCAGATGATGAAAATCTAGGGTTTAAGTATTTTAGGTAGCTTTTATATATGCTTTTTTTTTTTATTCTTTTACAGAAATATGATTTGCAGCTAATTACCTAATATGCTAGAAATATACTAAAAAAAAAGATATGCAAAAGAGATGCTAAACAAAACCATAAACCTTCCAAAGTTGTCTTGCTGAAAAACAGAGCCAAAACTTCGCAGGCTGTATTTCAACCTGTAGAAACTGCACATATTGAAATAAAATTTTCAAAACTTTTTTAAAATAATTTGAATTAAAATGAATCCAAAAAATAAAAATAGGAATTTTTAGAGTTCTGAGCAGAGATAAACAATTAAAAGAACAGAGCATATACGGATTATAAAGGATGCAGAAAACAAGCCCTAATCTAAGCTCTGATTCCAGATGATGTGGGACTAATATGCATGTGATTATTTTTTTATGTTTTAGGGGTTGGATGAGGTGGTTAAATCCTGAATATCAGATAAAAATATCATGTAGATAATTCTATATGAATTTTAAAAGCTATGTATGCAGATCAGGACCTAGGAAAGCAGTAAAGAGGGATCGCCAGGGCTGAGAAGCCTCGGTTAAGGATAGTTCTCCTATAATAAACTACTGGTGGTAGAGTGGGTGTACCTGGCAATGTCTAAAGCACCTGATGAAGATCGCAGAGAAGAGATCACTCATCCTCGATGGATGCGGCCTGGAAAACCAAGTCAAAGACCGGTGGATTCCCGGCTTTCTGCTCGGTGGTCCGATTGTAGCCCGATTAGAGTCGTTAGATTCGTAGAAACTCGGAGACCTGCAAACAATTGTCAGGGGTGAGAAAACAAGATGGGAAAAAAAGGAAAATCTCAGGAAAATAGCAAGAGGCGTGTGGAAGAAAGGCTTGAAGGAGGTTGGTCAGCTAGGTTTTCTTTGGGCAACACTTCAGCAGGACTTCAGGATCTCTTAATGCACACAGCAGGGAGGCACACAGTAAGAGAAGAACTCAATAGAATTTTTTATATCAAAGATTGCTCTCATACAAGAAACTAGGATCCTTTAAATAGACCTATAGCCTTGGGCTCCAAGTAAGGATACATAAGTAATTACATAGGAGTCTTATTCCCACCCAAACCCAAGCTAGAAAATAAGGAAACCCAGGGTAGAAAAAATCCCTACAATCTCTCTCTCTCTCCTTGCCTCGGTCGGCCAAGAGGGTGACTCTAAGTGGCCGACCAAGGGTGGTCACCATAAGCTCTTGGCATCCTAGCTCCCTCCTGGGCCTGGGCTGGCCCAATTTTGCTTCCGATTGATCCAGGGCTTTAGGGTTTCTGATTTCTCCTCCTGGGGTCTTCAAATCTTCAAGCTTGGTGTTGGACTTAGGCTATTCTTCCATGTCTTCAATCTGATTGGACTTGGTCTTCACTTGTATGATGTGGTCTTGAGTCTTCAATGTGTTTAGATAGGACTCAGAAAAATAAAATTAGCTCAATGTGAGCTGACTAGTACTGGACTGGACTAGCTCAACATGAGCTGACTAATACAGGACTCAAATAAAGATAACTTAGATGAACTAAGCTTTATTACAATGGTATTGAAAGTAGCTAAGTGATCCATAGAGGGTTGAGAAGTCTCTATCTTATTCTGGTGCCTCTAGTGTCCCCACCATGTCCCTTGATGATGTGGTAGGTGTTGTCCAATTTTCTTGAAAAGGTGGTGCCAAAAATAAACTGACTTGGGCTAGCACATGGAGTCCCATGACTTGTCTTGGGCTAGCACATGGGATCTTCAATTGGGTGAACATGAAGTCACATTGGTCTTCAATTGGGTCCCCCTTGTATTATAGAACTCAATAACTAATTATTACAAGACTCAAAACCAAATAACTAAATCCCACTTGATCAATTGGAACCCAATTTGATCAATAGGCAAGACCTCAAGTAACAAAAAAGAATAAATTGGTAGACAGGGTTTGGCCTAATAGGGTTTGACATAACCAATAAATGGGGTTTTGACTCAATGTGGTAAAAAGGGTTTAGCCCAAAAGGCTAATAACAAAACCCTAATTACAGTTGATAAAAAGGGCTAACCCTAACTAAGCCAAAATAACATAATTTAAAATAAATATTTATATGGTAAAAGGGGTTTGGGTTCAGGATTTTATTCACAGGTGATCCACAGGGATGTGGGTTCAACCTGTCTATATTTTCTGGCCCTGGTGTCCACACCATAAACCTTCTAAAGATATATTTTATCATATTCTCTTCTCAAGCCATGCAGTCATCTTTGATCAGCCTAATAACCAACTGGGAGACACTATAGACCTTCAGGTCCCATACCTCTAATTCTTTGGCTGCTTCAAGACCTGTGATTATAGCTTCATATTCAACTTCATTGTTTGTGGCTAGGAACCTGAAATGTAGGGAATACTTTGAGATGAATTGCAATGACTATCCCTACTCTCAACCCCTCAAAACTGAATGATTCATCCATGTATATCTCCTAGGTGTAGGTCAAACTCAGAGCAAGATCTTGTGTTAGTGTCGAAGTCTCTAATTCTTCCAATTCAACCAGCTCATCAGGAATGGTACATTTGACTAAGAAATCAACCAAGATCTGAGCCTTGATTGATGGTCAAGGCTAGTACTTGATATCAAATTTAGAGAGCTCAATTGCCCATTCAATGATATACCTGAAGGTATTGGGTCAATGTAGGATACCTTTTCTGGGTTGATCAGTCAAGAGGGTGACAATATGAGCTTGAAAGTTTGGTTAGAGCTTTCAAGTGATAATGAGGAGGGCATAGACTAGCTTTTCTAATTTTGTATAGTGGGTCTCCACATCCCTTAGGATCCGGCTAACATAGTAGATCAGCATCTGAATTTTATCCTTCTCCTAGATCAACACTATGCACATTTCTAGGGGGAAGCTACCAAGTACAAGAATAGTTCCTCACCTGGATTGAGCTTACCTGGCAGCGATGGGGAACAGAAGTAGTTCTTAAGGTCTTCAAAAGCATTCTGACACTCTGTAATCCACTAGAAATTCTTGGAGTGCTTTAGAGTTTGGAAGAAAGGAAGGCATTGTTCAGCTGACTTAGAGACAAACCAATTGAGGGATATGAGTCTTTTGATGAGGCATTATACATCTTAGACCATCCTTTGGGGAGTCATGTTGTAGATAGCCTTTATCTTCTCTGGATTGGCTTCCAGCCCCTACTTAGAGACCATAAATCTCATAAATAAGCCTGAGGCAACCCCGAAGGCATACTTGGTAGGGTTTAGCTTCATTTGATACCTTTAAAGGGTGGCAAAGGCTTTGCTGAGATCATCAATGTGGGTTCTAGCTTTTTTGCCTTTAACAAGCATGTCATCTGCATACACCTCTATATTTTGTCCGATCTGGTCCTTGAAAATTTTGTTCTGTTGAGTCTCGTGTGGTTTATCCAAGGCATATGGAGTCATGTTTTGCATCTTTGTCATGTTGGTCATGATGTAACTAGGGCTAGGAGTGAGTCCGGTAAGAGTCATAGGTGATAGACTATGTTATAATGGTTATTGTTCAGTCAGTCTGTTTGAGTCGGCTCGATGGTTCTTCGAGTCGGCTCGATGGTCCTTTGAGTCGACACGATTTCCAGGAGTCGACTCTAGTTCTTAGGATAGGTATGAAGACACTCTGGTTGAGTCAGCTCGGATAGATTAGAGTCAGCTCGAATGCATAGTCAGGAAAACTATTGTCTGGATGAGTCAGCTTGGATGGATTAGAGTCGGCTCGGATGCACAGTCAGGAAACCTATTGTCTGGATGAGTCAACTCAGATGGATTTGAGTCGACTCGGATGACGGGTTAGTTGTTTTGACGATGTGCTGGTTGGGAGTTGGTTCAATGGGCTAGGTTTGGTTTAACCTAGGTATATATATTGTACAGCCTTGAGAGAGAGAGGTTCGAGTCTTTCAAGAGGTCCTGTAAGCTATTCACATTGGAGATAATATAAACCCTTGTTTTCTCCCTAAACTTCTTCTTAATTTTGATATATTCTTTGGTTGATCTTCTTTACCCTGATCTCCTAAGATTCATGGTATAGTGTTCACGTCAAGCTTGTTGCTTCTGCTATTGTTTCTTCATGGTTCTTTGTGTTTAAGGTGGTGCAAGTGGTCCGAACGGGGTGATCTCATCCGGTGTGTCACAACAGTTTGGTATCAGAGCAGATCTTGCTCCGACATTTGGTATCAGAGCCTGGGTTGCGTGAAGGAAAGAAGATCATTGCTGGGATCAGGTGCAGAACAGTTTTTGATCAAAACATCAAGGTGAGTAGTTGGTGTTGTTTATTTGATAAAATCTATTAATATGGCATCTAGTAGTATCAAGGCAAACTTTGGAAAATTCGATGGCAAGGGAAACTTCACCCTTTGGCAGCAAAGGATGAAGGATTTACTCGTATAGAACCGGATCTATAAGGTGTTGGTATGAGAGAAGCCAGAGAAGGTTAGTCTGGAAGAATAGAAGGAATTGGAAGAGATAGCTTTCAGCACAATCAGGATGTGCTTAGCTGATCAGGTTCTACCTGAGAACAATGGAGAAACCATGGCGAAGGGTCTTTGGAGGAAGTTGGAGAACACATACTTGGGCAGGAATATGATGAACAAGTTGTGGTTAAAGAAATAGCTATACAGCTTGCGGATGCCTAAGGGAGGAGATCTGATTGCTCATATCCAAAAATTCAATCAAGTGTGCTCGGATGTTATGAGTCTTGATTTGAAGATAGATGAGGAGGATAGAGCTCTCCTGTTACTGTGTTCACTTCCAGTATCATATGACGATTTCATTACAACTTTGGTATATGGAAAGGAGACATTAAACTTCAAAGAGGTGGTTAGAATTCTTAGGTATAATGAATAGCGAGAAAAACTATGTAAAGAGAGTTCAAGTTCAGAGGTTCTTGCCATGAATGAAAGACAAGGAAGGCCAAGGGATAGGACTCGAGGAAAATCAAAAGGTAGGTCCAAATCTTGAAGTAATCAGCAGGGTTGGAAGTATTTTAAATGTCATCAGCCTGGTCATCTGAAGAGGAACTGTCCACTTCTAAAGAATGAGAAGGGGAAGGGCTTTTCCAAAGGAGATTCGACCAGTGGGAGTGGTGCACATTAATCTGAGGACAGTGATGGTGATTTACTGGTTGTATCAGATGGAGCCATAGAGTATGACAGTGAATGGACATTGGATTTAGCCTGCTCTTTTCATTACACTTCACACAGGAATTGGTTTGCTTCTTATGCCAAAGCAAATGGTGGAAGTGTGAGTCTCGAGGATGAACACCCATGTAAGGTTGGTGGTGTTGGTACAATCAAGGTAAGAATGTATGATGGAGTCATATGGATGCTTACCAATGTCAAGCATGTGCCGGAGCTGAAGAAGAACCTGATTTCTCTAGGTTATTTAGAAAAGCAGGGGTATGCCTTTAGCTATTCACTGGGTAGTGGATACTTGAAGATAACCAAGGGCACCTTGGTGGTGATGAGAGGAAGGAGACTGAGCAACAACCTTTATAGGATGGAAGGCTCAGTTGACACAGATAGTGCAGAAATCCTTGCTGTAGCACAGGAGGAGCAGCTTATCTACCAGCTATGGCACTATCGGATGGGTCACATGAGTGACCGAGGACTCATGTTACTCTCCAAGAAGGCTCTAACTCCAGCACTTAAGAAAGAGGGAGATGATCTATGTGAGCCTTGTATTTATGGCAAATAGCATAGAGTAATGTTTGCCAGGAGTACCAAGCTGAGTGAAGGAGTTTTTGAGTTAGTTCACTCAGATGTTTGGGGGTTGGCACCCGTATCAGCTAGAGGTGGAGCAAAATACTTTATTACCTTCATCGATGACTTCTCCAGGAAGGTGTGGGTATATCTGATCAGGGAAAAATCAAAGGTATTTGCCCGTTTCAAGGACTGAAGAGCTGAAGTGGAAAAGGAAACAAGAAAACCAGTCAAGTGCCTACGGTCTGACAATGGAGGAGAGTACACAAGCTTTGAGTTTAGAAGTTACTATAAGGAGAATGGAATTAAACGCCAATTCACAGTGAAGATGACTCCCCAACAAAACAGTGTAGTTGAAAGGATGAACCGGACATTGACAGAGAAGGCCAGGAGCTTGAGGCTGCAAGCATCACTGCCCAAGGTTTTTTGGGGTGATGCTATAACATTTTTTTGTTTTCTTGTAAACAGGTCCCCAAATAGAAGAATTGATGGAGGCATCCTAGAGGAGGTTTGGAGTAGGAAGAAGGTGGAGCTTGGTCACCTAAAAGTTTTCGGCAGTCCAGCATATGCACTGGTGGAAGGAGCTGAAAGGAATAAATTGGACCCAAAGCCATGCAAACTGGTATTCATTGGATACCCAAAGGATGTGAAAGGATACCTACTGGTAGATCCTCACTCTCAGTGGTCCACAATCAGTAGGAATGTTATCTTCGATGAGAGGAACCTTCTAAGGAAGCCCGGTGTTGCAACTATAGTTGATAGGTCTGTGGAGGATAACAGATCTCGATTTCTGCAGTCAGGAGATGAGCCATCAGTTTTAGCTTCAAAACATGTTCACTTTAAGGTGGTGAGTCATAGTCACATTTCCACACATGTGGAGGAACAGCAAGGGGGGACTTCTGACCAGGAGGATGAGCAGGAGGAGCCAGAAAATATAGATTTGCAAGATAATCTAAGAGGTGTAGCACTACACAAGCCCAAGAGGAACATCCAGGAACCAGTGCATTACGGCATAGATGAGATCATCTCATATGCTCTCATCTCTGCCAGTGGAGATCCAGAGACATTTGAGGAGGCCATGGATAGTTCATATGCGAGATCATGGATGCAAGCCATGATGGAGGAGATGGACTCTCTGTTGGGAATTGTGTCCCAAAGCCAATCGCCTGGGTTGTAGGCAGTTGAGCTAAGTATTGTATTTTTTCAATGAATTAATAAAAAAATATTTTTGGTAGCTCATCACATATTGAATTTCCCTGAAATGAACTCTTTCCTATGTGATGAAGTCCTTAGGACTACACTGACTTCGATACAGAGAGGATGTATCGAGTGGTCCTTAAACCCGGTTCACAACCAAAGGATATATTTTACTGGACGGCAATATATCAAGTATAGGTTGTTGTAGTTCACATCGTTTGGTTGTCCTCTTGACCAAATGAGTGTGGTGACACTGATGTGATCTGCAAGTGGGATATATGTGATATCTCATTGAACGTGACTCCGTGCAGTCCCTTTCTGCCAAAGGGATACTCACGATTGGATATGGGTATAAGTGTCCCTCTGACCTGAGGTCATCGCGGTAGCTTGCAAGCAACTCCCTGTGCTTTGCTGCCGGACTACCCGGATTTTTAATCCGGTGATGGAAGGTTTCTGGGTACAGGCAAGTACTTGTGGAGCAGTGATGGACCAAGATGGAATTGACCTGTCCAAACAGTTTGGATTGAATGTCTCGCAGTATCTCAATTTAGCAAATCCTCGGCCGGGGTAGCCCTAGTGAAGAGTCACTGGGCTTGCGAGGTTGAGACACGTAGTCGACTGACTCAGTCTGGGTTGGCAGCCCAATCTCAGTCATCCTGAGCATTTGAGGTCAAAGGGATGAATTATACGGTAACCATATGCCAGAGGTTCGATAGTTTGCTCCCGCATCTTCGACCTATCCGGACGCCGGGACCCATTGCTAGATGGTTTCCTGTGCTGGTACTAGAATTATTCTGGTGCTACCGTTTAGGTTCGAACCTATGAGGTCACACGCCACAGAGGATAACTCTCTGATCCATATACCGAATACGATTGGGAATCGTCTCGGTTTTATGGTCATAGTAGTATTTTTGAGCACTCTTTTTCCCCGTCTTGCCCTTGTCTGAGTCAACCGAAAATTGTTCTTGGTTGATCAGCACTGCGCTAGGATTTTTCTGAATCAGTTTTGAACTGATTCGGAGTTCGTTTCGGCCTCCAATTGGTTGCGAACCAATTGAACCAAAATTCAAAAGGTTTGAACCAACTTGGTTTAAATGGGATTGGACCATTTAATTGGCTTGGTTTAATGGGATTGAACCAAGGTATAATGTTTTGGCTTGGACCGGTTTTGAACCGGTGCATTTTCTCCTCATGACCGTTTTACACGGTGATTCAATGGTTGAAATGAAGAGACCCAAAGACCAAAATGCTGGAATTCCTTTCGCTGGATGAGAACTCCAAACGTCCCGTCTCTTCCTTTTCCCAACCCATTACATTAATCCTTGGTTAATGGGTTTAATGGTTGATTAATGGATGTTAATGGGAATTAAGCTGCCGAAGCCTCTTGGCCTCCAAACCTCCCATTTCCCCCTCTGCTGTCCTATATAAACAACTCTGCAGCGTTCCCTGTTTAGTGGTTTTTTTTTGTTATTACCGAGAAAAGAAAATTTTCAAGGAAATTTTTGAGGGGTTGTGAGATCACCTGATTGAGTTTTTGTAGAGCTGGATTTGGGAGGGTGTGAGGGAGAGTTTTAGGAGCCTCTTCCTTCTCCATTAGAGTGCTCAAATCCCTGCTGCAGCAATTCTATTTTGCTGCAGCAACCTGTGACCGTGAACCATCTTCCGGCGGCTAGCACCGTGCGTGGAGAAAAATTGGAGAGCCCCGGGCATGTCTCCCCTCTAGAGGGAGTATTCTTCTACTCCTCGGAGCAAACCACGCGAGCCAGGATCGCTCCAGTTGCCCGAAATCCAACGTCGAAGACAGCTACTCTGTTCTGTTGCCATTTTCATGCAGCAGAGTTCGGCAAATTTTTACGATTTATTGGCTTAGTTTTTCTTGCAAAAACTAGTTCCAAATCGAAGAGGACTTCCTTAAGAATCTACAGCTCAAATTTGGGAGCGATCGGAGGTCTGGAAGGCGGGGTTCTGGGGACTTTTCGGAAGCCCAGTTTTCAGCCCAAGGTGGAAGATGACTGAAATAACTTTATTCCAGTTATTCCAGTCTATTCCAGGTTTATCCCAGACTTATTCCAGCTGGGAATAAGGTATGTTTTTGGGTTTTATTTTCTATGCATGTGTAGATCTGGATTTATAAAATTGTTTATAAATATTATATGATCTGTATCATGCCAATACATACATCTTGCATATGCTAGATCCTGTGCGGAGTAGGTATTTTTCGTATTTATTTTAAAAATATTTTAAAATATTTACCTGCTCCCTGTGCTATTGCATGCTTAGCGTAGGCACCTGCAACCATGTTTTTACTTTCAGTGGTATCAGAGCCAGGTTACGATCATATGACCCAAAGAACAAAGTTATAAATCATGCCATTATTTAATCTAGATATGATGCATAATTTAAGATGTAAAATTGTTTTACATAGACGTAATTAAAAAATGTTTTAATTAAGTATTTGGCTTAATAAAAATTTTTAGGTTTATGAAATCTAATAAAATTTGCATAAGCCAAATTGGGTTAATTGGGTTAGCTGATTAGTTGGGTCCATCACTGGGTTAGACCTAAGTTTAGTTGAACCGGATTAAAAGAAGATTAAACAAAAGTTGTTTAAGGTCTTTCTTTAGAACTATCTAATAGTTAGATTAGTTGATCCGTTCATCGAAAATGGATCCAATTAGTGGCTCAGTGGACGCCCGAGTCTTTAGGCTAGTCTGATCGAGTCTGGTAAACTGACTGGTGTCGAGGTAGGTTTGGCAATTGTGATCATGGTTGTATGAGGCTACCTCTTTCCTAGCCAACTTGGTTGGTGTCTAGGAAAGATGGTTAATGGCAGATACTCACCCATGATCTCACCTACCTGACTAGTCGAGTCGACCAACACTGATTGGAAAAGCTCAATGACTCGAGTTAACCCATGTCACCCAGGTTGATCGGTCTGACTGATCAATAGGTGCCCATGGATCAATTGTTGGTTTAATTCAACCCTCCTGGAATCTGATTGATTCAGTGGGAGGATGATCCATGTCCTTCCCTTTTTCTTCTGTCACAACTATAAAAAAAAAAAAATAAAAAAAAAATAAAAATAAAAAATCCTCTAAAATTATTAGGTCCTTAAAAAGACTAAGTCAAGGAGTTGATAGTGTCTTAGCCTCCCATTAAGTTGGATAGAAATGTGTCCACTAGCTTGGTATGCATCGGCAGTTCCATAGAACGGGTGTACATCCGGCGACTGGAATTTCTATCTGATTGATGATGGTTCAGTGCAACCTCCTTAACGGGACCAGGTGGGCTGGTCATAGTCGGGCTTGGTCTTTAGTTAGCTGGAAGCATTGGATTAGCCATTTTAATGGTTGGACCTAACCAGAGACCCGCAATAGGAGGCCCCTAGGCCGATTGGGTTGTTCTCTGGGGCAAAATAAAATACTGAAAATTGTTTAGGAAAACAATTGGTTTATGAACCCACCTTTAGGCTCGTATGGGTGAGCCGGCCATAGTCGGGCTCATGTGTAGCCTATTGGATTTCAGTACCCACTTGAAAAAAATGTTTTCACGGATTGGAGTTAGAGGCTACCAATCTGAAAAATTAGTGGGAGAAACCTTTAGACTAAAGTCCAAGTCTTTTGGTTAATTTATTAATTCATATACTAATAGGTCTTATTTTCTTTTCAGATGTCTTCCAATTTATCGCTCCGGTCACTTCTCGATAACGAGAAGTTAAAGGGTCACAACTTCGATAGTTGGTATCGAAAGTTGAGAATAGTTCTGGAGCACGAATGTATCCTGTATGTGATAACGGATCCGGCACCTGAAATCCCTCCCGCTAATGCACGGAGTGCGGTCAGAGATGCTTATCTGAAGTGGGTCTCTGATCGGACTATTGTTCGTTGCATTATGCTAGCGGCGATGAACGACGAGTTCACTCGCAAATTCGAGGAGGCCCAACCTGATGAAATCCTTCAAAAGTTGAAGGAATCCTTCGGCACCCCGGATGATGTAGAACGGTACAAAGTGTCTTGTGCCATCTACAACTCCAAGATGCCGAACGACGGTTCAGTCACTGATCATGTATTGTACATGATCGAGCTGATTGAAAAACTGGGCAAACTCGGATGCCCCTTGCACGAGCAGCTCGGCAAGGATGCGATCTTGAATTCTCTTCCCTCCTCCTATCTTGATTTTCTTGATCATTACAGAATGAACAAGCCGGCAGTAAACTACCATGGTCTTTTGGGATTACTGCAGACTTTCGAGAAAGACCACCAACTTAATAAGGGGGTGGTGAATTTAGTGGGAGGAGGTAGAGGTCGTCGTCCCTTTAAGAAAGGGAAGAAGAAAATAAATAAAAAAGGAAAGAAGGCGCAGAATGCTCCTGGCTCGAGTCAGACCAGGAAGTTTAAGGCTGATCAGTCTTCTGCAGAGTGCATCCACTACAAGAAGAAGGGACACTGGAAGAGGAACTGTCCTCTTTATATTGCGTCCCTTGATCCGAACAGGCCGAGACAGCAGAAGTCTGCTGGACAAGGTATTTATATGATAAGACCTTGTAATTACTCAATTATTGATACTGCTAACTGGGTATTGGATTCTGGTAGTCCAATTTATGTTTGTAATTCGTTACAGGGACTTCAAGTTAGCAGAAGATTTGAAGATGAAGGACAGTTTTTGAGCGTCAGGAATGGAAATCGTGTTCCAGTACTAGCGGTCGGAGTCCTGCATCTTGTCTTTGAGTCTTGTACTGTCGAACTAGTTGACTGTCACTATTGTCCTAGTTTCATTATGAGCATAATCTCTGTAGGCCTTTTGGCCAGTTGTGGTTTTGAACTATCAATAAAAGGAGATTTTTGCAATGTTATTTTGAATAACTCTGTTATAATGAAAGCTAGATTAAATAATGGCATATACGTACTATCAAGGCCTGTTAGTGTAATGTACACTTCTAGCAAACGCCTAAGGTTAGATAATGTCAACGATTTGTATCTTTGGCACTGTAGGCTAGGTCATATTAACCAAAATAGAATAAACAAGATGCGAGGAGATGGACTCCTCGAGGTCAGTGATTCTGAATCACTGCCCACTTGTGAATCCTGTTTACTTGGTAAAATGACCAAGTCACCTTTTACTGGAAAAGGTGAACGAGCTACAGAACTTTTAAGTCTAATACATACTGATGTATGTGGACCGATGATAGTTAGTGCTAGAGGAGGATACAAATATTTCATTACTTTTACAGACGACTTTTCAAGGTTCAGTTATGTCTTTTTAATGAGACATAAGTCTGAGTCATTTGAAATGTTCAAATGATACCGTAATGAAGTAGAAAAGCAAACTGGAAAAAGTATTAAAACCCTTCGATCTGATCGAGGTGGCGAATATTTATCTGGTACTTTTTTGACATATCTTGAGGAGAATGGAATTCTCTCTCAGTGGACTCCTCCAGGAACACCATAGTTGAATGGTGTGTCCGAAAGGAGGAATCGAACCTTGTTGGACATGGTTCGATCCATGATGGGCTTTGCAACTCTGCCGCTATCCTTTTGGGGATATGCGCTTCAGACAGCCTGTTACTTATTAAATAATGTTCCAAGTAAATCTATTGTCTCCACTCCGTATGAGATGTGGAATGGACGTAAACCATCAATCTCACACCTTCGGGTCTGGGGTTGTCCGGCTTACGTAAAGCATTTAGACTCAGACAAACTTGGTCCTAGGTCTGATCGGTGTTTATTTATTGGTTATCCTAAGGAAACCAAAGGGTATTTCTTCTATTTGGAGAATGAACAAAAGGTGTTCGTTGCTCTTAGAGCTATCTTTTTGGAAAAGGAGTTCCTTGGAGAAGGAACTATAGCCTCTAAGATTGAACTTGATGAAGTTCAGCCAATAGAAGAACCTACACACTCTAAGGACATCGTAGAACCGGCTGTGATTGAATCACACCCAGGACCCATTAGGAGATCCGGTAGAATACCGCGTCAGCCGGACAGATACTACGATTTCTTGGTCCGGGACGGCGATCCCATTGAGCTTGATGAGAACAATGAGGATCCGATCACCTATATGGATGCACTTCAGAGATCTGACTCTGAGGCATGGCTTGGAGCCATGCGATCCAAAATGGAGTCCATGGAAATCAACAATGTTTGGACATTGGTTGATCCGCCTGAAGGAATAAAACCCATCGGGTATAAATGGATCTTCAAGAGGAAAAGGGGCACAGATGGGAAGGTAGAGACCTATAAAGCCCATTTGGTTGCCAAGGGGTATCGTCAGTGATATGGTATCGATTATGACGAGATATTTTCCCCTGTGGCAATGCTCAAGTCTATTCGGATCATGCTTGCTTTGGCAGCATATTTTGATTACGAGATCTGGCAGATGGATGTCCGAACCGCTTTCCTAAATGGAGAGCTGGAAGAAGAGGTGTATATGATACAGCCTGAAGGGTTCACATCCATAGATGAATCAAAAGTATGCAAATTGCAGAAGTCCATCTATGGACTCAAGCAAGCATCTCGAAGTTGGAACTTACGGTTTGATAGGTGTATCAAATCGTATGGCTTTGTTAAGAACGGAGAGGAATCGTGCATCTATAAATGGGTCAATGGTTCTGTGATTGTATTCCTAGTACTGTATGTTGATGACATTCTCTTAATCGGAAATGACGTCGCAGCATTACAAGGAATAAAGGTCTGGTTATCATCTCAGTTCTCCATGAAGGACTTGGGTGAAGCTTCTTACATACTAGGTATGAAGATCTATAGAGATAGATCCAAGAAGCTTTTGGGACTGTCCCAGTCTATGTACATAGATACCGTGCTGAAACGGTTCAGAATGGAAAATTCCAAGAAAGGCAATCTTTCGATAGGTTCTGGAATTACTCTTTCCAAAAGGGATTGTACAACAACTCCCGAGGAAAGAGAACGCATGAGTAGAGTACCTTATGCTTCTGCAGTAGGCTCTATCATGTATACTATGACTTGTACTAGACCAGACGTGGCATACTCACTAGGAGTAGTGAGTAGATACCAGTCTGACCCAGGTGAGGCGCATTGGAAGGTGGTTAAGTCCATCCTCAAGTATTTGAGAAATACTAAAGATCAATAGCTGATTTATGAAGAACTTGACTTGAAACTTGTGGGGTACTCTGACTCCAGTTTCCAGTCGGATATAGATGATAGCAAGAGTGTGTCAGGGTTTGTATTTACCCTGAACGGAGGAGCGATCTGCTGGAAAAGTTCCAAGCAGGCAACTGTTGCAGACTCGGTATGCGAAGTAGAATATATTGCAGCATCAGATGCAGCAAATGGAGCTGTGTGGTTGCGGAAGTTCCTTGGAGAGCTAGGGGTGGCACCTTCCCTAGATGGTCCTGTTTCGGTGTACTATGACAGCACTGGAGCCATTGCTCAAGCTAAGGAGCCTAAACTCATCACCGCACCAAGCACATCCTGCGGCGCTACCACCTCGTACGAGAGATCGTGGAACGAGGCAACATAAATCTTCTGAAGATCGATGGAAAAGAAAATCTGGCCGACCCCTTCACTAAAGCCCTCGGAATAAAAGAGTTCGACTATTGTAAATGGGAAATGGGTATTAGATACTCTTTTGATTGGCTTTAGTACAAGTGGGAGTTGTTGGGAATTGTGTCCCAAAGCCAATCGCCTGGGTTGTAGACGGTTGAGCTAAGTATTGTATTTTTTCAATGAATTAATAAAAAATTATTTTTGGCAGCTCATCACATATTGAATTTCCCTGAAATGAACTCTTTCCTATGTGATGAAGTCCTTAGGACTACACTGACTTCGATACAGAGAGGATGTATCGAGTGGTCCTTAAACCCAGTTCACAACCAAAGGATATATTGTACTGGACGGCAATATATCAAGTATAGGTTGTTGTAGTTCACATCGTTTGGTTGTCCTCTTGACCAAATGAGTGTGGTGACACTGATGTGATCTGCAAGTGGGATATATGTGATATCTCATTGAATGTGACTCCGTGCAGTCCCTTTCTGCCAAAGGGATACTCACGATTGGATATGGGTATAAGTGTCCCTCTGACCTGAGGTCATCGCGGTAGCTTGCAAGCAACTCCCTGTGCTTTGGTGCCGGACTACCCGGATTTTTAATCCGGTGATGGAAGGTTTCTGGGTATAGGCAAGTACTTGTGGAGCAGTGATGGACCAAGATGGAATTGACCTGTCCAAACAGTTTGGATTGAATGTCTCGCAGTATCTCAATTTAGCAAATCCTCGGTCGGGGTAGTCCTAGTGAAGAGTCACTGGGCTTGCGAGGTTGAGACACGTAGTCGACTGACTCAGTCTGGGTTGGCAGCCCAATCTCAGTCGTCCTGAGCATTTGAGGTCAAAGGGATGAATTATACGGTAACCATATGCCAGAGGTTCGATAGTTTGCTCCCGCATCTTCGACCTATCCGGACGCCGGGACCCATTGCTAGATGGTTTCCTGTGCTGGTACTAGAATTGTTCTGGTGCTACCGTTTAGGTTTGAACCTATGAGGTCACACGCCACAGAGGATAACTCTCTGATCCAGATACCGAATACGATTGGGAATCGTCTCGGTTTTATGGTCATAGTAGTATTTTTTAGCACTCATTTTTCCCGTCTTGCCCTTGTCTGAGTCAACCGAAAATTGTTCTTGGTTGATCAGCACTGCGCTAGGATTTTTCTGAATCAGTTTTGAACTGATTCGGAGTTCGTTTCGGCCTCCAATTGGTTGCGAACCAATTAAACCAAAATTCAAAAGGTTTGAACCAACTTGGTTTAAATGGGATTGGACCATTTAATTGGCTTGGTTTAATGGGATTGAACCAAGGTATAATGTTTTGGCTTGGACCGGTTTTGAACCGGTGCATTTTCTCCTCATGACCGTTTTACATGGTGATTCAATGGTTGAAATGAAGAGACCCAAAGACCAAAACGCTGGAATTCCTTTCGCTGGATGAGAACTCCAAACGTCCCGTCTCTTCCTTTTCCCAACCCATTACATTAATCCTTGGTTAATGGGTTTAATGGTTGATTAATGGATGTTAATGGGAATTAAGCTGCCGAAGCCTCTTGGCCTCCAAACCTCCCGTTTCCCCCTCTGCTGTCCTATATAAACAACTCTGCAGCATTACCTGTTTAGTGGTTTTTTTTTTGTTATTCACCGAGAAAAGAAAATTTTCAAGGAAATTTTTGAGGGGTTGTGAGATCACCTGATTGAGTATTTTGTAGAGCTGGATTTGGGAGGGTGTGAGGGAGAGTTTTAGGAGCCTCTTCCTTCTCCATTAGAGTGCTCAAATCCCTGCTGCAGCAATTCTGTTTTGCTGCAGCAACCTGTGAACGTGAACCATCATCCGGCAGCTAGCACCATGCGTGGAGAGGGATCGGAGAGCCACGGGCATGTCTCCCCTCTAGAGGGAGTATTCTTCTACTCCTCGGAGAAAACCACGCGAGCCGGGATCGCTCCAGTTGCCCGAAATCCAACGTCGAAGACAGCTACTCTGTTCTGCTGCCATTTTCATGCAGCAGACTTCGGCAAATTTTTATGATTTATTGTCTTAGTTTTTCTTGCAGAAACTAGTGCCAAATCGAAGAGGACTTCCTTAAGAATCTACAGCTCAAATTTGGGAGCGATCGGAGGTCCGGAAGGTGGCGTTCCGGGGACTTTTTGGAAGCCCAGTTTTCAGCCCAAGGTGGAAGACGACTGGAATAACTTTATTCCAGTTATTCCAGTCTATTCCAGGTTTATCCCAGACTTATTCCAGCTGGGAATAAGGTATGTTTTTGGGTTTTATTTTTCGTGCATGTGTAGATCTGGATTTATAAAATTGTTTATAAATATTATATGATCTGTATCATGCCAATACATGCATCTTGTATATGCTAGATCCTGTGCGGAGTAGGTATTTTTTGCATTTATTTTAAAAATATTTTAAAATATTTACCTGCTCCCTATGCTGTTGCATGCTTAGCGTAGGCACCTGCAACCATGTTTTTACTTTCACTCTCTTCGGAAGAACAAGACATGGCAGCTTGTGGATCTACCAAGAGGGAGTCGACCCATTGGCTCCAAATGGGTCTTTACAAAGGAGGGAAATTCAGAGCAAGGTGGAGTGAGGTACAAGGCTAGGTTGGTAGCCAAGGGGTACTCATAAAATGAAGGCATTGACTACTCTAAGATCTTCTCTCCTGTTGTCAGGCATATGTCTATTAGGGTGCTGTTAAGCATTGTAGCAGCTCAGGATTTTGAGCTAGAGCAGATGGATGTGAAGACAGTATTTCTCCATGGACATCTTGAGGAGAGTATCTACATGGAGCAGCCACAGGGGTTCAAGGAATCTGGATCAAAGGAGAAGGTATTCTTGTTAAAGAAATCATTGTATGGGTTGAAGCAGTCACCAAGACAATGGTACAAGCGATTTGATACTTTTGTGAGAAGCATTGGACTTTCCAAGTGCAATTTTGATCCATGTGTGTATATAAAATCTCTAGAGGATGGATCCAAGGTATATCTACTCTTGTATGTAGATGACATGCGATAGCATGCAAGAGTAAGAGGACAGTGCAGGATTTGAAGGCAAACCTATCTCAGGAGTTTGAGATGAAGGACTTGGGGGCTGCATGAAAAATTTTGGGCATGGAGATTTTCAGAGATCGAGCCAAGAAGTTGCTGTATTTATCTCAAGGAGGATACATTCGAAAGGTAATAGAAAGGTTTGGAATGAAGGAGGCCAAACCAGCAGCACTACCACTTGCAGGACATTTCAGACTTTCGAAGAGTATGTCACCACAGACTGAGGTGGAGGCTCAGGAAATGGAGAGGGTGCCTTATGCATCTGGCGTGGGAAGCCTAATGTATGCTATGGTGTGTTGTAGGCCGGATCTAGCCAATGCAGTGAGTCGGGTGAGCAGATTCATGTCGCAGCCTGGCAAGGAACATTGGCAAGCACTGAAGGGGATCTTCATATACTTGGTGGGATCAGTTAGAGTGGGCATCTGCTACAGACAGCATGGAGGTGCTGTGGAACACTCTAACATAGTCAAGGTTGCCAAGGGGCAGATGGAAGGCTTTGTGGATGCAAACTTTGGTGGAGATGTGGATACCTGTCGTTCCATAACAGGTTTCATATTCAGCATGAATGGGGGACCTGTGTCTTGGAGGTCTTGTTTGCAGCCTATAACGGCGTTATCCACCACTGAAGCAGAGTATATTGGCATCACGGAGGCAGTAAAGGAGGTTTTATGGTTGAAGGGATTGGCTATGGAGATGGGCTGCAAACAGAAGGCTGTCAAGGTGTATTGTGATAGACAGAGTACATTGTTACTTGCACAGAATTTAGTATATCATGCCAGGACGAAGCACATTGACATCAGATACCATCATATTAGAGAGTTGGTGGAGGAAGGCGAGATGGAGCTGGAAAAGGTTTATACCAAGGAGAATCCAGCTAATGCACTGACGAAGGTTCTTCCAAGGGACAGCTTTCACAAGTGTATGGGACTGATGCGATTGATAGACAAAATGGAGATGACCGAAGCCTTGAAACACCAAGATGGAGATTGTTGAGTCTCGTGTGGTGTATCCAAGGCATCTGGAGTCAAGTTTTGGGTCTTTGTCATGTTGGTCATGATGTAACTAGGGCAAGAAGTGAGTCTGGTAAGAGTCCTAGGTGATAGACTGTGTTACAATGGTTATTGTTCAGTCTGTCTGTTCGAGTCGGCTCGATGGCTCTTCGAGTCAGCTTGATGGTCCTTCGAGTCGACTCGGTTTCCAGGAGTCGACTATAGTTCTCAGGGTAGGTATGAAGACACTCTGGTCGAGTTGGCTTGGATGGATTAGATTCTACTCGGATGCACTGTCAGGAAAACTATTGTCTAGACGAGTCGGCTCGGATGGATTAGAGTCGGCTCGGATGCACAGTCAGGAAACCTATTATCTGGACGAGTCGGCTTGGATGGATTTGAGTTGATTCATATGATAGGTTAGTTGTTTTGACGATGTGCTGGTTGGGAGTTGGTTCAAGGGGCTAGGTTTGGTTTAACCTAGGTATATATATATTGTATGGTCTTGAGAGAGAGAGAGGTTCGAGTCTTTCAAGAGGTCCTGTAAGCTATTCACATAGGAGATAATATAAACCCTTGTTTTCTTCCTAAACTTCTTCTTAATCTTGATATATTCTTTGGTTGATCTTCTTTACCTTGATCTCCTAAGATTCGTGGTATAGTGTTCACATCAGGCTTGTTGCTTCTGCTATTGTTTCTTCATGGTGCTTCTTGTTTGAGATGGTGTAAGTGGTCCGGACGGGGTGATCTCATCCGGTGTGTCATGACAGTTTGGTATCAGAGTAGATCTTGCTCTGACATTTTCACCAAGCATTGGTAAGTGGCACCTAATTTTTTAAGTCCGAATGGCATGATTGTTGACTCCTGTATTAATTTTGATGAATAACAAAACATTTAAGTATATTTGAGTGCTAACTATGTGTTAAAAGTGTGTTTATTAGAACAGGGTACTCACATATTCAATTGCTTGTCATCTTGTTGAAGATGTTAGTTTTAAGGATAAAATTTCAAGTTAAATAGACCTTGGTACATAAGAACAACCTTGAAGGACTCAAATCTTAAGTTTAAAAAAGTTTCAGTAGAGTTTCTGAAGAGTTTTAGAAAAGTTCAGCCAAGTGTCGACTTATGAAAGTGAAGTGTCGACTTAAGGTGCCGACTCATAGAAGTTTGAGCTGATACGTAGAAGAAATTGAAGCTGGCATACATGAAGTGTCGACTCATGAAGACCAAGTGTCGACTCATGTGCCGACTCAAGTGTCGACTTAAGGCCTGAGATAAAATTTATACAGAACATGCTGAATTCAAGTCTTTCTTCAAGTGTCGACTCACCAAAAGAAGTGTCAATGCACCAGTGCATTCCAGAGAGTTTCAGAAGACTTTTTTTAACCTAGTGTCGACTCAAGTATTGACTCATGTGTCGACTCATGATCTGAAGTATTGACACTTGCAGATCTAGATGAACAGTAATGGCTAGTTTTTTTAAGCACAGAAATGGTCCTTTTCATCCTTAATGGCTATTTTCACCTCTCCAATGGTCAAAAACAATCATTTAAGGCTTTGAAAGATATTTAAAGTGGACCAAACTCAGGAGGGAAGCAACTAATGAAACACTAATAAGAATTTATTAAGTATTCACTACATTTGAGTGAAGTTGAGCCTTCAAGTATTCAAGAGCTTTCAAGAAGCATTGAAGTCCATTCATCAAGTATCAATTAAGGCTTCAACAACTTGAAGACAAGCATCTTCAATAGCAATCGAAGAGCTTCAAAGAGATATTTGCTTTATTCTTGAAAGCTTGATTGTATTATTACTTTGTATTCAACTTTATTGTTGTTCTTAGTTTCAAGTGGTTTGAAACTAGTGCTTGGGTTATTGGTGAGCCTTGTTTCAAAAACCAACTTAAGTTATTGGTGAGCCTTATAAAAACTGTAGGTTTATGTGTGGAGCACCCAAAGCCTAGGGAAGCTACACAGGTTTGGGAGCTTGAGGTTTATAAGTTTCAAAGGCCTTGAGTCATGTTGGGTTAGGGGGCTTGACCCAAGGTTAAGAGAACATGTGAGACATGGGTGTACATGGGCTTGGATTTGATTGTTTTCTAATTGACTTGTTGGGGGGAGTTTTTTGAGAGATTGTATTATAACACATTTGGGGTTATGGGATTGGGTCCAGTTATAGATGGCCGCCTCCTTTGGTGTGAAAGGGGAGTAGTTAGTTAGGTGGTTAGTTTGTTGGGTTGGTTGGCCCAAGAAGCCCAACCACCCAAGGATCTTAACCGCACAAGCCTAAACCACCTGCCCCATATATCAAGAAATAGAGGGCTGACAGTTTTGGGAGTTTTCATGTGAGGCTTCTTAGTTTTGAGAGGGGGTGGCATCTTGTAGCAGCAAGCTAGGTTTCTTCTTAAAGGAATAAAAGATCTCTCTTTTCTCTTATCTCTCATCCATCTATTCTCCTACCTCTTGAAACTTAGATCCAATAAATGATTGCAGTGATTAGCTTTCTTGATTGCTAGTTTCTTGGAATTAAGAAGGCTGATTTCCATCCATGTCTCGCTCTCCCTCTTACTTCCATGGTATAAGCGCTGATCTAGATCTCAACAAGTGGTATCAAAGCCTTGTTCGAGTATGGGGAGAGGAGGATCCAAGGTAGGAGGCATTGCTTCCTGGTTCATCCCAAAGAAGGAAGAGGATGCCAGCTTTCAAATCGGCTTCTATTGCACCCATCCGCATGCTGTCTAGGCATTGCGGATTTCTACCCTGGGATCCCTTTGAGGTATTTGCAAGATCCATTCTTTGAGTTGTTTTTCAAGGCCTGATCAACCATTAATAGTAATAGCAAGGTGGAGTTTGAAAAATTTAATGGAAAGGGAAGCTTTTCTATGTGGAAGGTTTTGGTGGAGGATTTGTTGGTGCAGAATTTTCTGGATGTGGCTTTGGAGGAAAAGCTTGAGGAGATGACGGATCGAGATTGCTTGTCTTTGCAAAAGAGGGCATGTGTAGCCATTAAAGGGTGTTTGGCTGATGCGGCATTGTACAGTGTTCTTGAAGAGAAGACACCGAAGGGTTTATAGTCTAATTGCATGCCATGTATATAGGAAAAAATATGTGCAATAAGCTGATGTTGAAGAAGCAATTATATAGCCTTCGTATGCAAGAAGGTAAAGATATTGTTCTTCATGTTCAAAGGTATGACCAAGTTTGCAATGATTTGCTAACCCTTGGAGTGAAAATGGAGGAGGAATACAAGTCCCTACTCTTGCTATGCTCGTTGCCGAGTTCATATGATCCATTTGTCACTACTTTGCTATATGGGAAGGAGACGCTGATATATGAAGACACAGTATCAGTGCTAAGGTCTAATGAGCAAAGGGGGAAGACGACGATGGAGGAAGTACCTCAGGAGGGCCTCACGGTAGGAGAGAGGACTGGGAGAGGCAAGGAAGGTAGCAAGCAAAGGAAGCGGTCCAAGTCCCAGAAAGGCAAGAGAGAATTTAGATGCTACAAGTGCAATGAGGTCAGGCACTTAAAGAGGAACTGTCCTCTTTGGAAGAAGCATCAAGGGGAGAAGAATGGAAAGGAATCCATGAGCACCATGGTTGATTTCGGGTCCGAGAAGGATCTCATGGTGGTTTCAGATCTGCACTAGAAGGTAGCGGACAGATGGATTCTTGATTCAACTTGTTCACCTCACTACACACCACATCAATCTTGGTTTGCTGATTATGACAAAATCGATGAGGGGAGTGTGACACATAGGGATGACCATCCTTGCAAGGTGACTGGAGTTGGTACAGTCAGGATGTGGATGTTTGATGGGGTTGTGCGGACTCTTATAGATATGAAGCATGTCCTTGAGTTGAAGAAAAACCTTATATCGCTGGGATACCTGGAGAGGAGCGGTTTTAGCTTTAGTTTCCATTTTGAGAGTGGTATTCTGAACATCATGAAAGATACCATGGTGGTGATGAGGGGGAAGAGGCTAGAGAAGAATCTATATTAGATTCAATGGTCTGTGGAGTGTGGAGGATCTGACACAGCAGCGGCAGCACATGATCAGCAGGTTTTGTACCAGTTATGGCATTATCACCTTGTCACATGGGAGAACATGGTATGAAGGAGCTGATGAATGATGGACGGATTCTAGATCTAGATAAAGGATTGCAAAGGTGTGTGAGCCATGCCAGATGGGAAAGAAACACCGAGTGAAGTTCTCCACAAGTTCAACATGCAGCGGAGGGCCCCTAGACCTAGTGCACACGGATGTTTGGGGTCCGACTTCGATTTCGAGGAGAAATGGAGCTAAATACTTCATGTCCGACATTGATGACTATTCGAGGGGAGTGTGGGTGTTCTTCTTAAGGTAGAAATCAGAAGTCTTCACCAAGTTTAAAGCTTGGATGGCAGAGGTGGGGAAAGAGAAGGGGAGGCATGTAAAGGTTGTGCGGTCTGATAATGGTGGGGAGTTCATAAGCAAGGAGTTCCTTAAATTTTGCGAAGATGGTGGGATCAGGAGGCAATTTCTAGTGGCTAGGACTCCTTAGCAAAATGGCATAGCCAAGCAGATGAATCAGACTCTCATGGAAAAGGCAAGGTTTATGAGGTTGCAAGTAGGGTTGCCCAAGGTGTTTTGGGTGGACACTATTGACACAGCGGCCTACTTGGTGAATCGATCTCCTCATACTAAGCTTGATAGGTGGATTCCAGAGGAGTTATGGTCTAGAAGAAAGATGGAGCTCAGTCATCTTAGAGTGTTTGCGTGCTTGGAATTTGTGCACATTGATCCCAGTCAAGAGAGCAAGTAGGATGCCAAGGCTCGGAAGATGGTGTTCATAGGATATTTGCATGGAGTCAAAGGATACCGGCTATGGGATCCTTTAGAGCAGAAGTGATGCGGGACAAAAGGGGGGGCTAGGAGGATCGTTGGAGAGCTGAGAAGGCTCCTGTGATTAGGGTCAAGAAGGCGAAAAAAAATATAGGGGAAAAAAAGATGGATACTCTATGGACTTGGGACTTACCTTCACGAAAAGATGTCGTACCTCTAGGGCATCTCACCCACCCCACTACATGTAGTCTAGGGCATCCCACCCATCTCACTACATGCGGAGCCTAGGGCATCCCACCCAAATCGCTACTTGGGGCCATGAAGGAGAAGCTCCAAGATCATATAGGGGACTCAGCGAGGGAGAAGATAACTAGGGCCTCACGCCCCTCGATGCTCAAAAGTGAAGGCAATGGGGTCTCACACCCCTCGACACCCGCGGGTGAAGGAAAGACGAGCCTCATGCCCACTCCTGATGGAGGCAGAACCAAGAACACTCTTTTCTCAAAAATTCATAATTTTTCATATATTATTCAAGAGAGGTGGTGCCTTTATATAGGCTTACAAAACTTGGGGTCTAAGTAAAGAATACAAGGCATGCAGCTCTTAAAAGGTAATACCCCAAACTTGCTTTATTTGTAGCCTGAAAATATGGTAGAAAATCAAACTAATCCTAATCTAAAACTAATTTAAATAACTTCCTAACCGGTCCATACATCCAGATTTAAAATAAATAAATTAGGCAATTCACCAAGATCGGTGCCTACTTTGAAATCTGTGCAAAAGGATTGAGTCCATTTTAAAATCTGTATAAAAATTATTTTTTACTTTGAGATACGTGCAAACTCTATAGGCTTTGAGATCCATGCATAAACTTCTCTTCCCATGGCCGTGGAATAGAGGAGAAGGGCTTGGGGATGGTCGGTTCATGTTCTCGGCATCTCCTCCGACTGCAGGTGACTCTCGACAATACGATTCCGAACGGTAGTGGTGGATGGTGGTGCAGGGGAGAGGGGTGCGGCATGGCACGAGCAGAGCAGCAGGGGTGGATGGACGAGCAGAACAACAGGGGTGGATGGATGGGCGATTCCGGTGGGATTCGCCAGCGTTCCCATGAGAAGATCATCGCCGGGTGGGAGGTGGACGGCCGTCAGGGTTCGCAGGTGGTCGGGCATGGCGGATCCGAGACTGGCGATGAAAGACTGGGAGTTCTGGTTACAATCTTAAGGTTGAAGATGGCCGGAATTATAGAGGAATAAGTCAGGAATAAAAGTAGGATAAAGGGGAATAGTGGGGATAACTGGAATAGGTGGAATATAAAAATTACAAAAATAAAAAAAAAATGGGATAAAAAAAGAAAAATCCGTTTGGGTTTCGATGTCCCCATCATTCCCTTGGGGTGGGGAAAACTCGACTCCATCGAGTCAGGCTCGCTGCATTTTTTTTTTCTCTTTTTTTTCTCTCCTTTTTTTTTTAACCCTAATCCTCTCCTGCTCTGATACCAAAATTGATGTGGAACAAAAGGAGAGGGGCTAGGAGGATCGTTAGAGATCTAAGAAGTCTCATGTGATTAGGGTCAAGAAGGCAGAAAAAAAATGTAGGGGAAAAAAAGATGGATACTCTATGGACTTGGGACTTACCTTCACGGAGAGACGTCGCACCTCTAGGGAATCTCACCCACCCCACTACATGTAGTCTAGGACGTCCCACCCATCTCACTACATGCGGAGCCTAGGGCATCCCACCTAAATCGCTACTTGGGGCTATGAAGGAGAAGCTCCAAGATCATATAGGGGACTCAGCAAGAGAAAAGATAACTAGGGCCTCATGCCTCTCGATGCTTGAAAGAGAAGGTAATGGGGTCTCACACCCCTTGACACCCATAGGTGAAGGAAAGACGGGCCTCATAACCACTCTTGACAGAGGAAGAACCAAGAATAGTCTTTTCTCAAAAATTCATAATTCTTCATATATTATTCAAGAGAGGAGGTTCCTTTATATATGCTTACAAAACTTGGGGTCCAAGTAAAGAATACAAGGCATGCAGGACATAAAAGGTAACACCCTAAACCTGCTTTGTGTGTATCCTGAAAACATGGTAAAAAATTAAATACAATCCTCCCCATATGGTAGAAAATTAAACTAATCCTAATCTAAAACTAATTTAAATAACTTCCTATCTGGTCCATACAACCATATTTAAAATAAATAAATTAGGAAATTCACCAAGATTGGTGCCTGCTCTGAAATCTGTGTAGAAGGATTGAGACTGCTTTGAAATCCATATTAAAATTATTTTTTACTTTGAGATCTATGTAAACTCTCTGGGCTTTAAGATCCATTCATAAACTTCTCTTCATATGGTCGTGGAACAGAGGAAAAGGGCATAGGGATGGCCGGTTCATGTTATCAGCATCTCCTCCGACTATAGGTGGCTCTCGATGATACGATTCCGAATGGCAGCGATGTATGGCGATGCTGGGGAGAGCGGTGTGGCATAGCACGGGTGGAGCAGCAGGGGTGGATGGATGGGTGGAGTAGTAGGGGTGGACAAACGGGTGGAGCAGCAGGGGTGGATGGATGGGTGGTTCTAATGAGATTTGCCGACATTCCCATGAGAAGATCGTCGCCGAGGGGGAGGTGGACGACCGTCGAGGGTCGCCGATGGTCAGGCGTGGCGAATCCGGGACCGGCAACAAAAGATTGGGAGTTCTGGTCATAATCTTGAGGTTGAAGATGGCCGGAATTACAGAGGAATAAGTTTTGAATAAAAGGGGGATAAAATGGGAGATTAGTGGGGATAACTGGAATAGGTGGAATAAGAAAATTACAAAAATAAAAAATAAAATATGGGATAAAAAAAGGAAAACCCAAATGGGTTTTGATGTCCCCATCAAGAAGTTCACAATCAACCAAGATGTGGGCTTTGATAAAGATTCAGTCCTTAGGAGGCAAAAGGAGGTGGAGGATCGGTAGGAGGTCCATCCGGATGCTGTTGGGCAGCAGGCAGCTCAGCAGGGTGCAGTTGAGCAACAACTGACCTCTTATATAGTTTTACCTTTTGCAGGAGCACCAGAAGGACCTAAGATTCAGGTGGAGCACTCTTCAAAGGGTGCGCCACACATAAGCCCTGAGTCATGTTGGGTCAGGAGGCTTGACCCAACATTGGGAGAATGATGCAGGACGACTCTAAGACTACTAAACATGCATGAAAAATAGTAAAATAATTTTTTTTTGTGATTTTTATAATTTTATTTGCAGGCTAGATTCACAAAATAAAGTAAGAACTAGCGGAAAGTCTAGCAGTGCAAAGAATCATCAGGTCGCAAGCGAACCATGCAAACTAATGAAATAACCAGGACCTGAGAGTTGAGAAACTCCCGGTTTAGGATAGCTTTTCTTCATTAAATCAGAAAATAAGAGTTGGGAAGGTTTCTTGCCGTCAGAGATTGAAATTCAATTGTAGAAGAGATCACTCAACTCTGATCGGAGCCTGGAAGAAGAAGCCTTGTTTCCCTCGAGTCTGATGGTGAATCTGGGCGGTCCAGGCAGCAAAGAAGGCCTCCTCGGGGGAGGGGAAGCACCTCGGGGATCCTACAAGCATCAAGGTTAATCAAAACAGTAATTAAAAATAAGAAAAGGAACTATGGATTGAAAGGAATCAAGATTAGGGTTAGAAGATGGCTGTTCAAAGCTTGTAGAAGATCTCCTTGCTTGGCGACCTAGGGCACTCCTCCTTGGACGTGTGAAGGCTTGGACGACAGTGATTTAGGGTGTGGAAGGAAGCTAAGGCAGCAAGGAATTCATCCAAGTACAAAAACACAAACCAAAGAACCAAAACAAAACACCAACACAAGGCAATAACTCAAATTTTAGCAAATTGTATTCATAAGAAAGAGATGCTTACAAGAGGGGGAGGGGTGGGGTATTTATAGAGTTCCCATACCCTCACTAACCATGGTTACATTTGGGTTACAAGTCCTCTTCCAAATTGGAATACAAGTCCTTTCCTAGCTAGGTTAGAATTACAAAGTTTAAAAGGATTAGAAATCCTAACTAGGTTAGGAAAAGGCTTGGTCTTCTCCCACTTTTCTTCAACTTGGACCTAGTCAAACCTCTTTGGATGTGGTCAACACCTCAAGGATGCCTAAGGGGGGCATGCTAGGCCTCTAGGAGCAGCAAGGAGCCGGCCCAAAGGTGCTTGGGTGCATGGGTTTGGGCTTCTGGAAGCTGGGGTGGCCTGTTAGCCTAGTAGCAAGAATATTCCCTGGAATCTTGCTTTTTAAGAGCTTGGTCTTGGCACCTGGGCTTGATTTCTTTGGGCTTGGATGCAGGTGGACCTCTGGAATCATGGGTGCCCTGTTCTGAGAATATGCTCTGGCATCTGGAAGGGAATTTGGGCATCTGGAGGGCATTTGGAAGGAATCAGGGTTTCCGGAAGCATTTTAGATCCTGGGTTGTCACACAAAATCCAATGGGCTGATGTAGTGGCCTCTGACTCCTAGATGTGGCCTGGTGGAACTCTAAAATATGGTAACCTCTTCTCTTGTACAAAAACTGAGCTCATATTGGACTCATAATTGATATACAGGAGTCAAAATAATGACTAGGTTGAGGGTTGAGACAAATCAACTAACCTTAACTTATTACAGGACTCAATTCTAGTTGATTACAAAATTTGACACATGGCTAGGTAAACCAAATAAGACCCAGTAATCTGTGTCTGATCCTAGTGCCCCCACCAATTCTCCCAGGGTGGGAGGAACTCGACCCCATCGAGTATGGGATAACTTGGCTGTCATAATGCTCGAGTAGGTCTGGATTGAGGCGCTGCTAATCCTCACGGGTGATCCACGAGTCCTCAGATTCTGGACAACCTTGCCACCGGACCAAGTACCTCTGATAGCCATGATTCTGAGTACATATGGCTTGATCATCAAGGATTCTCTCAATCTTTTCCTCACTATTTGGCCAATTATATGTGGACACTCTAGGGTGAGTTCTCTCTCAGAGGGAGGGATAGGCTCAAGGTGCTTGCTAGGTATCGCTGCTGGCTCCCTAGACTCTATAAGATCTGAGATGATGAAGGTGGAGCTAATACCTAAATCATGTAGTATCTCACGCACATAGGCATTGGGTCCACAGATATTCATTATCTTGGATGGGCCAGCTTTGCGAGTAGAAAATTCTTTACAACTACAAAATTCCCTGCAAAATTCTTTATATCTCTTTTGGGAATTAGCCAAGTTATTATTTAGTTCATTAATTAGGTTCATCTTTTGACTAATTTCTATATGCATATGCTATGTAGAGGGTAGTGCATTTATTGGACTCAACTAATACCTAATAGACTCGACTAAACATCCCTATCAAAGGATATTTTATTGGACACTAAGGGACAAAACCTAATAGACAATAAACTCTTTAGGTTTGATCCTATCATGGCATGCACATGAAAATTTACTATGTACTCCTAGAAATGCCACAAAGTATATCAAAAGTAATATGCAAACCTAACATGGGCAATAAATGAATGCAACATGCAAACCTCTACATTATGTAGGTGAATGGTTAAAGAAATATAAGAAAACTCAAGAAAAGGCAGAAAATATAAGGTGGATTCAGGGTTAATCCGATTAGGTGGAAAGTAAGAAAAGGGCTCAGGGTTAATTGGATAGACTAGGACATAAGAAGGGGTGTTAGGGATTAATCCTAAACTAATAAGATTGACCTTAAGGGGTTGGTATCTATCTACTGGGTCTGCCTTTTGGAAGAATGGGTCACTAATTTTAGGAAAAAGATCTTCAATTGGGATCAAGGAAGTGACTTTATCTTGAGGGTACTGGGTGAGATAAGCCATGTCCTCAATAAACTCTTTTGGCTCAGGAAATTCAGGACTAGGCTCTACAATTGGATCCTCTTCTAAAGTCTCCTCTAATTGCTCTTCCATTGTAGCTTGGGTGTGATCTGGGTTATCTAATTCTGAGTTGGCCACTAACTGATTATTGACAAGGTTTGCTAAATCTAGATTGGCTACTACTTGGGTATGGTCAACTAATATTGGGTGGTCTTCTACCTGGGTATCTATTGATTCAAGTAGCTTTGGATTGGTTTCTACCTGGGTTTCTACTGGATCAACTAACATTGGATTGGTTTCTACCTAGGTTTCTACTGGATCAACAAACACTGGGTTGACTTCTAATTGGGTTTCCACTGGGTCAACTAATTCTGGGTTGACTCCTAACTCTAGGTCACCTATAGGTATCTCTTCTTCTAAATCATCTTGGGGAACCAATGGGATGGTAAGAGGGGTTTGGCTAATGGGAAATTGACTAGGGTCTGGGGTAACAGGGGTGGGTAAACTAAGGGTTATGGGTTCATAGGTTATGGGTTTAAAGGTTATGGGTTCAAATATAGGGGTATTAATCCTATAGGGTTCAGGTTGACTGAGGGATAATGGGTTACTACTGGGTTCATATCTAGGGACTAGGGGTTCCTGGGGTTCAGCTCTATGGGTCTTGCCTAGGGTTCCTACTTGGTTGAACCTATAGTTCATTTAGTCAAGCTTAGTATTGAATTGGTTATTGGATAAATCGATCCGATCAAATCGTTCGGTCATGGCTTTCATGAGAGCCTCTAGACTAGGGTCCATGGTTGAGCTAGGTTGGGATTTAGATTCCTGATATTGGGTTCCTAGTCTAGTGGTCATGCACAAATCAAACAGTCAAAATGAAATGATGCAACCAAGCATGAAAAAGAGAAAGAAAAGGCTAGTATAATCTAGGGTTTCCTAGACCTAGACCCAGAAACTGGGTGGGTCAGCTCAACTTACACCTAACCCAACAGCTAATCCTTCCACTGGCCAGGTAGGGGGTGGGAGTGTGGGAGGTCCCCCCTGCTTTCATAGGGACCCAATTAAAAACCACAACACCACTTAGGTCGTTTGACTCTGGACCCCCAGCCTTAGATGCCAGCTTTCAGTAATAGCTAAAAGGTTAAATGCACTAGTTGGCCCACACAGCTTGGACCCGACCTGTTGATGTCTCCTAGCCCACTAGGGCAAATTAGGTCTAATCAATTTTAATTAAGGCTTGGGTAGAAATGCTGGGTGGTTATTTTGGGCCTAGGACAGGTTATGACCTCCTGCCTTGATATTATATAGATTGCCCTTAAGATTAGATTAACAGATGATGAATAATCAATGGTCCTGATGCAATCTAAAACAATCAGAAAATAAAATAATTTTTTAATTAATTTATGAGATGTCAAGTTAAGTTTAAGTTTACTAGGTTTAGCAAACAAGGTTTGGCTTGGGATTAGGGGGTTTGGAAGTTGATTAGGTTTGAGTTAGTCAAGTTGCAGAATGTAGCAAAAATCAGAAAAATTAGGGTTCAAATGATGGAGAATTTGATACAGATCCCGATGCATAAAAATTCAAAAAACTAGAATAGAGGATGGATGGTGATGATGATGTCTACCAAATTTCATGCAGAACAAAAATCATATGATGATGCAAACCTAGGGTTTTCTAGACTGCTGCAGAAATTATCAGAATACTATTAGGGTTCCTATTATGCCAAATTTTAGAGATTTAGGGTTTCATTAAAAATAATTAAAAATTCTTATAAAATAAAGGACTCAACAGATAACAATAAACGCAAATTTCAGAGAAAAATAAAATTTTTAGATGGTCGAAAATAGATGTAAAACTAAAACCTAATGCAGTGACAGAATACTGAAATTAGGGTTTGTGATTGCAATGCAAATAAAAACTATCCTAAACCCTCTCTGATACCAAACTGATGCGGGACGACTATAAGACTGCTAAACATACATGAAAAATAGTAAAATAAATTTTTTTATGATTTTTATAATTTTATTTGCAGGCTAGATTCCCAAAATAAAGTAAGAACTAGTGGAAAGTCTAGCAGTGCAAAGAATCATCGGGTCGCAGGCGAACTCATTCACACTAATGAAATAACCAGGACCCAAGAGTTGAGAAACTCCTGGTTTAGGATAGTTTTTCTTTATTAAATCAGAAAATAAGAGTTGGAAAGGTTTCTTACCAGTCAGAGATTGAAATTCAATTGTAGAAGAGATCACTCACAACTCTGATCGGAGCCTGGAAGAAGAAGCCTTGTTTCCCTCGAATCTGATGGCGAATCTGAGCGGTCCAGGCAGCAAAGAAGGCCTCCTTGGGGGAGGGGAAGCACCTCGGGGATCCTACAAGCATCAGCATTAATCAAAACAACAATTAAAAATAAGAAAAGGAACTATGGATTGAAAGGAATCAAGATTAGGGTTAGAAGATGGCTGTTCGAAATTTGTTGAAGATCTCCTTGCTTGGCGGCCTAGGGCACTCCTCCTTGGACGTGTGAAGGCTTGGATGGTAGTGATTTAGGGTGTGGAAGGAAGCTAGGGTAGCAAGGAATTCGTCCAAGCACAAAAACACAAACCAAAGAACCAAAACAAAACACCAACACAAGGCAATAACTCAAATTTCAGCAAATTGTATTCATAAGAAAGAGATGCTTACAAGAGGGGGAGGGGTGGGGTATTTATAGAGTTCCCATACCCTCACTAACCATGGTTACATTTGGGTTACAAGTCCTCTTCCAAATTGGAATACAAGTCATTTCCTAGCTAGGTTAGAATTACAAAGTTTAAAAGGATTAGAAATCCCAACTAGGTTAGGAAAAGGCTTGGTCTTCTCCCATTTTTCTGCAACTTGGACCTAGTCAAACCTCTTTGGACGTGGTCAACACCTCAAGGACGCCTAAGGGGGGCATGTTGGGCCTCTAGGAGCTACAAGGGGCCGGTCCAAAGGGGCTTGGGTGCATGGGTTTGAGCTTCTGGAAGCTGGGATGGCCTGTTAGCCTAGGAGTAGGAATATTCCCTGGAATCTTGCTTCTTAAGAGCTTGGGCTTGGCACCTGGGCTTGGATGCAGGTGGACCTCTGGAATCATGGGTGCCCTGTTCTGAGAATATGCTCTGGCATCTGGAAGGGAATTTGGGTATCTGGAGGGCATCTGGAAGGAATCAGGATTTCCGGAAGCATCTTGGATCCTGGGTTGTCACACAAAATCCAATGGGCTGATGTAGTGGCCTCTAACTCCTGGATGTGGCTTGGTGGAACTCCAAAATATGGTAACCTCCTATCTTGTATAAAAACTGAGCTCATATTGGACTCATAACTGATATACACGATTTAAAATAATGAATAGGTTGAGGGTTGAGACAAATCAACTAACCTCAACTTATTATAGGACTCAATTCTAGTTGATTATAAAATTTGATACATGGCTAGGTAAACTAAATAAGGCCCAGTAATCTATGTCTGATCCTGGTGCCCCCACCAGAGAACATGTGAGACATGGGTGTACATAGACTCGGGTTTGAGTATTTTCTCATTCACTTATTGGGGGAAGTTTTTTAAGAGATTGTATTATAACCTATTTGGGGTTATGGGATTGAGTCCAGGTGTAGCTGGCTATCCCCTTTGGTGTGAAAGGGGAGTAGTTAGTTAGGTGGTTAGTTAGTTGGGTTGGTTGGCCCAAGAACCCTAACCACCCAAGCATCCTATCCGCCCAAGCCTAAATCGCCCGCCCCATATATCAAGAAAGAGCGGGCCGACGGTTTTGGGAATTTTCATGTGGGGCTTCTTGGTTTTGAGAGGGGGCGGCGTCTTGTAGCAGCAAGCTAGGTTTCTTCTCAAATAAATAAAAGATCTCATTTTTCTCCAATCTCTCATCCATCTCTTCTCCTATGTCTTAAAACTTAGATCTAGGAAAAGATTGCAGCGGTTAGCTTTCTTGATTGCTAATTTCTTAGAATCAAGAAGGCTGATTCCCATCCACATCTCGCTCTCCCTCTTTTTTCCATGGTATAGGTGCTGATCCATATCTCAACAAAAACCAACTAGATTCTTGGTTATCCCGAAAAACCAAGAGGTTTTTGGTGAGCCTTGAGAAAACCAAGAGATTTTTTGTTAGCCTTGGGAAAACCAAAGGATTGTGATTAGTGATCCCGTAAAACTAATCAGCTGTAATCAAGTGGGATTATAGTGAAATTCTGAAGTGGATCCTGGGGAGTGGATGTAGATGCTTTGGTATACACTGAACCACTATATATCTTTGTGTTTGTGGTTGCTTCTCTCATTTTTTATTTGATCTTATTTATTTATCATTTATTTTACTAATTTCGCTGCATATCTTCAAGCATACATATACTTAAATAACTAGCATCTTCATTATATTTAAATTGGCACATACTTGTCTAAATCATTGCAAAAAGTTTTTAAAACCTAATTCTCCCCCTCTCGTGGGTTGCTTCATAAGGCAACAAGTGGTATCAAAGCCACATGCTCAGCTTTTAAGTATAACAACCTTGAGTATCTATGGCAGCCCCTTTAGGTTTTAGTGTTGTTGAGGGTCAAGCCTCAAATAGACCACCTTACTTTAATGGCATAAATTATACGTATTGGAAAACTCGCTTGTGAATTTATATGCATTCTATAGATTACAATCTTGATGGGGACATCGACATGCATGAATCTCAATGTAGCATGAATTCTGATGCAACACAAATTTTTATGTAAATAAATTCAAATTTGAAGATTAGTTGATTAGGATTGATAGTTTTGAAATTTGATTTAAGATTAGTTTTGATTGGTTAGGATTGAGATATCTAGTGTGGATAAGCCTTATCTTTTGTATAAACCCCTTATCCTTATCTTGTATTTAAATTTGAACCCATATCTGTTTATCATGTATTCAAATTCAAATGAGGGTTAAGAAAGGTCTATAAATACCACCCTCATCCTTTGTAATAAATAAGTTTGATAAAAATAATTTTTTTAAGGAATAGTGATTCTTCTTTTTTGCTTCGCATGAAGAGGGTGAGAGGCCAAACAATTGCTCCATAAAAAGAGCGCGAGAGGTGCAACCCCAGG
Source organism: Areca catechu (assembly GCA_021397845.1). Classification (NCBI taxonomy): domain Eukaryota; kingdom Viridiplantae; phylum Streptophyta; class Magnoliopsida; order Arecales; family Arecaceae; genus Areca; species Areca catechu. Next base: position 74,409,154 of record CM038043.1, read on the forward strand.
ACATAATACGAGGTCATGTCTAGTTATCACCCTACCATTTGATTTCACCTTCTTTACCACCTTCATGACCTTTGAGATTCACCCCAATGACTCCATTAGTGAGGTGGGTGAGATGCCCTAGAGGTGAGAGGTCTCTCCATGAGTGTGAGTCCCAAAGTCTATAAGAGTCAAGATTCCTACCTTCCATCTCCATTGTTCCTTCACCACCTTACAAAAAAATTTTTAAAAAAAATAGCGGCCCTAATCTTCAATAACTTCTCAGCTCGCCGACGATCCTCCCCTAATCCCATCCCCATCAATTTTAGTATTAGAGCCAGAAAATTAGGGTATGGTTCATATCACCCCAGATCCCCCTCTCCAGCTCTGACGTTCCACCTTCCCTCTTGGGACTTCACGATCTGCACATCTATGCCACATCTATGCCAGCGATGCACCGTTGAATCCTCTCCACCCACTGACCCGTGAAGCCTTCTGTCATCCCTTCCGCCCAATCATCAGTGATCCACAACCGCTAGAGACCCAGTCTCCTACCTGTAGTTACCCACAGCCAGATCCTCATGACGCCGGACCCCTTTGGATGATCACCCAGATTGTGTCTGCCACCACCGTCCGCACAAATCCAAGTCCATCTCAATTCCACCTCCTTTGATCATGATCGCCACCATCTGGAAGGCCCCACCTTCTTTGCCGATCGACACCGATGACAACGGACTCCTCCAGATCCATCTTCATCCTCCTCTCCTTCCATGGATGAAGATGAACATGGATGGGGAGAAACACCCGATCGTCTCTGCCACTTGCAACCAAATGGAATAGCAAAGCTTGTGCCACCCGTGATTACCGTCCTTCCCTCCTTCGACCTCGCCATCGAGTCCAGATTACTCTGCCGCCAGCCACTGGATGCCCCTCTTGTCATTGCTCGTGTTGCTTCCATGCTGACTTCCACTTGTCCGTGCCCCTCGATCTCACCGTCAACAGAATCGCAACTCCATCAATTATCTTCCCTGAGGTCTTCCCACCACTGCCACCTAAGATGCCTTCATCCACCAGTCTTCCCCCCATAACCATCGCCTCCATCATCCACCGCCGCCTCCTATCGGATCTCCATTCCTCCGACAAATCAATCCCCTCCGAGTCCCCGGCAGTCGCCTTCTCTTTTCCATCCAAGACATCTCCCCTATTCTACCATTCATCGGCCCATGAGATGAAGAAGCCATGAACATGAAAGCAACTTCTACCCTGTTGCCGACTTCACATTTTGCACGATTCTCAAAGTTGCATGATTCTCAAAGCTACACCAGTCTTAGAGTTGCACAGATCTCAGAGTAGAGCTTCTTTTTGAATGGATTTGGTCACACCAAAGTCCTCGCTGACCATGACTCGACGAAGTTGAGTTCTCCCCACCTCAGGAGAATGATTGAGACATCAACATGCACGAATCCTGATGATGCATGAATTTTGATGCATCAAGAATTTTGATGTAAATAAATTTAAATTTGAAGATTAGTTGATTAGAATTGATTGTTTTGAAATTTGATTTATTATTAGTTTTGATTGGTTAGGATTGAGATATCTAGTATGGATAAGCCTTATCTTTTGTTTAAACCCCTTATCCTTATCTTGTTTTTGAATTTGAACCCATATTTGTTTATCTTGTATTCAAATTCAAACGAGGATTAGGAAAGGTCTATAAATACCACCATCAGTCATTTATAAAAAATAAGTTTGATGGAAAATGATTTTTTTAAAGAAGAGTGATTCTTCTTTTCACTCTGCATGGAGAGGGTTAGAAGCCTGACAATCGCTCCATATGCAGAGCATGAGAGGTGCAACCCCAAGACACGATGCGAGGTCATGTCTAGTTATCACCCTACCATTTGATTCCACCTTCTTTATCACCTTCATGACCTTTGAGATTCACCCCAACGGCTCCATTAGTGAGGTGGGTGAGATGTCCTAGAGGTGAGAGGTCTCTCCATGAGTGTGAGCCCCAAAGTCCAGAAGAGTCAAGATTCCTACCTTCCATCTCCATTGTTCCTTCACCACCTCCTTACAAAAAAAATTTTAAAAAAATTAGAGATACCCTAATCTTCGGTGACTTCTCAGCTCGTCAACGATCCTTCATTAAACCCATCCCCATCAATTTAAGTATAAAAGCCAAAAAATTAGGGTATGGTTCATATCACCCCAGATCCCCCTCACCAGCTCCGACATCCCACTTTCCCTTTTGGGACTCCACGATCTGCCCATCTATGCCACATTTGTGCAAGTGACACACCATCCAAACCTCTCCACCCACTGACCTGTGAAGCCTTCTGTCATCCCTTCTGCCCGATCATCAGCGATCCACAGCCACCAAAGACCCAGTCTCCTACTCGGAGTCGCCCATAGCTAGATCCTCCAGATGCTGGACCCTTCTAAATGATCACCCAGATCATGTCTACCATCACTGTCCGTACAGATCCAAGTCTGTCTCAATTCCACCGCCTTTGACTGCGATCATCGCCATCTGGAAAGCCCACCCTGATGCGGGGACTAATATGCATGCAATTCATTTTGTATGTTTTATATGTTGGGTTGAGTGATTAATTCCCGAATTTAAGATTAAAATAAGTTGTAGAGAATTTTATATGAGTTTTAGAAGATCAGCATGCAGATTAGGACCTAGAAAAGTAGAAAAGAAGGATCGCCGGGGCTGAGAAGCCTCGGTTAGGGCAAGTTCTCCTACAATAAAACTACTGGAGGTAGAGGGGGTGTACCTGACAATGACTGTGAAGATCTCAGCAAAGGGGTCTCTCGTTCCTCGATGGATGCGGCCTGGAAAACCGAGCCAAAGACCCGCGGATACCCGGCTTTCTGCTTGGTGATCCGATTGAGGCTTGGCTGGAGTCGTTGGATTCGTAGAAACTCGAGGACCTGCAAATGACCTGTCAGGGGTTTGAAAACTCACAAAGGAACAAGAAAACAAAGGGAAAACAGCAAGGGAAGGCTTCTTTTGGAGTGGGTGTCCAGGGATCTGAGAGGCTTGTTGGCAGCAGGAAGATGATTGCAGCACTGGGAAGAAAAACTCTCACAAACCCCTTTATGCACACAGCAGGGTATCACACAACTCAATAGAAGAACTCAAGGTTTTAATTCATATCAAAAATTAGGTTTCATACAAGAGGCTAGGGTCCCTTAAATAGACCCTTAACCTTGGGCTCCAAGTAAAGGTACATTAGTCTTTACATAAGAATCATTTTTCCTTTCAAACCCTAACTAGAAAATAAGGAAACATTAGGTAGAAAAATCCCTAAAAATTCTCTTGACTTGGCCAACATTCCAAGGACTCCTAGGGGGCGTGTTGGGCTTCTAGGAGCAGCAAGGGGCTGGCCCAAAGGGGCCCGGGTGCATGGGTTTGGGCCTTTGGAAGCTGGGGTGGCCTGGTAGCCAGGTAGCAGGAATATTCCCTGGTATCTTGCTTCTTAGGGGCTTGGGCTTGGCGCCTGGGCTTTATTTCTTTGGGCTAGGATGCAGATGGACCTCTAAAATCATGGATTCCTTGGTCTATGAATATATTTTGGCATTTGGATGGAAATCTGGGCATCTGGAGGGCATCTGTAAGAAATCAGGGTTTTCTGAATTTTTCTCCTGGGGTCTTCAAATCTTCAAGCTGGGTTGGACTTGGGCTAAACTTCCATGTCTTCAATCTGGTTGGACTTGGTCTTCACTTGTATGATGTGGTTTTGAGTCTTCAATATGGTTGAATAGGACTCAAAAAAATAAAATTAGCTCGACATGAGCTGACTAACACTGGACTGAACTAGCTTAACATGAGCTGATTAGTACAGAACTGAAACTCAAAAGACTCAAATAACAACTAAAATGGACTCAGATGGGATAAGCCCTTATTACAGATGGACTTATAAATTATTGATCAATTCATAGAGGGTTGAAAAGCCTCTATCTTATTCTGGTGCCTCCGGTGTCCCCACCAATTCTCCCGGGGTGGGAGGAACTCGACCATGTCGAGTGAAGGTCAGACTGGCTCACATATCTCTCGAGAAGGTTTGGGATGAGGCGTTGCATGTCCTCTCGAGAAATCCATGAATCGTCCGACTCTGGCCGGCCTTGCCATCGGACCAGGAAGCGTTGATAGTCATGGCCCTTGGTTATGATGGCTTGATCGTCCAGGATACGCTCGATCCGTTCTCCTCTCTCAAGCCAAATTTGTTTGTGGACACTCTAGGTTAGGGTCACTCACAATGAAAAGGAATAGGTCCAAAGGCCTCACTAGGTATCGCTGCCGGTTCCCTATACTCAACCAGGTCAGTAATATTGAAGGTAGAACTAATGCCCAAATCCAAAGGCAAGTCTAACACCTAGGCATTTGATCCAACCTTCTCTATCACTTTAAAAAGGTCCGGCTCTGCGAGCATGAAGCTTCTTTTAGGCCTAAGCCTAACCAAGATTGAATCCACTACATCAAATTCTTTGGTCCATCTTCGAGAATTAGCTAGTTGTTTCAAATTAGTGTAGGTGGTGAACATGCTGGGCATATGAAGACTCCAAACAAAATGATGCAAAGGACTCAAACTAACACCTAATAGACTCGACTTTGCATTCCTATCGAAGGAAATTTATTAGACTTTTATGGGCCTAAACTTAAGAGACTATAGACTCTCTAGGTCTGACCCTAGTGTGGTGTGCACAAGAGTATTTACAATGGACTCCAAGCAAATGCCAAAGGGTATGCCAGAAGTATATTGCAAACCTAACATGCATAATGAATTCATGCAGTACGCTAATCTCAACTAAATGCAATCTAATGATCCTAGAAATGTTGGAGATGTCTGGAAAGGGCAGAAAATAAGAAGTGGGTTCAGAATTAGTTTGGTAGGGTAGAGAAAAAGGTTCATGGTTAGTTGGATAAAGTAGGATAAAAGATGGGGTGTCAGGAACTAATCCTATACTAATGAGGTTAACCTTACGAGGTTGAGCTATATCTACAGGGTTTGCATAATGGAAGGATACGTCACCAATTTCGGGGAAGAGGTCCTTAATGGGAACTATAGGAGGGGGCTCATCCCGAGGGTACTGATTCAAAGAGTTTAGGTCCTTAATAAATTCTTCTGGTTCTTGTATTTTTGGACTAGACTCTATAATTTGGCTCTCATCTATGGTTTCTTCAGGTAAGGCTCTAGCAGCAGTACCTAAGTTCTCTTCCTCTATTTGTTCTTCCATTATAGCTTTAGGTTGGATGTGGTCGAGGTCAACTACCTCTAGGTTGGCTTCTACCTGGGTATCTATTGGGTCAGCTAATTCTAGGTCTACTAAAGGTGTCTCCTCTTTTCCTTCATACTCATCCACTAGGCTCGCATCAGCTTCATACACTTCCGCGTTAATGTAAGCCTTGTCAATCTCAGGAATGGTTGGAGAAGGTCGGCTAGCAGGAAATTGGTTAGGTTATGGTCTCTGATTATGGGTACTACTCCTAGTAGGTTCAGGTTGCCTAAGGGGTAGTGGCTCACTACTGGGCTCATATTTAGGGATACTAGTCCTATGGGGTTCAAGTTGACTAGGGGAAGCATGACTAGTACTAGGCTGATACTTAGGGGTTATGGGTTCTCTAGGCTCATAGGACAAGGGTGCAGATCTATGGGTCATGGGATTATAAGATCTAGGGTCATTGGATTTTGGGTCAGCTCTATGGTCAAGTTCTAAGGATGGATCATGGTATGGGGTCCTCCTAAGGTTGGGCTCCCTATATGGGTCAGGATATTGGGTTCTCCTAGGGTTGGACTCCCTATATGGGTCAGGATATTGGGTTCTCCTAGGGTTGGGCTCCCTATATGGGTCAGAGTATTGGGTTCTCCAAGGATTGGACTCCCTATATGGGTCAGAGTATTGGGTTCTCCTGGGTTCAGTATCATAATAAGGGTCATGGTAAGGGGTTCTTCTAGGTTCAGTATCATAATAAGGGTCATGGTAAGGGGTTCTTCTAGATTCAGTATTATAGTATGGGTCAGGCTAAGGGGCTCTCCTAGGTTCAACCTCTCGGTATGGATTAGGGTTTGGGGTCCTCCTAGGTTGAGGGGAATCAGGATCTGGCTCAGACTGTGACCAATGGGTTTTTCTTGGGGTCCCTACCCGGACTTCTAACTAATCAAACCTATTGGCAAGATGGTCAATTCTATCATTGGTTTGAATACCAGACTGAGTTAACTGGGTCATCTAGGTAGTCATCTGGGTAGCCATCTGGGCCATTTGATCAGCTAGGGCTTTCATTTGGGCTTGCAAATTTTTCATGGGTTCAGACATTTGTGAAGGAGGTGGGTGATATGAAACTCCTGATCTAGTGCTCATGCAAGACTCGATCAGACCGACTACAGCTAACTAGACCTAGAGTCCAAACTAAGGGCTCATTCAGGGTGGCAAACTAGCCTATAGTAACCCTGTACTCAGCCAGGCAGGTGTAAGGGGAGTGTTAGGTCCCTGATTGCCAATCCTAGACACCAATCAGAGATTGGCCAGGTAGGCAGACCAGCACACAAGCCCTTCGGGATTGCATCCCTAAACCACCATTCTAGACACTGAGCATAAGGCACACACAGGTTAACTTGACACAGTGATCTAACACTAGCCCGGACCCGACCAGTTGGTGTCCCTAGCCCACTAGGGCAAATTAAGTCTAGTTAATTTTAGGTTAAGGCTTGGGACCGAATGCAAGGGATGTGGTTTTGGGCTAAGGAGAGGTGATCAAATCCTCCCCCCATCTGATATAGCAAGAGTGCCCTTAAAAGTAAATTATGCAATGATGCAAGGCAGATAAGGATGCAAATTAGGGTTTAGATGTTTTTGGTATTTTTGGAGAATATGTAATTTTTCTTTTTTTTGATATTTTTTTTAAATAGAAGAAAACTTACAAATCACGGACTAATATGCAAGAAATATACTAAAATTAAAAGATATGCAAAAAATTCTAAACAAAATCCTAAAACTTCCAAACTTGTCTTGCTGAAAAAAAAATAGAGCTGAAAATTTGCAGGCTGTATTTTGGCTTGCAGAAAATTTACAGGTCATAATAAAATCTGAAGAAATTTTTAAAATTACTGTGAATTATGTTGAATCTATAAAAATAAAATTTAGAATTTTTGGAGTTTTTATCAGGGAGAAATAATTTAAAAAACAGAGCATATACAGACAGAGGAATTGCAGAAAACAAGCCCTAATCTAAGCTCTGATACCAAATGATGCAGGGAATAATATGCATGTAATTCTTTTTGTATATTTTATATGTTGGGTTGAGTGATTAATTCCCAAATTTAAGATTAAAATAAGTTATAGGAGATTTTATATGAATTTTAGAAGATCAGCATGCAGATTAGGACCTAGAAAAGTAGAAAAGAAGGATCGCCGGGGCTGAGAAGCCTCGGTTAGGGCAAGTTCTCCTACAATAAAACTACTGGAGGTAGAGGGGGTGTACCTGACAATGTCTGTGAAGATCTCAGTAAAGGGGTCTCTCGTTCCTCGATGGATGCGGCCTGGAAAAACGAGCCAAAGACCCGTGGATACCCGGCTTTCTGCTTGGTGATCCGATTGAGGCTTGGCTGGAGTTATTGGATTCGTAGAAACTCAGGGACCTGCAAACGACCTGTCAGGGGTTAGAAAACTCACAAAGGAACAAGAAAACAAAGGAAAAATAGCAAGGGAAGGCTTCTTTTGGAGTGGGTGTCCAGGGATCTGAGAGGCTTGTTGGCAGCAGGAAGATGATTGCAGCACTGGGAAGAAAAACTCTCACAAACCCCTTTATGCACACAGCAGGGTATCACACAACTCAATAGAAGAACTCAAGGTTTTAATTCATTTCAAAAATTAGGTTTCATACAAGAGGCTAGGGTCCCTTAAATAGACCCTTAACCTTGGGCTCCAAGTAAGGGTACATTAGTCTTTACATAAGAATCATTTTCCCTCTCAAATCCTAGCTAGAAAATAAGGAAACATTAGGTAGAAAAATCCCTAAAAATTCTCTTGACTTGGCCAACACTCCAAGGATGCCTAGGGGGGCGTGTTGGGCTTCTAGGAGCAGCAAGGGAATGGCCCAAAGGGGCCCGGGTGCATGGGTTTGGGCCTCTGGAAGCTGGGGTGGCCTGGTAGCCAGGTAGTAGGAATATTCCCTGGTATCTTGCTTCTTAGGGGCTTGGGCTTGGCGCCTAGGCTTGATTTCTTTGGGCTAGGATGCAGATGGACCTCTAAAATCATGGATGCCTTGGTCTATGAATATATTTTGGCATCTGGAAGGAAATCTGGGCATCTGGAGGGCATCTGTAAGAAATCAGGGTTTTCTGAATTTTCCTCCTGGGATCTTCAAATCTTCAATCTGGGTTGGACTTGGGCTAAACTTCCATTTCTTCAATCTGGTTGGACTTGGTCTTCACTTGTATGATGTGGTCTTGAGTCTTCAATATGGTTGAATAGGACTCAAAAAAATAAAATTAGGTCGACATGAGCTGACTAACACTGGACTGAACTAGCTCAACATGAGCTGACTAGTACAGAACTGAAACTCAAAAGACTCAAATAATAACTAAAATGGACTCAAATGGGCTAAGCCCTTATTATAGATGGACTCATAAATTATTGATCAATTCACAGAGGGTTGAAAAGCCTCTATCTTATTTTGGTGCCTCCAGTGTCCCCACCACACCCTTCCTTGCCAATCGAAACCGATGACACCGAAATCCTCCAGATCCATCACCATCCTCCTCTCCTTCCATGCATGTAGATGAACATGGATGGGGAGAAACACCCGATCATCTCTGCCACTTGCAACCGAATGGAACAACAGAGCCCGTGCCACACGTGATCACCTTCCTTCCCTCCTTCTACCTTGCCACTAAGTGCAGATTTCTCTATCGCCAGCCAATGGAAGCCCCTCTCGTCGTTGCCCGTGTTGCTTCCATGACGACTTCCATTCATCCATGCCCCTCGATCTCACCATCGATGGAACATCAACTCCATCAATTATCTTCCCTGAGGTCTTCCCTCTAGTGCCTCTTGAGATGCCTTCATCCACTAGTCTTCCCCCCATAACCATCATCTCTGTCGTCCACCGTCGCGTCCAACTGAACTCCATTCCTCTGACGAATCAATCCCCTCCAAGCCCCTGGCAGTCGCCTTCTCTTCTCTATCCAAGACATCTTTCCTATTCCACCATTCATTGGCCCATGAGATGAAGAAGCCCGCATGAAATGAAAGTAACTTCTGCCCTGTTGTCGACTTCACATTTTGCATGGCTCTCAAAGTTGCATAGTTCTCAAAGCTACACCAGTCTTAGAGTTGCACAGATCTCAGAGTAGAGCTTCTTTTTGAATGGATTCGATCCTACCAAAGTCCTCGCTGACCCTGACTCGAGGAAGTCGAGTTCTCCCCACCTCAGGAGAATGATGGAGACATCAACATGCATGAATCCCGATGATGCATGAATTTTGATGCATCATGAATTTTGATATAAATAAATTTAAATTTGAAGATTAATTGATTAGGATTGATTGTTTTGAAATTTGATTTAGGATTAGTTTTGATTAGTTAGGATTAAGATATCTAGTATGGATAAGCCTTATCTTTTGTTTAAACCCCTTATCCTTATCTTGTATTTGAATTTGAATCCATATCTATTTAACTTGTATTCAAATTCAAATGAGGATTAGGAAAGGTCTATAAATACCACCCTTAGTCCTTTGTAAAAAATAAGTTTGATGGAAAATAATTTTTTTAAAGAAGTGTGATTCTTCTTTTTCACTCCGCATGGAGAGGGTGAGAGGCCCAACAATCGCTCCGTAAGGAGAGCACGAGAGGTGCAACCCCAGAACATGATGCAAGGTCATATCTAGTTATTCTCCTATCCTTTGATTCCACCTTCTTTACCATCCTCATGACCTTTGAGATTCACCCCAATGGCTCCATTAGTGAGGTGGATGAGATGCCCTAGAGGTGAGAAGTCTCTCCATGAGTGTGAGTCCCAAAGTCCATGAGAGTCAAGATTCCTACCTTTCATCTTTGTATAGGCACCAAAGTTCGAAAGAGGCTTCAGTCTAATTCAGTATGGCTTTAATTCTTTCATTGAACATATGTCTTATAAATAGAGTCAGTTTACTTCTTTAATTGAATTTGAGTCATGTAATTGGAGTTGGGTTTTTTTAAATTTGGTTTCTTTTGAGTCCATTTGGATTTTTTGAGTCCAATTAGGATCAAATTGGTCTTGTATTTAGTGAGTTTAGTAGTTGGGTCCAAGAGAGGTTTGGAATTTGTTAAATGTAAGCAAGCTCACTTGAAGATGAAATGCACTCAACCACTTCAACAATTTAATCCAAGGAGGATGCCACTTCAGCAAGCCATGTGGGATGCCATGTCAACCTCCCAACCCATGTAAAGTACACCTCATCAAGCCACATCACCACATGCCACATTACCAAGAGGGAGTTCAAATTCAAAGTGGGCAGCCAAGGAGTTCAACCTTCCATAATTTTAGCTAGCTATTCCCATAAAATCTCCATGTAATTCAAATTCCACCCTTATAGCTAGGAACCTCCCACGAAAAGCTCCTTGTAATTCAAAATTTCAAAGTCCTTGGAGGCTTATAAAATCTACTCCAAGCTCTCTTGTAAAGGATGATGATTTGAATGAAAAGAAGGTGAGTTTCTTTCTTCTTCCATTCATGTTATCAAATGTCCTCCGAGAGGGAGTGGGTGAGAGGCCCTTAGCTACTTCAAGAAAAGCATTCTCCATGCCAAGAACCATTAGTCTATCTTTTAACCCATCCAATCACTCTATTCCATCATCCAAGGTGCAAGGAAGTCAATCAAAAGGGAGTCAGTGATGGGGACACCGGAGGCACCAGAATAAGACAGAGGCTTTTCAACCCTCTGTGAATTGATCAATAATTTATGAGTCCATCTGTAATAAGGTCTTAGCCTATCTGAGTCCATTTTAGTTGTTATTTGAGTCTTTTGAGTTTCAATTCTGTACTAGTCAGCTCATGTTGAGCTAGTTCAATCCAGTGTTGTCAGCTCATGTCGAGCTAATTTTATTTTTTTGAGTCCTATTCAACCATATTGAAGACTCAAGACCACTTCAAACAAGTGAAGACCAAGTCGAACCAGATTGAAGACAAGGAAGTATAGGCCAAGTCCAACCCAGCTTGAAGATTTGAAGACCCCAGGAGAAAAATTCAGAAAACCCTGATTCCTTGCAGATGCCCTCCAGATGCCCAGATTCCCTTCCAGATGCCAAAATATATTCATATACCAAGGCATCCATGATTTTAGAGGTCCATCTTCATCCTAGCCCAAAGAAATCAAGCCCAGGCGCCAAGCCCAAGCCCCTAAGAAGCAAGATACCAGGGAATATTCCTGCTACATGGCTACCAGGCCACCCCAGCTTCCAGAGGCCCAAACCCATGCACCCGACCCCCTTTGGGCCGGCCTCTTGCTGCTCCTAGAAGCCCAACACGCCCCCCTAGGCGTCCTTGGAGTGTTGGCCAAGTCAAAAGAATTTTTAGGGATTTTTCTACCTAATGTTTCCTTATTTTCTAGCTAGGGTTTGAGAGGGAAAAGGATTCTTATGTAAAGACTTATGTGCCCTTACTTGGAGCCCAAGGTTAAGGGTCTATTTAAAGGACCCTAGCCTCTTGTATGAAGAGAGATTTTGAGATATGAAATAAACCTTGAGTTCTTCTATTGCTTTGTGTGATTACCCTGCTGTGTGCATAAAGGGGTTTGAGAGTTCTTCTTCCCGGTGTTTGCAACCATCTTCCTGCCGCCAACCATCCTTCCAGCCCCCTCCAAAACTTTCTTCCCTTTGCTGTTTTCCTTTGTTTTCTTGATTTCCTTTGATTTTTCTAACCCCTGACAGGTCATTTGCAGGTCCACGAGTTCCTACGAATCCAACGACTCGAGCCACGCCTCAATCGGACCACCGAGCAGAAAGCCGGGTATCCACGGGTCTTTGGCTCGATTTTCCAGGCTGCATCCATCGAGGAACGAGAGATCTCTTCGCTACGATCTTCACCGGGCACTTCAGACATTGTCAAGTACACCCCCTCTACCTCCAGTCTTATTATTGTAGGAGAACTTGCCATAACCGAGGCTTCTCAGCCCCGGCGATCCTTCTTTAGTACTTTTCTAGTTCTAATCTGCATGCTTGGCTTCAAAAATTTATACAAAATTTCTTACAAGTAATTTTGATCTGAAATTTGGGAATTAATCACCTAACCCCACATATAAAACATAAAAAAAGAATTGCATGCATATTAGTCCCGCATCATTTGGTATCAGAGCTTAGATTAGGACTTATTTTCTGTAATTTTTTAGTCCATCTATACTCTGTTATTTTAATTATTTCTCCATGATAAAAACTTGAAAAATTATGAAATTTATTTTGATGGATTCACCATTATTCACAGTAATTTTAAGAATTTCTGTAGATTTTATTATGTCCTGTGAATTTTTTGCAAGCCGAAATACAGCCTGCAAATTTTTGGCTCTATTTTTTCAGCAAGACAAGTTTGGAAGTTTTAGGGTTTTGTTTAGCATCTTTTGCATATCTTTTAATTTTAGTATATTTCCTGCATATTAGGCCATAATTTGCAAGTTTTCTTTTATTTAAGAAAATATCAAAATAAAAAAAATACATATTCTCCAAAAATACCAAAAAAAAATATCTAAACCCTAATTTGCATCCTCATCTGCCTGCCATCATTGCATAATTTACTTTTAAGGGCACTCTTGCTATATCAGATGGGGGGAGGATTTGATCACCTCTCCTTAGCCCAAAACCACATCCCTTGCATTCGGTCCCAAGCCTTAACCTAAAATTAACTAGACTTAATTTGCCCTAGTGGGCTAGGGACACCAACTGGTCGGGTCCGGGCTATGTGTCATATCATTGTGTCAAGATAACCTGTGTGTGCCTTGTGCTTAGTGTCTAGAACGGTGGTTTAGGGATTCAATCCCGAAGGGCTTGTGTGCTGGTCCGCCTACCTGGCCAATCTCTGATTAGTGTCTAGGATTGGCAATCAGGGACCTAACACTCCCCTTACACCTGCCTGGCTGAGTACAGGGTTACTATAGGCTAGTTTGCCACCCTGATTGAGCATCTAGTTTGGACTCTAGGTCTAGTCAGCTGTAGTCGGTCTAATTGAGTCTTGCATGAGCACTAAATCAGGGGTTTCATATCACCCACCTCCTTCACAAATGTCTGAACCCATGAAAAATTTGCAAGCCCAAATAAAAGCACTCACTGAGCAACTAACCCAATCCATGGCCCAGTTAACTCAGTCTAGTACCCAAACCAATAATAGAATTGACCATCTTGCCAATAGGTTTGACCAGTGAGAAGGCCATGTAGGGACCATACAAAGAACCCATGGATCACAGTCTGATCCAGATCCTGAGACCCCTCAACCTACGAGGACCCTAAATCCTGATCTATACCATGAGGTCGAACCTAGGAGAGCCCCTCATCCTGACCCGTACTACAATCCTCAACCTAGGAGGACCCCAAACCCTGATCCCTACCGAGAGGTTGAACCTAGGAGAGCCCATCGTCATGACCCATACTATGATACTGAACCTAGGAGGACCCCAAACCCTGATCCGTACCTTGAGGCTGAACCTAGGAGAGCCCATCGTCATGACCCAATCCCTAAAGTTAGTCCTAGAAGACCCAATCAGGATTTTATAGATCAGGAAGATAGATCCTATGCACCCACACCCTATGAGCCTAGTAGACCCAACATCCAATATTCTGACCCATATAGGGAGTCCAACCATAGGAGAACCCAATATTCTGACCCATATAGGGAATCCAACCCTAGGAGAATCCAATATTCTGACCCATATAAGGAGTCCAACCCTAGGAGGACCCAATATCTTGACCCATATAGGGAGCCCAACCTTAGAAGGACCCCATACCATAATCCATCCTTAGAACCTGACCATAGAGCTGACCCAAAATCCTATGACCCCAGATCCTATAATCCCATGACCCATAGATTTGCACCCTTGTCCTATGAGCCCAGAGAACCCATAACCCCTAAGTATCAGCCTAGTACTAGTCATGCTTCCCATAGTCAACTTGAACCCCATAGGATTAGTATCCCTAAATATGAACCCAGTAGTGAGCCACTACCCCTTATACAACCTAAACCTACTAGGAGTAGTAGTACCCATAATCAGAGACCAGAACCTAACCAATTTCATGCTAGCCGACCTTCTCCAACCATTCTTGAGATTCACAAGGCTTACATTAACGCGAAAGTGTATGAAGCTGATGTGAGCCTAGTGGATGAGTATGAGGGAGAAGAGGAGACACCTTTAATAGACCTCGAATTAGCTGACCCAGTAGATACCCAAGTAGAAACCAACCTAGAGCTAGTTGACCTTGACCACATCCAACCTAAAGCTATAGTGGAAGAACAAATAGAGGAAGAGAACCTAGGTACTGCTGCTAGAGCCTTACCTGAGGAAACCATAGAGGAGAGCCAAATTATAGAGTCTAGTCCTAAAATACAAGAACCTGAAGAATTTATTAAGGACCTGATCTCTTTGAATCAGTACTCTCAGGATGAGCCTCCTCCTATAGTTCCCATTAAGGACCTCTTTCCTGAGATTAGTAACCCATCCTTCCATTATGCAAACCACATAGATATACTGCAACCTCATAAGGTTAGCCTCATTAGTCTAGGATTAGTCCCTGACATGCCTTCTTATATCGAACTTTATCCAACTAACCTTGAACCTTTTTCCCTACCCTACCAAACTACTTCTGAACCCACTTCCTATTTTCTGCCCTTTCCTGACACCTCCAGCATTTCTAGGATTATTAGATTGCATTTAACTGAGATTAGCATACTGCATGCATTCATCACGCATGTTAGGTTTGCATCTTACTTCTGGCATACTCTTTGGAATTTGCTAGGAGTTCACTGCAAATTTTCATGTGCATGTCAAGCTAGGATCAAACCTAAGGAACCTATAATCTGTTAGGTTTAGATCCAAAGAGTTCAATAAGATTTCCTTCTATAGGAATGCATAGTCAAGTCTGTTAGGTGTTAGTATGAGTCCTTTGAATCATTTGTTAGGAGTCTGCTTGTGCCCAGCATGTTCACCACCTACACTAATTTTAAATAAACTGGCTAATTCCTGAAGATGGATCAAAGAATTTGATGTAGTGGATTCTATCTTGGTTAGGCTTAGGCCTAAAAGAAGCTTCATGCTCGCAGAGCCGGACCTTTTAAAGTGATAGAGAAGGTTGGATCAAATGCCTAGGTGTTAGACTTGCCTTTGGATCAGTCAGCCAAGCTACTTCTACTCCATCAACTTCTACTCCATCAGTCAGCCAAGCTACTTCTACTCCATCAACTTCTTCTCAACTTCAACCATCATTGCATTAGTTTTCTACCTTTCAATAACCTTCTTAACTCTACTATGGTTTGTGTAGGATCCCCAGGATTTCTAGGTTCCAAAGAAAAGGGCCTTCCAAGACAAGAAACAAAGACAAGAAGTCCCAACATCTAAAGGAATCTCCTTGTAATTCAAGGGCTTCATCCTTGAGTTTAACCTTTCTAATCTTTGAGATGTTAATGCCTGGATACCCCTCTTTCAGTGTTTTTTTGGATCAAAAGTTTTAGAGTAATTAAGCCCTATCCTGTGTGGTTTCTTAACCACAAAGATCCTTTTCTCTTTACTATTGTGAAGGTTCTCAATCAAGTCTAGTTTAACATGCAAATCCCTTCATGATAATTTCTATTATTTTACATGGAAAAGTAGCCTAGCTTTACTTCATTTTTCATTTAATTGTTATTATCTTCTCTTAGATTGCATCATTCCATTTTATCCCACATCAAATTGGTATCAGAGCATGGTAGGTTAGGGCTTTGCATCATCTTTAGTACCTAGATTTGGGTGCTTCACCGGGCCGTCCGGTCTTAGGAGAAAAGTAGGGTTTCAAGACCCTCTCTTCCCATTCCACGGAGATCTCCTAAGGCATGTCGGGGTGCCATTGTGATTGACCCTTGAAGGGGAATACAAGAAGGTAAGTTTAAAATCCTAAAGAATAGTTTTGCATCATTTAAATCTAGAATCTTTAAAATTTCTACTGTTCTATCCTACATGCATTATCTATGTTCTAGGAACTACCACGCTTAACATAGATTTTTTTTTTTTAATTTCCTTTCATCTGGTATATCATCTATGAGTTAGGAATGTTCTGTGATTTTTTCTAAGTTTTTTGACATTGATACATGTCACTTTTCTGCCCCACATCAGAACTGCAACACACTGATTTATGCACCTAAAATTAGGGTTCTTATGCATGTTTGCATTCATCCCATGGTAAATCAATTTAAGGGAATTAATATGACATAGGGTCAGGATTTCATTACCTGTCCCTAGCCCAAAAACCACCAACCTGTATAGCAAACACAACCCTTAATTAAAACTGAGTAGACATTTAATTTGCTCTAGTGAGCCAGGTACACCCATAAGGTCTGGTTGAACCAAGTGTCAAGCCAAATTAGATAACTTGTTTGTGTGTGCTTGTGTATCTGGTGTCTAGGCAAGTGGTTCAAGGACAAGAGCCTGAAGGAAGGTGGGTTGGTTTGCTTACCTTGCCAATTTCAAATTGATGTCTAAGGCAAGCAAAGAGGGACCTCCACCAACCTTACACTTACCTGGCTAGGTACCAAGTTACTACAACCAAGATTATCATCTTGACCTAACATTTAGTTTGGACTCTAGGTCTAACAAACCCCTAGTCCGAGTTTGAGTCCATGTGTGCATGGCAACTAGATCAGGAGCACCCTACCAGCAAACCCAAACTCAATCGAGGTAACCATGGAACAAAATTTTGAGAACTTGATGAAATCTTTGAATGACCAAATGACCTGACTGAACCAAAGCCTAATTGACCAATTGGCCTAAACCAACCAAAGCATGACTGATCAGATGACCCTCATCACTGCTAGGCTTGATCGATTAGAGGCTTGTACCCCTGGAGGAACACATGAATTCCAGAATGAGTTAGAGCCTGAACCAGAGTTTGATACAACAATCAACACTAGAAGGGCTCTGCAACAAGACCTTTTTCCTAAACCCAATCCTAGAAGGCTTCATCAAGGACATTTTCTTGAGCCAAATCCTAGGAGACCCAACCCTGATCGAGTCCATGACCCGAACCCTAGGAGAGCACACCATGACCCAGCTTATGAGCCAAACCCTAGGAGACCTAATCAGGATCAAATGGACCATGATAACCGAACCCTTAGGAATATTAGGTTGGAAGCACCAACATTTGATGGAAATATGGATCCTAAGGTTTATATAGACTAGGAGGGAGAGATAGATCAGTACTTTGAGTGGTATGACATGACTGAGGAGAGAAAATGCAAATTTGTGAAGCTTAGGTTAATTCGTCAGGCCAGGCTTTACTGGGAAAATGTCGAGAGGTTCATTAGGCAAAGTGGTGATGTTCCCATAGTAACATGGAGGGCAATGAAACTTAGGCTTCGAAAGAAATACCTTCCCATGTCATACCACCAGAGACTTCTAGTCCAGTGGCAGAGATTGACCCAGGGAACCAAGAGTGCAGCTGAATACATTGCAAAATTTGATGAGTTTGTGATGAGATGCAATGCCATGAGTCCGAATCAGTTACTTTATCTAGATTTAGGGCCGGATTAAGAGAAGAGATTCAGAAAGAGTTGTTAATGAGAGAAGTTCAAGATTTAGAGTTAGCCTATCAGGTAGCACGAGATGCTGAGAGATTTCATAGGGGACCAATTTATTTTATACTAGAACCCCCTGAAACTAGTGCACCTAGTCAGCAGCCAGGATCAAGTCAAATGCGACCCAATCGACCCAACCCTAATACACCTCTGATCTGTAGAGACAATAGGGGTAAAGTGCCAGAAGTTCAAGGAACCCCAAACCCTAATACTCCTTGCTTTAGATGTCACAAATTAGGCCATTATGCTAGCAATTGTCCAACTAGAGCCTTGCACATAGGAGAATTAGAAGAGAATGAGTCTAAACCCATAGAGCCCCTAGGTGATAGCCTTGAGGAGGTATATCATGAAAGAAACAGGGTCAGGTGGTTTGACATGATCCTACGCTAGGCATGCAAACAGCTACAGGAGCAGAATGGATTTTAAAACAATTTTTAAAAATCACGCAGCGAAAAACTGCTCCACCCAGAAATCTAATCTATTCAAGTTGCATGTATTAAAATAGGCATGTAACAAGGCATATAATATTTGTAAAATATATAAAAAAATACATTTATTTATGCATGATAAAAAATAAAATTTTTCATACCTTTATTCCACCTAGAATAACTCTGGAATATCTGCTGGAATAGCTGGGATAACAGGAATAACTTTATTCCTGTTGTCTTCTTCTTTTGGATGTTTGGGAGCTCTGTTTTTGCTCTTCAAAACAGCCACCAAACGGCGATGTCCGGAGCTCCTTTTCCTCCCGAATCGATGCAACGGCAAGGGAGAATGGTCTTCTTCGATTTCCAAACAAAATCTGCAAGAAAAACATAATGTATAGGGTGTACAAAATCACCCAAGTTGCTGCCAGAAAAAATCTGCTGCAGAAAAACAGCAGCCTTCTTCCTTGCTTTTGGAGCTGCAGCTACGAATCCGGCTCGACCCTCTCGCTCCCAGGAGTAAAGGAATACTCTCTCTAGAGGGGAGACATGCCGGGGGTTCTTCGATCCTTCTCCACGTGCGGTGCTAGCTGCTGGAAGAGGACACGGTCACAGGTAAGTTGCAGTAATTTTTTCTTTGCAGCAGAGCAGATTTTTGAGCACTTCAAAGAGGGGATTGATGCCTTGTTTCTCTCCCTCACACACCCAAATCCCAGCCCAATGAACACTCAATGGAAGCAAGGTTTGAGCTCTCAAAAAAGGAGAACACTCAGCCTCTCAAAGAAGACCACGCCCTGGTTGTTGTTGCACGGTGTAAAGAACACTATTGCTGAAAGAGGGGCTGCAGAAATATATAAAGAGCATCAAGGAGGAGGGAGTTGGAGAGGCTGGGAAAGCCAAGCGGCAGCAGCTGCCGTTCACCCATTAAACAGCCAATAAACAGGGTTGATTAAATCCAGCCATTGGAGGAAGAATAAGGGATGCCTAGGGAGTTGTTTCGGTCATTTGGCCTTCTTGCCGCAAGAAATTTTTCCCAGCACTTTACCGTGTAAAATGGTCCAAGGGAAAAAAAAAATGACACCGGTTCAAAACCGGTCCAACCAAATTAAAAATCTTGGTTCAATCTAATTGATCTAGTTTAAGCCCAATTAAATTGGGTTCAATTGGTTCACAACCAATTGGAGGCCGAAACGAACTCCGAATCAGTTCAAAACTGATTCAGAAAAATCCTGGCGCAATGCTGGTCAACCCGGAACAATTTTTGGTTGACACAGACAAGGGCAAGACAGGGAAAAGAGTGCTAAAAAATACTGTGACCATAAAACCGATATGATTCTTAATCGTAATCGGTATCCGGATCAGAGAGTAATCCTTTGTGGCGTGTGACCTCATAGGTTCGATCCTAAACGGTAGCACTAGAACAATTCTAGTACCAGCACAGGAAACCATCTAGCAATGGGTCCCGGCGTCCGGATAGGTCGAATATGCCGGAGCAAACTATCGAACCTCTGGTATATGGTTACCGTATAATTCATCCCTTTGACCTCTAATGCTCAGGATGACTGAGATTGGGCTGCCAACCCAGACAGAGTCAGTCCACTACGTGTCTCAACCTCGCAAGCCCAGTGACTCTTCACTAGGGCTACCCCGGTCGAGGATTTGCTAAATTGAGATACTGCAAGACATTCAATCCAAATTGTTTGGACAGGTGAATTCCATCTTGGTCCATCACTGCTCCACAAGTACTTGCCTATACCCAGAAACCTTCCGTCACCGGATTAAAAATCCGGGTAGTTCGGCACCAAAGCACAGGGAGTTGCTTGCAAGCTACCGTGATGACCTCAGGTCAGAGGGACACATATACCCATATCCAATCATGAGTTTCCCTTTGGCAGAAAAGGGGCTACACGGAGTCACGTTCAATGAGATATCACATATCCCACTTGCAGATCACATCAGTGTCACCACACTCATTTGGTCAAGAGGACATTCGAACGATGTGAACTGCAACAACCTATACTTGATATATTACCGTCCAGTACAATATATCCTTTGGTTGTGATCAGGGTTTAAGGACCAGTCGATACATCCTCTCTGTATCGAAGTCAGTGTAGTCCTAAGGACTTCATCACATGGAAAGAGTTCATTTCAGGGAAATACAATATGTGATGAGCTGCCAAAAATAATATTTTATTAATTCACAAAAAGAATACAATACTCAGCACAACTGCCTACAACCCAGGCGATTGGCTTTGGGACACAATTCCCAACATCACCGAGGAAGGTGGACGGATGTCAGGGGGGTGCCGGTGGTCAGGCGTGGCAGATCCAGGACAAACGGGAAGAAAAATGGAGAAAAAATGGAGTTTTAGGAGTTTTCTAGGAGGAAAAAAATGACAGGGATAAACATGGAATAAATCATGAATAAAAGAAGGATAAAGTTGGAATAGCGGGGATACACGGAATAGGTAGAATAAGAAAAAAAATAAAAAGAAAATCTGGGATAAAAAAAATGAAAACCCGAATGGGTTTTGATGTCCCCATCATTGAAGGGTTCACATCCATAGAGGAGTCAAAGGTTTGCAAGCTCCAAAGGTCTATTTATCGACTAAAGCAGGCATCTCGGAGTTGGAACATGCGATTTGATAAGTGTATCAAGTCATATGGCTTTGTTAAGAACGGAAAAGAACCTTGTATTTATAAGTGGGCTAATGGTTCTATGGTTGTATGCCTTGTATTGTATGCGGATGACATTCTCTTAATCGAGAATGACATCCCTGCACTACAGGAAATAAAAGTCTGGTTGTCATCTCAGTTCTCTATGAAGGACTTGGGTGAAGCCTCCTACATCCTAGGGATGAATATCTATAAAGATAGATCTTCAAGACTTCTGGGACTGTCCCAGTCAATGTATATTGATACCGTGCTGAAATGGTTCAGCATGGAAAATTTCAAGAAAGGCTATCTTTCGATAGGCCATGGAATCACTCTCTACAAAAAGGATTGTGCATCAACTCCTGAGGAGAGCGTATGAGTAGAGTTCCACATGCTTCGACAGTGGGATCTATAATATATGCAATGACATGTACTAGTTCAGACGTGGCATACTCACTAGGAGTAGTGAGCAGATACTAGTCTGACCTAGGTGAAGTGTATTGAAAGGTGGTAAAAATCATCATAAAGTATTTGAGAAATACTAAAGACCAATGGCTTATCTATGGAGAGCCTAACTTAAAACTTGTCGGTTATATTGATTCAAGTCAGTTAGATAGAGATGATAGCAAAAGTGTGTCGGGCTTTGTATTTACCCTAAATGGAGGAGCCATCTACTAGAAAAGTTCCAAGCAACACACAGTGGCAGACTCGATTTACGAAGTAGAATACATTACAGCATCAAATGCAGCGAAGGAAGTTGTATGGCTACGAAAGTTCCTAGGCGAGCTAGGAGTGGCACCTTCCCTGGATGGCCCTGTTCTAGTATTTTGTGACAGCACTGGAGCCATAGCTCAAGCCAAATAGCCAAAGTCCCATCAATGCACCAAGCACATTTTGCACTGCTACCACCTCGTGCGAGAGATTATGGCACGAGGGGACATCGACCTTCTGAAAATCGATGAAAAAAAAAATCTGGTCGACTCCTTCACTAAAATAATCATAATTCAAGAGTTTAAAGATCATAATTGAAAAATGGGAATGTGATTCTGTACTGATTGGCTTTAGTCCAAGTGGGAGTTGTTGGGAATTGTTTTCCAAAGCCAATCATCTAGACTATAGCTGGTTGTGCTATTTATATATTGGATATGAATTTTGATATAAATAAAAGTTATCTTTTGGCAATTCATCACAGGTGCATTTTCCTTAATATGAACTCTTGTATGATGAAGTCCTTAGAACTTCCTTGTACTTGATATAAGAGGATATATCGAGTAGTTCTTAAATTGTTCATGATCGAATGATACTAATGCGGAACTAATATGCATGCGATTATTTTTATATTTTTTATATGTGGAGTTAAGTGATTAAAACTCAAAAAATGGCTCAAAATAAGTTGTAGGAAATTTTATATAAATTTTAGAAGTCAAGCATGCAAATTAGGACCTAGAAAAGCAATAAAGAAGGATCGCTAGGACTGAGAAGCCTCGGTTAGGGCAAGTTCTCCTACAATAAAATTACTGGTGGCAGAGGGGGTGTACCTGACAATGTCTGAAGTTCCCGATGAAGATTGTAGGGAAGGGATCTCTTGTTCCTCGATGGATGCGACCTGAAAATCCGAGCCAAAGACCCACGGATACCCGGCTTTCTGCTAGGTGGTCCGATTGAGGCTTGGCTGGAGTCGTTGAATTCGTCGGAACTCGAGGACCCGCAAATGACCTGTCAAGGGTTAGAAAACTCACTAGGGAACAAGGAAACTAGGAAAAATAACAAAGGTGAATAGAGTTTTGGAGGGGGCGGCCAGGGCTCTGGAAGGATGGTTGGCGGCAGGAATTCTGTTGCAACACCGGGAAGATGAAAGCACCAATAAAACCCCTTAAGCACAAAGCAGGGTAGCACAAAGCAATAGAATAGAACTCAAGTTTAATTCATATATCAAAATCAATCCTCATACAAGAGACTAGGGTCCTTTAAATAGACCCTTAGTCTTGGGCCCCAAGTAAGGGTACATTAGACTTTACATAGGAGTCCTTTTCCCTCTCAAACCCTAGCTAGGAAAATAAGGCAACATAGGTAGAAAAAATCCCAAGATTTGCTCTCCCTCTCCTTCTCTTGGTCGGCCAAGGGGGTGACCTTAAGTGGCCGACAAAGAGGAGAGTCAACATAAGGAATGGTGCCCTAACCCTTTCCTTGGCCTGGGCTGGCCCAATTTCCTTCTGGCTGGTCCAGGTCTTCTGGTTTGTATTTGTTTTTATATTCTCCTCCTGGGGTCTTCAAGTCTTCAAGATGGGTTGGACTTGGGCTAAACTTCCATGTCTTCAATCTGGTTGGACTTGGTCTTCACTTGTATGATGTGGTCTTGAGTCTTCAGTATGCTTGGATAAGACTCAAAAAAATAAAATTCGCTCAACATGAGCTGACTAATACTGGACTGGACTAGCTCAACATAAGCTGACTAATACAGGACTCAACTCAGCTGAACTAAGCTCTATTACAGTGGACTCGAATGCCATTAAGTGATCCACAGAGGGTTGAGAAACCTCTGCCTTATTCTGGTGCCTCTGGTGTCCGCACCAATTCTCCCGTGGTGGGAGGAACTCGACCCTGTCGAGTGAAGATCAGACTGGCTCACATATCTCTCGATAAGGTTTGGGTTGAGGTGTTGCAAGTCCTCTCAAGAAATCCATTAATCGTCCGACTCTGGCTGGCCTTGCCATCAGACCAGGTAGCGTTAATAGCCACGGCCCCGGGTCGTAATGGCTTAATCGTCTAGGATACACTCGATCCATTCTCCTCTCTCAGGCCAATTAATTGGTGGACACTCTGGGTAAGGATCACTCTCAATAGAAGGGATAGGTCCGAAAGCCTCACTGGGTATTGTTGCTGGTTCCCTGTACTCAACCAGGTCTGTAATATTAAAGGTAGAACTAATGCCCATATCCGAAGGCAAGTCTAACACATAGGCATTTGAACCAACCTTTTTTAACACTTTAAAAGGTCCAACTCCACGAGCATGAAGCTTCTTAACGGTCCGAGGGGGGAACCACTCAGGCCTAAGCCTAATTATGACAGAATCCCCTACATCAAATTCGTTGATCCTTCTTCGGGAATTAACCAATTTTTTATAAGTTTCATTGCTTAGGTTTATCTTTTGGCTAATGTCCTTGTGCAAGTCTCTAATATACTGTGCAAAAGACTCTGCATACTCTGAGACTTGTGCATGAATAGGTAAAGGAATCAGATCAATGGGGCGATTAAGCTGGTACCCATGGACTATCTCAAAATGACTCTTACCCGTTGTCCTATTTACTGAACTGTTGTAGGCAAACTCTGATCTAGGCAATAATAGATCCCAAGTTCCAACATGTTCACCTACCAGGCATCTAAGGAGGTTTCCTAAACTATGGTTCACCACTTCAGTTTGGCCATCTATTTGAGGATGGTAGGCTGTAGAAAACTTAAGCTTGGTCCCTAACAGGTGCCATAAGTTCATCCAGAAATAACTGGTGAACCTAACATCCCTATCAGATATGATGGTCTTGGGTATGCCATGGAGTTTAACCATATGATCTAAGAAAAGCTTGGCTACTCTAGATGCATCAAAGGTCTGGGAACAGGGGATGAAGTGAGCCATCTTAGAGAACCTATCGACCACTACTAAGATAGAATCATGTCTCTTCTGGATCTTAGGTAATCCTAACATGAAGTCCATACTTGGTCTTGCCAAGGGCGATCAGGCACTGGTAAAGGTGTGTAAAGACCAGTGTTCTGCTTCTGCTATTTTGCAACAGCACAAGTCCTACATCTGGCTACAATTTGTGCAACGTGCCTTTTCAATCCTGGCCAAAAGAACTAGTCCTCTATTGCTAAGATTGTCTTATTTCTTCCAAAGTGACCAGCTAATCCTCCAGCACGGGTCTCCCAAATTAGGAATTCTCTAAGGAAAGTTTTGGGTATATAGAGTCGATTGTTCTAGAAAAGGTAGCCATCCTGAATGGTATATTTACTATGGGTATTGGATGGTCCTAGCCTGAGGGTCTGGTAAATGTCTCCAAAGTCTGGGCAGGTTTCATATTCATCCTTTAACCTATCAAACCCTATGACTTGAGTGCTAACTGATCGTAACAGTTTAGACCTACGGCTCAGGGCATCTGCTACCTTATTTTCAGTGCCGGCACGGTGCTTCAAGACAAAAGTGTAAGCCTGAATGTACTCAATCCATTTACCGTGCCGTGGTTTAGTTTCTTTTGGGAGTTCAAGAACTGGAGTGCCTCATGGTCAGAAAATAAGACAAACTCCTGCTGTAGTAAGTAATGTCTCGAATATCTAAGGGCCTGGATCTAAGGGCCTGAATTTCCTTTCTCTAAGGAAATTGAGAAAGAGCTCACTGAGTATACACCTATTTGGATCTTAGCCACTAAGGAAATTCAAGAGTCTTCCTATAAAGAATGCCCTCAAGAAGTGGTTAAAGTGTTAGAGGACTTTAAGGATGTGTTTCCAGATGACCTACCTGACCACCTTCCATCACTTAGGGACATCCAGCATACCATTGATTTAGTCCCAGGAGCAACCTTACCCAATCTCCCACATTATAGGATGAACCTTACCGAACATCTAGAATTAAAAAACAAGTAGGGGACATCCTTAGGAAAGGATTTGTTAGGAAAAATTTGAGTCCTTGTGCAGTCCCAGCTTTGCTGACACCTAAGAAAGATGGCACCTGGAGGATGTGTGTTGATAGTCATGCCATCAACAAAATCATTGTAAAATATAGATTTCCTATTCCTCGATTAGATGACTTGTTAGATATGATAGTTGGAGCTACTATCTTTTCTAAGATTGACCTTAAGAATGGCTACCACCAAGTAAGGATTAGACCCAGGGATGAATGGAAGACTGCATTTAAGACTAAGGATAGGTTATTTGAATGGGTAGTGATGCCTTTTGAATTATCCAATGCACCAAGTACATTTATGAGGATCATGACCCAAGTCCTACGAGCTTTTATGGGAAAATTTGTGGTGGTTTACTTTGATGACATTTTGATTTACAGTAGGACTAAGGAAAGCCACTTAGACCACCTTAGGCAAGTGTGTTCAACCCTTAAGAAAGAGAATCTCTATGCCAACTTGAAGAAGTATGAATACATGGCCCCTAGAGTCACTTTCCTAGGTTTCATTATTACCTCTGATGGAGTTTCAGCCGATCCTGAAAAGATCAAATCCATAGTTGAGTGGCATGTTCCCAAAACTGTTCATGATGTTCGTAGCTTTCATGGCTTAGCCACCTTTTATAGGAGATTCATTCGAGGCTTTAGCTCCATTGTCACCCCAATAACTGATTGTATTAGGAAAGGTAGTTTTGATTGGACCAAAGCAGCCAATAGAGCCTTCCTAGAGATAAAAGATAAGATGACACAAGCTCCAAATTTGAGGTTGCCTGATTTTTCCAAAGTATTCGAGGTCGCTTGTGATGCATCCGGAGTTGGAATAGGTGGATGATGGGGACATCGACTAGCCCAGAATCTGAAGCAACCCAAGTTAAATAAGAAGCCCAGCCCAGCCCAAAACCTGAACTTAGCCCAACCCAGAAGCCAGCATAGAGCCTGTAGCCAACCCAGCCCAAACCCTGGGGCCCAAGAACCTGCAATCGATCAGCACACATTTTGATGCAGCACAAATCTCGAAGTACACAAACCTCAGAGCATGATAAATATAATATTTTATTTATATGGGTGTACGAGGGATTGGGGTATCTTGAAATTTTAGGATTAGTTTCTGTATGATTTTTTAGAATTTATTTTATCATTGTTTTAAGATTTATCTTGTTTTTAGGATTTAGGTGGATTAGTTTAATTTTAATAGTTTGAATGTTTAGGATTGAGTTGAGGTATCAGATATTGGATATCTCAGCATAGCCTATTTATTGTTTTACTGATAAAAAAAAAAATATTATTATGATGAATTATTGAAAAAAATTTTGCTTCGTTTCTTCGGGTAGGGAGATCATTGTTTCTCCAGGTAGGAGAAGGGCCCTTCCATGTAGGAGAAGGGTGCCTCAATCTTTGTCCCTTCCGGGTAGGAGAAGCGTGAGAAGCCTGTAGTACTTCTTTTTTGCTTTCGAGATCTTCCTTTCCATCTTTCCTCTTTGTCTCTTCTCTATTTCAAATCCTGAACACAGATCCCATCGAAGGACCACGAACAAGCCGACGACCTCCACCACCATCAGCCCTGTGCCATTGGGCCTATTTTTCTTTCTCTCCGGGCGACCAACCTTCCGGATCCTACTTCTGCCAAACACTAGAAAGCTTCCATAGTACCGAGCCACCCGCTGCCCTCGACACCACCATTCCCCTACTTTCCGAGCACCATCAGCGATCCTTTCTGCATCCTCTTCCTTCCAATCGAAATCGTTGTCCATCGACCAAACCGAGGGAGAGACCCTCTCTCATTTCCGTTCGTCCGTGCAGAGATCTGCCCGAGAATCAACCATTGAGCATCTCCCTAGATCTGCTTGACCGAGCCAACTACCCTACCGCCCATCATCACTGCTGTCCCCCGACTTTGCCACTGTCCTACTCCGCTCGACCACCATCTTCCAGACTGCCATCACTCTCTTCTGTCCATTAGAAAACCACTGCTCGCCACACCATGATCGGATCCTGTTGGATCCATCGCTGCCAAAGCTGATGCCCAAAGTCACCCACGGCAGGATCGAGACCACTGGCCATGATGGATTCCGGCCATTCATCACCTCCGCTCCCCGTCTCTGCCTCGTCGATGCCCTAGATCATCGCCAATCGCTGGATCTCCTTCCATCTGGAGAAGCCATTGTTCGTCATCAAATCAAGACCACCGTCATCCTATCTCTGTCGATCCCATGATGCTAGCCACCAGCCATGCCGCCGCCTTCCCCAGCACCAACGCCGGTGGAGCCTCCCTGCAAGCCCCCTCTGGTTCGAGTCTGTGGAGATGAAGAAGACCTTTCATGAACGTGAAAGCAGAACTGCTCCTGCATGCTCCTCAAAGCAAGATTGGTCCACTCTATCAACTTCAAGAGTAGAGGAAAAATAAAAAAAGGGTAATGAAAAAAAAAGAATAAAATAAAGGTGAAAAAAAAAGAAAATACAGAAAAAAGTATGAAAAAAAAGGTTTATTTGAATAAAAAAAATTGAAAAAAATAATTTGAGCCTTGTTGAACCTAGCCTAAAGGTCGTTTCCTAGTGACCAACGGTCCGATCTCCTAAAATAAATATTGATCGAGGGCAGGTTCCCCATCAACTTGGTATCAGAGCCAGGTTTCCCATCAACTTGGTATTAGAGCAAGTTTAGATTAGGTTAGGTTAGTCATTTTTAATTACATTATTTGTATTAAAAAAAATTCAGTCTACAGATGATGCATCGAGGAGCCAATTTTCTGAAGCTTAACTCGATGGAGTTGAGTTCTCCCCACCTCAGGGGAAATGATGGGGACATCGACTAGCCCAGAATCTGAAGCAGCCCAGATCAAACTCGAAGCCCAGCCCAGAACCTAAAGCCCAGCCCAGCCCAAAACCTGAAGCCAGCCCAACCTTGAAGCCAACCTTGAAGCCAGCCTAGAACCTGAAGCCAACCCAGCCCAAACCCTGGGGCCCAAGATCCTGGAGTCGATGAGCACACATTTCGATGTAGCACAAATCCTAAAGTACATAAACCTCATAGCAAGATAAATATAATATTTTATTTCTATGGGTGTACGAGGGATTGGGGTATCTTGAAATTTTAGGATTTGTTTCCGTATGATTTTTAGAATTTATTTTATCATTGTTTTAGGATTTATCTTGTTTTTAGGATTTAGGTGGATTAGTTTAATTTTAATAGTTTGAATGTTTAGGATTGAGTTGAGGTATCAGATATCGGATATCTCAGCATAGCCTATTTATTAATTTACTAATCAAATAAAAAATTATTATTATTATGAATTATTGAAAAAAAAATTTGCTTCATTTCTTCGGGTAGGGAGATCGTTGTTTCTTCGGGTAGGAGAAGGGTGCCTCAATCTTTGTCCCTTCCGGGTAGGAGAAGGGTGAGAAGCCTGTAGTACTTTTTTTTTTCTTTCAAGATCTTCCTTTCTATCTTTCATCTCCATCTCTTCTCTATTTCAACTCCCGAACATAGATCCCACCGAAGGACCATGGACAAGCCGATGACCTCCACCGCCATTAGCCATGTGCCATTGGGCCTTTTTTCCTTTCTCTCCGGGTGACCAACCTTCCGAATCCTGCTTCCGCCAAACACCGAAAAGCTTACATAGTGTCGAGCCACTCGCTGCCCTCAACACCACCATTCCCCTACTTTCTGAGCACCATCAGCGATCCTTTCTGCATCCTCTTCCTCCCAACTGGAATCGTCGTCCACTGACCAAACCGAGGGAGTGACCCTCTCTTGTTTCCGTTCATCCATGCGGAGATCCGCCCGAGAATCAACCATCGAGCATCTCCTTGGATCCGCTCAACCGAGCCAACTACCCTGCCACCTGTCATCGCTATTATCCCATGACTTAGCCACCATCCTACTCCGCCTGACCACCATCTTTCAGACTACTGCCGCTCCCTTCTATCCATGAGAAAACCACTACTCGACCTCACCATGATTGGATCCCATTGGATCCATCGCTGCCAGATCTGATGCCCGGAGTTATGATGGCTAGATCGAGACCACCGAACCTGATGGATTCTGGTATTCATCTCCTCTGCTCCCCGTCTCTGCCTTGTCGATGCCCCAGATCATCGCCAATCACCGGATCTCCTTCCATCTGGAGAAGCCATTGTTCACCATCATATCAAGACCACCACCGCCCTATCTTCGCTGATCCCGTGATGCCAGCCACCGACCATGCCGCCAGCCATGCTGCCACCTTCCCCAGCACTGACACCGGTGGAGTGTCCTTATATGCCCCCTCTGGTTCGAGTCCGTGGAGATGAAGAAGACCTTGCACGAACATGAAAGCAGGTTCACTCTACCGACTTCAACAACAGAGGAAAAATTAGAAAAAAAGGGCAATGAAAAAAATGAAAAAATGAAGGTGAAAAAAAAAGGAAAATACATAAAAAAGTATGAAAAAAAGGTTTATTGGAATAAAAAAATTGAAAAAAAATTAATTTGGGCCTGGTTGAACCTAGCCTAAAGGTCGTTTCCTAGCGACCAACTGTCCGATCTCCTAGAATAAATATTGATCGGGGGTAGGTTCCCTATCAACTTGGTATCAGAGCCAGGTTCCCCATCATTGGAGTTTTAAGCCAGGAGAGCCACCCCATAACTTTCTTTAGTGAAAAGTTAAATGAAGCTAAGCTTAAATATTCCACCTATGATAAGGAGCTCTATGAGGTAGTGCAAACTTTAAGGTATTGGAGACACTATCTTTTACTGTAAGAATTTGTCCTATTCTCTAATCATGAAGCCCTTAGATTTCTTAGTTCCCAGAAAAAGCTGAATCCTAGGCATGCCAAATGGATAAAATACATCCAAGCCTATACTTTTGTCCTAAAGCACCGTGCCGGAATTAAGGATAAAGTAGCCGATGCTTTGAGTCGTAGAGCCTTACTTTTAAATTCGATCATCACTGAAGTCGTTGGATTTGAGAGACTTATGGATGAATATGAAACCTATCCAGACTTTAGTGAGGTTTACCAGGCTTTGATTCAAGGACCATCTAGTGACCATAGTGAGTATACCCTTCTAGATGGTTATCTGTTTAAAGAAAATAAGCTCTGTGTTTCCAAAACTTCTTTGAGAGATTTTCTAGTTTGGGACACCCATGCTGGAGGTCTAGCTGGCCACTTTGGAAGAAATAAAATCATATTAATAGTTGAAGAGAAATTTTACTGGCCAGGCCTTAAGAGACATGTAGCCAATATTGTTGCTCGATGTAGGACATGTGTTGTTGCCAAACATCAAAGACAAAACATCGGGTTATACACTCCTTTACCTGTGCCTGAGTGTCCATGGCAGGATCTTAGCATGGACTTTGTTTTAGGATTGCCCATGATCCTTAGGAAGCATGATTCAATCTTTGTAGTGGTCGACAGATTTTCAAAGATGGCCCATTTTATATCCTGTTCTCAGACTTTTGATGTCTCTAGGGTAGCCAAGCTTTTTCTCGATCAAGTAGTCAAATTACATGGGTTACCTAAGACCATTGTTTCTGATAGGGATGTCCATTTCACGAGTTACTTTTGAAAAACCCTTTGTCCCCTACTAGGAACAAAACTAAAATTCTTAATTGCTTACCACCCTCAGACTGATGGACAAACCGAGGTTGTAAATAGAAGTCTAGGAAACTTATTGAGGTGCCTTGTTGGAGAGAGTCTGGGAAACTGGGATTTGCTATTACCTCGTACTGAATTTGCTTACAACAGCTCAGTCAATAGGTCTACTGGTAAAAGTCACTTTGAGATTGTCCATGGTTATAAACCTAGGAGACCTATCAACCTCATTCCATTACCCACACATGCATGAATGTCTGAGTCCATCGAATCATATGCACAGCATATTAAGAAATTGCATAAGGAGGTTAGTAAAAAAATTCAAATGAGCAATGAAGTCTATAAGCATATGGCCAATTCATGTAAACAAATGAAAGAATTCAATGTAAGGGACTCTGTAATGGTTAAACTTAGACCTGAAAGGTTCTTACCGGGAACTATAAAGAAACTGCATGCCCGGGGAATTGGACCCTTCAAAGTATTAAAGATAGTTAGACCTAATGCATATGTATTAGAGTTACCACCGGATTATGGCATTAGTTCCACATTTAATATTTCTGATATGAAAGAATACAAAGAACCGGCATTAATTCCTAGTGAGCTTTTGGACCCTACCCAGCCTTTAAGAGTGAAACCCTACCTGAGTGTCCACCAGTACTTCAGCCAGAACGGAGAGACAGGATTGAAAGTATCTTGGATGACCAGGTAATTACCACCAGAAATAAGGGCTATCAATGTTATTTGGTTTGATGACAAGGAAGACCCAAAATCAAGGATTCCTGGATCACCCGAGAGGATCTGCAACAAATCGACCTAGACCTGCTAGAAAGGTACCAAAGTCAGATCAGTCCTTACTCGACAGGGTCGAGTTCCTCCCATCCCAGGAGAACTGGTACGGGCACCAAAGTTTGAAAGAGGCTTCAGTCTAATTCTGTATGGATTTAATTCTTTCATTGAACTTATGTCTTGTAAATAGAGTCAGTTTACTTCTTTAATTGAATTTGAGTCATATAATTAGAGTTGGGTTTATTTCAATTTGGTTTCTTTTGAGTCCATTTGGGTTTTTTGAGTCCAATTAGGATCAAATTGGTCTTGTATTTAGTGAGTTTAGAAGTTGGGTCCAAGAGGGGTTTGGAATTGGTTAAATGTAAGAAAGCTCACTTGAAGATGGAATGCACTCAACCACTTCAACAATTTAATCCAAGGAGGACGCCACTTCAGCAAGCCATGTGGGATGCCATGTCAACCTCCCAACCCATATGGAGTACACCTCAACAAGCCGCATCACCACATGCCATATCACAAAGAGGGAATTCAAATTCAAAGTGGGCAGCCAAGGAGTTCAACCTTCCACCATTTTAGCTAGCTATTCCCATAAAATCTCCATGTAATTCGAATTCCACCCTTATGTAAGGGTTTTGGTGACTAGGGTGGAAGCTTGAGTTTCAAGAATTTATTATGAAACCACTACCAAACCCTTAACCCAAGACCTCTTCACTAGGAATTAAAATATATAAACATGCATATATAATATAAACTAGAGTTTAGGCACCAACCTGAACCGCTAGTATCCAATCCGATAAAGAAAACCATGATTCAGCCTTCTTCTCCACCAGGCGCCCAAACGTTCTCCCTCCAACGGTGATCCACACAAAACTCGGACCAAGGAAGAACTCCTTCAAGTTGCTTGGATAAGTGGAACTCTTTCGGCAGCCTTTGGTCTATTGACCACTGTAGGACACCCTGTCCTACTGTAGGGCACTAAAGATACTCTCCTAAACCACTCTTGGTTTTAGGACAACCCTCCTTTAGGACCCCTTAGGCTTATGTCCTAAAACAAAGCCTTGTCCTATTAGAAAAGGCCTTGTCTTAACAAGACAAGTCTTGTCTTAAAGAAAGAAGGAGGGAGAGAGAGACACTCAGAATAATACTTCGGTAAAATTCTTATATCAAACTCATTGCACCGCCCCCTGTTTATAGATACAAGAGGGGCATGTGATATGTCCTCCCATCAACTTATCAGAAATGATTTTTCAAGATCGAAGAGAAGTTATCTAGCTTGAAAAATCATATCTAATAAGCCCATTCATGCACCGAAGGCCTTATTCACATCCCTTCATTTTTCTGGACAAATTCTCACTTGCCACATGTCAATTACCGGTCCCTAGGAAGCCAAGAGGTGCCTCTTCAATCTCCAAACATCAAAGATTATGAAGAGTCTTGATAGCAGAAGGACTCTCCAACAAAACTGCGCGCCACATGAAGAGTTGCGACTCTTCATGCACCGCGTGTGCCATCCTTCTTCCACGCAAATTTCAAAGAATGTTGACCATTCACAACATAGGTAATATGGGTTTTATTGGAAAGAGCATAAAATTTCCTTTCTGGCCATATAAATTACATTCAAATCAGAGATCTATAGCTCATTCTGTGCCCTTTTGAAGTTAAGGTATCATTTAGGTACCAAGAGTCCCATGCCATTGGGACTCTTCATGTATAGTGCCTAAAATGCCCTTAAATCCAAATTAAAATCAGATTTAGCTCTGATTAGGCTAGCCCCACTTAGGACATAACCTAATTTAGGTTTTCCATAATTAGGTTAGCACAATTAGCAAGCAACCGGACCCAATCCAATTGGGTTAGGAATTTGGTTAGCCTACATATGCTAGTATGTAATCTGGCTAACCAATTAGGATCCTATGACCCTAATTAAGTCATGAATGACTTCCTTGGCCAAGTCTCTATTGTGTGTGACCCATTGGGTTCCACATCTAGCCAGCAGTAGGTATAGGTTTGAGCCGATTCGATCCGATCGAACTCGATTGACCTAATTAGGTCAAATTGGCTCACCTAATTGTCCAATCGAATCACACATCGAATTGACTCATGAAACTAAATCAATTAGTTCATGAAGACCTACAAGACAAGATTGACATCTAGCAACATGTCATGCCTACCCGGAAGATAAGAAATTTTGGTGGATTTATCAAAATACCCTTCAGTGGTGAGTTACCGGGCAATTCAGTCCTTCGATCTACTTGCACCCTGAATATGACTATGGATATGGATACTTGTCAAATCCAATTTCATATTCATTCCTTGCTCAATCTGATAATAATGATTCATTAATGAACCATTAAAAACTATTTCTAATGTTCATACTTTGATTAAAGATTTCCCGAATCTTTATTTTATTGAAATCATCTATATGCGCTTCCCTCTTACTAGGGTTGATCGATTCCTTTTTGACTTACTCACAACCTCCATATGCAATCCACCATACCCAGTATCACCCCATGCATGACTCAGTGTATGATTGAGTATGAACCAAAGTATGGATTCATGCATGCAAGGTACCATGGTAGTCTCAGGTCAAAGGACCACATGCACTACTCCCACTATGAGAACTATCTATTGACAAACAGATAAGGTTCCATTAGATGTTCTCAAGCTGGATCCATTCAGTGAACTCATTCTCTAATGAGCACCCACATCCTAGTATTAGTGTCAAACACAAGTGATTGTGAGATCAGTCATCCTCTTCACCAAGCATACATAGGATGTGCTGGTCTTACCAGAGACATTGATCTCCTACTCAATATCCCATCGACCAGGAATATTCTAGATTAGGGTTTTAAGGCTTTAGGTCTCACTGGTATGATCTCATCATAACCCTAGAACCATAGTCCTAATCTATAGGGTTCATCATATCTTAATAAAATTAATAAGACACAGCGTATGATGAAAATAAAATGCCTTTATTAATTGATAATATTAATACACTGGTTTGGGATACAAAAGAAAATCCCATTGAAATACAACATTTCGATTGGCCTTTAGGGCATAATCCTTTCAATCTCCCACTTGCACTAAAGCCAATCGCCTTTAAATTTTAACCCCATATATTCGAGGTGGCGATCAAACTCCCGATGTGGTAGAGCCTTAGTGAACAGGTCTGCTATGTTGTTCTTCATTTCTACTCTTTTAATGCAGACTTCTTGTCTTTCAACAATCTCTCGAATGAGATGGAAGTGTCTTAGAATGTGCTTTGATTTGTGATGAGCTCTAGGTTCCTTAGCTTGAGTGATGGCTCTAGTATTATCACAGTAAAGAGGTACTAGACCTTCAATCTCCGGAACAACTTCCAACTCTGAGATGAACTTCTTCATCCAGACAGCTTTCTTGGCAGCTTCACTAACAGCAATGTATTCTGCCTCAGTTGTTGAGTCAGCTACAGTCTGCTGTTTAGAACTGTTCTAGCTTACAGCTCCTCCATTTAGGGTAAAAACATACCTTGAAATAGATTTGCTATCATCTGGATCTGATTGAAAACTAGAATCTAAATAAGCTTCCAGTTTAAGATCAGATCCTCCGTATATCAGAAAAATATCCTCCTCCGTATATCAGAAAAATATCCTTAGTCCTTCTCAAGTACTTAAAAATATTTTTCACAACCTTCCAGTGATCCTCTCCTGGATCAGCCTGAAATCTGCTGGCTATACCTAAGGCATATGCCACATCAGGCCTGGTACATAACATAGCATACATTATAGATCCTACAGCCGAAGCATAAGGTATAGAACTCATTCTATTTCTTTCTTTAGGTGTCTTAGGAGACATCTTCTTAGAAAGATGTATGCCATGACCAATGAGCAAGTAACCTCTTTTACTTCCCTTCATGCTAAATCTTTTTAGCACTTGGTCAATGTACCTAGACTGGGATAAGCCTAGCATCCTCCTAGATCTATCTCTATAGATCTTGATACCCAGTATATAGGATGCTTCTCCCAAGTCTTTCATGGAAAACTATTTAGATAACCATACCTTGACTGATTGTAACATTGGGATATCATTCCCAATGAGGAGTATGTCATCCACATACAGATCCAAGAAAACTATGGCACTCCCACTAGTCTTCTTGTACACACAAGGTTCATCCTCATTTTTGATAAAGTCAAACTCTTTGACTATCTTATCAAATCGGATGATCCAACTCCTGGATGCTTGCTTTTATCCATAAATTGATTTTTTCAGCCTACATACCTGATTAGGTTTAGTCTCCAAGACAAAACCTTCTGGCTGTGACATATAGACCTCTTCCTCAAGGAAACCATTAAGGAATGCGATTTTCACATCCATTTGCCAGATTTCATAATCATGATATGCTGCTATAGAAAGCATGATCTGAATAGATTTGAGCATGTCAACAGGAGAAAATGTTTCATCATAATCTATTCCATGTTTTTGTCTGAAACCCTTAGCCACTAATCTGGCTTTATAAGTTTCGACTTGGACATCTGCCCCAATCTTTTTCTTATAGACCCATTTGCATCCAATAGGGTTAACACCCTCTAGTGCATCAACCAAAGTCCACACTTGGTTGACATACATGGAGTCCATTTCGGATCTCATGGCTTCCAGCCATCTATCTGAGTCCTTACTCATGACAGCATCCGTATAGGTTAGAGACTCATCATTTTCAATGATCCGGGCTTTATTATTTTCAATAATGAACCCATACCTCTTAGGTGCATGAAGCACCCTATCAGACCTACGGATAGGAGTGGTGTGTTCCGATTCTATACTAACTATTTTATCATTTGGTTGAGATGTATCTATTTGTTGAACTTCTTCAAGTTCAATATTTCTACCACTGCCCTTTTGTAGGATGAACTCTTTCTCCAGAAAAGTGGCATGCCTACTGACAAAAACTTTTTGTTCAGTAGGGTGGTAGAACAGATATCCTATACTATCTTTAGGATATCCTACAAATAGACACTTATCTGCTCTAGCATCCAACT
This sequence comes from Areca catechu, assembly GCA_021397845.1. Taxonomy (NCBI): domain Eukaryota; kingdom Viridiplantae; phylum Streptophyta; class Magnoliopsida; order Arecales; family Arecaceae; genus Areca; species Areca catechu. The sequence goes on from CM038043.1 coordinate 74,446,039, forward strand.
TATGTCCAAAATTTCTTTTGACATAGGCTGGACATCCCCATTTCTTAAGATACTTAAGGTTGGGTTTCTTACCCCTCCATATCTCATATGGAGTGCTAGAGACAGATTTAGATGGTACTCTATTTAAGATATTAGCCATGATTTCCAAGGCATATCCCAAGAAGGAAACAGGTAACTCTGTGAAGCATATCATGGACCGTACCATATCTAATAAGGTACGGTTCCTCCTTTCAGCAACACCATTTAATTGTGGTGTGTAAGGAGGGGTCCATTCAGAGATAATCCCCTTTTCTTTAAGGTGATCGAGAAACTCGGTGGATAAGTATTCACCTCCTCGATCTGATCTAAGGTTTTTAATACTTTTCCTCGTTTGTTTCTCTACCATACTTTGATACTCTAAAAATTTATCAAAGGCTTCGGACTTATGTTTCATAAGATACACAAATCCGTACCTTGAAAAATCATCAGTAAACATAATGAAATAAGAGTATCCACCCTTGGCCTGAGTTGTCATAGGCCCACATATATCTGTATGTATGAGCCCTAATAACTCAGTTGTCCTTTCTCTATGTCCACTAAATGGAGTCTTGGCCATTTTACCCATGAGACATGATTCACAAGTTCCTAATGATTCATAACCATAAGGATTAAGGAAGTTTTTCTTGTATAACTTGCTAATCCTAGTCTCACTAATATGTCCAAGCCGATTGTGCCAGAGTAAAGTATTGTTTACATCATCTCTCTTTCGTTTGTTACTTAAATAAAGTATATTGTCATTAGTGGATAGAGTTAAAAGACCATTGCAAAATACGCCACAACATATAATTTCATTAGAAAAGCTGATTGAGCAACCATTGCTCATCACATTCATGGTATAACCTTGTCTAAGTAACAAGGGTACGAAATGATATTTCTAATAACCTTAGGCATATAGTAACAATCTCTCAGCTCTAAAGTCTTCCCCAAAGGTAACTTCAAGATATAGGTCCCTACGGCCTCTGCTTGGACGGACTCTCCTCCAGCACCGTAGAGCTTGAAGTCTCCTTCCTTCAATACTCTAAGCCTCTACAGCTCCTGCAATGATTTGCTGATATTATGACCATAGGCGGTATCCAATACCCAAGTATTTGAAATGGAAGAATCCAATGACAAAATAGTATGAACTTCTTTCATACATTTTGGTGCATCCGATGCACCAGGCTTCACACCTGCAAGGTAAGCCTTGCAGTTCCTCTTCCAATGACCCGACTTGCCACAATGAAAGCAGGTCATCTGTCCGGAGGCCTTCTTTCCTTTCTTCTTCTTGATGCCCCTTTTAGGGTTCAATCTCCTCTTGGAACTCTTTCTGTCTGACTTCTTCTTGTTGATCCCATCCACAAGAAGAAGTGGAGCCTTATTTTTCTTTAAATGGCTCTCTACTATTTTTAACATGTTTAACAGCTCAGGCAAGGTAGTGTTAAGTTTGTTCATATGATAATTAAGAATAAACTGTGAAAATAACTCTGGGAGTGACTGCATGATCAAATCCTGATTCAACTCCCCATCCATAACAAAACCCAATTAACCTAATCGAGTGATCAGGTCAATAACCATCAGTACGTGGTCTTGTATGGATGTACCTTCTGTCATTCTCGCATGAAACAACTGCTTAGATATCTCATATCTAGCAGTTCGACTATGTTCTCCATATAGCTCTTTTAGATTGAGTAGTATGGAGTTAGTGTCCATGCTATCATGTTGCCTCTGCAACTCATTGGTCATAGAGGCAAGTATGATACATTTGACAGTGAGTGAGTCATTTTGTCACATCTTGTATGTGGTCTTTTCCTCTTGCGAGGCATCTTCCCCTAAAGGTTCCAAGGTAGGGGTATCAAGAATGTAAGAAAGTTTTTCCTGGCTGAGTACTATCTTTAGGTTTCTCAACCAATCAACATAGTTCGGTCCAGTCAATTTATTGGCATCAAGTATACTACGGAGTGAGAGTGAAAAGGCCATTTAATCTACATTAACAAAGAACATAACATAAGCAAACAACCAATGTTGACAAAACATAATTAAATTAGGATTTTAACTTAATTATGTCTCCCACTATTTTATCAAGCATCATAACCCTCTATATGATGATCGAGAAATCCTAATTGGTTTTCTTAGTGGGGTTGAGATCCTAATTCCTTATAAAAGACCTTGTGTGTACATAACAAATCTTTTATAAGTTCAAAGGTAGGAAAACTCTTTCTAATTGTATCTCATACAATTCTCAACAAAACCTGGCCTCTAAAATATTAATAGCCTTGTGTGTGCACAACAAACTATAATATTTTTAGTTAAGAAAGACCCTTCATTCCTTTATATTCATGATTGTATTAATAATATCCTTGTGTGTTCACAACAAAGTATTATATTAAATCATGCCATAAGCATCAAATGCACCATGCCAAAATTGTGTTAGTTACCATAATAGGCCTTGTGTATACACAACAAACCTAATACAGATCATAACATAATAATGACCTAGCATGAAGGAAGGCCTAATGTAGTGAATATTACACTAAGCATATCAATCAAGAATTAAGTTAATCTTATTGGCCAGGTAAGTGGGAGAGTAGTGGGAGTCCCCCCATTGCTTTCCTAGACACCAATAAAAATTGGTCAGGTCAGTCAACGGAACCAATTAAAAACTACGTCCTCTTTATCGATCATGAACCACTTTTCCTAGACACCGAATGATCAACTAATCATCTTGATTATTTTGCTTTTGGTATATGACACTACAACTTATTATAATTTTAATAGAGGGCAATTCAAATAGAAGCACATTCTAATATTACCATTCATCAACCATGCATCATATATCATTTTATAATGTGCCAAGTGTGTCATCATACTAGGACAACCATCTACCACATAATGGATCCACCATTATGCCAGGGCAGCCTTATTTCAGTATGATGATTAGAAAGCTAAACATATCTCTATATCAGTTAAGGTTTAAGTGAAAACCCTAACCAGTGACATACATATATTCATAAACATATCAATCATATATAACTCTAAACTTTTGTAGAGTCCTACAAAATTGGGCAACTTCAAATTTTGTAGAGTCCTACAAAATTGGGCAACTTCAAATTTTGTACAGTCCTACCAAAATAGGCAACCTCAAGAGTCCTACAAAATTGGGCAACTTCAAATTTTGTATGATTTAGCCCTAATAAGGTGGCTCTGATACCATTGTAAGGATTTTGGTGACCAAGGCAGAAGCGTGGATTTCAAAAATTTATTATGAAACCACTACCAAACCCTTAACCCAAGGCCTCCTTACTAGGAATTAAAACATACAAACATGCATATATAATATAAACTAGAGTTTAGGCACCAACCTGAACCGCTAGTATCCAATCCGATGAAGAAATCCCTGATTCAGCCTTCTTCTCCACCAGGTGCCCAAACGTTCACCCTTCAACGGTGATCCACATGAAACTCGGACCAAGGAAGAACTCCTTCTTCAAGTTGCTTGGATAAGTAGAACTTTTTCGACAGCCTTTGGTCTATTAACCACTGTAGGACACCCTGTCCTACTATAGGGCACTAAAGACACTCTCCTAAACCACTCTTGGTTTTAGGACAACCCTTCTCTAGGACCCCTTAGGCTTATGTCCTAAAACAAAGCCTTGTCCTATTAGAAAAGACCTTGTCTTAACAAGACAAGTCTTGACTTAAAGAAAGAAGGAGGGAGAGAAAGACACTCAGAATAATTCTTCGGTGAATTCTTATATCAGACTCATTTCACCGCCCCCTATTTTTTGATACAAGAGGGGCGTGTGATATGTCCTCCCATCAACTTATTAGATATGATTTTTCAAGACCAAAGAGAAGTTATCTAGCTTGAAAAATCATATCTAATAAGCCCATTCATGCACCGAAGACCTTATTCTCATCCCTTCTTTTTTCTGGACGAATTCTCACTTGCCACATGTCAATTACCGGTCCCTAGGAATCAAAGAGGTGCCTCTTCAATCTCCAAATATCTGAGATTATAAAGAGTCCTGATAGCAGAAGGACTCTCCATCAGAACTGCAAGCCACATGAAGAGTTGCTACTCTTCATGCACCGCACGTGCCATCCTTCTTCCATGAAAATTTCAAAGAATGTTGATCAGTCAAAACATAGGCAATATGGGTGTTATTAGAAAGAGCATAAAACTTTCTTTCTGACCATATAAATTATATTCAAATCAGAGATCTATAGCTCATTCTGTGCCCTTTTGAAGTTAAGGTATCATTTAGGTACCAAGAGTCCCATGCCATTGGGACTCTTCATGTATGGTGCCTAAAATGCCCTTAAATCCAAATTAAAATCAGATTTAGCTCTGATTATGCTAGCCCCACTTAGGACTCAACCTAATTTAGGTTTCCCATGATTAGGTTAGCCCAATTAGAAAGCAACCGGACCTAATCCAATTGGGTTAGGAATTTGGTTAGCTTACATATGCTAGTATGTAATCCGGCTAACTAATTAGGATCCTATGACCCTAATTAAATCATGAATAACTTCCTTGGCCAAGTCTCTATTGTGTGTGACCCATTGGGTTCCACATCTAGCCAGCAATAGGTATAGGTTTGAGCCGATTCGATCCGATCGAACTCGATTGACCTAATTAGGTCAAATTGGCTCACCTAATTGTCCAATCGAATCACACATCGAATTGACTCATGAAACTAAATCAATTAGTTCATGAAGACCTACAAGACAAGATTGACGTCTAGCAACATGTCATGCCTACCCGGAAGATGAGAAATTTTGGTGGATTTATCAAAATACCCTTCAGTGGTGAGTTACCGGGCAATTCAGTCCTTCGATCTACTTGCACCCTGAATATGGCTATAGAAATGGAGCCTTGTCAAATCCAATTTCATATTCATTCCTTGCTCAATCTGATAATGATGATTCATTAATGAACCATTAGAAACTATTTCTAATGTTCATACTTTGATCAAAGATTTTCCGAATCTTCATTTGATTGAAATCATCTGGATGTGCTTCCCTCTTACTAGGGTTGATCGATTCCTTTTTAACCTACTCACAACCTCCATATGCAATCCACCATACCCAGTATCACCCCATGCATGACTCAGTGTCATGATTGAGTGTGAACCAAAGTATTGATTCATGCATACAAGGTACCATGGCAGTCTCAGATCAAAGGACCACATGCACTACTCCCACTATGAGAACTATCTATTGACAAACAGATAAGGTTCCATTAGATGTTCTCAAGCTGGATCCATTCAGTGAACTCATTCTCTAATGAGCACCTACATCCTAGTATTAATATTAAATACAAGTGACTGTGAGATCAGTCACCCTCTTCACCAAGCATACATAGGATGTGTGTTGCCCAGAAATGGAGCCCAAGAGGGGGGGTGAATTGGGTCTTTAAAAAAAATTTAAGACAATAATGAGAGGGACCAGTGGTGCTTGTGAACAATGATGAATTCAATGCAAGATGTTAGCAATAATTAAAGAGCAAGAGAGGAAGAGAGTAATCACACACAAACGCAAGGTTTATAGTTGTTCGGTGCAAACCTAGCACCTACATCCACTCCCCAAGCCACCCTTGGGAATTTCACTATAATCCAAACTAGATTACAATTCACTTGTTTTTTCACAAGGCTCACAAGTCAAAACCTAAGTTGGTTTTATCACTTAGGCTTACCAACAAACCTTAACACTTGTTTTGTCTTCGGGCTCATAAGTTAACCCTAGTTGATTTTATCCCTTTGGATCACCAACAAACCACAGGAACCTTCTTTCAAGACACCCTTGAAAGCAAGGTCAAAACACAATAAAACAGATATACAATTTAAAACTAAAACAAACTCTCTTCAAGAGTAGATTGGAATCTTTGAAGCTCAAGTAGATGCTTTGTCTTCACTCTTCCTTGGAATCTCCTTCAAAGTGCCTCTTTTGGAATGAAATAAGGATGAGCTTGTAGGCTTTTCAAGGAATCAAACTATAAGAGGCTTTTGATGTGAAGTATTTGAGAGAATATTGGCTTTTTGGCTTTTGAATAGACTTGAATGCACTTCAATATACTTTCATATCTTTAAAATGAGGTTGGTGGAGGTTAAATACACCAAGAACCTTCCACAAAATGGTTTATGATCATTGGTACCTCGAAAATAGCTGTTTGGAGCTTGAAAAGCAAGTTCTGCAAGCCAGAAAAATAGATCCATTAGAGATGTCAGGCTGCAAGTATCGACACTTGGCTGTCAGGTGTCGACACGTGGCTGTCAAGTGTCGACACTTGATCTCTGGGTGTCGACACTTGAACATTCAAGTGTCGACACTTGATGCATAGGTGTCGACACTTGACACAAAAATTCTCAAATTACAAAGTTCTGTATTTTCAAATTTTTCAGGGCTTGAGTCGACACTTGGAACCTAAGTGTCGACACTTGGTGTCAACACTTAGATATAGGTGTCGATACTTGGCGTGCCAAGGATTTTTTTCTGTGCCAAATGCTGATGTGTCGACACTTGACTATCCAGGTGTCGACACTTGAGACTGAAAAATCTCAGATTCAAGTGTAAATACCTCGAAAATATAAATATAATTCTAGAAAATATAAACACATAATATTTAAATACTTAGATGCCCTTTTTCAATGAAGAGGATGCCCGGATTTGTGAAAATTGCTCCGTGCCATTACGTGCCATAAACCATAAGTTTTTGAGATTTTGAGGTGCTTTCTTCCTAAAAACTCACAACTTGAAATCCTCATTAGAATACAATATGCACTCAATGTTTTGTTATTCATCAAAATCACTGGGTGGAGCCAACAATCTCCCCCTTTTTGATGATGACAAAACCTTGATTAAAAAGGCAATATATTTCAAACTTTAACCATTATATTTTATGAATATGAATTTAAGTCCATAAGAGAGGCAAAAACTTCATAGTTAGGAAGAATCAATCTCCCCCTTAATTAGATACTTCTTATTAAGGTAAACTTCAAAGATTCTTACAAGGTGAAAAATCAACACAATCAATACAATTTCTCAACAAATTTATGAATTAACACCTTTTTCTCCCCCTTTTTGTCAATCATTAGAAAGGGGAATAACCTCCCCCTCACAATGAGCATGGAGACAAAAAGATAGTAGAGAATCAAATAACATAGATATCAGAGCCAAAATTATACTAATATAAAAGAGTATCAGAGCTAAAATATACCAAGATAAAAGAGTATCAGAGCCAAAAAAATAGTAAATTGATTCATTGAAACATAAATAATGAGTACTGAACAGAAATATATATAATAGATAAGTTGTCAGTACAAAATTTGCTAAGTCATCAGCAAGAGCTGAAACATACAGATATCATCAAAGTCATATAAGTATCAAACATACAGCATAAGAGCTATAACAGACATCTGTGAGGCTAATCCTCATCAGATGGAACATCAAGACTGAATGGAGCACAGATCCTAGATCTAGTGGCTAATGCCCTAGGAGGTGCTAAAGCTCGACGACTCCTAGTGCGGCCAAAAGGACCAAAGGTGGGTACAACCCTAGATGATCTAGTGGAAGGGGGTGAATGAAGATCAGCTGGTGTAACAAGGTCCGGTGTGGAATCAGCCAAGGCAGTAGTAGGAGCTGGTGTAGTGGGAGGATCTCGACTGACCACCTCATAATCATCGACACTGCCATCACTGTCACTGTCACTGCCCACTACCTCTGTAGCTCGGTCGTCATCCTGATCACCACCCTCAACAGAATCAGCATGGTCGCTTTGGTGATCGCCGCCATCATCATCATCATCGTCAATATCATCATCATCATCTGATCGTGCAACTGCAGGGGCTACAGGAGGTATAAGGGATCTCAATAGACCCTCAATACAAGAGAATCCCTCCTCCATAGATCTGCGAATCTCAACATACTCCGAGATAGTATGTGCTCATAGAAGCTCAACCTCGCTACGTAGCTGAGTCATCTCACCCCTGATCTCTGTGAACTGCTCTCTGGCATGCTCCTCAAAAGATAATCCTGTAGAAGGTGGCGGAGGAGCTAAAGTGTCAGGAGACAAATGCTCTGCCTGTATCGATGGGATATCTACTGGAGGAAAAACTGCTGGCTCAGATGGTCCGGCCTCTGCCTCTCGAATCTCGTCCTCCTCATCTGGCTCCTGGCCAGACTCTCTGCGAACCCATCGACCTCCAACTAACCTATATCCCATGCGGTGCAAAGATCTCTCGTCGTACACATCTGTGTGTAGTATCTCCTTGGGGATCTCCCCCTCCAATGATACTCCACACGCTCTAAATAGTCTGGTCAGTGCCATGCCGTACGGTAAACAGTGTCGGCGCTGTGTCGCAGCATCATGCATCTGAGTGAGCATCAGGGATGGAAGATCAATCTGCCTCCTCTCAATCAGGCTCGTCATCACCATCAACTCCTTCTCGATGATGAAGTCAAATCTCCCAGTCTTTGGTAGTAGAATCCATGCTGTGATATGGTGCAATAGGCGCATCTCCAATGACAACTGGTTCGCGGTAACTACGGATATACCGCGAACGTCCTCTCTCTCAAGAATGCACCTAAATGCAGCCTCTCTATCATTTACCGAAAAGACACAGACTCCCCTCCGGGGGATCTCCCATACTCTGCTCAGAAGCTCATCTGTTAGTGAAATCTGAATACCCCTGACTGAAGTAGTCCACAGAAGTCATCGACAGTGTAATGCACCATAAAACTCTCTCACTCGGTGAGGATAGTACCTCTCCTGCATAGTGCAGAATGGTACTAATCCTGCATCAGTGAGTACCTGTCGAATACCGAAGTGGTGCCTGTCGAAACACTCCAAGTCGACTCTCCTCCCTGAGGCTACTAACTTCCCTGCCATCCTCTCTTCAGGGGGGAGCTCGGTGTGGCTGTACTGCTAGGCTGTGCTGTGTCAAATCTGGCCTTCGACCTCCTCTCAACACCATGATTGGGCCTCTCCCTAACTGCAAGTCTCTTCCTATGACCCATTACAGCAAGCTGACCAGGGAATAAGGAAGATAGGTTTAGAGCTAAGGGACTGGCTACAGGCTGAGATAATGAGAGTTTCATTTCTTATATAGGTTTTCAAAACCAGTATTAAACCAATTTTGGGTTGCAAAATACCTTAAACATCGTTTGGGAAAAAAATCGTAAATCAGTTTAAAGTGGGATTTTTACAACTTATACTTTGATTAAATGACAATATTTCAAACATATATTTATAGAAAATATTTTTGTTCGTTAAAACATATTTGAACCTTTGGAAAATAATTTTTGTAAGGCCTAAAAAATCAAAATCCATGGTATTTGGGTCTAAACACTTAGGGTTTTAGCAAATAGGCGAAAATGTCACAAATATATCATGAAAAACCTTTCTAAATCAACAATAAATGGATTTAGTATGTTTAATTTAGATGAAAACCCAAATTATTTCGGCCAAAATCAATAAACAGTATTTTTTTGCGAAAAGTGGGTGAAAACGACCAAAAGACGAGGGAAATCCGAGAAAAATATGTTTAAATCACTATTCCCTCAAATAGAGTTTTAGAAATCCACTAAAACACGTAGAAATCCGGTTAGATTCATGAAAAGTACTCGGAAAACCCCATTCACGATTGTTTGGTTCGAAAATGTCAAAACCAAAAACGAGGAAAAATAAAATAAAAATGGAAGGGGGAAATACCTGATTTGTGATAGATTAAAGAGTAAAAGATGGATTTGGACAGAGGGGACCACTGTTGCAAGAAATCCGCGGGGGAAAGAAAATTACAAAACCCTCGGCCAGCCTTTTTTAAAAATAGTTTTTGTTTTGCAAGTGTCGACACTTCGAATGTGTCAAGTGTCGACACTTGGTCAGGTGTCGACACTTGACAATTTCCAAGTGTCGACACTTGGCCAAAAAAAAATCGAGAAAATCCAAAAAATTTTGAAAAATAGGAAATATTTTGATAAGGTTTTTGGGGCTTTAATCAAGAGGTTTTGAGCTCTAGGATTTAGGTATAATTAATACTAAGAGAGTTCTAGGAGAATGGATCAATGACACCTAACTCTCTTCTAATCAGACAGAACCTGTCCTCACTCAAAGGCTTGGTAAACACATCTGCTAACTGATCATTAGTACAAACAAAATCAAGAATAATATTAGAGTTTTGTACATGATCTCTTATAAAATGATGTATTATTTCAATGTATTTACTTCTTGAATGTTGCACAGGATTTTTAGATAGGTTGATTGCACTAGTATTGTCGCATCTTATGGGTGTCTTAGTTAGTTTAATGCCAAAATCTTCGAGTTGCTGTTTGATCCAGAGGATTTGAGCACAACAGCTTCCAGCTGCTATATATTTGGCTTCCGCCGTAGATAGAGCAACTGAGTTCTGTTTCTTGCTACTCCAAGAGATCAAATTTACTCCAAGAAACTGACAAGTTCCACTAGTACTTTTACGATCAAGTTTACACCCAGCAAAGTCAGCATCAGAATAAGCAATCAATTCAAATGAAGAATCTCTAAAGTACCATAAACCAATTTCAATTGAGCCAGATAGATATCTAAATATGCGTTTAACAGCCAAAAGATGAGATTCTTTAGGATTAGACTGATATCTAGCACACATACAGACACTAAATATGATATCTGGCCTACTGGCAGTAAGATATAATAATGAACCGATCATGCCATGATATAATTTTTGGTCTATAGACTTACCTGATTCATCCTTGTCAAGTCTACATGTAGAGCTCATAGGGGTACCTAAAGGCTTAGTGTTCTCCATCCCAAACTTCTTGAGTATTTCTTTTGTGTATTTTGTTTGGTTAATGAAGATCCCCTCTTTGGTTTGCCTTATTTGGAGTCCGAGGAAGAACTTCAGTTCTCCCATCATGCTCATCTCGAACTCACCCTGCATTAACTTTGCAAAATCTTGACAAAGAGATTCATTAGTAGAACCAAATATTATATCATCTACATAGATTTGTACTACTAAGAGATCATCATTCATTTTCTTTAAAAACAAAGTTTTATCTACATTACCTTTAGTAAAATCATTTTTGAGCAAAAAGGAGCTTAAACGATCATATCAAGCTCTTGGAGCTTGTTTCAATCCATATAAAGCTTTATGAAGTTTATAAACATGATTTGAAAATTTAGAATTTTCAAAACTAAGGGGTTGCTCAACGTAAACTTCTTCTTCAATTAATCCATTTAAAAAGGCACTTTTAACATCCATTTGATATAGTTTAAAATTCATGAAGCAAGCAAATGCCAACAATAGCCTAATTGCCTCAAGTCTAGCTACAGGAGCAAAGGTTTCATCAAAATCTATCCCTTCCTCCTGATTGTATCCTTTGGCAACTAGTCTAGCCTTATTTCTAGTTACTACTCCATTTTCATCAAGTTTATTTCGAAAAACCTATTTTGTACCAATAATTGAAGTGTTTGAAGGCCTATATACTAATATCCAAACATTGTTCCTTTTAAATTGATTAAGTTCATATTGCATAGCATTTATCCAATTACTATCACATTCAGCTTCCTCAATAGTTTTAGGTTCAATTTGAGACACAAAGGCTAAGTAATCACAGATATTTCTAAGGGATGATCGAGTACTTACACCTTTAGATGGATCTCCTATAATTAGTTCTTTTGGGTGTCCATGAGCATACCTCCATTCTTTTGGTAATGGATCAACAGTTGATATATTTTCATCACCTTGTGCTCGATCTCCTTCAGTGTTTTGATCATCGTTCTGTTCCTTGGTAAGCCCTTCATTGTTGTTTATTTCTTCAGTTTTATTGCTACCTGTTTCATCAGAAAGTACATCTTCTTTTCTTGAAGATTTTTGGTTAGTTTCATCAAATACCACATGTATGGATTCTTCAACAATAAGTGTTCTTTTGTTGAAGACCCTGTATGCCTTTCTAGATATGGAGTAGCCTAGAAAGACTCCCTCATCTGATTTGGCATCAAATTTACTCAAATTATCTTTACCATTGTTTAAGATGAAACAACGGCATCCAAAAATATGAAAATAACGAATTGAGGGTTTTCTACCCTTCCAAAGCTCATAAGGTGTTTTCTCTAAAATCGGTCGAATTAAAACTCGATTTAAAATACACATGCAGTATTTATGGCTTCCGCCCAAAAATATCGAGGTAAATCATTTTCACAAAGCATAGTGCATGCCATTTCTTCAAGAGTTCTATTTTTTCATTCTACTATCCCATTTTGTTGAGGTGTCCTAGGTGCAGAAAAATTGTGATGAATTCCATTTTCAATACAAAATTTATCAAAATCGGCATTTTCAAATTTGGTTCCATGATCACTTCTCAAAGATACTACTGAAATACCTTTTTCATTCAAAACTCTTTTATGAAATCTAATAAATTCAGAAAAAGTTTCATCTTTATGTGCTAAAAACATGACCCATGTAAATCATGAGAAATCATCTACAATGACTAGACCATACTTCTTACCTCCCAAACTAGATGTTCTAGTTAGCCCAAAGAGGTCCATGTAAAGAAATTCCAAAGGTCTAGATGTAGAGATTACTCCTTTTGGTTTGAAAGAGGATTTTGTTTGTTTTCCAAGTTGACATGCACTGCAAATCTTATCTTTTTCAAAATTGAGTTTAGGCAAATCCTTTACCAAGTTCTTTTTGATAAGTTTTGAAATTAAATGCATGCTTGCATGTCCTAGTCTACGATGCCAAAGCCAACTAGTTTCATCGATCTTGGCTTCCATTGCCACTAGACATTGACCTTTCTGAATAGGGAGATCATCAAGATCAACCATATAAATATTGCCATGCCTATGACCAATGAACTTAATGCCATTGTCATCTAGACTAGAAACAATGCACAAAGAAGATTCAAAAATAACTTTAAAATTTTTGTCACAAAACTGACTAATGCTAAGCAAGTTATGTTTTAAACCATCAATATATAATACATTATCAATATAAGAGGTAGGGGTGATATGGATTTTACCAATACCGATAATTTTGCCCTTTCCATTATCACCAAAAGTTACATTGCCACCATTTTGATATGTGAGTGATGAGAACTGCTCCACATCTCCTGTCATATGCCTTAAGCAACCGCTATCAAGGTACCACATCCTTTTCTTATTGATTGCAAGGCATACCTGCAATAAAGATCAAGTGGAGACTTTAGGTACCCAAGCCATCTTGGGTCCTTTTTGGTTAGTGGCATTGGTTCCTTTCGGAACCCAAACTTTCTTTTGTTGCACATATAAGATTTGTGTCCTTTGATACCACAAGTATAGCAAGTAATGGATGAAGATGCAGACACAAAGAAATTTTTAAAGAGTTTCTGTTTCTTATGAGTTCTGAATCATAAACCTGCTTTGTCAAATACTGCTCTTTGGTTATTTAAGAGTAAATTCAATTTTTCAGAACTGTAAGTAAATTTTTCTACAAAAGGTTTTAGTTTTTCAATTTCTTCTTTATATCTTTTGTTTTCATTTAAAATTTCTTTGCTTTGTTTTGACAAATTTTCATTTGAAAGTAAGTCACTTTTCTTTTTAAAGATATCCTTTTCTTTTTCAAGTGCCATAATCTTATCATTTAATTTTTTATTTTGTATAAGAAGGCATTCATTTTCATTTGAAAGGTTGTTATTTGTTTTGGCTAGATCCAAATTTTGCTTCTTTAAATCTTTATGTTTTGATTTTAACTTTTAAAATTCTATGACTAGTTCGTCAAAAATTTCATGAAGCTTATCAAAAGTAAATTCATTTTCGGTTTCAGAACATACCTCGTCATGATCGGCCATCAGACAGAAGTTTGCTACCTCCTGCTGTTCTTCCTCAGAACTGGAGTCTTCACTTTCACTCCAGGTTGCCATCATGGCTTTCTTTCTCAGCTTTCTTATACTTTTCTTTAATAAGGGGCAGTCTACCTTGAAATGCCCGGGTTTTTTGCACTCAAAACATGTAGGCTGCTCATTCTCCTTTTCTTTGTCCTTCTCTTTACTCGGCTCACCTTTCAGAGGTTTCTTTTTGTAGTTAAACTTTTTCTTCCTCATGAACCTTCTGAATTTTCTTGCTAATAGAGCCGTCTCATCTTCTTCATCATCTTCTTCGGAGTCTTCGCTTGAGTTCTCTCTAGCAGTAGATTTGAACGCGATTGCCTTCTTCTTTTTGTCGACCTCTCCATTCTTTTGTTTGAGGGAGAGCTCATAAGTCATTAAAGAACCCAACAGTTGTTCCAGCGGGAGAGTGTTGACATCCTTAGCTTCTTCAATAGCAGTGACCTTTGCATCCCACGAAGTTGGTAGAGACTTGAGAAGTTTATTCACAAGTTCACCATTAGAAATAATTTTTCCTAGGCTTCTCATGCCATTCACAATATTTGTAAACCTAGTATACATTTCACTAATTGACTCAGTAGGTTCCATTTTAAACATTTCATATGTGTGAATAAGCATGTTGACCTTGGTGGTTTTCACTTGGTGTGTACCCTCATGGGTAACCTCAAGTGTATCCCAAATCTCCTTGGTGGAGAGACAATTTGATATTCTATTAAATTCACTTGGATCAAGAGAACAAAATAAAAGGTTCATAGCCTTAGCATTAAGCTCGATTTGCTTAATGTCATTCTCATCCCAATCATCTTCCATTTTTGGAGTGAGAATGCCATTAATCAACATTGTAGGTTGATGAGGACCTTATACAATTATCCTCCACAAATTATAATCAAGAGCTTGAATAAATATGCGCATGCATATCTTCAAGTATGCGTAATTTGTGCCATTAAAAAGTGGGGGACGATTTGAAGCTTGACCTTCAACAATATCCATTTCTATTGGGGCTGCCATGATCTTTTACTCAAGATCCTTGGACCTATAAGAGAGTACCGGTGCTCTGATACCACTTGTTGCCCAGAAATGGAGCCCAAGAGGGAGGATGAATTGGGTCTTTAAAAAAAATTTAAGACAATAATAAGAGGGACTAGTGGTGCTTGTGAACAATGATGAATTCAATGCAAGATGTTAGCAATAATTAAAAGAGCAAGAGAGGAAGAGAGTAATCACACACAAATACAAGGTTTATAGTGGTTCAGTGCAAACCTAGCACCTACATCTACTCCCCAAGCCACCTTTGGGAATTTCACTATAATCCAAACTAGATTACAGTTGACTTGTTTTTCACAAGGCTCACAAGTCAAAACCTAAGTTGGTTTTATCACTTAGGCTTACCAACAAACCTTAACACTTGTTTTGTCTTCGGGCTCACAAGTTAACCCTAGTTGGTTTTATCCCTTTGGCTCACCAACAAACCACAATAACCTTCTTTCAAGACACCCTTGAAAGCAAGGTCAAAACACAATAAAACAGATATACAATTTAAAACTAAAACAAACTCTCTTCAAGAGTAGATTGGAATCTTTGAAGCTCAAGTAGATGCTTTGTCTTCACTCTTCCTTGGAATCTCCTTCAAAGTGCCTCTTTTGGAATGAAATAAGGATAAGCTTGTAGGCTTTTCAAGGAATCAAACTATAAGAGGCTTTTGATGTGAAGTATTTGAGAGAATATTGGCTTTTTGGCTTTTGAATAGACTTGAATGCACTTCAATACACTTGCATATCTTTAAAATGAGGTTGGTGGAGGTTAAATATACCAAGAACCTTCCAAAAAATGGTTTGTGACCGTTGGTACCTCGGAAATAGCCATTTGGAGCTTGAAAAGCAAGTTCTACAAGCCAAAAAAATAGATCTGTTAGAGCTGTCAAGCTGCAAGTGTTGACACTTGGCTGTCAGGTGTCGACACTTGGCTGTCAAGTGTCGACACTTGATCTCTGGGTGTCGACACTTGAACATTCAAGTGTCGACACTTGATGCACATGTGTCGACACTTGATACAAAAATCCTCAAATTACAAAGTTCTGTATTTTCAAAATTCTCAGGCCTTGAGTCGACACTTGGAACCTAAGTGTCGACACTTGGAACCTAAGTGTCGACACTTGGTGTCGATACTTGGATATAGGTGTCGACACTTGGCATGCCAAGGATTTTTGTTTGTGCGAAATGCTGAAGTGTCGATACTTGACTGTCCAGGTGTCGACACTCGAGACTGAAAAATCTCAGATTCAAGTGTAAATGCCTCGAAAACATAAATATAATTCTAGAAAATATAAACACATAATATTTAAACATTTAGATGCCCTTTTTCAATGAAGAGGATGCCCGGATTTGTGAGAATTGCTCCGTGCCATTATGTGCCATAAACCATAAGTTTTTGAGATTTTGATGTGCTTTCTTCCTGAAAACTCACAACTTGAAATCCTCATTAGAATACAATATGCACTCAATGTTTTGTTATTCATCAAAATCACTGGATGGAGCTAACAATGTGCTGGTCTTACCGGAAACATTGATCCCCTACTCAATATCCCATCGACCAGGAATATTCTAGATTAGGGTTTTAAGACTTTAGGTCTCACTGGTATGATCTCATCATAACCCTAGAACCATAGTCCTAATCTATGGGGTTCATCATATCTTAATAAAATTAATAAGACACAGCGTATGATGAAAATAAAATGCCTTTATTAATTGATAATGTCAATACACTGGTTTGGGATACAAAAGAAAATCTCCTCGAAATACAACATTATGATTGGCCTTTAGGGCATAATCCTTTCACCTTATAGCTAGGAACCTCCCATGAAAAGCTCCTTGTAATTTGAAATTTCAAAGTCCTAGGAGGCTTATAAAATCTACTCCAAGTTCTCTTGTAAAGGATGATGATTTGAATGAAAAAAAAAGTTAGTTTCTTTCTTCTTCCATTTGTGTTGTCAAATGTCCTACGAGAGGGAGTGGGTGAGTGGCCCTTAGCTACTTCAAGAAAAGCATTCTCCATGCCAAGAACCATTTGTCTATCTTCTAACCCATCCAATCACCCCATCCATCATCCAAGGTGCAAGGAAGTCAATCAAAAGGGAGTCGACCAAGCTACTTCCACTCCATCAACTTCTTCTCAACTTCAACCATCATTTTATTAGTTTTCTACCTTTCAATCTCCTTCTTAACTCTACTATGGTTTGTGTAGGATCCCCGAAATTTCCAGGTTCCAAAGAAGAGGGTCTTCCAAGACAAGAAAAAGAGACAAGAAGTCCCATCATCTAAAGGGATTTCCTTGTCATCCAAGGGCTTCATCCTTGAGTGTAACATTTCCAATCTTTGAGATGTTAATGCCTCGATACCATTCTTTCAGTGTTTTTTTAGTTCTAAAATTTTAGAGAAATTAAGCCCTATCCTATGTGGTTTCTTAACCACAAAGATCCTTTTCTCTTTACTATTGTGAAGGTTCTCAATCAAGTCTAGTTTAACATGCAAATCCCTTCATGATAATTTCTATTCTTTTACATAAAAAAGTAGCCTAGCTTTACTTCATTTTTCATTTAATTTTTATTATCTCCTCTTAGATTGCATCATTCCATTTCATCCCACATCACATCTCCATTATTCCCTCACCACCTCCTTACCAAAAAATTTAAAAAAAAATTAGCGGTACCCTAATCTTCGGTGACTTCTCAGCTCGTCGATGATCCTCCCTTAATCCTATCCCCATCACCAACAAATCTTGTTTTGGCATGGTGAGGTGGCATGGCTGATTAGGCATGGAGGTTGAGGTGGCACTCCAACAAGGCTTGACTTGGCATATGGAAGGTGAAGTGATCAGCACCAATCCAATAGGTGGTGTTGATGCTCCTTCACTTAGGTTCAAGCTTTTTCCCATGGTTCATGCCTTGGCTAATTTGAACCCAACTTGACCAACTTGACTAATTACAAGACTAAATTGAAATCAAAATTATTTGACTCTTATTACAGGACTCATGCTGAAAATTAAAACAAAGTTGAAGCCAAAATTGAGTTTGGCTCATTCACTTGCAGTCCATAAGGACTTTGAATTGATTAGATTTGCTTGAAGCCTCTTTTGCATTCTAGTGCTCGCACCAGTAGACTAATCATATGGCGAGATGGAGGTGATGCAATGGGAGTCTTGGCAAGGAGAATCGACGATGGGAAGGAGATGTTGGTGGTAGCAATGGATTGCTCTATATAGGGAGAATGACTGGTAGTGGAGGAGAAGGTGGTAGCTCTTGGAATAGTGAGGGGGAAGATGTGCATGGCAATGATGGCAACATGGCATTGGGGATCAGCCAGATTGAGAAAGACAAGGAAGATGGTGGTGGTCATTGGCAGAGGGTGGCTCGGCCAAGGAGGAGTAGCGATGAGTGCCAGTAATGGCAATTAGGAGGAGGCAATTAGCATGGCCAATGATGGGATAGTTGGAACTTGGCTACCTATGGGGAGAAAATGATGGTGGAGAGAGGGGGTGATGGTGTGATGGTAGGGAAGAATGAGATGACCAATGATTGTGGCATGGAACAAGGAGTGGGGGGGTGTCAAGAAGCTTCTCCGATCGACGAGGAAGGTGCTGGTGATGATGGGCAATGGGCAATAGTGTCATCGAGCATGATCCTTTCATGGTCCATGACTTTGAGTCATGGACCAAAAACAATGGCATCTTGTGGACCATTTCAACTTCTATAGACCAAGCAGCCGGTTGGTGGACTGGCTACCTCAAAATCTATGCAAAACTTGATTATAGTGGGTTTTCCTTTATTCTAGGTTTATTTCACCTTTGATTTGAGTACCATTTCATCCATTGGATTATACAGATCAAGCTTCTCATGTTAACAAGCTTCTAAATTATAATTATTCTAATTTTCTAGGTTTTTAGGATTCTGAATATTTTTATTAATCTTGATGTACTTGCCATAGAGGAATAAACATGAATTAAATATTTTATTAAATATTTAAATAGATATGTGGTACTTTGGCTCGACATCTATTTTTGATAATTATGCTCTAATTTTATCTTTTTCAAAGGTATTTAAAAAATTATTAATTTTGCAAGAAGGTCCATTTTAATTATAAAATTAGGATTTTTAAAAGATGTTAGCACCAATAATTACTTAAAATATCTAAAATAAATGTATAAATACATGATTTATCATATTATAGGAAACACTCCATTAAAATACTTAGGCCCTTGCTCTAATCTGTTGGTGCCAAAATTTGTCAAGCATTGGAGGAGCTATAGCTATGCTAGAGTAGGTGGTGCAAGCCGTGCTCCAAGGAGTGATATGTACAAAAAAGAAGTTCCATCGATGGTGGCCCCAGTGATGGTATTCCGACGCTCAAGTCAATATTGGTACTAATAATGGGGAAGTGTAAGTGAAAAGGTTCACATATCTTAAGAATTTGCTTGGAATCTTTTGATAGGCTATGATATGCAGGGACAATTTGGTCATGGACAAGATCTTGCAAGATCCTGTAAGAGATAGTAAATCCTTCCATGCATCATATAGAGCTTTCTTGTCTACTGGTGGCATCCCATCTTTTTAAATGCATTCTTGTTGCTAGTTCACTATGTGGCATACCTCATTAAATGATGGGCTAAAATATAAGGTACTCAGACAAGCCTCCCCCATTTATCCATATCTAGCAATGATTGGGTATTTTAGGACATGACAAAGAGCTAGCCACATGGTAGAAGCTGTAGTAATGAATGTTCAGGTGTTATTCTTTTGGTACTTGAGATGGTTATGCTGCTAAGATTTTGCAAGTTGAAGTGCTTGCTAGGTATTTAAGGCCTGGGAACTTATGGCCAAATGCCTCTGGAGTGGTTTATAGGGCTTGTTGATGCCTTGAGGCATAGGAGTTGACCTCTGCCGATGCCAACTCAAGGTATCCTAGCTAAATGCCTCTAGAATGGTCTACAAAGCTCACTGATATCTTAGGGCATAGGATTTGCCTCTATCGATGCCTCTCGGGGGATCATGATTGAATGCCTCTGGAGCAATCGATAGGGCTTATTGATGCCTTGGAGCATAGGAATTGGCATCTACCGATGCCCACTTGGGGGATCATGGCTGTACACCTCTAGAATGGTCAATAAGGCTCACTAATGCCTTGGAGCATAGGAGTTGGCCTCTGCCTATGCTCTCTCGGGAGATCTGACTAAATGCTTCTAGAGCTGTTAACAGAACTCACTGATGCTTTAGGACATAGGAGTTGGCCTCTACCGATGCCTGCTCGGGGGATCATGGCAGAATGCCTGCGGAATGGTTAGCTTGGCTTGCTGATTCCTTAGGGCATAGGAGTTGGCCTCTGCCGGTGCACGCTCAGGACATCATGATTGAACACCTCTGGAGCAGTCGATAAGGCTCACTAATACCTTAGGGCATAGGAGTTGGCCTCTACTAGTGCCTACTTGGGGGATTATGACTAAACACCTCTATAGCAATCGTCCTGACATCACCCGAATGGTCGATCATGCTTTTGCAGCAGCCCTATTCATTTTAAGGTGACCCAATTTTATGTGTGGTCTATAGCTTATTCTAGCAATCAGTCCATCAGCCCGTCTTCACTATCATGGGCCCTAGTCTCTAGCCTGACCACATTTCTGACTAACAAATAGTGTTGCTTCATTATGTAACTTAAGGACAACATTATTCAAATATGACTATATAGAAAATAAGGGTCTAACTAAACAAGATATTATAGTTTGTTGTATAACAAAAGGCTATACGTGTCTTAAATGTAAGAGGTATAATTGAGAGTTGCAAGGGATGCAATTGGAAAGGATATTCCTATCCTTGAACTCATAGATGTTTGTTGTATAACACAAGGCTTCTATAAGAGATTAGGATCTCAACCCCACTAAGGAATCAAAGAAATAGCTTCCCATTTACCATAGGTGAGGGCTATGGTATTCGATGAAATAGTGGGAGACATAACTAGACTAAAGACCTCATCTAGTTATAAATGTCTTTGTGAGTGGTCTACTGATCTGACTATTCTTTAATTTAATTTTTTATTTTTACACTCATTGCATTTTTGTTGATTGGTCTGAACTATGTGGATTGGTTGAGGAACTTACAAATAATATTTGTATAGGAAAATATCGCATGCATTCTCGATACTCGTGATCCTGATTAAATCAAGGAAGATGCTTTAGAGGAAATTCACATAGAAAAATGTGGTAGACTGACAATTTAACTATCAAGTCTATTATGTTGGCCTTGACATGCAATAAGTTGCATAAGCAACATGAAGAGATGAATCCACTTTTTGTATTTTTTTAAGGAGTTGAATGGAGAGTAGGGTTCAAATTGCTGACATGAAATATTTAAGCAATTGTTTTGAACCAAGTTGACTGAGGGCTCATCCTTTCAGTCTAGTTCTTGATTATTGACTTGATCACTAGATTAAGTCAACTAGATTTTGAAATGAATGGAAAGCTCAGTCAGGATCACATTTTTCAGTCTCTTCCATATTCCTAGTCTAAGTTTGTGATTATCTATCATAAGAACAAAATGGATAGTATCCTGCCAAAGCTACTTAATATAATGAAAGTAACAGAGAGCCATATCAAGGGTGATAAAGGCTCAACTCCTTGTGGACAAGAAGAGAGGTAGGTAGGGTTCAAAGAGGATGAACTCTAAGGAAAGCATCTTCAAGAAGAAGAAGGCATAGAATATCCCTTTGGATATTACTTGTTTTCATTATAGCATGTTATACTGATTGAAACATGAAATGTAATAGAAAATATAAGAGAGAATATGTGAATATCACATTTCTCTGGGATTGTTGTAAAGAACTATTCCTAGGGGCAACATATGCATTTTAAAACTTTTCTAAAGGCATGCAGCAGCGGAAAGCAATAAAACCATTTTATCTCAGGATGTTAATTTAATTAACACAACCCCTTACCAAGATCTAGATGCATCTAGAGTAATGTAAATATGAAATTATGCAAATATTATATGAAAAATAGAATAATTCTAGAAATCACACAATGATGCAGCAAAGATAATTATGTCATACATAAAATAAGCACATGCCTTTATGACGTTCACTAGGAAGAATCGGAAGTTGCAGAAATGCCCACCTTTCAGTCGCAACCTGGGGACGGCACTGACCTATAGAAAAAATCTGTCTCTGCAAGCAGCACTCATGTACCGCCTCTACAGGTGGTTCACACCATGTAGCGTGATTTCTTCTCCTTCCTTCGAGGTGCTAGCCCCTATGGAAACTTTGTCGAGTGGACTCCTTCTTCAACTCCTTGAAGACGAGTGAGACACCTCCAACTCCTTGAAGTGCTAGTTGCTGCAATAGTGCTAGAACAGAATAAGGACTCTCCCAGTTCTCTTTAGCCCAAACCTTCAATAGAAGGTATGCACTCAGAGATCCCACCCAAAACTCACTCTACCTTGGAGATCCAATCTCACAATCTCTCAACGATCAAACAATATCTCTAACCAAGGAATATAGCAAAGTCTCAGCCTTGATCCAGATTTCTGGGTGTGGAATGTGAGGAGCATTGAATGTCAACTCTTGACCTTCTTTAGTCCTGCTTTTATAACAGCAGCACTCAAAACAATTAAGAGGACATAATGAGAGATTAATGAGTAGTTTTAGGGTCTCTTGAGATTCCAAGAAGGTTAAAAGTCTCCTGGAATTCAGCAACAGCAATTATTAAAACTCGAAACTCCCAGTATTAAATCCCATAACCATTATAGCATTTAATGAAGCATTCTTGAATATCAGCAATCTGTCAGACGAATTGACTCATCTCGAGTCGACTCATTCAAAAAGAGTCAGCTCGAACAGAAGTTTGACAACAACTTGTCAAATGAATTCGGAATGATTTCCAATCGTTCACATGCCAACAAAGTAAGAAGAAACCCTTGGTGTATGACTCCATAGGTTCAAACACTAAACTGGTAGCATGGAAATATTTTCAGTACCAGCCAAAGTCGCTATCTAGCAATGACACCCGACGTTTGGCTAGGTTGAAGGTTGCAGAGCAACATGAACCTATCGAATATGGAATAGCATTGAACTTAATCCTTGAACCTGCTAATGCTCCGGATGGGATAGGGTTAAACCGCCCAACCCTAATCAGTCCATTTCAATATGTCTCAAACAAAGAATCCCTATAACTCCTTACAAGGAGTGCCTTGGCCAAGGTCTTTCTCAATTGAGGCATATTAAGCATTCAATCCAAACCATTTAAATAGGTCAATCCTATCTCGATCCTACTACCGCTACACAAGACTTGACTGTACCCAGCAACCTTCCATCATCGGATTAGAAATCTGGGTAGTTCGGCACCTAAGCACAGTGAGTTGCTTGCAAGCTGCCATAGTGATTTTAAGTCAGAGGAATAATTCATGTCCACATTCTATTGCAAGACTCCTCTTCGACAGAAAGAAAATCTTGCATGAGAGTCATGTTCAGTGAAGTGTCAAACACAATACTTTTATGTCATACGAATGTCTCCACATTCTTTGGTTAAGAGGATAACCAACCTATATGACATACAACGAAATTTACCTGATGCATACTCATCCTATAATAATGTATCTGGTGTGGACACCAGAGGAACCAGAATAAGGCAGAGGCTTCTTAATCCTTTGTGGATCACTTAATGACATTCGAGTCCACTATAATAAAGCTTAGTCTAACTGAGTTGAGTCCTGTATTAGTCAGCTCATGTTGAGCTAGTCCAGTCCAGTATTAGTTAGCTCATATCGAGCTAATTTTATTTTTTTGAGTCCTGTCCAAACATACTGAAGACTCAAGACCACATCACACAAGTGAAGACCAAGTCCAACCAGATTGAAGACATGGAAGTTTAGCCCAAGTCCAATTCATCTTGAAGACTTGAAGACCCCAGGAGGAGAATATAAAAACAAATACAAACCAGAAGCCCTGGACCAGTCGGAAGGAAATTGGGCTAGCCTAGGCCTAGGAAAGAGTTAGGGCGCCATTCCTTATGGTGACTCTCCTCTTGGTCGGCCACTTAAGGTCACCCCCTTGGCCGACCAAGACAAGGAGAGGGAGAGCAAATCTTGGGATTTTTTCTACCTATGTTGCCTTATTTTTCTAGCTAGGGTTTGAGAGGGAAAAGGACTCCTATGTAAAGTCTAATGTACCCTTACTTGGGGCCTAAGACTAAGGGTCTATTTAAAGGACCCTAGTCTCTTGTATGAGGATTGATTTTGATATATGAATTAAACTTAAGTTCTCTTCTATTGCTTTGTGCTACCCTGCTTTGTGCTTAAAAGGTTTTATTGGTGCTTTCATCTTCCCGATGTTGCAACAGAATTCCTGCCGCCAACCATCCTTCCAGAGCCCTGGCCGCCCCCTCCAAAACTCTATTCCCCTTTACTATTTTTTCTTGTTTCCTTGTTTCCTAGTGAGTTTTCTAACTCTTGTCAGGTCGTTTGCAGGTTCCCGAGTTCCTACGAATCCAACAACTCCAGCCAAGCCTCAATCAGACCACCGAGTAGAAAACCGGGTATCCGCTAGTCTTTGGCTCGATTTTCCAGGCCGCATCCATCGAGGAACGAGAGATCCCTTCGCTGTGATCTTCATCGGGCACTTTAGATGTTGTCAGGTATACCTCCTCTGTCACCAGTAATTTTATTGTAGGAGAACTTGTCCTAACCGAGGCTTCCCAGCCCCGGCGATCCTTCTTTATAGCTTTTCTAGGTCCTAATCTGCATGCTTGACTTCTAAAATTCATATAGAATTCCCTACAACTTATTTTGAGCCAATTTTTGGGATTTAATCACTTAACTCCACATATAAAATACAAAAAAATAATTGCATGCGTATTAGTTCTGCATCATCTGGTATCAGAGCTTAGATTAGGGCTTGTTTACTACATCTTTTTCAATCTATATATGCTATGTTATTTTAGTTATTTATCCCTATTAAGAACTCAAAAAATTCTAAAATTTATTTTTATGGATTCAAAGTAATTCAAAGTATTTTCCAGAATTTTTGTAGATTTTATTTCGATATGTGAATTTTATACAAGCCAAAATACAGTCTATAAATTTTTGGCTCTGTTTTTTTCAGCAAGACAAGTTTGGAAGTTTTAGGGTTTTGTTTAGCATCTATTTGCATATCTTTTATTTTTAGTATGTTTCTAGCATATTAGGTCATTTTCTAAAAATCATATCTCTGCAAAAAAAATTTAAAAAAAAAATACATATATAAAAGCTACTAAAATATCTAACCCTAATTTGCATCATCTGCCTGCCATCATTGCATAATCTACCTTTAAGGGCACTCTTACTATATCAGATAAGGGGAGGAGTTGATAACCTCTCTTTAGCCCAAAACCACACCCCTTGCATTCGGTCCCAAGCCTAACCTAAAATTTAATAGACTTAATTTGCCCTAGTAGGCTAGGGACACCAACTGGTCGGGTCCGAGCTAAGTGTCGGATCACTGTGTCAAGCTAACCTATGTGTGCCTTGTACTTGGTGTCTAGAATGGTGGTTTAGGGATTCAATCCCGAAGGACTTGTGTGCTAGTCCACCTACCTGGCCAATCTCTGATTGGTGTCTAGGATTGGCAATCAGGGACCTAACACTCCCCTTACACATGCCTGGCTGAGTACAGGGTTACTATAGGCTAGTTTGCCACCCTGATTGAGAACTTAGTTTTGGACTCTAGGTCTAGTCAGCTGTAGTCAGTTTGATCGAGTCTTGCATGAGCACTAGATCAGGGGTTTCATATCATCCACCATCTCCACTTTTGCCTGAATCCATGGACAATCTTGAAACCCAGATTAAAGCCCTTGCTGATTAAATGGCCCAGATGACTGCCCAGTTAACTACCCAGATGACTACCCAAATGACCCAGTTAACTCAGTCCGGTACCCAAACCAACAATAGACTTGAACATCTCGCCAATAGGTTTGATCAGTTAGAAGGCCGTGTAGGGACCATAGAGAGAACCCATGGGTACAGTTTGAGCCAGATCCTAAGTCCCCTCAACCTAGGAGAACCCCTCGCCATGACCATTACTATGACCCTGACCCTAGGAGGACTCCAAACCCTAATCCATACCATGAGGTCGAACCTAGGAGAGCCCCTCATTCTGACCCATACTATAATCCTAAATCTAGGAGGACCCCAAACCCTGATCCATTCCATGAGGTTGAACCTAGGAGAGCCCCCCAGCTTGACCCATACTATAATCCTGAGCCTAGGAGGACCCCAAACCCTGATCCATACCTTGAGGCTGAACCTAGGAGAGGCCATCGTCTTGACCCAATGCTTGAGGTTTGTCCTAGAAGGCCCAATCAAGATTTTGTATACCAGGAGGATCGATCCTATAGACATGTTAAGCTTGATGCCCCAACTTTTGATGGTTGTCTAGATCTTAAGGTCTATATAGATTGGGAGGGAGAGATGGATCAATATTTTGAGTGGTATGATATGACGGAGGAGCATAAATTTAGGTTTGCTAAGCTTAAGTTGGTTCGGGAAGCCAGGTTACATTGGGCTAGTGTTGAGAGAACCCTTAGTCTAG
Organism: Areca catechu; assembly: GCA_021397845.1. Taxonomy (NCBI): domain Eukaryota; kingdom Viridiplantae; phylum Streptophyta; class Magnoliopsida; order Arecales; family Arecaceae; genus Areca; species Areca catechu. The sequence goes on from CM038043.1 coordinate 74,472,510, forward strand.
GAGGGCATGATCCTATAACCACCTGGTGGGCCATGAAGGGTAAGCTTAGGATAAGATACGTTCCATCTTCATATCAAGTGGTTTACTGGATTAGTGGCGACGATTTAATCAGGGTAACAGGAGTATAGATGAGTACATCGCGAAATTTGATCAGTATTCCATGCGATGTGATTTGAGGGAGTCTGAAGATGTTGTCTTATCTAGGTTTAGGGCTGGACTGAGAGATGACATTAAGAAGGAGCTCTATATGAGAGAGGTTAGAGACCTGGACCATGCTTACTAGATTGCTAGGGATCATGAGCATTTTCATAGAGGGCCCGTTTACCGTAGACCTGAGCCCACTAGATACCCTAGTCAGTATCCAGGAGATAGCCAGCCCCACCAGAGTCGACCTAGTCCGAGTCGACCCATTCCTAGTCAGCCAGGTTCGAGTCGATCCCAACCGAGTACTCCTTTGACCCGTAGAGATGATAGAGGAAAATCTATAGAGGTACATAGGAGTAACAACCCCCAGAAGACCTATTATAAATGCAAGAAACCAGGCCACTTTATGCACCAATGTCCACCGCCCTACACTTAGGTGAGCTAGTGGAAGAAGAGCCTAAACCTGTTGCTGAACCTGAGGGAGAGGTTTATGAGGCTAATGATTAGTTAATAGATGAGTATGAAGGTAAGGAGGTGGAACCTGAGTCTGAGAACCAATTAGGAGTGGTTAGGTGTATCTTAACCCAAACCCCAGTTAAGGAAGATTGGCGTAGGACTAGCATCCTACAGACTTTTGTTAAGGTAGGGGGTAAGGTTCTTAAGATCATCATAGACAGTGGGAGTTGTGTCAATGCCGTCTCTGCCAATATCGTTAAATCTTTAGGATTAACCACAGTTCCCCATCCTAACCCATACAACGTTTCTTGGATAGATTCTACCTCCATCCAGATTCAAGCTAGGTGCCAAATCTTAATTAGATTGCAAACCTATGAGAAAAAGATTTGGTGTGATGTCATCCCCATGGAAGTAAGTAATATCATTCTAGGTCGACATTGGCTTTTTGATCATGATGCAACCCTGTATGGTCGAACCAATGTTTGTGCTTTTAAATACCATGGGAATAAGTTTGTTATCAATCCAGCTCCCCCTAGAGACCCAGTTAAGAGGGGTTCTAGTAGCCTTAAGGACAAGAAACCTAGAGTTAACCTGATTAAGGCTAGGGAGTTAGAAAAGGAGATTGCTGAGGGTAACCCTAGTTGGATCTTGACCTCCAAGGAAATACTAGAGCCGACCCAAAAGGAACACCCTAAAGAAATTGTTGAAGCTCTGAAAGAATTTGAGGATGTCTTCCCTGAGGATTTACCTGATCAACTACCATCCCTTAGAGACATCCAGCATGTAATATACTTAGTTCCAAGAGCCACTTTACCAAACCTTCCTCACTATAGACTGAATCCCAGTGAGCATCAAGAATTACAGAAACAAGTGGGAGAATTGCTTAGGAAGGGTTTCATTAGGGAGAGCCTGAGTCCATGTACAGTCCTTGCTCTACTGACCCTTAAGAAAGATGGTACCTAGAGGATGTGTGTAGATAGTAGAGCTATTAACAAGATTACTGTGAAGTATAGGTTTCCCATCCCTTGATTAGATGATATGTTAGACATGATGGCTGGAGCCAAAGTTTTCTCCAAGCTAGACCTTAAGAGCGGCTATCATCAGGTTAGGATTAGACCTGGGAATGAGTGGAAAACTACTTTCAAGACTAAGGATGGCCTGTTTGAGTGGGTTGTAATGCCTTTCAGACTTTCCAATGCACCAAGTACTTTTACGAGGATTATGACCCAGGTCCTGAAAGAGTATACCGAAAAATTTATTGTGGTCTACTTTGATGATATTTTGATTTATAGCAGGACTAAGAAGGACCACCTTAGTCATCTAAGACTAGTATGCCAAACCCTTAGGGAGAATAGCCTCTATGCTAACTTTAAGAAGTGTGATTTCATGACACATAGGGTTATCTTCCTAGGTTTTGTTGTCACCCCTGAGGGAGTTTCTGCAGATGCAAAGTTTAGGGCAATTGATGAGTGGCCTATACCCTCCAGTGTCCATGATATGCATAGTTTCCATGGCCTGGCAACCTTTTACAGGAGATTTATTAGGGATATTAGTACAGTCATCGCACCTATCACTGATTGCATTAGGAAGGATACATTTGAGTGGACCAAAGAGATGATAAGGCCTTCCTAGAGCTTAAGGATAAGATGACCCATGCACCCATCCTTAGATTACCTGACTTCACTAAGGTGTTTGAGGTCGCTTGCGACACCTCGGAAGTAGGAATAGGTGGGGTACTAAGTCGAGAGAATCATCCTGTAGCCTTCTTCAGTGAAAAGTTGAATGAGGCTAAACTTAAGTACTCTACCTATGAAAAGAAATTTTATACGGTAGTCCAGGCCCTTAGATATTCGAGACATTACTTACTACAGCAGGAGTTTGTCTTATTTTCTGACCATGAGGCACTCCAGTTCTTGAACTCCCAAAAGAAACTAAACCACGGCACGGTAAATGGATTGAGTACATTCAGGCTTACACTTTTGTCTTGAAGCACCGTGCCGGCACTGAAAATAAGGTAGCAGATGCCCTGAGCCGTAGGTCTAAACTGTTACGATCAGTTAGCACTCAAGTCATAGGGTTTGATAGGTTAAAGGATGAATATGAAACCTGCCCAGACTTTGGAGACATTTACCAGACCCTCAGGCTAGGACCATCCAATACCCATAGTAAATATACCATTCAGGATGGCTACCTTTTCTAGAACAATCGACTCTATATACCCAAAACTTTCCTTAGAGAATTCCTAATTTGGGAGACCCGTGCTGGAGGATTAGCTGGTCACTTTGGAAGAAATAAGACAATCTTAGCAATAGAGGACTAGTTCTTTTGGCCAGGATTGAAAAGGCACGTTGCACAAATTGTAGCCAGATGTAGGACTTGTGCTGTTGCAAAATAGCAGAAGCAGAACACTGGTCTTTACACACCTTTACCAGTGCCTGATCGCCCTTGGCAAGACCAAGTATGGACTTCATGTTAGGATTACCTAAGATCCAGAAGAGACATGATTCTATCTTAGTAGTGGTCGATAGGTTCTCTAAGATGGCTCACTTCATCCCCTGTTCCCAGACCTTTGATGCATCTAGAGTAGCCAAGCTTTTCTTAGATCATATGGTTAAACTCCATGGCATACCCAAGACCATCATATCTGATAGGGATGTTAGGTTCACCAGTTATTTCTGGATGAACTTATGGCACCTGTTAGGGACCAAGCTTAAGTTTTCTACAGCCTACCATCCTCAAATAGATGGCCAAACTGAAGTGGTGAACCATAGTTTAGGAAACCTCCTTAGATGCCTGGTAGGTGAACATGTTGGAACTTGGGATCTATTATTGCCTAGATCAGAGTTTGCCTACAACAGTTCAGTAAATAGGACAACGGGTAAGAGTCCTTTTGAGATAGTCCATGGGTACCAGCTTAATCGCCCCATTGATCTGATTCCTTTACCTATTCATGCACAAGTCTCAGAGTATGCAGAGTCTTTTGCACAGTATATTAGAGACTTGCACAAGGACATTAGCCAAAAGATAAACCTAAGCAATGAAACTTATAAAAAATTGGTTAATTCCCGAAGAAGGATCAACGAATTTGATGTAGGGGATTCTGTCATAATTAGGCTTAGGCCTGAGTGGTTCCCCCCTCGGACCGTTAAGAAGCTTCATGCTCGTGGAGTTGGACCTTTTAAAGTGTTAAAAAAGGTTGGTTCAAATGCCTATGTGTTAGACTTGCCTTCGGATATGGGCATTAGTTCTACCTTTAATATTACAGACCTGGTTGAGTACAGGGAACCAGCAACAATACCCAGTGAGGCTTTCGGACCTATCCCTTCTATTGAGAGTGATCCTTACCCAGAGTGTCCACCAATTAATTGGCCTGAGAGAGGAGAATGGATCGAGTGTATCCTAGACGATTAAGCCATTACGACCCGGGGCCGTGGCTATTAACGCTACCTGGTCTGATGGCAAGGCCAGCCAGAGTCGGACGATTAATGGATTTCTTGAGAGGACTTGCAACACCTCAACCCAAACCTTATCGAGAGATATGTGAGCCAGTCTGATCTTCACTCGACAGGGTCGAGTTCCTCCCACCACGGGAGAATTGGTGCGGACACCAGAGGCACCAGAATAAGGCAGAGGTTTCTCAACCCTCTGTGGATCACTTAATGACATTCGAGTCCACTGTAATAGAGCTTAGTTCAGCTGAGTTGAGTCCTGTATTAGTCAGCTTATGTTGAGCTAGTCCAGTCCAGTATTAGTCAGCTCATGTTGAGCGAATTTTATTTTTTTGAGTCTTATCCAAGCATACTGAAGACTCAAGACCACATCATACAAGTGAAGACCAAGTCCAACCAGATTGAAGACATGGAAGTTTAGCCCAAGTCCAACCCATCTTGAAGACTTGAAGACCCCAGGAGGAGAATATAAAAACAAATACAAACCAGAAGACCTGGACCAGCCAGAAGGAAATTGGGCCAGCCCAGGCCAAGGAAAGGGTTAGGGCGCCATTCCTTATGTTGACTCTCCTCTTTGTCGGCCACTTAAGGTCACCCCCTTGGCCGACCAAGAGAAGGAGAGGGAGAGCAAATCTTGGGATTTTTTCTACCTATGTTGCCTTATTTTCCTAGCTAGGGTTTGAGAGGGAAAAGGACTCCTATGTAAAGTCTAATGTACCCTTACTTGGGGCCCAAGACTAAGGGTCTATTTAAAGGACCCTAGTCTCTTGTATGAGGATTGATTTTGATATATGAATTAAACTTGAGTTCTATTCTATTGCTTTGTGCTACCCTGCTTTGTGCTTAAGGGGTTTTATTGGTGCTTTCATCTTCCCGGTGTTGCAACAGAATTCCTGCCGCCAACCATCCTTCCAGAGCCCTGGCCGCCCCCTCCAAAACTCTATTCACCTTTGTTATTTTTCCTAGTTTCCTTGTTCCCTAGTGAGTTTTCTAACCCTTGACAGGTCATTTGCGGGTCCTCGAGTTCCGACGAATTCAACGACTCCAGCCAAGCCTCAATCGGACCACCTAGCAGAAAGCCGGGTATCCGTGGGTCTTTGGCTCGGATTTTCAGGTCGCATCCATCGAGGAACAAGAGATCCCTTCCCTACAATCTTCATCGGGAACTTCAGACATTGTCAGGTACACCCCCTCTGCCACCAGTAATTTTATTGTAGGAGAACTTGCCCTAACCGAGGCTTCTCAGTCCTAGCGATCCTTCTTTATTGCTTTTCTAGGTCCTAATTTGCATGCTTGACTTCTAAAATTTATATAAAATTTCCTACAACTTATTTTGAGCCATTTTTTGAGTTTTAATCACTTAACTCCACATATAAAAAATATAAAAATAATCGCATGCATATTAGTTCCGCATTAGTATCATTCGATCATGAACAATTTAAGAACTACTCGATATATCCTCTTATATCAAGTACAAGGAAGTTCTAAGGACTTCATCATACAAGAGTTCATATTAAGGAAAATGCACCTGTGATGAATTGCCAAAAGATAACTTTTATTTATATCAAAATTCATATCCAATATATAAATAGCACAACCAGCTATAGTCTAGATGATTGGCTTTGGAAAACAATTCCCAACAACTCCCACTTGGACTAAAGCCAATCAGTACAGAATCACATTCCCATTTTTCAATTATGATCTTTAAACTCTTGAATTATGATTATTTTAGTGAAGGAGTCGACCAGATTTTTTTTTTCATCGATTTTCAGAAGGTCGATGTCCCCTCGTGCCATAATCTCTCGCACGAGGTGGTAGCAGTGCAAAATGTGCTTGGTGCATTGATGGGACTTTGGCTATTTGGCTTGAGCTATGGCTCCAGTGCTGTCACAAAATACTAGAACAGGGCCATCCAGGGAAGGTGCCACTCCTAGCTCGCCTAGGAACTTTCGTAGCCATACAACTTCCTTCGCTGCATTTGATGCTGTAATGTATTCTACTTCGTAAATCGAGTCTGCCACTGTGTGTTGCTTGGAACTTTTCTAGTAGATGGCTCCTCCATTTAGGGTAAATACAAAGCCCGACACACTTTTGCTATCATCTCTATCTAACTGACTTGAATCAATATAACCGACAAGTTTTAAGTTAGGCTCTCCATAGATAAGCCATTGGTCTTTAGTATTTCTCAAATACTTTATGATGATTTTTACCACCTTTCAATACACTTCACCTAGGTCAGACTAGTATCTGCTCACTACTCCTAGTGAGTATGCCACGTCTGAACTAGTACATGTCATTGCATATATTATAGATCCCACTGTCGAAGCATGTGGAACTCTACTCATACGCTCTCCTCAGGAGTTGATGCACAATCCTTTTTGTAGAGAGTGATTCCATGGCCTATCGAAAGATAGCCTTTCTTGAAATTTTCCATGCTGAACCATTTCAGCACGGTATCAATATACATTGACTGGGACAGTCCCAGAAGTCTTGAAGATCTATCTTTATAGATATTCATCCCTAGGATGTAGGAGGCTTCACCCAAGTCCTTCATAAAGAACTGAGATGACAACCAGACTTTTATTTCCTGTAGTGCAGGGATGTCATTCTCGATTAAGAGAATGTCATCCGCATACAATACAAGGCATACAACCATAGAACCATTAGCCCACTTATAAATACAAGGTTCTTTTCCGTTCTTAACAAAGCCATATGACTTGATACACTTATCAAATCGCATGTTCCAACTCCGAGATGCCTGCTTTAGTCGATAAATAGACCTTTGGAGCTTGCAAACCTTTGACTCCTCTATGGATGTGAACCCTTCAATGGTGGGGACATCAAAACCCATTCGGGTTTTCATTTTTTTTATCCCAGATTTTCTTTTTATTTTTTTTTCTTATTCTACCTATTCCGTGTATCCCCGCTATTCCAACTTTATCCTTCTTTTATTCATGATTTATTCCATGTTTATCCCTGTCATTTTTTTCCTCCTAGAAAACTCCTAAAACTCCATTTTTTCTCCATTTTTCTTCCCGTTTGTCCTGGATCTGCCACGCCTGACCACCGGCACCCCCCTGACATCCGTCCACCTTCCTCGGTGATGTTGGGAATTGTGTCCCAAAGCCAATCGCCTGGGTTGTAGGCGGTTGTGCTAAGTATTGTACTTTTTCAATGAATTAATAAAATATTATTTTTGGCAGCTCATCACATATTGTATTTCCTTAAGAGAACTCTTTCCTATGTGATGAAGTCCTTAGGACTACACTGACGTCGATATAGAGAGGATGTATCGAGTGGTCCTTAAACCCGGTTCACAACCAAAGGATATATTATACTGGACGGCAATATATCAAGTATAGGTTGTTGTAGTTCATATCGTTTGGTTGTCCTCTTGACCAAATAAGTGTGGTGACACTGATGTGATCTGCAAGTGGGATATATGTGATATCTCATTGAACGTGACTCCGTGCAGTCCCTTTCTGCCAAAGGGATACTCACGATTGGATATGGGTATAAGTGTCCCTCTGACCTGAGGTCATCACGGTAGCTTGCAAGCAACTCCCTATGCTTTGGTGCCGGATTACCCGGATTTTTAATCCGGTGATGGAAGGTTTCTGGGTACAGGCAAGTACTTGTGGAGCAGTGATGGACCAAGATGGAATTGACCTGTCCAAACAGTTTGGATTGAATGTCTCGCAGTATCTCAATTTAGCAAATCCTCGGCCGGGGTAGCCCTAGTGAAGAGTCACTGGGCTTGCGAGGTTGAGACACGTAGTCGACTGACTCAGTCTGGGTTGGCAGCCCAATCTCAGTCGTCTAGAGCATTAGAGGTCAAAGGGATGAATTATACGGTAACCATATGCCAGAGGTTCGATAGTTTGCTCCCGCATCTTCGACCTATCCGGACGCCGGGACCCATTGCTAGATGGTTTCCTATGCTGGTACTAAAAATTGTTCTAGTGCTACTGTTTAAGTTCGAACCTATGAGGTCACACGCCACAGAGGATAACTCTCTGATCCGGATACCGATTACGATTGGGAATCGTCTCGGTTTTATGGTCACAGTATTTTTTAGCACTCTTTTCCCCGTCTTGCCCTTGTCTGTGTCGACCGGAAAATGTTTCGAGTTGACAAGCTCTGCGCCAGGATTTTTCTGAATCAGTTTTGAACTGATTCGGAGTTCGTTTCGGCCGCCCATTGGTTGTGAACCAATTTTATTCCCTGAACCAGGTTCAATTGGATTGAACCACCGTTGGGTTTGAACCAAATTGATTTAATGGGATTGGACCAATTTTGGTTGGACCGGTTTTGGATGAACCGGCGTTTTCATTTCCACTGACCATTTTACACGTTGGAATTTTCTTTTCGCTGGAAGCCAGGCCAAACGACCGAACATGCCTTGACGGGGCGTCCCTTCTCCTCCCTCCACCTGCTGCCTTCTCTCCCCTTTAATCTCTCTTTTATTGCTGGTTAATTGGATGAACGATAGCTGCAATCTCTTCCTCTCCCAACACCTTTTATAAAACCCCTCTTGCTATCCCCTGTTTAAAAGGATAGATATATTTCTGCTGGGTTGGTTTTGCATCGTGTGAAGAGAACAGCAAGTGCTGTTCTTCTTAGAGTTTACAAATCCCCTGAGACCTTGATTCCTTCCATTGGGTATTACAAGGGCTGGGTTTAGGAGGGTGTGAGAGAGAGTTTTCCCATTGTTTCAAGTGCTCCAAAAATCCCTGCTGCAGCAATTCTGTTTTGCTACAGCAACCTGTGACCGTGAACCATCTTCCGGCGGCTAGCACCGCGCATGGAGAGGGATCGGAGAGCCCCGGGCATGTCTCCCCTCTAGAGGGAGTATTCTTCTACTCCTCGGAGAAAACCACGCGAGCCGGGATCGCTCCAGTTGCCCGAAATCCAACGACGAAGACAGCTACTCTGTTCTGCTGCCATTTTCGTGCAGCAGACTTCGATGAATTTTTACGATTTATTGGCTTAGTTTTTCTTGTAGAAACCAGTGCCAAATCGAAGAGGACTTCCTTAAGAATCTACAGCTCAAATTTGGGAGCGATCGGAGGTCCGGAAGGCGGCGTTCCGGGGACTTTTCGGAAGCCCAGTTTTCAGCCCAAGGTGGAAGACGACTGGAATAACTTTATTCCAGTTATTCCAGTCTATTCCAGGTTTATCCCAGACTTATTCCAGCTGGGAATAAGGTATGTTTTTGGGTTTTAATTTCGGTGCATGTGTAAATCTAGATTTATTAAAATATTTATAAATATTATATGTCCTGTATCATGCCAATACATGCATCTTGCATATGCTAGATCCTGTGCGGAGTAGGTATTTTCCGCATTTATTAAAAATGTTTTAAAATCTTACCTATTCCCTGTGCTGTTGCATGCTTAGCGTAGGCACCTGCAACCATGTTTTTACTATCAGGTGATAATCTTCTCGTGGGAACACCAATGAATCCCACAAACTACCCATGGCCGTTTCCCCCCATGCGGCTTTGCCCATGTCGCGCCCCTCTCCACCGCGCCGCCCCTGCTGCCACCGTGTCACGCCCTCTCCACCGCGCCGCCAATTGCCACTTGCTCCACCGTTGCTCCCTCCCGTTCGGAAGACCCATGGTCAAGCCATGCTCATGGCTGGTCTCCACCATCTCCGTCGTCGCCACCGGCCATGCCACCGCCATGCCGCCGCACTCCACCAGCCGCTGGTCATGCCGCCTCCTTCCACCAACCGCCGCCACCAGCAAAGTCTTCCGAAGACCCTCTTCTCCGTCCGCCGCCCCTGTTCTACGATCACAAAAGGAGTTTTCTGCACAGATCTCAGAGCAAAACAATTTTGCATGATTTCCAAAGTGCATGCTTCTCAAAGCAAGAATTTTTTGTGCAATCATCAAGCCTGCATGGATTTCAGATTAACTTAGCATGGATCTTGATGAATTTGGATTTTATTTTATTTGTTTTAAATATGGATGTATGGACCAATTGAGAATTTTTTTTAAATTAGTTTTAGATTAGGATTAGTTTTATTTTCCACCATGCAGGGAGGATTGTGTTTAGATTTCTACCATGTTTTCAGGCTACAAACAAAGCAAGTTTAGGATGTCACTTTTTTTTGGGTGCATGCCTTGTATTCTTTACTTGGACCCCAAGTTTTGTAAGCCTATATAAAGGCACCCCATCTCTTAAATAAAATATGATGATGAATATGAATTTTTGAAAAGTGTGTTCTTGGTTCTACCTCCGTCAGGAGTGGGCATGAGGCCCGTTTTTCCTTCACCTATAGGTGTCGAGGGGTGTGAGGCCCCAGTTATCTTCTCCCTTGCTGAGTCCCCTCTATGATCTGGGAGCTTCTCCTTCACGACCCCAGGTAGCGATTTGGGTGGGATGCCCTTGGCTCCGCATGTAGTGAGATGGGTGGGATGCCCTAGACTGCATGTAGTAGGTTGGGTGAGATGCCCTAGAGGTGCGACATCTCTCCATGAAGGTAAGTTCCAAGTCCATAGAGTATCCATCTTTCTTGCCCCCACATATTTTTTTCTTTTTTTTGACCCTAATCACAGGAGACTTCTCAGCTCTCCAACGATCCTCCTAGCTACCCCCTTTCGTCCTGCATCAATTTTGGTATCAGAGCAGGAGAGGATTAGGGTTGAAAAAAAAATGGAAAAAAAGAAGAGAGAAAAAAAAATTACAGCGAGCCTGACTTGACGGAGTCGAGTTTTCCCCATCCTAGGGGAATGATGGGGACAACAAAACCCATCTAGATTTTTGTTTTTTTTTCTCCAAGATTTTCTTTTTATTTTTTATTTTCTTAATCCACCTATTCCATGTGCCCCCGCTATTCCAACTTTATCCTTCTTTTATTCCTCACTTATTCCATGTTTATCCATGTCATCTTCTTCCTCCTAGAAAACTCCCAGAACTCCATTTTTTCTCCATGTTTTTTCTCGTTCATCCCGGATCTGCCATGCCCGACCACCAGCGCCCCCCCGACATCCATCCACCTTCCCCGGTGATAATCTTCTCGTGGGAATGCCGGTAAATCACACGAACTGCTTACGGCCATTTCCCCCCATGCGGCTCCACCCATCTCGCGCCCCTCTCCACCGCGCCATCGACCACTGCCCTTGCTGCCACCATGCCGCACCCTCTCCACCATGCCGCCAATCGCCGCCCAGCTCCACCATCGCTCCCTCCCATTTGAAAGACCCACGGCCAAGCCATGCTCATGGACGGTCTCCACCGTCGCCACCGGCCGTGCCGCCACCCTCCACCAGTAATCGACCGTGCCGCCTCCTTCCACCAGCCACCGGCATCGACGAAGTCTCCCGAAGACCCTCTTCTACATCCGCCGCCCCTGTTCCATGGTCATAGGAGTTTTCTGCACATATCTCAGAGCAGAACAAATTTTCACGATTTCCAAAGTGCATGCTTCTCAGAGCAAGAATTTTCTGCACAGTCATCAAGCTTGCATGGATTTCAGAGTAACTCAGCATGGATATTGATGAATTTAGACTTTATTTTTTTTATTTTAAATCTAGATGTATGGACCAGTTGGGAAGTTTTTTTAAATTAGTTTTAGATTAGGATTAGTTTTATTTTCCACCATACAGGGAGGATTGTGTTTAGATTTCTACCATATTTTCAGGCTGCAAACAAAGCAGGTTTGGGATGTCACCTTTTTTTGGGCTGCATGCCTTGCATTATTTACTTGGACCCTAAGTTTTGTAAACCTATATAAAGGCACCTCCTCTCTTGAATAAAATATGATGATGAATATGAATTTTTGAAAAGTGTGTTCTTGGTTCTACCTCCGTCAGGAGTGGGCATGAGGCCCATTTTTCCTTCACCTATGGGTGTCGAGGGGTGTGAGGCCCCAGTTATCTTCTTCCTTGCTGAGTCCCCTCTATGATCTTGGAGCTTCTCCTTCACGGCCATAGGTAGCGATTTGGGTGGGACGTCCTAGGCTCTGCATGTAGTGAGATGAGTGGGACACCCTAGACTATATGTAGTAGGGTGGGTGAGATGCCCTAGAAGTGCGATGTCTCTCCATGATGGTAAGTTCCACGTCTATAGAGTATCCATCTTTCCTGCCCCCACATATTTTTTCTACCTTTTGACCCTAATCACAGGAGACTTCTCAGCTCTCCAACGATCCTCCTAGCTACCCCCTTTAGTACTGCATCATTCAGGTTACATCATATGCACCTCCTCTTCCAACTCACCATTTAGGACGGCTGTTCAGACATCCATTTGCCAAATTTCATAGTCAAAGTATGCAGCTAAAGTAAGCATAATCCAAATGAATTTGAGCATCGCCACAAGAAAAAATGTCTCGTCATAGTCAATACCATAATGTTGACGATATTCCTTGGCAACCAGATGGGCTTTGTAGGTCTTCACCCTTCCGTCTGTGCCTCGTTTCCTTTTGAAAATCCATCCACACCCAATGAGTTTTATCCCTTCAAGTGGATCAACTAATGTCCACACATTATTAATCTCCATGGACTCAATTTTGGATTTCATGGCTTCTAGCCACTTATCAGAGTCGGTCCTTTGTAGAGCATCCATATAGGTGATCGGATCCTCATTATTTTCATCAAGTTCAATGGGATCTCCGTCCTAGACCAAGAAACCGTAGTATCTATCCGGTTGATGTGGTACTTTACCGGATCTCCTTAATGGGTGCTCAATGGGCTCCAGATTTGAATTAGTTAATTCCAGTTCTGAGGTGTCTCCTAAATGTGTTGGTTGTTATACCAATTGAACTTCACTAAGTTCAATCTTAATGGCTACAGTTCCTTCACTAAGGAACTCCTTTTCCAAAAAGATAGTCCTAAGACTAACAAACAGCTTTTGTTCATCAGGCAAGTAAAAGAAATACCTTTTAGACTTGTTGCCCAGGTGGCTTTCCCAAGAGGGGGATGAATTGGGAATTGAAAATTTTAAGCAATTATGTAATTTTTGAAATTCCTTTTAAGGTGTTAAGTGCTGTGACAAAATAATTAATTGCAAAAACTAAACCAAATCAAAGGAGCATAATACAAACACACAATAATTATAGTGGTTCAGAGCAACACAACTCCTACGTCCGCTACCCAAGATTACCACTTGGGATTTCTACTATATCCCCCACCGGAATACAGTTGGATAGTTTTTATAGGCTCACAATCCAAACCTCTACACTTTGGTTTTACCAGGATCACCAAAGAAACCCAACTTGGTTTTACCAGGATCACCAATAACCTAACACTTGGTTTTTAACAAAGGCTCACCAAAAACCTATTTGGATTTTCAATCGGGCTCACCAATAACCTAATAATTCAAAAATGAATTGAAAAAAAAAGCAACAGAATGATAAACAAATTTTTGTCACATGGTTACCGATGCAGCTCGAGAGAAGCCCACTTGAATGCACTTCAATGCACTTTAATGGCTTCTTTTACTTCTTTACTAAGTGCTTCAAGATTTAGATGAAAGTTGGTGAAGACTTGAAGGCTAACTTGAATGCTCTTAGTGCTATTCTCTTTGTTGGTAGGTTTGATATTCAATAAAGCATTAACTCTTTGAAAAACTTACTAACTCTTTCTTCAACTTCTTTTTTAAAAGTTCAAATCCCTCAAATATATGGCCTTCCATCATTCCAAGGTAGTTTAAGTCATTGTTGACTGTTGGGATGTGATGGGAGAAGGGAGATCACTGGTTCTCAACCTCTTATTATCTGTTGCTTGGAAGTCGTGAGAGAGAAAGGAGGGAACAAGCTTTCACGGATTTTTCTCCACATGCGTGTGATATGTTTTTGCTGGTCATGTGATGTGGTGAGGGGAAGAGAGAAAAAGCAACAGGATGTTGAAGTCCATGTGAAGGGAAGAAGGGTAGTAACAGGATGTTGCTAGCCGTGAGAGCTTGGTGATTTCCTTGTTTACACGATGGTCTTCCTTTTCTCTTGGTTGATGCCATCACGGGTTTTCTTAGCGCCTCTTATTTTCTAGTTTTTGGAAGTCTGTGGCTTATGGTGTGATGAAGAAAAATAGGGCATGAGTTTTGTTGAAAATAAAGATATAAGAGAAGAGCAGAGGGTTTGGGACGAATTTCTAAGTGTAGAAATTCATATAGTTCCTGTGTAATCCTTCCCTGTTTTTGTTTCCGATTTGTGTGCTCTTGGTGGATTTTGGGCAGTCTTGGAGAAGACTGTTCATAAAGATCTCTTTGGTCTTCCCTGCTCCACCTGTCCATGATCAATTTATTGAATTACGGTGGACTAGCATCCATCCGGAAGTCGGATCAGTGAGAGCCCGTGCATGGATACTCTAGAGGGTGGATGCTTGGACACCTCAAGAGACTACATCATTCTTCTTCATCTTGCTATGTTGCAGATCTTATTTGTAGTTGAAGGAGTTCAACCGGTTGCTGATCTATTCAAAAGTTACGAGGAGTTGACTTTTTTTTTGCTTCGATCAGGTATATTTTATTTTGGTTATCATGTATGCCTAAATCTAGTTGTTATCATATGATTTATTATTATTGCACTTGCCTATTCATGCCTGTATATTTTGTTACATGCATCATGATATGTTAGATCCTGTGCATAAGTAGGTACTTTCCGCTGCATGCTTAAAAATTTTTAATTATGTAATACCTGCTCCCTAGTATAGCATGTCTAGGGAGGCTTCCGTTGCACTAGGTTTTCCTTCAAGTGGTATCAGAGTCACAGGTTCTTGTGTAGCATATCATGATTGCATGTATTAGGGATTACTTTTAAAAACCTAGTTGAGACCTTCACCATGGCCGTGTGTCCAGATTAATCAGAGTTTAAAACACCTAATTTTTATGGCACGAGGCAGTTCATCTATGTTGGCCTTTTCAAAAGGATCCTTAAAGGAAACCTGTGGTATTAAAAATATTTTAATCCTAATACATGAATATACATTGGCATGTTTATAATTGTTTAGGCTTGTAATATTATAATTGATATGATGAAACTAGATATGGTGCATGAAACATGTAAAAGAAGTTTTACATGAATTTAATTAAAAATGTTTTAATTAAAAGATGGCTTATAATCTAATAATTATGAATTTAAAGATTAATTAAATGACAAGTCTAATTAGGGTTTATGAAACCTAATGTCATTTGAATATGCCATCTGGGTTAATTGGGTTAGCTTTCTGATTGGGTCCATTTATTGGGTTAGACCTAAGGTTAGTTGAATTGGACTTAAGAGAACTAATCAAATGTAGATTAAGGACCTTCTCTTTAGTATCTATCTAATAGTTAGATAGATTAGTCCATTCTTCTAAATGGAACTAATTAGTGGCTCTGTGGTAAGCCCGAGTCCTTAGGCTGGTCTAATCAAGTTTGGTAAATTGATTGGTGTCTGGCAGGTTTAGCATTTTTGATCATGGTTGCATGAGGCTACCTCTTTCCTGGCCAACTTGGTTGGTGTCTAGGAAAGATGGTTGGCGGATACTCACCCATGATCTCACCTACCTGGACAATCCGGTCAACCAGAACTGATTAGAAAAGCTTATTGATTCGAGTTAGCCCATGTCACCCAAGTTGATTAGCCTGTCTCGTCTTTAGGTGCCCATGGACCAACTTGTTGAATTTAGTTCAACTCTCCTGAGAATTGATTTGATCAGTGGGAGGTTGGTCCATGTTCTTCTGTCTATTCTTCTATCACAATTTAATTAAAATCCTCTAAAATTATTAGGTCTTGAAAAAGACCTAATCAATGAGTTGATGGTATCTTAGCCTCCCATTGAGTGGGTTAGTAATGAGTCCTTTAGCTTGGTGTACATCGGCAGTTCCATAGAACGGGTGTGCATCCGGTTACTGGAATTAGTCTTCCATGGATGATGGTTCAGTGTAACCTTCTTAACGGTGATCAGGTGGGCCGGCCATAGTCAGACTTGGTCATTCATTAGCTGGAAGTATTGGATTTGTCATATTAATGGTTGGACCTAACCAGAGACCCGCAATAGGAGGCCCCTAGGTCGATTGGGGGTTATATGGGGCAAAATTTATTACTGGAAGTTGCTTAGGGAAGCAATTGGTTAGAAAACCTACCTTTAGACGCGTATGGGTGAGCTGGCCATAGTCAGGCTCATACGTGGTCTATTAGATTTCAGTACCCACTATGAAATGGTGATTTCACGGATTGGAGTTAGAGGCTCCCAATCTGAAAAATTAGTAGGAGGGACCTTTAGACTAAAGTCCAAGTCTTTTGGTTTAATTGATTAATTCATATATTGATATGGTCTTAGACTTTCCTTCAGATGTCTTCAAACCTTTCGCTCTGGTCACTTCTCAACAACGAGAAGTTAAAGGGTCCCAATTTCGATAGCTGGTATCGAAGATTGAGGATAGTCCTGGAGCACGAGTGGATCCTTTATGTGATAACGGATCTAGCACCCAAAATCCCTTCTGCCAATGCTCGGAGTTCGGTAAGGGACACTTATTTGAAGTGGGTTTCTGATCGGACTACTGTCTGATGCATAATATTGGCAGCGATGAACAACGAGTTCAGTCACAAAATTCGAGGAGGCCCAGCTAGACGAGATTCTTCAAAAGTTGAAGGAATCTTTCGGCATGCCAGATGATGTGGAGTGGTGCAAAGTGTATTATGCCATCTATGATGAGGAATGGCGGTTCAGTCACTGATCATGTATTGTACATGATCATGATGATCGAATGATTGAGTAAGCTCAGATGTCCCTTGCACGAGCAACTCGGCAAGGATGTGATCCTGAATTCTCTACCCTCCTTCTATCTTGACCTTCTCGATCATTATAAAATGATTAACCTGCAGTCAATTACCATGGTTTGATGGAGTTGTTGCAGACTTATGAGAAGGACCACCAACTGATGGTGAATTTAGTAGGAGGTCATAGAGGTCATTGTCCATTTAAGAAAGGGAAGAAGAAAGGTAAGGGAAAGAAGGTGCAGAGTGCTCCTGGCCCAAGTCAGGCCAAGAAAGTGAAAGCTGATCAAGTTGGGGCAGAGTGCTATTATAAAAAGCAGGGACACTGGAAGAGGAACTATCCTCTTTATCAGGCGTCCATAGACCCGGACAGCCCAAGGATGGAAAATGTCAGTAACTTGAATCTATGGCACTGTAGGCTAGGTCATGTTAACTAGAATAAAATAAACAAATTACGAGGAGATGGCCTCCTCGAGGTCAGTGATTCTGTCTCACTACCCACTTGTGAATCCTGTTTGCTTGGTTAAATGACCAAGTCACCTTTTACTGGAAAAGGTGAATGAGCTACATAACTTATGAGTCTCGTACATGCTAATGTATGCGTACCCATGACAGTTAGTGCTAGAGATGGATACCGATATTTCATTATATTTATAGACGACCTTTCGATGTTTGGTTATGTCTTCTTGATGAGATATAAATCTGAGTCGTTGAAATATTCAAACGATATCGTAATGAAGTAGAAAACAAACTTGAAAAAGTATTAAAACCCTTCGATCTAATTAAGGCGGTGAATACCTATTCAATTAGTTCATGACATATCTTTAGGAGAATGTGATTCTCTCTTAGTGAACTCCTCCAGGAATACCTCAGTTGAATGGTATGTCCGAAAGGAGGAATCGAACCTTATTGAACATGGTTCGATCCATGATGGGCTTTGCAACTCTGCCGCTGTCCTTTTGGGGATATGCACTTGAGATAGCTTGTTATTTGCTGAATAAAGTTTCGAGTAAGTCTGTTGTCTCCACTCCATATGAGTTATGGACTGGATGTAAGCCCTTAATTTCACACCTTTGGGTCTGAGGTTGTCCGGCTTATATAAAGCATTTAGACTCAAATAAACTTTGTCTTAGGTCTGATCGGTGCCTGTTTATTGGGTACCTTAAGGAAACAAAAGGGTTTTTCTTCTACTTAGAAGACGAACAAAAAGTGTTCGTTGCTCTTAGAGCTATCTCTTTTTTGGAAAAGGACTTCCTTGGAAAAGGAACTGTAGCCTCTAAGATTGAACTTGGTGAAGTTCAACTAGTGGAAGAACCTGCACACTCTAAGGACATCATAGAACCGGCTATGATTGGATCACACCTGAAACCCATTATTAGGAGATCCGATAGAGTACCGCATCAGCCGGATAGATACTACGGTTTCATGGTCTGGGATGGTGATCCCATTGAGCTCGATTAGAACGATGAGGATTCGATCACCTATATGGATGCACTTCAGAGATCTGACTCAGAGGGGTGGCTTGGAGCCATGCGATCCAAGATGGAGTCTGTAGAGATCAATAATGTATGGACATTGGTTGATCCACCTGAAGGGATAAAACCCATTGGGTGCAAATGGATTTTCAAAAGAAAAAGGGGCACAGATTGGAAGGTGGAGACCTATAAAGCCCGTCTGGTTGTCAAGGGGTATCGTCTGCGATATGGTATCGATTATGATGAGACAATCTCCTCTATGGCAATGCTCAAGTACATTCGGATCATGCTTGCTTTGGCAACACATTTTGACTATGAGATCTGGCAGATGGATGTCCGAACCATTTTCCTAAATGGGGAGTTGGATGAGGAGGTGTATATGATACAGCATGAAGGGTTCACATCCATAGATGAGTCAAAAGTGTGCAAATTGCAGAAGTCCATTTATGGACTCAAGCAAGCATCTCGAAGTTGCAAAATGCAATTTGATAGGTGTATCAAATCATATGGCTTCGTTAGCAATGAAGAGGAACGCTGCATCTATAAGTGGATTTATGGTTCTATGAATGTATTCCTAGTACTGTATGTTGATGACATTCTCTTAATCATGAATGACATCACAGCATTGCAAGGAATAAAGGTCTAATTGTCATCTCAGTTCTCCATGAAGGACTTGGGTGAAGCTTCTTTCATACTGGGTATGAAGATCTATAGAGATAGATCTAAGAGGCTTCTTGGATTGTCCTAGTCTATGTACATTGATACCATGCTGAAACGGTTCACCATGTAAAATTCCAAGAAAGGCTATTTTCTGATAGGTTCTGGAATTTCTCTGTTGCCTTGGTGGCTACCCAAGAGGGGTGTGAATTAGGACTTTTAAAAAATTTAAGCAAGTAATGTGCAATTTCAAAATCCTTTGCAAGTGGTAGGTGCTGTGATAAAGTTATAGAAAGCAGAAGCTAAACAAAATCAAGAGAGCATAATACAAACACACCAAATTTATAGTGGTTCGGAGTAACCCAGCTCGTACGTCCACTACCCAAGATACCACTTGGGATTTCCACTATATTCACATCCGAATACAATAGGATTGTTTTATAGGATCACAATCCAAAATCTCTACACTTTGGTTTTACGGGATCACCAAAGAAAACCCAACACCCTTTGGTTTTAAACATGCTCACCAAAGAAACCCAACTTGGTTTTCACAGGATCACCAAGAATCTATTTGGTTTTTCAATTGGGCTCACCAATAACCCAACAATTCAAAGATTGAGTTGAAAATAAATGCAACAAGAAATGTCAAACTCAAGTTATCAGATAGTTGCCAATGCAGCTCTTTGGAAGTCTACTTGAATGCACTTGGATAAGCTTTAATGGCTTTAGTGGCTTCTTCTCAAAGTTACTTCAAGCTTTAGATCATAGTTGGTGAAGACTTGAAGACTGACTTTAATGCTCTTGTACTCTTTTTCTGTTGGTTGGTATAATATTCAATGGATGCCTCTTTTCTTTGAAGAACGCTATTATTAATTTCTTCAAGGAGGTTCAAATCCTTCAAATTTAAAGTCTTCCATCATCCCATGCCAGTTCTAGCTATTGTAGATTGTTGGAGAATGATTTTTGACTGTTGGAGCACTTTTGAACATTCAAAAATAAATTCTGGAACTAGCCGTTAGATACCTGGAAGCGACATTCGAGTCAGCTCGGATCCTTCGAGTCGATGGATCGAGTCGCCAAATCCTCAATGTGGTTGGCTCTATGTCTCAGGGTGCAAAATAATACTTTGGGCGAGTCGGCTCTTTTCATCTTGGGTTGGCTCAAACTTGAATCTTGAACTTGAAGAGTCGGCTCTCTTCAGCTCGGGTCGGCTCTTCTTCTCAGGTTTGAAAAATCTTACTCTAGAAGAGTCGGCTCGAAGCAGTTCGAGTCAGCTCACTTTCTCAAGCGATCAAAATTAGGTCTGGCGAAGTCGGCTTTTTCTGGTTCGGGTCGGCTCGCTTGGCTGTTCTCAGAAAGCTTCAGAAAATGGACTCTGGAGGAGTCGGCTCTGACAGATTCCAGTCGACTCGGATTCCGTGGAGTCGGCTCGCTTTCCATCGAGTCAGCTCGGATTGTTGCATTCTAGAATTCTTGTTGCGTGCCAGTAAGCGGAGTCGGCTCTTCTTCTCTTGGGGTCGGCTCGAGTGTCTTCTTCAGGATTTTTATAATTTGAACTTAAAGAAAACTTTCACCAACTCTTTTACATTTTCACACAAACCAACTCAAAACAAAAACTTAAGGAACACACACTTATAGAAGTAACCCTTTTAGTTGAATTTTCTTAGCATTTTTATTTGGGTTCTTCTTTACAATAACACTTACAACACAACTCAAGCAAGAAAATATGAGAGTAGGAGTTGAAGTTTGAATATGAAATTCACCCTACAAAAACTTGTCAAACACTTGAAGAGTTGTCATAAATAAATGTACATGCTCCAATGTTTAGTTATCATCAAAATCACTTATAGGATCAATAATCTTCCCCTTTTTGATGATGACAAAACACTGGGCATGAAAAATCAGTAAGACACTTTACATTTACTTATGTAATAGTATTTGCAAGAGTATATGAACAAGTATAATTAATTGACTTCAAATAGTACTAAACAATAAAATGAAAATTAGGGAAATGAGAAACAATCTCCCCCTCAATGAAATACTCCATGTTTTGGCTTTCTTTTTATGCAATTTTTAAATTTCAGATTTTCAAAGCTCAAGAACTTTGTGTATCAGAGCTTAAAAAAAAAAACTTAACGTATTAAACATTCTTTTCGAGTGCTAGAGTTACTTGCATGAAGAATGAGCTTTAGCCTTTTGTATATCATAGCAAATAATATCAGTAATGTCAGAGCAAGTATACTGCTAAACAAGGCAAAGACATTTCAAAGACATTTCAAATACATTTTATTCTTTTCATGCAACATTATACCATTCTCCCCCTTTTTGTCAATCAATCAAAAAGGTGATTTTAAATAAAGCTCAGATTTTAAAATAGATTGAGAAAGTCTTTAATATTTGTTTGAGATAATTTCACTTTCTCAAACTTATCTTGAAATTCTAATTAAAATATCAGTCATTGTCATAACAGAATAGAGTGTACTTTTCACAACAGAATTGAGATAAGCATTTATTTTCACACCAAAATAAAACAATTCAGTGAACCAAAAGAGTGTACTTTTCATTTGCTTGAAGATATTCAATACATGGTACAAAAGGATAGTACACTTAGTCACTATCTATATCAATTCTAGATCTTGAAGGGTGAGAAGGAATTTGAATTCTTGCAGACATTGAACTAATGGGATCAGGATCTAAGATAGGTCCTTGTGCCCTAAAGTGGGGAGCAGGTTGCCTAGGATGAAAAGATTGAGGTGTAGGTCTAGGAGTAGGATCAGGTGCACTCCTTGCAGCTTGAAGATCTTCAATCTTTGCCATCAACTTCCACAGAAAACTGTTCATAGATTTTAATTCAGCTTCAACCTTCTTTACACTTCTGGAAGAAGCTAAGGCTTCTATTCCATCTTTGATTTCTACTACTTCCTTTTGTAAAGAGAGCATTTCTGAAGCTTGAACATTAGCAAAAGCTTCGGTTGAACCTCTTAACCTTCCAAATTCACTTCTGATTATACCTATGCCCTTGGTATAATCTTCCTCCATCCTTTTTCATTCTTTAAAATATCCCATTCTGATCCTCAAGATGTCCATTTCTATTCTGTATGCTTCGAGGATTTAAGTGACTGAATTTTTGGTTGAATCATAACTGGATGCTATTAATTGGAGTATTGGTTGGATATCAGTTTCATTTATACCGGATGCAGTTTTGGAGCTTTCAAGAGTATCAATTCTTCCTTTTATACTATCTATTTATTCTCCAAACTGGTTTAGCTTATCATCAACAGATCTTTGAAACACTTCAAACATTTCACTCACTGAAGACTTGATGGATTCAGTCATACTGTTCATCTGTTGTGCCAAGAAGTCTTGTATCATTGAAGTATCCAAAGTAGGGGCAGTAGCAGCTTGACTTTGACTTGGAATGACAGTAGCCTGATCAAATGTGGGTGTGCTGTAGGGTATATCAGGCAAACCAGAGATAGAAATATCTAGGAAGTATCAAACTCCATCTTAACTGGAGAGTCTTGTTGTGGCTGTGGCTCAGGGATGTGTGAAGTAGTGCCTTCACCAGCCTCTTCTTCTCTCTGTTCTTGGACTTCTTCAGTTTCTTCAATTGTAGGAGGGTCAGACTTCTTCTTCCAGGTACCATCAGTCAGTAAGTACCCCATTCTCTGAAAGGTCTTCGGTGTGTAGGTGTTAGTGTGAAGTAATACCCTGTTATCTTCTGCTGTCAACTCAACATTGGCTCTTTGAAAAAAGATTATGAGAACCATTCCATACGGCAGGCAGGCTTTGACTTTCCTAATTGCCTCTTTCATTTGGCTAATCATAATTGCAGGTAAATTGATTTTCTCACCAATGATTAGGAGTTCCATGAAGCACAAATCTCTTTCACTCACCCAGTCAAATCGACCTGTTCTAGGTAAGAAAATACGACTAATGAAGTTGTGTAGGACCCTCATTTCAATTGATAGCATACTTGCTTTAAGAATCCCAATCTCATCAACTTCGGTTCTTTCCAAAATAGTTTGCAAAGCCTTGGATCTATCCTTTAGTACAAGATACTCGATTCCTTCGAATGGCATCTCCAAGATACTTCCAAGAATCCCAGTAGAAATGATTATTCTTTTTCCTTTAACAGTAGACTCAATGAAATTTTCCCCAAATCTCAAATTCTCGTAGAACATTCTGACTAAATTTGGATAGGTCTTAATATCCAATCAACATAAATTTCTCCAACCCTGATTCTCAATTAAATCCCCAATCACAAAGCTGATTTCTTTAATATATTAAAAAAGAATACGTCAGTCAGTAGTGACTGGTCTCATACCTAGGGATCTTTGCTGGCTAGGAGAAACTGGGCTTACTTCCTCTTCAGACTATGGTTCATTTCGGGGAACATTATCTTCTCGAAATTTGCTTCTTCGTTCCTGTGGAGTTACAACATCACTTCTCCCTAATTTCTTCCCAACCGATCTCTTTGGCGCCATTCCAAGGAAATTGGGTTTAAAGAAGTTTTATGGAAGTTTAAAGAAACTTGGAAAGTTCTTTGGAGGGAGTTGACGAGGGTTTGGATGTTAGAATGTCACAAACAAAACCCTATGGCTCGAGTTAAAAAGGAATGAGTCGACATCCGAGTCGGCTCGATCAACAGATCATCTGCTCGAGTCAGCTCAAGCAGAGGAAGCACAAAAATATTCTTTGGAATTCGATCAAAGCTCAAAAAGTTTGGGATTTGGACCAGAAGGTTGTTTAGATATATTGTCCTTAGAGTTTAGGAAATTCTTCTAGATGGGATCATATAATCCTAATTCAAAAATTTAATCAATGCAAACATGTCTAAATTAAATGGTTTTGTACAGATATCAGCAAGTTGATTTTCAATAGGTACATTTTCAAGAATAATAACATTGTTCAAAGCATATTTTCTTGTAAAATGGTGCCTAATTTTAATGTGTTTAGTTCGAGAGAAATTTAGTGCAAACACATACACAATACAAGATATCAGGCCTACTTGCTGTCAAATATAAAAGGGATCTGATCATAACTCTATATAGCATTTGATCAACGTTGGATCCATTTTTATCTTTATCTAATTTGCAGATAGAACTCATTGGTGTGCTAGCCTCTTTGCTTGTTCCATGACAAATTTGATTAATTCTTTGATGTACTTGGCTTGACTTATAAAGATACATTCCTTCAGTTGTTTTGACTTGTAAGCCAAGGAAGTTGTTGAGCTCACCTATAAAGTTCACTTCAAACTCAACCTGTACTAACTCAGTAAATTATTTACGAAAACCTTCATTAGTTGTACCAAAGATAGTATCATCAATGAATTATTCGTACAATTATCAGATCATTTTCTTTAAAGAGTTTCGTCTACATTTTCTCTTTTAAAATCATTTTTAAGTAGCAACATGCTTATTTTATCATGACATGTGCTAGATGCTTGTTTCAAACCATGTAAAGTTTTGTTCAATTGAAACACATGATTTGGAAAAGCAAGATTTTCAAAACTTGGTGGCTGTTTTACAAAAACTTTTTCAGAACTAAAAGTACTTTTGAAATTTATTTGAAATAGTTTAAAGTTCAAGTAGCAAGAAAATGCATGGGGTAATCTAATGCTCTCAGGATTGGCTACTAGATCATAAGTTTCATCAAAATCGATGTCCTTTTCATGATTGAATTCATTTGCTACCAGCTTTGCCTTATTCCTTATAACCTTGCCATTTTCATCTACTGTGTTCCTATAAGTCCATTTGGTTTCTACTATTGGATGGTTTGTATATCAACTAACTAGTATCCATACATTATTCCTTTCAACCTGGTTTAGTTCATCATGCATGGCCATCATCCAGTTTGGATCATTTTCTGCTTCTTCTAAGGTATGAGGCTCTATTTGAGATACAAAGGCTAGGTAATTATGTGCAGTCCTATGTGCAGACCTAGTCCTTATACCTTAAGAAGGATCACCAATAATGATTTTTTTAGGATGGGAAGTAGCGTACCTCCATTCAGTCGGTAGATCAGTATGATCCTTATTTACCATTTCTTCTCCTTCTTCAATTGGTTTTTCTTGAATACTTAGTTCTTCCATCTCCTTTTGAATGGTACCTGCATCATTGTCAATACACTCATCTTTTCTAGATGGTGATGGGTTAGTTTTATCAAATGTAACATGCATTGACTCTTCAACAGTGAGAGTCCTTTTATTAAAAATCCTATATGCCTTGCTATGTAGTGAATAACCAAGGAAAATGGCTTCATCAGATTTAGCATCAAATTTTTTAGATTATCCTTACTATTATTAAGCACAAAGCATTTGCATCCAAATACATGAAAATAATTTATATTGGGTTTCTTCCATTCCAAAGCTCATAGGAGGTTTTCTTTGAAATTAGGCGTATCAAAACACGGTTTAAAATATAACAAGCAGTGTTCACCACTTCTGCTCAAAAGTACCTTAGATGATTACCTTCACATAACATTGTTCTTGTCATTTCTTCCAAAGTCCTATCCTTCCTCTCTACAACACCATTCTGTTATGGTGTTCTAGGAGCGGAGAAGTTGTGATCAATGCCATGCTCAGTGCAATATTCATCAAAGAATTGATTTTGAAATTCAGTTCCATGATCACTTCTTATAGAAATAATGGAAAGATTTTTCTCATTTGAAACTTTCTTGTGAAATTTTCAAAATATATCAAAAGTTTCATCTTTATATGTGATAAATAATATCCATGTGAATCTAGAAAAGTCATCTACAATCATAAGGCCATATTTCATACCTCCTAGGCTTGTGGTCCTAGTTGGTCCAAATAAGTCCATGTAAAGTAGCTCAAGGGGTCTGGTTGTTGAAATAATATTTTTTGATTTAAAACTCCCCCTAGTTTGTTTGCGTAATAACAAGCATCACAAACATAATTAAGATCAACTTTAAACTTAGGCATGCCTCTAACAAGATTTTTGAAAATTAACTTGGTAATAGTATGCATGCTAGCATGACCCAATCTTCTATGCCATAATAAGCAAGACTCCTTGGTCTTAGCATTCATTGCAACTAGACTGGAGCTACTTGATATGGCAAGATCATTTAGATCAACCACATAAATATTTCCTAGTCTGTGTCTAATGAATTTGCTGCTTAGATCAAGAAAGTTTGTTACTATGCATATAGATGATTCGAAGATAACTTTGAAGCCTTTATCACACAATTGACTAATACTCAATAGATTGTGCTTCAACTTATCTACTAGCAATACATTTTCAATGAAAGTACAGGGGGTTATTTTGATCTTACCAATTCCAATTATTTTTCCCTTGCTATTGTCTTCAAATGTAACCATATCTCCTTCTTTCATTTCCAAGGTGATGAAATGATCCTTGTCACACATTATATGCCTTGAGCAGCCACTGTCAAGATACCATCTTTTCTTTAATTTTTGGGCTGCAAGATAATCCTGCAAAACAATCAAGGAGTGATTTTAGATATCCAAGCTAACTTGGATCCTTTCGGATTAGTAAAACTGGTTCCCGTTGGAATCCACATGGTTCTATATTTCAATGCATTGTACATGTAACTTTTCGAAGAATTGCATTGGAAAGATTTATGCCCAAATCTATGACATGCATAACAAATACTTTTGTCATTTTTGAATGATGCATGCTTTGAGGCTATAGTAGTTGTAGAAACATAAATACTTGAATTGAAGGATTTTTGCATAGTATTTTTAGGAACATATTTCAAGTCATTTGAAATTGATTTTAATGAAAAAGCTCTTTCAAGTTTAGATTTTGAAACTGAAGCTTTTGAGGGTACAAACTTTGTTGCTAAAATCCCTTTATCTCTTAAAGCATTAAATCCAATTCCAACTTTACTTTTAGAGTCTTTTTATTCTTTTAAAATTAGCTCAAGCTTGTTAGAACTCAAAGTTAATTTTTCTACTAAAGACATAAGCTTTTCAGCTTTCTTTTTTTAGATCAACATTTTCGGCAACCAAAATATCATTTGTCTTATTTTAAAATATTTTTTTCATTGTTCAAAATAATAGCATTTTCAGAAAGATTGTTCAATTCTCTTTGCAAAATGTTGTTCTTTTCAACAATTTCATTCTTGTCTTTTAATAATACATCATTTTGTTTCTTCAAGGATTTAATTTTAACTCAGCTGGTGCGGGCACCAGACTCAGAAGAAGACTTCAGAGCTCCATTTGGATCTCTGATTGACATTGCCCGAGAAATTAGGGTTTGTAATAAAGGTTGACCTGGTCAACCAGTTTATTTATTTTATTTATTTCTTGAGTCACCATTTAAATTTTGTTGAGTCATGTTGACTCGGTGCAAGTCCCAATGTGGTTTCAATTTGGTCCAAAATGGTGCCACATTTCTCTTCCAATCAACTCAAGGTTCAAGCAAGTGGAGGCCACACTCCAAGCCACACGCCCAGCCACACTCCGAGCACACGCCAGAGTCCAAGAGGTGCCATAGAGGCATCCCAGTGTCATGGTCCCCACATCCAAAGAAGAAAAAATCAAATTGGAGGCTAAATTAAAGGAGGCGCCCACACCTGCCTAATTTACCTAAGCAAAGAAGGAAGAAAACTTCTCTTGGAGAAGAAATCAAAGAAGGACATCCAACCTACTCCTAATTGAAATTCAAATCAAAATCAAAGAGCTTAACTTGGAGTGGAAGAAAAGAAGAAATACCATAAGAAGAAGAGGACTCCAAATCCAAATCCAACTCCAAAGGAGGTGCCATAAAAGTTCCAAAACAATTCCTTTATGGCCGTCCCAATTTTTTTTGGACTCTTGGTCGGCCAAGGGAGAGGATTTTCTACCTAATCTAGGGGTTGGAAGAGTTTAGTCCCACATGGAAATTTGTACAAGCTAGGAGAAAATTTTAGGTCTATATAATAGACCCCTCTTTGTAACTTTAAGAAATCAATGAAGAAAATTATTTTTTTGCTATTCTCTTGTGTTGAGTGACCTAGGTTTCTCTTCTTCCGCACTATTCTAAGTGTTGAGCTCCGTGAGGGGGTAATCCGGGTTCCATTGGAGCCTTGAGGAGGGGAGAGATCTCCATCTTTATCCAAAACCCTAGGTTAGCCACTTGAAATTCCAAAACCCTAGCCACCTTTCATTATTTTCCATCCACCAAACCCTAGATCCATCCATCTCCCACGGCCTCTCTCTCTCTACAAGTCCAGGCCGTCCACCTTCATCCAGATCCAGTCCGGCTACTTCAGATCCAGAGCAAGTTCCAAGGAAAATCACATCAGCATCCAGGAGAATCCAGTTTTCAGCAATTTCGATCTTCAAGTTCATCAACCTGGTAAATCTTTTCCTTGACTCTCTGATTCCATCAATTGTTTTTCTTCTCTTCCAGATCTTGAGTTCAGGAGAAGCCAACCCGCCAAAGGACCAGTATTGGAGGATCCATTACGAAGATATCCGACTCCGAGGATCCAACAATCTGCTCGGGAGAGTTCTTCCACCAAAATCTGTGAAGATCATTGTCTGGTTAGATAAACCTTCCCTTCTCTTTATTTCTGTTTTGTTGAAAGCTCGGAGTGAAACCCTAGGTCTGGGAGTTTCTCAACCCCAGCGATCCGTTGCTTCTAAACTACTCTGATAATTTAGTTTCCTTAAAATTGTGCTTTCAATTATCATATTAGTATCTTTCAATGTTAGGTTAACTTTTCTTTGATTTAAAGCCAACTTCTACAAACCTATAAAAACAACAAAAAAATTAGTTAATCTTAATTTACTTCCGCATCGCATCCCTTTATTTGTTCTGCATCATCAGCTTTCTTGAATTTGAAGAGTAAATCATGAAATGCAGAATTCAATTCATCATATGTAAATTCAGTTTG